>OX493265.1:85578597-86283148 GCA_950370525.1 Bellardia bayeri | reverse complement strand
TTAGGATTTTCTAGCTTCCACCACGTGAAAGAGCGTCTCAAAAACTATCGAAACCAAAAAAGTGGAAAATTTTTTTTTGACTCATAACCCACCTTTTTTTATTCGATGCTGTTTGATCTGTAAGAGTAAACAACGTCAAACAATTTGTGCTATAACAAGTGGTTACGCTTTTCCCCCGTACCTTAACTTTAAAATTTTTTAAAATTGTCTGGAAAATCTTATTTTTTTTTACAACTTTATTGATAAATTTCTTTTTAAACAACTTTATTTGAATTTAATATCATATCATTTAAAGAAATTTTCAAATTTGATCGCGCTGTCTAAATCAGCCGTCTTCAATTTATTTTTTTTTCAAAATGTTTAAATTGGTTACCCTTAATTAAAAAAAAGTTGTCCCACTGTATTACTCGTACACATTTAACGAACCATATTTATGATTCACAGATGAAAGAATTTATGACTAAAAACATGTTTGCCTGTTTGCAGAAGAGAAAAAAGAAAGTTGATATGAAAAAAAAACAAAACAAAAAAATAAAACTTATAAAAAAGTTAGAAATTAAATTTCTGTTTTTGTAGCTTTATACAATAGATATTAACAAAGACAATATCTGGTCTTAACGCATAAAATCATTACAATAAAGCAATTGAAAGCCTTTAAAATTGTTTTAAAACCCAAACAACAAAATACAAAAAGCTAAAATTTAATACAAAAAGGAAATTTTATTCAATACAAGAAAATTTTAAACTACACTTTGATAAAGCAGCAAAGAGAAACTAAAACACCTGTTCCCATTTTCAAACTGTGTATATGTGTGTGTGTAGGTAGCAACTAATACATTTGCGGTGTAACACGCGAAGTTCAAAAACGGAAAAGTAAAAGCATTTGTATTTTGGTATTTTTTTTTTTATGGAAAAAACAACCTGTCAGGTAAAATAATGTTTTAGAAGATGAAAAGCTTTTACTGTTTACAGTGTTATGTGTGAGTGTATGTTTGAGTTTGTGTATTTTTTTTGGGCTTCCGTTTTGCGCACTCTATTCTCAACCGGATGTTGTTAGATTATGCTAATATTTGTAATGTAAAGTCGGAAATATTACAATAGATAGACGGCATTAACCTGGTATGATTGCTTAAAGGAAAGTTTCGAAATACATGTGACAGCTTTGAGAGTAAAAGAGTAAAATTTAGAAAAAAACTCAAAGGGAAATAAAATGTAATAACTTATTGTGTTTCTTATACATTTGGTAAAATTGCAAGGTTTGCAATTTTACAATGAAAAATATTCATCTAAGACCAAACAAATTACATATATTGATATTTGATCCTTATGAAATTATGAAAAGTCTACTAAGCTGTATCCACCTTATATACAAAATACCCAGCAAAAATCAATAAAATTTAAAGAAAATGGTTTATAATTTTACTTAGCAGTTTGGTATTAAAAATGAACAAAAGCTATCTAACCAGAGTTATGAATCAAAATGTGAGACATCCTCCAAGAAAGTGGATATATGAATTTTTTTTTTTTTTTTGCATATTATTTGACTTTATTGCAGATACAGCCATGAAATACAAGTAACGAGGACCAACCGTAATATAAATAGTAGGAATCGGTCCATGATGAATTTATCCTAAAGAAGTCTCACCTTATCATCTTACCTTGAAAAAATGTTGATCCAGTGTATATTTATATTTGAGTATTTATGATTCGTTTTAGTCAAATATTGCTCTCTAACTTGTTGATTGTCGAAACCGATAGTACCACTCTGCTTTACTGACTGCCAAATATTGTTCAATTTGCTGAATTTGCCGATTAAATCGGCTACAAATCTATTGCAGCTTTGTAATAATCAAAAATGGAGCTAAAGTGGGCCAAAATTTTACTGATGAGCGATGACCTCCAATAAGAAGTAACTTTTACTGCAGCATCCATATTTACATAAATATCCAAAGTCTTATTTTATGAGTTGGCAAATTGCTTGCCCTTATATTTATATTTTGAGTCTGATTTTTAACTACGATATGGATTTTTGATCGGTCCATAATTACTCGTAGCTCCCATAAAGGGCCCACTTCCGAAAATCACTTTAAAGAGCATAACTCTCTCAAATATGTTGGTATCCAAATAATATGGAACACAAATATGTTTCAATTTTACAATTTTATGATGATCGGTCCATAATTAGTCATAGCTCCCATATAAGGCCCACTTCCGAAAATCACTTTATCGATCATAAATTTCTTAAAAATATTGGTATTCAGATAAAATTCAACACAAATAATGACACCTAATTTTATAGTGGTCGGTCCATAATTAGTCGAAACTCCCATATTTGTTCCATAATGTATACAATAAAAATTTTAATGATTTTCTTATAATTTGAAAATAGTTGTAAAGTCCTTTATGATGTTGCAGCGAATCAAGCGGATGCTGTTACAAAATAGAAATATATATACGAGTATTTGTTAAAAAAACGTAATGGTTTGGCCACCTGTTGTGATCTGAAGAACATCCTTTATATTACTTCTGCAACTCTGACTGCAGAAACGTTTGCTGCTCGTATTAAGCGGCACCAATTTTCAGAAAAATTTTGGACTGATTTAAGTCTCTATCATTATTTAAAAACTGCAATTGATTGGTATTGTCTCCAAACATTTGAATATTTTTATTTAAATGTAGATTTCTTGGTACAAAATGGACAGCAGCAAACACTAGTAAATCTTTTTAACAATTTTGATATGCATTCTTGTCACAACCATATCACTAGACCTGTAATAATATCTGATCAATTGTCAAACTATTTACTAAATGTAGTAGAAAATATTTGTGGTGGAATCGATGCTGGATTTAAGGGTGTAGCAGGTGTATTTTATGATTTTTGAAGAGCCTCTGATTTAGTTCAGCATGATATTTTAATAAAAAAAAAAAACAAGTAAAAAAGCCCGACCATATACCCTACACCCAGTATATGTATAAAAGAGTTTTTTAGAAATGGACGTTATATGGGAGATATAACCTATTATGGACCGATCATCCAAAAATTTAATGTCATGTTTTCTGTGAATATAAATATTATATGTGTTAATTTTTATCGATATAGCTACGTTTAAAAGATTTATGGAGGTTAAAGTGAATTACGAATAGGGTCTTATATGGGAGTTTCGAATAATTATAAAATAAATATAAAATTAGATGTCGTTATTTCTGTATATAAGAAACTTATTTGTGTCAAATTTTATTTGGATACCAACATTTTTAAGAAATTAATGATCGATAAAATTAATTTCAAAAGTGGGCCTTATATGAGAGCTACGACTAATTATGGACCGAACATTCGGAAGTGGGCCTTATATGGGAGCTACGAGTAATTATTGACCGATCTGCACAAAATTTGTAATTTGGCTTCATTTTCCACTCATTTCTGATGAAATTTGTTTGGATACTTTCATAACTCAAACATTTATGATCGGTAAATTCCAATTGCAGGAGGACATTTGTATAGGGGCCAGGGGAAATAGTGGACCGATTTCCATCAGTTTCAATCCCATTTATCCTTGGGCCGAAAAAATATCACGTACCAAATTGTATCCAAATAACTTCAAAATTGAAACCTGTGCTCTGCGCACAAGCCTTACATGGACAGCCAGCAGTCAGACAGCCAGACGGACATCGTTAAATCGACTCAGGAAGTGATTCTGAGTCGATCGGTATAGTTTAAGGTGGGTGCTGGATCAAGATTTCTGGGCGTTATAAACATCAGCACAAATCCAATATACCCTCCCCACGATGGTGGTGTAGGGTATAAATATATTGTATGAAAGTCAGTATGGCTTTACAAAAGGCTCTGGAACGGAGGAAGCTTTAATAAATGTAGTAGAATATATTTGTGGCGGAATTTTTCAAGAGCTTTTGATTTAGCTCAGCATGATATTTTAATAAAAAAAAAACTAAGAAATATTGGATTAGCTGCTGAAACAGTATTACTTATTAATAACTATCTTATAAATAGGTTTCAATTTGTTCAAACGGAGTTTGCCCGGTTAAATAAATTGGTTCTAAGTCCAGGTTCAACCAAATTTATACGATTTAGACCACATGTTAAAAGAAATTCGTAAGAAATGGTTACAAAATCAAAGGCTGTACAATATCTGGGAATAAATTTAAGTCAAAATTTGCTGTGGGACGTGCATATTGCAGCACAGGTAATTCTAAAATAGCGGCTGTTGGAATTTTATATATGTTTAAAAACAAATTAAATACTAATGTAAAATTAACGATTTATCAAGCACTTGTACACTCACACATTTAACTTATTTACCATTAATACAATACATGCTTACAATCAGCTCAAAAGAAGTCGCTTAAAATAGTTTATAACCTTCCACTACATTATGCCACTGTCAACTTATACAAATGCAATGCTAAACATATCTTGCCAGTTCGGGGTTTATATAAACAGCAAATGTTGCTGTACATATTTCAGTATATACGAGGTTTTAGCCCAAAAGCAGTCAAATTTCATCTAAATATAAGACGTACTGGTATAATAACAAGACAAGCATTTAACATACAAGTTTTAAGATGTCGCATTGAATTAACCAAGCAACGTAATGCATTTGCTGGTCCAATTAAATATAATAATTTACCAGTTAGACTAAAAAATATATCCATTATGTCATCCTTTACACATGATCTTAAAATATATTTGTTAAATAATATAGAAACACTTCTAATATAATATTTATTTCTATACACGATTTGTTTTTAAATATATGTATATGCATGTACATTAGGGTGGCCCCAAAATAAAGTTGCGAATGTTGCCGACTATTATGAAAATTTGATTCATTTTAAGACTATGTTTTTTGATTTTTTTTCACATTTCTTCCAAAGGAACTGTATGTAAATTTGGTATCTTATGAAAGGTCTTTGAGAAGCGCATTTAATGGGTTATCAAAAATTAAAAAAAAAAATTTTTAAATTCAAAAATCTTCAACATTTCAGACAATATTTCATTTTTTTTATTTTTTCATAGAATTTACTTAAAATAAATAGTTGAAATATCTTGATTATAAACATCATGCAATTTAACCTAAATGGGTTTTCCCGTTTTTTAGCTTATAAAATTTACGTTATTTTAATACCCATTACAGTAACGAATTAAGTTAATAGATATTGTCAGATGGGGTAGAATTTAGGTTTTAAAAAAAAATTAATAAAAATTTAAATAGATAGAATTTTAAAAACAATAATAAAAAAATATTGGGCTATTATCAAAGGAAACCTAAAACCCGAATGTTGGAATATTGGTTTTAAGCAACTATATTTAATATTTAATCTAAAGCTAGATTTATACGATTGAAATTTTCTTCAAAATTACTCTTCAAAATGCTTCAAACAGCAAAAAATAATAGTTATTAATAGTTAATAAATAAATAAATTTTGAATAAATGTTTCTGTTTATACGAGTTTGAAGCATTTTGAAGAGCAATTTTGAAGAAAATTTCAATCGTGTAAATCTAGCTTAACTCTTCATTTTAGAAGAAGAACAAATGCGAGAAAATATTCATCGTTAGTGGCCAACAGTATTAAGTAGACAGAGTCTTCAAGAGTTGTGGCAAAAAGTTAGATAAAAACAAAAAAGGATTGTCTCTACTATCATCATCCAACGAAAAATAAAAACACATGAAATAATTTAAAACTAAATAGCTTAAGGGCATTCTACAAACCATTAACAATATGAACAAACATATTCTCACACTAGTTTTAGGAGATTTTTTTTTATGTTGGCGTCGTTATAAAATTGCAAATAAATAAAATAACAAATAGGATAATACAAGAATTGTTAATATAAAATTATTGTAATTCATATCAAATGAAAAAGAAATTGTAAAAAGTGTTAGTGGCCATATTTTAAATGTCATGATGTAAACTAAAATTTATACATACATACATAATTCTCAAACCTTTACCTTTATTTTTACGTAATTTCAGGACTTTTATTTTTCTCTACAGACGTTTTTATAAGTAAAACTGTTAGCACTTAATTTTATGAATTTTATGAATTTTTAATTTTAATAAGATTAGTTTGTTTAATATTTAATGATATTTTTTTTTCGCTTTTCACTTAAATTTTTATTTTTTTTTTTAAATTTCAAGGTCTTTAAATATTCGTACATATAAAAAGGAAAATCTGAAAACTACACTACACATTCACTTTCAATTTGTACATACATACATACATATACTCAGTTGTATTGATGCGTATTTATTTGTATGTATGTGTGTGTATATGTGTGTGTATTATTATTTGTTTAGGTATGAGTGTGTTTTTGAGTTTCAGGTTCAGCCCATCATCATCATTATCATCATACATACACACATATTTACCAGCTCTGTGTGTGCATATACACACGCTCACTTTTCATTATGATTTTTCTTGTTTTCTTCTTTTTGTTTTAAATATGCACTGTTATTGTTATTATTTACTTAACAAAATAAAATTATATAAATTTTCAACACTTGACATACACGTATGTATGTATGTATGTGTGTGCAATCACAAAAGCTAAAAGCTATTTAATTATTGTTCAATTAAATTTTTTATTGAAAGCATTTAGCATTTATGTTATTTTCAATTTTTATCATATCGCTTTATATTTTTATATATTTTCCATTCAACAACTGGATACCATCATAATTTTTATATTTTTTCTTTTCTTTGTACCAACACCAACGCACTTAAAAAAAATTTCCTTTTCCCTTACAAAGTACTCTTTTCTATTGTGTTCAGTACTTTATTATTAGACGTTGGTATTTTACCGTTATTTCAACCGCTTCACTTAAAACTCCACCACGTACTGATACAATTATATCACAACGTTATTATTGTTAGAGGCAGGCAGCAAACATCAAATTAAACTTTAGCTTTTCTCTATTCTAAAGTTGTGTTTTTATGTTCTGCTTGTTTCCCTTTCTCTTTCGTTTCCTTTCAATATCCTGTTTAAATACTCTCTGTTGTTGTGCTGTCTGTTGATGTAAGTCATGTGTTTGTTTTTGTTAATATTTCGACTCGTACAAGTTGTTTTTACTTGTTTGTTTTTTGTGTATTTATGTAACAGTTTTTTTTCCCTGCATGTGCAAAGAATTCACCACAGCGTATGAGCACTTTCTCTCTCTCTCTCTAGTTATGAGAGTTGTTTTGTGGTGAGCTTTTATTGAAAAACCACCTGTAGTTAGTTTAAAAGCTTTGTTTTGTTTATAATGCACGAGTAGAAAAGAGTTACCATGTAAATTAGTATTTTAAGACCAACATTTTATATTTAAGAACTAAAATATATGAGGAAAAGATTGTCGTCATCCTTCAAAAGATATTTTATATATGAACGTATCGTCGTATGTTTAACTTTTTTCAAAAAGGTCGATACATTTGAGTAACGTTAAAGTGTTGATACTGACTGTTAAACAGTTAGGATTTCTGGAGAAATAAATGGCTTGAATAAAAATGAATTAATACCAAGACTGGCTTTTATTCACATTCATTAAACGTTAGTCGGTGTCGATATGTTTTGATGTTTTGAGTATAATTTCAATGATTGCATAACCATGAAATGTCCAAAATAATGAAAGGAAAATTCAAATTTTATAATTAATGACTCGCGGCCCACTGAATAACATTTAGTTAGTCCCAATTTAAATGAAGCAATTTTTATTGAAAATATTGATACAATTTTTTCCTAGAGATTTCTTCGGTGTTCACACAGCACAATTTTAGTTGTTTAAATCGCTGGTATTTTAATTTGAGAGTGTACACACATTTGTTTACAAATATGTAATATGAGAGTAACATGAATTGCATTGAAGTACAATGAAGTGTGTACTCGTCTTATCTATACCTCACCCCGATGTCTAAAGTGTAATCAGCTTAGTTTAAAGAATTGCTTCGTGTAAATTGGGACTTAAGAACCAATCAGTAATCAGTTTCTTGTGATCACCGATTTATAGAAGTATGAAGTTTATTTATATATTTATTCAACCGCATATTCTACAAAATATCAAACTTACTTTTGGAAAGCGCTTTGCCAAGTCTATTACTACCAATTGCTTATTTGGTTTAACTGCTGCTAGCGGTTTTTTAATAAACTAATTGTACTGTGTAAATGAAAATGTATAAAAGATGTTATCAACTGATATCTAAAATGCGATTGTGGCGGCAACTAAAGACAAACATATTTACAAATGAACAGGCAGCATTTAGCCAACAACCCTTTTGGTCGATAGTTCAAACAAAACCATTAAAACGGAAACAACAGAGAGTGTTAAAACCAGGAAATAAAACAATGAATACTTTTCAATTATACTTATCCCTGGTAATTATGTATAAAATTGTATTTACATAAATTCTTTAATTTTATAATTAATTATCCTTATTATTCAAATTTACGTTTGTTTGTTTATTTAAAACAATTTTGTTTGCAGATTTATGGTGTTGTGCCTTACGAGCGTTTAAATGCCAAATCAAGTATTTGCATTAGCTATGTGCAAATGTATTTAACACCTTTATTCTATTTTGCTTGCTTTGGCCTGGTTAACTTTGGTTCGTTTGGGGTGTATCAGCAGAGTGGCTGTGATAGCATCTGTCGTTTGGGAAATTCGCTTTTTATACACTTGGGCTTATGTCTGTACCTATCGACACATTTCCTAACCCTGTGGCGACGCAAACAATTCTTTATTGAATTTCAAAAATCTCTGGACGATATTGATGTTCATTTACGCAAATGCGATGAGGTAGGGGTGAAGAAGGAGAAGAAAAAAGAGCCGAAATATATGTATTATGGCACCTGGTTAATGGTCATTGTGTGCTTTAGTGTAGCCACGGTGTATGATATTAAGGAATTGATATAGTGAGTGAAATGAATCTAGTTGTTAGACGATACAAGATATGGCAAATATAATTTTGATTTTATGTTTTCAGTTATTATCGCGAGTACTTTTTTTTCGTTTTCGTTGTCTCCAACTTTCCCTATTCTTCGTCCAGCATTGTTTTGGGTCAATTTATTTATTACGTTGCGGAAATTTCTAAACGCTTTAAAATGCTTAATGAACTGTTTGAGCGAATTAATCATGAGAGTGAACGTAGGCATGCTCCTTTAATGATTTTCGATATTGAATCTGAAGTGAAAAGGAATTTACCACCGAATCAACAGCTAAGACAACGTCATATTATGGATCATGTTTCGATCACTGAGGACAGTGATGAGTTTAATGATGATGTCGATGATTTCAATGATGCCGAAACTATACCGGTAGATTGGTAAGTTGAATACAAACATTCGAGTCATTTCTAGATTTTAGTGTATAACAACTGAGTTTCAGCAGAAGAATTTCGCAATCAATAGGAATCGGTCCTGGAAACTGTCACTTGAAAGTCCTCTAAAGATTATGTGCTCTACGTTTTAAATTGCAGAACAGTGGCTTGATAGAATATATATCATGATTTACCAGTAACTATTGATGGGTTTATGAGTTTCAAATTCAAAATTTAAACCCGACAACACTTCGTTTCCAGGCATGTGGAATATAATTGCAATCAGTCTTAGGAATTAAAAATTTATTTCACTTTTTTTTAAATTCCAAAACTATGAGCTGTATCAAGGTGCAATTTTCGACCGCTTTTTTCAGCATCGGTGTTAGTTTTTCATGAATTACGAGGGTTATTTTTGTTTTCCAAATTTGAATCGTTGCTGGTTTGTCAATGACTTTCGATTTCAAAAAATCCCAAATAATAAAACACAGGATTGTGATCTAGACGAACAGTTGACAAATCTGCAAAGCAAAATTAACAACTCGGTCGAGGATGAAAACCATAGGTTGCTGGAGATCCTGAAATTTATTTTATTAATACTTTATAATTTATTAATTTTATTAATACAACTGCTACTGAAAACATTTACCAAAGAACGCATATTTTCTTAATATAATAATTTAGAGACGTTGTTATGGAATGATGTTCCATGATGAATTGTCACTAGTCAATAAAAGAAAACCTATAATTAAATCACTTATTATGTACAGTGCATCAATATAAAGCTGCAAAAGTCAGCGCACAGTGGGGGAATTTGAAAAAAAATGTATCCGTAATTTATAAGCGGTAAGTCCAATTGCAATAAAAAAACATGCCTAGGGAGAAAGTGTTGTAGAGTTTAAGTTTTGAATTCTGACCTCAAAAATGCACCAGGAGCGGGGCCAAGAACCCTCCAAAGTAGGACATTTTGGGTATGTGGGAAATTTAAAACAATGCCAATTCTGCCTTTGTGAGCTAATTTCAAAGATTGCAATATATATGAAATATAATAGTCGAATGTTTCAAAAACTTCATCGTAGCTACACTGCGGACAAAATAAAGTGTTAACCTTAAAAAAATTTTTTTTTGAAAAATTTGCGGTAAGTTTTTTAAAAAATGATAAATTAAAGGAAAGTTCTTATTAATTTAATATTACTTAAATATACACAAAATAAGGCTAGACCCAGACTTTTTCGAAGTGAGGACTTTAGCCGAAAAAGAAAAATATTTATTTGTACTAGATCGTGAGAATGGGATGAAACAGATAGCTTTGAGTTCTAATTTCTAAGATATCGGAATCTACTGTCAGAAAAATAATTGCATAAAATAAAATAAGAAAGTCAAACAAAAGCCTAAAGAACTTATGTGGCAGAAAACGTAGGACCACGAAGCTAAACTCAGCCTATTGCAATTCTAGCAAATAAATTTGATCATCTTCGATTAATGCTCCAGGGTATAGGGCACCCTATCTCGAATTAATAAACTTAATGAAGTTCCAACTATTCCAGATCAAGCTCTAAAAATAAAGTATAATGTACCAAATACTTTTAAGACAGCCAAAGATATAAAGGTGGAACTAGAATTAAATATTTCGATTCAAACTGTCCAAAGAAGACTTACCGAAAGCGGGTTAAAAAGTACGTTCGCTACGAAAAAGCATATTCTACGAGCTGCAAATATAAAAAAGCGGTTAGACTTTGCAAAGAAGTATATAAATATTAGACAAAATAGTAACTGAAATAAAAATAAAACTATAATTTACAATTATTAGAAAATAATAAATACATGATTTAATAAAAACACAGGAAATATTTGAAACCTCACTTTATTTTGTCCGACAGTGTCTATCTGAATATTAAGTTTACGGGATATTCTTATATGAAAATAAAATTTTTAACTTTTGTAACCGGCCTAGTCTGGGTTTTTCGCTAATAGCTGAGTCAAATATTTCCCGATTTTCTTTAAATATTTTTGTTGTTATTTAATAACATTTTTCAAACTTAGTTAAAATAAGATTTGTTTAAAAAATATAGCATTTAAATTTGAAAAATGTGAGCTTTGGCCATTTTATTACATAGAAAGTTAGTTCTTTTCTTTTTACTTTATTTAAGAAATTTCCAAAAAGACTTATAAAGTATTTATATTTTCGGAAATCTTACTGTAAGGAAAATATGCTATATGAAACGAAATTGAAAAGCTTTGTTGTCGAGGGGACCAGAGTCATTTAAAATATAACTAGTTTTTATGTAAATTTCAAGTTTAGGGCAAATGTTTTCAAATCGCATAGTCGCTAACCAAAAATATTGAGCGATTTTGTATGGCTAAATATATTTTTTATAATATTTTTATTATTTATTGAATCTGACTTATTTCCTTAGGCCAAACAATAAGTATTCAAA
This sequence comes from Bellardia bayeri, assembly GCA_950370525.1. Taxonomy (NCBI): domain Eukaryota; kingdom Metazoa; phylum Arthropoda; class Insecta; order Diptera; family Calliphoridae; genus Bellardia; species Bellardia bayeri. The sequence goes on along the minus strand of OX493265.1, from coordinate 86,271,406 downwards.
TCTTAAAACTAAAATAAATCTAATTACTCTCTAACAGAGCATTAATTTCTTATTGGCTGTTAAGCTCTATGAAGCCTAGACTCCGTCTGGCTCTGAGCTAGAATTCTAGCCAGCGTATTCGGGTGGGTTTGTAGCTTTTTGATGTAGTTCTCGCGGACCCTTCTGAATTCATTCTTTACAAATGGTACTTCTAGATCTCTGTGGATGTACCATGGTGCCCCCGTCATGGTCCTAAGAATTTTTGATTGGGCCCTCTGTATAATTTCAATACTGGTATTACTAGCAGTTCCCCACAATTGGATTCCATATGTCCAAATTGGTTTTAAAATGGTTTAATACAGGGTGACTTTATAATACAGGCTTAGCTTAGATTGGTCACTGATTAACTAGTGAAGGCTAGATGCTTTTAACTTCAAGTCTCTTGGTTTCTATATGACGACGCCAAGTAAGTCTTCTATCTAAGTGAATACCAAGGTATGTAACATAATCGAACTGAGGTATATTTACATTGCTAAGTGTAACAGATGGACAGCATTCCCTCCTCAATGTGAACGTAACATGTTTGCTTTTTAACTCATTTACTCGTATTCTCCATTTGTTTAAATATGTTGATTTATGATTTTGAGCTATGAAAAACTTAAAATGGTAATTTATGAATATTTTCACGAACAATTTGCACTTTTACAAGGCCAAAAGTCATTCAATATATGGAATAATTCCGAGGAATTATATAATGAAGAGAGTGGAAAGCGGTTTGCTTAAATGATGTCTCAGACGTTTTGTCAAGCTGTTGAGAATATAATACCAAAACCAAATTTCCTTTGATAGGGGTGTGGTTTGGATACTTTCGATGTTGATTTCTGGACATTGTACAGTAAGCTCTAAGACTAGGTGGTAGAAGCTGTAAGAAACTTCGGAGCATGTGCTATGTGAAATGTATGGGTCATGTGGAATGAGATTTCTCAGTGGTACTATACCATCTTCTGGAGACATTTTAAACATCTCACAAAATAGAATTTAAAGCTTTGTGCATGACCCTAATTTGTTGTGGTTAAAGAAGAGGCTCACTAAATATTATTGCGTGTATTTGAGCTTGGGCACCTTTAGTCTTAGTTAATATGCAGACACATAAATATTCATTATAATATTGCCTAATTTACAAACTTGATGGCAAAGATTTAATTTTACAACCTCTTAATTTCCGTTTACAAAAATGTTTCAAATATTTTCCAGCTACTTTATATCTTAATCCAAAATCCATTAAAAATAACTACATTAAACAAAACACAAAAACGAAAATCATTTTCTGTTTTCATTTAAGTGCCACCTCCGAAACCAATCTACCCGAACTCTTCAAGCTGCACGATAAAATTCTCTCCCTTAGCGTGCTCACCAACGCCGAATACGGACCGCAGTGTGTTCCTTATATGACCGTTTGCTTTGTCATCACCATCTTTGGCATATTTCTGCAGACGAAAGTGTTTTTCGTAGTTGGTGGCAAGAGTCGTCTACTGGATTATGTGGTATTCCTGTATATGCTGTGGAGCTTAACAACAATGCTGGTGGCATATTTAGTTTTACGTCTGTGCTGTAATGCCAACGGCTATTCAAAGCAATCGGCCATGATTGTTCATGAGATAATGCAAAAGAAGCCGGCATTTATGTTGGGCAATGATGTCTACTACAATAAAATGAAATCGTTTACATTGCAGTTTTTACACTGGGAAGGGTACTTTCAATTCAATGGCATTGGCTTGTTTACTTTGGATTATACATTTATATTTTCGGTAAGTTAAAGTTTTTTCTCCTTGTTTTCTTGTTTATGGTCTTCTTAAAAAAGCTGTTTCAGTTATTTAAAATTAACTGAAATGGAATTTTGTTTATTTTATTTATATTGTTTTGCTTTTATTGTTTCTTTTTAGGCCGTAAGCGCTGCCACTTCGTATCTGATTGTGTTGCTACAATTCGATATGAGTTCAATATTGAAGCAAGAAGGATTATTGTAATTCCAATTTGGTTTGGTTTGTGTTTTGTTTTCTTTTTACGTAATTTTTGCCTTTTCTGGTTTGGTGTTTAAATAATGTTAAAACGTTTTTCTATAGCATTTTCTTTTAATTGTTTTTAATTATTAAAGCTTGATAAAAAAAATAAAATCTTATTAAAAAAGCTTTTTTCTTGATCTTTTAGCAGTAATTTAATTTTGTGTTGATGTATTGACAGCTTAAAGATGCAGTAGAATTAAAGCAGGTTGTGTTATTTAGGCTATTCAGAGAGGGAGGTAAATGAAGGGGGTTTTTTTTTTTTGGAAGAACATATTAAATGGTTGGTGTTTAAATTAAACTGAAAGCTTGTATCAAGATTACAACTCATTGGTTTTGATAGTTTACACAGAGTAGTATAAAGACATGTTTGAATAAAGAAACCAAACTATTAAATTAATTCCTTTAGTCGTAACAAAACTGGGAGCATTGTTAGGCTGATAGCTTTATGAACAAGTTCTTATTTTCGTTAATACCCCTAGTACTTTCAATCTTTTATAAAATTCCATCAGCCATTAGTGTTGTGCTGTAGTTTTTTTACCCTGCTTTTTCCCCACTGCCACCATTAAAACTTAGAACATCCTGTTTCTTGCTTGGTTACATCTTGTACAAACCAAATACTGTAAATCTGTCTGTGTAAACTTTTATCATTTTGTCAGAATATATTGTTGGCAGCTTTTTAACACCTTTTCGTATGTCATCCTGTGAATATTTTGAGTTATTTCCAATTGCAATTAGATTACGATTAAAGTTTTCCGCTTTAACTTTTGTCTAAAGGGAGAAAAGTAACAAGACGTTGCTGTGATGTGTCTAGTGGTTGTTATTACATTTCCAAAGGTTGATTATGGCAGTTGTTTGAAATGTTGCTGGATATTAAGGTTTGTGTTTAAAGAAATAAAAAACACTTGTTAACAAGGAAATTGATTTGCCAGTAATTGGTTTTGTGTGAATTTGAAGTGACTTTAAAGGCTAATTATACCTTAAGTGATTAAGGATGCTGTTATAAAATTAATGCAGAGCTGCACAGGAAATTACAATTATAAGATGGTCATAAAAATATAAATATAAATAGTTACTGAAAATAACTTAACAATAATGGTAATATTGTAATAGATTTCACATTTAGGGGTAATGTGTCCTAGTGTAATTCCATCACCTTGATGCTGTTGGAATCCTTGGCAGAGATGACGATACCGGTGTCGTGAGCTTGCATGAGCTTCAAACTGAATAGAGTTTCATTATTTATACAAATGCCTACGGGGTCAGTTAGAAGCCCAGCTGGTAATTGATTGGTTAAGGTCAATTCGGAGGTCACGTAGTGGTTGTGGTTTATACACAAAAACACGTGACGAAGATAGTAGCTATAATGGTTGCAGTTTGCTTGCAAATTTCGCACAACCAATTTATCACTAGTTGCTGTAGCCGAATCATCAGAGCCATTGAAAATTGTGGTTACAATTGGCTATGTGCTCAGGAAATGTATTAGAGTGGTGGCAATCGTGGCATGTGTGCTGGAAATCCGCACTAGACAGGATCACAAAAGCGGTTTAATAACCCGGAGTGAGCTATTGTGCTTGGTAGTAGTTGGTGGGCCAGTGAAATGCTTTATTGCTTGACTAAGCTATGGATGGCAATAATTACATAGCCAAGCTATCAAGCAAGGTGCTCGTTCCATTGAACGTTACAGTCATGCATGATCCTTGCAAGTCAAAATTTATATTGCTTGCAAGTTATACAATAGCGTGTTCTTGTGAGACATACAATGCGGAGGTGGCCCGTATGTTCACCAGCGTCAAGAGCGCCCTGAATATAAGCCTTAAGGGCAGGTATTTCCGTTAAACACTTGAATTTCCTGTAATAGATTTCACTAAATATTTGTCACTAATTGTTTTATATTAAAATGTTAAACAACTCTCTATATAAAAAACATGTAAAAATATTTCCTGTTTCAATTTTGTAAACTTCTTAAATTGAACCATTCTTTATCATTTGTGCTTTAATTCCTTCCATTCAACTTTAATATTCTTTAATAATATTTTTATTTTTTTTTTGTTTCTGCACAAAAAACGTTTTAACAAAAAACATAATTTTTTCCTGTTTTGCTTTTTTGGGGTTTTCTTTTTGGGTTTTTTATTTGCTTGTCTTACTTTTCATCTTTTTGCACATTAAGATTCAAACATTTTTATGACCATACACACAATTACTCAGTATGGTAAGTGTGGTTTTACTTTTATGGTCATCGCCATCTCTATATAAATGTTTAGTATCTCTATAAAAGGCATGTAAAATTAAAGGTTGTGTTTGTGACATTTCTAGAGTATTCTTAGACTGACTTTTAATATATATATATATGAGCAAGAATTGTAATATGTACTTTTTTAAAAAATAAACCATCAGCAAGAAAAATAGATAAAACCTCAAAATTATAGAAACATTTAATAAAAACTTACTAAAGTACTTTTTATACCCTACACCACCATATTGGAGCAGAGTACAGATCGTAAAATTGTCGATTAAATTTTGTATGAGACTTTTGTTCGATCCAAAAATATTTGAAATTTAATTTTACTGAATTCGGTCAATTATTTCACCTGTCCCCCATACAAATGTCCTCACGAAATTGGAGTCAGAAATATTTGATTTATGCACATATCTAAATAAATTTTGCAAATATAACAAATAAGTTATACATAGAGTCTATTCACAGCTACATCGGTCAATAATTGACCATAGCTCCAATATAAGGCTCACTTCTGAAATTCACTTTAAAAATCATAACTCCCTTAAAAAGGTTGGTATCTAAGTAATATTCAAAACAAATATGTTTCATATATACACAAATCATTTAGTCCAATTTTATGATGATCGGTCGATAAAAAGTCATAGTTGCTAAGACCCACTTCCAAAAATTACTTTAACGACCATAAATGTCTTTAAAATGTTTGTATAATGAAATTCAACACAAATAAACTTCATATATTAACAAATCATGACACCTAATTTTATAACGGGCTGTCTATAATTAATCCCATATAAGTCCCCCTCCGTAATACACTTTAACCTGCATAATCGTTTAAAAGTGTTTATATCAAGATAAAATTTAATACACAAACATTTTTTTGTACGATATTTCCTTTACAGTTTATAGCTCCCATAAAGCGCCCAACCATTGATTGTAGGGATCGGGCTTGACTATACGTTTTAATACATACTTAATATGTACTTTTAAGCATTTTTTTTTGACTGTTCGTACTTTTCGAAAAAGTACTTTTATAATTTTCTTTTACATAATGAAACAAGAATCTGAGCTTTATGTCAAGAAAACATTACTGCAAAAAAACTAATTTATAAAAAGATGCTTATTAAAATTTCTTGACATTAAGCAAAGGATAGTTATCAAATAGTTACTAATTGTACGAAATATTAATGAATTTTACATATTTTATAAAATTAAGAGACACAATTTGATACAAATTCCCATTTCACAAAACAAGTTTCCTAAAAAATCTTCTCTTGTGAAAAAGTACCAATTTCTTTTAATAATATTTTGTTTGTTCTTCAAATTAATAGCAAAATTTGTTGAAACTAATTTTTACAAAAACCTACTTCACTTACTTTTTTGTTACAAAAATTGTCCACCTGTTTCCAAGTTATCGTGTTTTTATGGCCTTTCTAAGTCCAAGATTCTTGTGCATTAAAGAAGATTTTCAAAAATTTATTTCAACTGTTTTCACTTTCTTATTCACAAAAATATAATAATCAAGGAAATATATAAAAACGTGCAAATATTAAATGTAAATACAAAACATATTAGCGCAATTCACAATATTGTGTAAATGGTCTTGAATTATTGCATTTGCAAAATATTTTTGCACTACACTAACAAAATACACAGCAAGAGCAATGATGCAATACCATTTGCACAAGATTGTGAATTGCGCTATTATGTTACTGCATAATCTGCCTTGAAGTGTTCAATACAAACTCTATGAGACACTTTGATTTTTTTTCATGACGGTGCAAAATTGTGCCCATTGTGGTTTTAATTTATTTTCTTTTGGACATCGAAAAAAATTTAAATTTATATTATTTTTTTAATATTTCCACAATTAAAAAGAGACACACTTAATTTTAAAACTTTTATTTGCATTAAAATTCATATATAAGTTAAGCAAACGTAAAAATATTTTTGACTTGTGACGTCACAGTTTTTGTAAAATATAACGCACCTGCACAATGCGCAATCTTTATTATTTTAATGCATTAATGAATTCTTATTAGTATTATATATATGTATACTAATCTGTGTATACTCTTAAAGAAAAATACGAGTGATTTTAGCAATAAGAATTATGCTGTATGAACACCGAAAAAATTTCAAGGAAAAACTTGTATCAATCTTTTCAATCAAAATTGCTTCGTAATAATTTGTACTTCGGCACTAGCTTTTGTGTAGTAATAGTCTGAAATTTGTTTAAGCCATCTACTTATGGTTGATTTGGAGACATTTAACTCACATTCATTAAAAATCTGACCAAGACTCTACATTCTGTTGCTGGCACAGTTTACAATTTTGCAATTGTGCCGTTCAGAAAACTGTTTTTTCCAGCCACCACTTTTATTTTTACCATAAAACAAAAAAAATACACTGTATAAAATAAGCTGTGAGCCACTGTAGCTCAAAAAATAATTTCTAAAAATTACACCAAAAGTCATGTTGATTTGTAAGCTTTGGAAATTTCTAATTTAGCAAGATATGAAATGGTAATTGTAGTGCATCACCATGCCAGCTAAGCCTAATACTGCAAACTGATATCTTGTTCATTTCACTTTCAACTTTTTGGCAACAAAATGATTGACTAGAATTTTACCTCCTCCATTTTTTGTTTGTGTACAAGTTATGTGTTATATGTATACAAGTACAGTTTTATATGCAACTGAAGTAGATGATACTTCTAATAAAGTTTATCTTGAAATACAAATACTAACCACAAAGCTACGCACACAAAATCAGCCCCATTAAGTATAAAGTTTGTTCAAATAAAATCAAGTTTACGTTACATGGAAAAATTTTTTGGGTAAACTGTAGTTAAAGTAAACTTTTGCTAGAATAGGCCAGGTTTATTGCTGCAAATAAGGGTGGTGATTGTTATTGGTATTGAATAACAGAAGTAGCCATTGATTAGTAGTTTAGTTTGGGCATTATACTCGTAAACGATTTTCTTAAATTAACTCATAGTTTTTACGAGTATGTTTTATAGAGTAACTGCCGTATTCATAAAAAATTAAAGTAGACTTTAAATGTACTTTAAGAAAATTTTGTATGAAAATTTTGTCTAACAGCACACTGCAAACCTACTTTATTTTTTATAAATACGGCAGTTAAAGATTATGTAGAGCCACTCGTAGTTGTTTAGAATTACAATTCACATTTGAAGTGTAAACAACACTATACGAGTACAAGTATGAGCACGATAGATAAAAAGACTTACCCCCTTATTCAAAAACGATTACTAAATTTAACAAACGTTTTTGAATAAGGGGGTTAAACATGAAATGCAATGAGAAGAATACATTATAAATGTGAATGGCCAAGACAAAGACAAAAACTTTACAAAATTTCTATTTAAAACTAGTATAACTTGTTTTGATTTTGTAGCTAAATAGGTATATATGGAGAGAAAGCTTTTGGTTGCTTGATTTCTAGTAGAGATAGTGAAAAAGGGCTTAACTAAAGCTTAACATTTTATTTGTGACACTAAATTTCTATATTCATAATCATTTTATTAAAGCGCAGAAACTTTTTTAAGTGACACTGCCATTCTTAATTAAGTATTTAAGTTTATACATATTTTACCTTTTAATCTGCCATTTAGCTTCAACAAAAGTCATGTTATTATGTGCGTGGGCGTTATTTTTACTTACGCTCAGTTAAAATCTGAAAGTAAACATCTGTTTATGATGCTGCTGTATTTAAAATTGAAACTTTAAATCAGAGATGATCATTTCATAGTGCAATTGCTTATTTGCCCAACCCACTACTTTGTTATGCTCTTTTAATTCAGTTGTCTTTCACATGGCAAATGGTACAAATGCTTAGCGGATGCTTTTAAATGTTTTTAAAATACAGTACGTAAAAAAATTATGGTACCATTACGAAAATTTTTCGTAATAAAAAATGCATTTGTTAATTCTCAATGCCTTTTGTGTTATAAAACATTTAAAGGTCACTAGGAAACCCTTTTTTTAAATTTTCAAGATAGGTTTAAAAATTTTGATGACCTTGAACCCTTTCTTGATTCTTTTTAAAACCCCCTTTAAAGTTGAAGTTACAAAATATGAGTTAAAATAATTTTTTATTATTTTATTATTTTTTAAACCGAAACAATTTTTTACGTTTACTATTTTATAAAAATCTTTCGTTTACTTTTTCGTTTTACCGTACCTTTAAATATGTCTCATTTTCTCACCAATACATAAGCTTTAAAATTTTGATCACCTCTGGTTTAAATTAATGTTTTACTAAAACACACATGTTCATGATGTTTTAATTGTGGCCTGAATGTGTTAATAACAAATCTTTTCTAGACAAAACATATGGTTAATTATAATTAAAATTTTATTGACACTACAATTTTCTTAATAATTCACAAGGTTAGTTGAAGGCAAAAAGTAAAATGCTGTGAAAATAATAGAATTTAAATCTAAATAACTACAAACATACATATGTATATAGTAGTACTTATATATAGTATGTATGTAGTGCACAATTAAACTCTGGGGAAATTAGTTTTTATTATGTTAATAAACTTAAGAAAACTGTATATGAAAAATAAGTAGAAGTCTTTTAGTTAAGGAAAGTAATTAAGATTTAATATTAGTTTGGTTTAAACAGAAATATAGAGAATTTATGCTCAAAGTAGTAACCGACAATTGGCTTTAATTTAAATGCAGCTTTTTAAAAATATTTTTAAAAAACCCAAAAAAAGCACAACTAGTCTTTATTTATTATATAATTAAAAATATAACTTTTGGTACTCGTAGGGGTTGTATGTCGTCTGAAAAGTTCAACTTTGTCCTTAAAGTTTCAGCAACTGGTGAACCGATTAGAATGCAATTAAAATTGGAAAAGATGTTTTCTCTACTCTTCACAAAAAAAAAATACTATAATATTTATCTCCATCGGTTGAAAAGTTACATATTTTTGGCCGATGAAAAACGATTCTGAGCCACTGTGTGCCGGTGCTCCTATATACAAAATATTAAAAACAATACTATTGGCCATCGAAATGTTGCTCGCTTTATGGAATGCAGTGAAAACAATTTCGCCGTGCGCGAGTTTAAGTGCTCTATGTGCCAAAAATGCATTTTGAGAAAATCGATCTTGAAGTTTTAATATCATTTTTCTAAAAAACTATACGTTAGAATTTTGAGATTTTTACACAATATATTTGTTTTGAAAATATGACTCTGATTAAACGATTTTTATTTCTGGACGACATCTATAACGGGATATTTTCTAACGATATTAAAACTCCTGTTTGTTCCATACGCCACCTTAAAAAAGACATAAAACACAAGTAAAATTTTTGCAAAAAAAAAATAATATATTTATTAGATAAAAGCCAAAAATTAAAACTATTCACAAAGTTGATACAAAAAATATTCTAATAATTATAACAAAATTAACAAAGTATCAAATTAAGATTAATTTATCTGTCTCAGATTATAATTTTTGTCTATTTCAGATATAAAATTGAATAAAAATTTTAGATCGAATTTTTTTTCGTTTTTACGTTTTCTTTCTTTTTAACAATAGTCTATTTGGAAAATATTTGGTAATTTTTTGGTAATTGGTTTCGGCAACTTTTTCTTAATATTTTTGAGAACTTAAAATGGGGCTCCAAGATTGAGTTTTTATATGCTATTTCAAAAAAATTATTTTTAGTATATTGAAGAAGTTTTATTTTAGTAAATGGAACAATAGAAAAATTTAATTGGTTGGATATCCTGGAAAAATTCCTAAAATCTGAAAATTGCATTTCAATAATTTTAAGTTTTATTTTATTCGTTTAACAATTTTCAAATAATTAACGAGAGACAAACTACTGTGGATTTCCAAATTTTTCAGATATTTATGAACGTAGTCGACGTCTTGGATTTGTGAATGTCCAGGCTCAGAAAATTTTTGGAAAATACTTTTAATCTGTAAATGCTCCGACAAAAATTTTTAAATTGCCGTGGACATCATTTGATTTTTATTTTGGGCAACACACGAATCGCTCCACATAACTATATTTTCAATAGATGGATGTTCTGTCACCAGAGTATGTAGTATTTTATATATACAACTTGTTATTTCGTTACCTCCACGGCCGTTATTAAATTCGTCCCAAACGCAAAAATAAGTAAATATTTTCTTATTGGGAAAAATAATTGTAGCGGTCATATTATAAACATTAATTTTTCCCTTATAATAAAATGAAGATGCAAAACCTTTAGGAAGGTTAAAAGTGCTTTGCAAATCAATACATACAACAACTGTAAAATGATCTTCATTCTGGTGATCTACATCACGTTCCCCTTTAAGACCATTAAATTTTTATACTAAAATTTTTTACGTTACTTTTTCCCTCTTAATGAGAAAGAGGGAGTATACATTACAAAAGAAAAAACTCTTACAAATACTTTATAAGAGAAAAATATTTTGAAAAATATTAATATTCACGTAGAGCAAAATGGCAATCAAAAATCAATTTCAACATTTTAAATTGAAATTTTGCTCTTTACGACACTGAATGGCGTATAGAGCAAAATAGCACAAAAATATTTCGGCTTGAAGGATATAGAATAAAATAATTACTAGTTATCTCAGAAACTGGACGATATAGCCGAAAACGGATTACAGATTTGCAAAATTTGAGGTCGAAAACCTAAAGTGGCATCATTAACTCGATATGTATAAAATGGCGGATAGAGCACATAAACTCCCGCACGACGATTATTCCATGGTATCCACACTACTCTTTATCTGAAAATAATATAAAATAAAATCTGTTTTTTTTTTGTACACCAGATATAGATTTATCTTGTGTGGATAATAGCCCAACAGATTTATTTTTAGCCGGAACGTTTACTATTTCAACGTTGTGCTTTCGGAAAAACCAAATAAACTTAAAGTAACTTCTCGGTTACGAAACGTTTGAAATTCTTCCGGAATATACATTTTGTTTTTCTCCACACTACCTAAGACTACTTTAGCTAATGAAAGGGTAGTAAAAAAATTGTCCATGGTGACATTTCTCCCAGTGTTTTTAACCATGATTATCAATTCCTTTACAACACTTTCACCTTGATTAGTGTCTTTTAAATTGTTTACTTTGCTTGTACAGATTTGTCTTTGAAGAGATAAAAAGTTTGAAAGTCACTGACTTTAAATTGTGTACGGTGTGCTCTAACCCGAATACCATACAGTTATGGTTATGGACGTACTCACTGTACTTTGAGAGAACTGAAAGTTGTTTAAACTCATAACTAAAACATAAACAAAAATTATTATGCGACGAACACTTGTTTATCACTTATAAACATATGTATGTAAAAATGTGCAGTAACTAGTGTGACCAGATCTCAAAAAGTTAAACTGCTAAATCAGATTAAAAATAAGCTAAAATATGTTAAAACTTGTTATAAAATGCCAAAAAGAATGTGCTAAATTTTTTAAAATACTTTCTTGATTTTTTTTTAAATTTGATATACGCATGATTAAAAAATAAACTTTTTATATAAATAATACAACTTTGAACTCAAGAACAAAACTAATTAAGGTTCTCTTCAGGAGTCTAGCTTTAAAGAGTTGTTAAATATTTTTTAAATTAATTTTCATACAAATTTTCATATTTTTATTTTTACTGTATCAGACCTTAACTAAATCTTCTGTAATTTGAAAATATTTATTTAGACAAAATTTTCATACAAAATTTTCTTAAAGTACATTTGAAGTCTACTTTAATTTTTTTATGAATTAGGGCATTAATCTTTTTAATCCAATATAAATGATAGAATTCATGGTTTTTAAAATCATTATGTTTCTTATTTTTTATACCCTACATCACCATAGTATATCCTATTGGCTTTTTGCTGATGTTTGTAACACTCAAAAATCTTAGTCTAACATCCACGTTAAAATGCACTAATCGACTCAGATTTGACAAATGTTCTCTCTAAATAGGGTTTTATCGATCATAAATGTGTGATTATAAAATCATCTAAATAAATTTAAATGACACCTAATTTTATAAAGATTGGTTGATAATTAGTCACAGCTCCCATATAAGAACCACTTCTAAATATCACTTCAGCATGCATTATAATGGAGCTTGACCGACTATACCTTCTTACTTGGTTTTTATAGAATTCATTCCACTAAATACCTATAACTTCAACTTCTAAATAACTAAAAAATCTGAAAGGAGTTTTCATAAAACGCATTCTAGTATTCACAAACTTGCTTCCAATATTTTAAGGTTGAGTTTTAATTTTCCCACTCATATGAAGTCAATTTTTGCTTTTTTAGTTCAAGAGTTGTAATTTCATTTGTTAAAAAATGTATCATTTATTCTTTGAAATGTTCATACACATAATTTTATTTATTTTATTTTCAAGCTATTTTAAACAGAAAATAAATTAGTATTTTTAAATGCTAAAAAATGCTAAATATATTATTAAAAAATGCTAAAGAAAATGCCATATGCTAAATGTAAAATTTTGCGGCTAAATCAAAATAAATATAAGCTAAATTTAGCCACAAAAATGCTAAAATGATCACACTGGCAGTACCATCCGGGTGACTATAAGTAAATGACGTACAAAAACTTTTTTTAAAGCGACGGTTATCTATTATAAGAGTAACTCCATCCATGTTACTCATTTACTCAATTCAACAACCACTTGAGTGAACTTTATTTTAGCAACTAAAAGTATGCTGTAAATAATCTCTTTGTTTTCAAAACAACATTTTAACAGTTATAAACCATGATCGTGATTCATACGAAATCACACGCACACTCGTACTCGCGCAATATATATTATTATACTCTGCAGCAATAACAAAAGCACCCTCTTTAACAACAAATTGCTGTTGCTGTTTTAGCCGATTTCTTTTGTTGTTATTTGAAAAATCTTTAATCAGTAATAAAAATAAAACAAAAAAGTAAAAAAAAACACACACTCACAACCAACAAAATCAATATATTTTTGTGAATCCATAAATTATTAACAACAAACGGCAGTCGTCGATGATCATTGATTGGGGCAAAGACGGACAAGACAAGCACAATTAATTTGTTTAATAAAACAAAACTCGACAAAAAAAAAATATATAATAAATAAAAATAAATATTTAAACAAAGCAAGATACTTGAACTCGTAAAATACTAAGTAAATAATTAAATTAATAAATAAATACAAAGTAAATTTTTGTCAATTTAGTTCCATTTTTTGTGAGTGTCATTATTGTTGTTGCTTTGAAGAAAATATTAAGGAAGCCAAAGCGGTCAAAATTCAGTTAATTGTTTGTTTATTACTTGCAATTGTTTTTGCTGTTGCTCATAATAATAAACTGATAACAGCCAACTAAAACGCATTTGTGGCATTACAGTGTTTGGATTTTTTATCAAAACTGTTTCTTTTTTTTTTTTTAATGATAAACAATAATTGATTAATAATTAGTATGCTATAACATGCATTTAAATGATTTAGTTTTATTTGTTTAAAAATTAAAGAAAATATGATTAATTATATAGAAAACAAAGAAGAAACTTTAAAAGAAGATATCAATAGAAATCTTTTGATTTGTGATAAAAATCCTGGTGAAATTAACATCGTTTGTGATAAATGTAAAACATGCAACGAAACAAATTTAAATTTATTGAGCCACCATAAAAATCTGGAGAACAAAGCATTTATAGATGATTTGGAATATAATAAGCGTATTTGGAAGGTGCCCTGGTTTATATTGATAATGTGCTTTCTACAGGTATGTAAATACATACAATAAATAAGAGGTACTCATAAGGTCTTGTTGAATATTAAATGCACTATAAAATAGTAGTTTTGTTTAACAATGAATTGTTGCTCTTTAAAATATTTACACTATTATCAATATTTATTGAGTTGTCGATAATAGTGAAAATTTTCAAAGTTTTTATACCCACCACAAAGAAATGGAGTACATTAAGTTTGTCATTCCGTTTGCAACACATCGTACAACCAAAAAGTATACATACATATATATTCTGTGTTCTTATAAGATTCTAAAGCGATCTACCTATTATCTGTTGAAGGCACGATAGAGCCTTCGTAAGAAAGATTTAGAACAATGAAATGTTTTCCCCACATTTTTTGTTTCACCGAAATGTTTAGTATTGCAAATTGGCAAAATATAGTAAGGTTCAAGTCATGAACCATAGTTTCAGAAAACCTCGATATTATGTACACAAAATTCAGTTAAAATAACTTCCATGCAAACAGAAATCACAAAACAATTTTTTGTTTTCATCCGTCTATATTTGTCATACGTATGTAGTCTCCATATTAAGTTCACAGCCGAAAATCACTTAAATAGTTATAAATCTCATATAAATCATGTTGCAATTCGACCAAACAACGCATACATATATTGTATATAAATTATCGTAACGAATTTTATAGTGATCGGTCCATAATTGTTCATAATGGGAGATATGACATGATATAGGGGCACTTTCGAAATTCCTAAATTTTACACAAACCACTTATATGTAAGTAAAAATATTATTACAGGATATTGTAAAAGTCAGTACATAATAGACGATTGGTCCCATAAAACTCTGAAATATGTCGTTATTGCGATTAAATTCACCATAAGACTCAAATACAGTAAAATATTTTATGGTGATCGTCTCATAACATGCCATAGATAGCATATAAGGGATCGTATAAACATTGTTGTCGATACAAAATGTAACAAGTATGCATAGATTACACTACTGAAATATGGGTGATGTGTATAACTGATTCGTCACACCCGAATATAAACTCTGACTTGTTTTTATTTATATTTACTGCGAAAATTTTCTAAAGAAACTTCCTGAGTTATTGATAACTTCGAAAATATTTTAAAGTAAATTCCTAAACCACGAAATTTTTCTAAAGAAAATTCCTAAGTATTGATAACTCCAAAAATATTTTAAAGACACTTCTTGAGTTATTGATAACTCCGAAATTTTTCCTGAAGTTCTTTAGAGAATTTTTTTTTTTGATATCAAAAACTCATAAATTTTTCTATGAAAATGTTTGGTTTATAGTAAATAAATCTCATTTTAATTGACTAATAATCTGCCAATGAACTAAATAAATGAGTTATAAATAAATGACATTAATTTTGAGTTTACAAAATTGTATTAGACCACAATTGTCTGCGGTTTAATAAATGAAATAAGGGAAACATCATAATAACAACAAGAAAAACACTAGTTAAACACAAATAAACTAGTCACCTAATTAAATCAGGTCGTTTTGTCTGTCAGCCTGTTCTGTCTCCGTACTTGATGGTAGACATGGCGCGAAACTGCTGTTGTGGTTGATGATAATGATTTAATAAACTTTGCTACAAATTAATAAAATAAATGAGCTAATAAATGCTTGTATTCATTCTTAACTAATTGTTTTTATTAAATTACATTGAAAAACTATTTTGTAGAACACTGCAACTCACGTTGAAAGTATTTCAAAACAATTAGAAAAAAATACAAGTTAGATTGCTATATTCGGCTGTGACGAATCGTAAATACCCTACATCTAAATATAAAGAGAATTTCAAGAACTATGCTATTGTAAGGACTAGAATATGTATCCTTATTCAATTTTTCTTACTCGGTCTTAGCGGTTATTTTATCAGCAGGGTTCTGCATTTGTAAAATGAAGAGGAAGTGAAATTTTTATTAAGTTTGTGTTCTAAAATTTGTGAAAATGTTTTGAAAAGTAAAATATAATTTTCAATTTGTTTCATCGTAGAATAAAAGTTTCACGAATTTTCAAGAACGCCTTGGAATTGTCTATGTCGAATTGAAAACCTTTTCAGTTTCACTTTGTAGTGGAATATAGAACCTGGGCATATAAGTAAATATTTTATATACTGTTTGATAGACAAGTTTTAGCACAATATAATTTATTCTGAATTGTGTTGAAATTTTATAGAATTGATGTAATTTCTAATTCTCCATAATTTATAGATTTTGTCTGCTTATCATAACAATTTTATCTGTAATGTAACAATTTAGAAAATTTTAAATTGATTCTACATTTTTTCATATTCAGCAGGTTAAGGAAAATTCTATAAATTTTAGCAGAATTTCATCTCAATAACGATAGTTACAAATGTTGTATAGGTGTTATAGTGGAACTGGAGCAATTATGGACTGATAGCTTCAAATTCCAGTATCCAGTAAAATGATTTTTATGTGTTTGAGGCTTATTTAGTTTGCATTTCGTCTCTATAAAATTGTTTACAAGAGTTTAATGGTTCTAATAATGGAACTCGGTTGTTTACTTTATTTGGAAGCTATTTGGAAGACAATTATGGACTGACCGCTTAAAAAATTCTGCAGTATAATTGCCGTATAATGTTAGTATTATTTTTGGATTAAAATTGCTGAGCAGTATGAAATATATCGAAATTTTATTAGTTTACTTGTTTTTCGGATATGGTATTTAAAAATTCAATACAGAGAATTTCATAAATATGTGGATATATTACATAGAATTTCAACAAAATATCAGTATATAAGTATTTAAGTCATTTTCGGCACCCTGACCCTTATATGGTGTATACGGTAAAATATGGACCGAGATTCACATAATCAAGCAGTTTGATTTTGGCATATAAATATATCTATGCATATAAAAAATATAAATATATATATTTAATTGATCTGTGCATATTTTTGGATCAGTATCTTTATTTAAATAAAATTTAACATAATATCATTTTGTGATTTAGTTTTATATGAAACGTAGATTTGCTGAATTTTGTGTTGCTATTGTTATTTTAAAGACATTTTTGTACCATTGAGTCCTATTTGGGGAAAAAATTTATATGCAGGCTAAGAGAAATCAAAGACCAATTCTTATGTTTCTTATTCATTATAGTTTGTTCTTTTAACATAAAAATAACATGTGTAAAATACCATGATTTTATGTATCTACAAAATATTTAAACTAGCAAGAAATGTGTGAAAATTTTTTTACAGGTTGTCTTAGATTTTGATTTATAACTCTAATTTAACTGGACCGATTGTACTGATTTTCAATACCAAATTGCATAGGAGAATTGTTAATGTTGTTTTGTTAACAGTGTTTGACACACACAAACAAACGGACATAGCTCAATCGAATTAAAATTTTATAAGGAACAAGAATATACAGTGACTCACATTCAAAGTCGGCCAAGATGATTTTAAAAATTTACTTTCAATGAACACTTGTGGACTATATCTATCAGTATCTACTTTAAAAAAATTACAGGTTCTTTTCACGGACCAAAGCAAATTCAATTTATTTGGGTCAGATGAAGTTTTGCCCCAAAAATACTAAGAAAACTGTAAAGCCCCCCGTGTCATTGATGGTGTGCGGTTGCATGGCTGCTTCCGGTGTCGGAAATCTGCATTTTATAGAAGGCACAATGAATAAAAGCATATATCTTGATATTTTGATGGTAAATGTTAAACAAAGGGCTCATAAATTGGGGATTGGCAATAACTTTAAATTTTACCAGGACAATGATCAGAAGCACACATAGCTGATAGCGAAGAACTGGTTGTTGTATAATTGTTTTAAAGTCCTCAAAACACATGCGCAAAGTAAACCCCTTAACGTAATAGAGCATTTATGGAATGAGCTCGGATATCGGATGTAAGGTAGATTATGTACCAGTAAAGACCAGCTCAGAGCTGCGTTACCAGAAGAATGGAACTAAATAAGTCCTGATGTGTGCAAAAAACTGGTTGAATCGATTCCAAAAAGACTCCAAGCTGTCGTGAATCAAAAAGGATACACAACAAAATACTAAATATCTTATAAATAATAGAATTTAATGACCTGACCGACTTTCAAAGTGATCGTACTTTTAAAGGTTTTTTAATTATTTTGTTTTAGAATACCATATTTATTTGTTTTTGTGTTTAATAATAAATAATTTATTTGATTTTGAAAAAAAAAAACATTTTAAAAATCCTAAGCTCTCTTTTTTGAAATAGCGTTTAATATTTCACAACAGTTTGCCCGACTTTTAATGTGAGCCACACTGTATATAATTTGATGGGTCTTAGATGTCTATTTCTTAATGTTACACACGGATTGTTAAATTTATGTGTACCACCATTCGTCATTCGATGGTGTAGGGTATAAAAAAATTTATTTACTCTCTTAGATATTTGCAATGTAAAAATAACTGAAATGCAGTCTTTCTTAAAAACCTAGGGACTAAAATTGTATAAAATTTACTAATTTAAGTAACAAAGCAATCAAATTGTTCATAGTTTGTTTTTTAAATTAATTTATAATAGTGGAAAGCCACTCTATAGTGAATTAGTTTTCCTGAAAACTGAATTAATTTTCCCAAATTATATAATTACATTTGCTTACTCTAGAATATTACAGGAAACCACTTGTTAACTATAAAATAAATTCTTAAACAAACTGAACCATGGTGTAACTATACAAGGTGAGTGCAGTAGCACAGCACAGACTGACTTTGTTTACAATTTACATGTGTCAAAAGTAATACTTTTTCAAGTATTTTTGACAGTAGTACATTTTTTACACAAACAAAATGCCTATTGTTTCTGTATTGTGTTGTATTTGCTGCCGATTTGCATTCACCTTGTATAATTACACCATGAACTGAACAATTTAATAATAATATAAAACAACTCCCAAAAAAGAGCCAGTGACAAATTGTTCGTTGAATACCTTAATTTTGAATTAATTTATCATGATTTGTCATATTTTATTTTGGTAACGTTGACATCAATAGTTTATGAACAAAAAAACTAAAATAAAACCACAAACTTATTTGCAAAAAAATAATATAATACGTATTATGTTTTGCGACATTTGCTCATCAAGTGGATGTGGAGTTTTATGTTAATATAACCACAGCCAGCAACAGCACCAACAAAAATCATCTCCAGCAACCACCACAGCGCAAACAAAACGTCAATGCCAAATTGGAAACAAACTCACTGAATGATTCAATGAAACCCATTATACTCAACTGGAAGATACTTTTAATGCACATCTATCAATGATTTTCAGTGTGTGTGCGTGTGTGTGTGTATGTATTTCTTTCATCTTGCCTTTTCCAAGCCATACAAATTTGGTTGGCAATAACAACTTGCGGTTTTTTTACTTTTTGGCTTTTGATTTCGATTTTTTTTTGCAGCAAGCTTGAATGCACTTTTTTGGTTCAGAGACAAGAAAAATCTTTGTTAAGATTTTTAAATTTCAGATAAAACAGAAATGAAATTGGCTAATTGGAAAACAAGAAAATCCAATTGGAAATTGGGTAAAAAGCAAAAGTATAGCAAAAATTAGTCCACAACAAAAACTTAACAGTGAATGACATGATTAACATCGGGCAACACTGTATTAAACATTAAATTATATTTCTATCCTGAAAATAAAATATAATAAAAATTAAAAACGAACAAGAGTTTTTATATTTTTAATAAAATAATAATTAATAAAATAAAAAGATTTAAAAAACGAATAATTTAAGACATTTTCCCATTGGCCTTTAAATTATTAGTACTCGTATGTAGCTGCTGGATGGATGGCTGACTACATAAATGGTTGACTGTCTGCCTGCCTGCCTGCCTGCTTATTTGGATATTGTTATTGTATCATTTGTCACTATTAATGTGTGACCATTCGTCTGTTTTGGTTTTCATGTAGTTAGTGTTGCGGTTGAAAACTGCATCGTTAACAACGGCTACAATCAATAACATGTTAATCCATGCTGAATTTATGTCACGGCGACTTTATTGGACAACATGATATCATTATTTTATCCATACGTAGTAATATCGATTACAACAGCCGTGTAATGAACCAACTTAATTGAGTAATAGTACGAGGGCGGTTCGGCAACTTTTTAGCCTAGCACAGAAAGAGAATAGTTAGATTTTCAAAAAACATTTTTATTTTTCAATATAATCTCCTGAAACCTTAATACTCTTCGTCCAACGCTTATCTAGCATTTTTAACCCTGGATTAAAATACTTTTCCTCAAGACCTTCAAAATAGTGGTTTAGAACTTCTTCATTTGAGGTACAACGCTTGCCAGCTAGAAATTTTTTAGATTTGAAAACATGTAAAAGTCACTGGGAGCTAAATCAGGAGAATAAGGTGGGTGCTCAAGCAACTTGTACTTTAATTTGATGATTATTTTTTTGTGTTGTAAGCTAAGAAGTTTCCGAACCGCCCTCGTAAATTGATTTAAAACAATACATTCAATTTGTTTTTTTTTTAGGTATTAATTGAAATTCTTACAATACTAAAGTAGTTATTGAAAAATTCTTGAAAATTTTATCTTTTTCTCAGATCTCTTTGTATTGGATTGCGAATGCCTGCATGCGTCAGCAATTAATGTTTATGCCGGAAACCATTCATGAGTATTGGAGATATTTCACCTACATGCTGTTACATTCGGATGTATTGCATTTATCAATGAATGTGTGTCTGCAGGTGGGTGATTTGAATTTCATAGTGAACATTTCTTAGCAAAAAGTCTGTGTTATTGAAATTTCTTTACAAAATTTTCCTGAATTTTATTTAGAATACTTTGTAGTGGCCAAATTTAAAATTTGTTTGCAATAAAAATCTTTGCAAATTTATTTTTAACTTTTGTGTTTGTGTTTTTCTCTTTTTTTCTTATCGAGACAGTTCGTTATTGGTTTTTGTTTGGAAAGTGAACAAGGTCATTTGAAAGTAGCATGTATTTACGTTATTGGCGGAGTTGCTGGTTCATTGGCCACTCTTTATTTGCAGCCACAACTGTCACTAATGGGTGCTTCAGCCGGTGTCTATGCCATGCTGATGAGCCACATACCACATCTACTAAAGGTTAGTGAAGCGTGCGACAAACAATTACCCATACACACCGATTACCCACCCATACCCTGGATTGTGATCACAATGTGTAAACACATGCATATGAATATCTATACAATTAAACTTAATTGTTTATTGAATTTTGTAGACATACCAGATCCACTTTTACCCTTACATCACCCTCTCCTATTTACTCATTCAGATTTTTCTTCATATGTATTGTGTACAAAATTAAATGAAATACTTTATCTAAACTAGATTTATTTTTATTTCTATTATGTATTTGCAGAATTTCCATAATTTGCCCCATCGTTATTTGCGTATTTTGGCTCTGGTGATTTTATTTATAAGTGACATGTGTTTTACCACATTCCATGTTCTCATTAATCACAATACGAATCCGCGCATTTGTTTGGAAGCCCATGCAGCCGGTGCCATTAGTGGTTTGGTGTTTGGATTTTTAATATTTAAAGCAAACTATACAAAGACTTTGGCAAGCAGGAGACTGTGGGCTGAAGACGGAGGTTGTGTTCAAACTGTATGAAGAATATGAAACACAATGAAATTATTGTTTAAAATGTAATCTCTACTTAATGAACGATTATTGCTATAGTTAAGTTTAGTTTTAGTTTTAATTTTAAGGCAGGAAATTATCATTTATTTATTTAGTTATGGAGAAAAAGTATTTGCATGAATTATTTTGATAAGCAAGAAGAATATATTTTATTGCTTATTAGTAGTTTATATAAAAACATTTATTATAGTACAATTTTATACTACACTACACTACAATAAAATTTTTGACACTTTCATATGAATTTGTTTATGGCAATTGAAGTGCAAGTCACGTAATTGTTTAACCAGTTGTTTGTACATATGTTTCACTTTCATTTAGTACACGTTTTAGTATTGTATGAAGAATATAATCGTATGTTTGTTATAATAATGTTTTATTTTTATACCCACCATCAAAAACTTCGGAAGTATATTAAGTTTGTCATTCCGTTTATTGCACATTGAAATATTGGTCGTAGAACCAAAAAGTCTATATACGAGTTTTTGTTGTTGAAAAAGCTAACTATTCCCTTACTGTGTTTGGCTAAGAAGTTTCTGAACCACCCTCGTATTCCGGGTTCTTATGGTAATCTAAAACTATCTAGCTCTGACCGTCCGTCTATCCATCTGTCCGTCTGTTGAAGGCACGATAGAGCTTCAAAAAGACATAGAATAAAGAAATTTTTACCAAACATTCCTTGATCCGCCGAAATATTTCGTATTGAAAATGGCCCATATCGGTCCAGTAGGATCCAAGTCATATACCAAAGTTTCACACAACCTCAATATATTTTTCAGATATATTTTGTTGTTTTCTTGAAATATAATGCAGATAATACCATGAAATTTTAATATAACTTGTCCTAATTATAGAAGGGCAAGTCCTGTTGAAAATGATGAAATCGTTTTCCCGGAATATAGCTTTATGGTACATAAATGTCTATAGAAAACCGAATCCACACAAAATTCTGATAAATGCAAAGTGAAATTTCTAAACGATATTTTTTTTTTTTTTTGCATCGGTCAATATTTCGATATAGCCCCCATAGTCCACTTACAGAAATCACTTAAATGAGCATAAATCTCTTATAAACATCACCATCAAGTTGAAATTTTAAATAAAATAATCCACATGTTACTTAAACCTTATGTGACACGGGTACCCATGGTGTAACTATACAAGGTGAGTTCAGTAGTACAGCTGACTGACTTTGTTTACAATTTACCTTTGTCTAAAGTAATATTTTTTCAAGTGTTTTTGACAGTAGTACATTATTTTACACAAACAAAATGCCTGTTGTTTCTTTATTGTGTTGTATTTGTTGCCGATTTGCACTCACCTTGTATAGTTACACCATGCGGGTACCTTTTAGGTTTTGAAATTATTTTTTTTTTTTGTAGAAATTGGAAACCATCGCAACCCAACTTTTGATATTTTATTGTATTTAAACGTTTGTAACATTTCAAATTTTGTTGAAAAATGAATTGTTTTTCATAAGATTTGTATGAAATTGGCAACCGGGTCATTATCGTACAAAATATAGAGTATATTTTGTCAATCATATAAGGGTTAAATGAGCATAAGTCTCTTATAAGTACCAGCAGAAAGTTTCAATTGGACACAAGCAGTTCACACGTATATAGAAATATTCGTAGCAAATTTTATGACAAGCGGTTTGGCGATTTGACCGCAGTTCAGATATAAAGTCCACTTTGAAAAATCACTTAAATGCGCATAAGTCTTTTATAAAAATCACTATTAAGTTGAAAGTCAACACAAATCATTCACATTCACATACATGTATGTAAATATTTGTACAGATTTTCACGATGATCTGTTCGTAGTAGGTCATAGCTCCATTTTCTTTAACATACATAAACATCCATGACGAGCCAAAATTTTATAGAAATCAGTTGTAAGTATGTACAAATTATACTATTGACTTTTGTGAAAGTTGGTGCATAATTGGACATAGCTCCAGTAAAAGCACCATCTTCGCGAATAACAACAGAGTATACAGAGATGACAATTTTGACGTTTACAAAAGCCAAAATTAGTTTCCTAAGGCTTTTTAGTACCGAATTTATGGTGTGTTAAAATAAATCGCTATATGTTACAACACTGCAAAAAAATATAAATTTTTGATTATAACTCTTGATTATAATTCTTGTAAATGTCGTTATTGAGATGAAATTCAACCAAAAATTTTTTTTCCGTTTATTTAAACTTCAATCTATCAATAATTAGATAATAAGAAAATTGAGTGAAAAATAATCTAACATTGATAATTGTACTCTTTGTAGTACAACTATTAGCTATTTGGGTAATGAAGTCATTAACTACGAAATGGTAGGTCTAAAATGTGGTGTCGTTTGAGTCTATTTATTTCATTGGTATCGTCTAGTAAAGATATTGTTAACGGATATACGTGGTTGCTTAAACGGTTTAAATATCTTTCGCTTTGAGATCGTATGACTTCCTTTACAGTTGGAGTTTTTAAATCATTATGTATGGCTTCGTTTGTTAGAAACCAAGGGGCTTGACTGAAAAGTCTGAGTGTTTTTGACTGGTATCGTTGTAAAATCTCGACATTGCAGTTACTCGCAGTACCCCAGAGTTGAATTCCATATGTCCACACAGGTTTTAGAATTGCTTTATATAATTCAATTTTGTTTTCAAGATTTAGCTGAGATTTCGTGCCAATTAACCAATAAAGTTTTCTACTTTTTATATTCAATTGCTCTTTTTTTTTAGCTTTTATGTGTTTTTTCCATGTAAGTCGGCGATCTAAATGCATTCCAAGATACTTATCACAATCTGTGTTTGGTATGTGAGTGTTGTTGATTGACAAGGGTGGGCAGTCATTTCTTCTTAATGTGAATGTAACATGAGCAGATTTTTGTGTGTTTACTTTTATGTTCCATTTTTTTTTTTTAGCCAAATTTCCAAATTATTTAGTTCGTTTTGCACTAGTTTTGATGCTATTTAGGGTGAATCATGGGTGACTAAAACTGCTGTGTCATCCGCATAAGTCGATACATATACGTTTTCAGATAGAGGCATGTGTAGAGCACAGTGCTAAGTGCGCTACCTTGTGGGACACCAGCCCTGATTTCAAATATTGATGAAATCTCGTCTTTGACTCTAACGTAGAAAGATCGGTTTTGTAGAAAAGATTTTATTAAAAAGTAAAATGGAGCTGGAAGTATAGATTTTATTTTTGACAATAAGCCATTATGCCAAACTCTGTCAAAAGCTTGTTCTATATCTAAGAAAACAGCAGAGCAAAATTTTTTCTCCTCCAGGCAGTTTCGAATCGTATTAACCACTCGGTGAATTTGCTCCGGTGTATCATGTTTTCGTCTGAAACCAAATTGATAATCAGGTATTATATGAAGATCTTCCAAGATTAACTGCAGACGTTTTAATAACATTTTCTCGAAAATTTTTAAGAAAATACAGAGTAAACTAATAGGTCTATAAGACATTATTTCCCCTTCTGTCAACCGGCGCAATATTTTATAAAGTTCGTCCCATAATAATTACAAATCGGAATCAAAAGATTCCACTTGAATGCTTGCTGGCAGCAGGCGATTTGGTGGTGGGTATATAAGATTCGGCACAGCCTTGTTATTGTTTAAAAAACATTAGAGGTAATCACAGTAGACGTTACGATTACGATATACACATATATATAAATACTGTTAAGAGTTTCTAATGAGCTTTAAAAAAACCTTAACAATTCTCTAAACATATGTATATGTAAGTATATGAATATAAACATTTTATGGCACTGTGGCTATAAAACCATAAATTCCTTAATTAGTTAGCAGGTTTCTTAGTTTACTATTAGAATATGTTTCTTAATAAACTTAAACAAATCATAATTTACTTCATTTTAATGTACAAAATCGTGCTGTAAATACAAAATTTGTTTATTGTTTTCTATTTATTAGCAACATTTAATAAGTTATTTACACATATGTGCAATTAACTTGAATTATGGTTACTAAGTTGAAGTGAAAAATTGTTCAAATTGGAATTAAAATGTTTTGTTTGTGCGGTTTCCTAAAAAACATTAAATACTTTGTCTTTTATACTTATGTACATTTTTAGGATTTAAGTTTTTAGTTTAAAAATTTTCTATTGTTTTAATGGTAGAATATTGAAATGATTGAACTACACCATAAAACGTCTTACGAAAACCATACCATACAACTGTAAAATTATGTATTTTCGTTAATATCTCTTAGTGATTCTTTATGTAAAGACTATTGGAATGCAGTCATCATTGTCGAAGATCTACTTGTAAACATTATTTATTTAACTCCCCAATTATTGAAAAATAGAATTCAAGAACTAATCATATTTCGTTTACATGTTATAAGTTGGAAGGAAATTTAAATGCGCTTTCAATGTTTGTGTATTCTTCTTATTATTATAAATTTGTTTTATTACAGACCAACAATAATTTCTTTAATAATAAAATATTAAAAGTTCAACAATTTTCGATAAAGAAAAACCAAAAAAAAAAAACAGAAAACTAAACGATTACTCGCACATATGAAATCGTAGCTACAGTCAAAGAGTAAAGTTTAAATACACCTCAAAAATTGATTGTTTAAAGAAAAGTAAACATTTTAGGAAAACTTAAAGTATACAGTTTTATTTAGTTTCAGAAATAACAACAACCAAACAATATTTAGAAAACAAGTAAGAATGTATAATCGGTCAAGTCCGACCAGTTTTTTCAGAAATATGCGTTATATGGGAGATATAACCTATTATGGAAAGATCATCCAAAAATTTAATGTCATGATGTCTGTGAATATAAATATTATATATGGTAAACTTTATCTCGATATAAATACTTTTAAAAGATTTATGGAAGTTAAAGTGAATTACGAAGAGAGTCTTATACGGGAATTTCGCCTAATTATGAACCGACCATTATAAATTTGTACCGTATTATTTGCATACATATGAAATATATTTGCGTTTAATATTAATTGGATACTAACATTTTTGAGAGAGTTATGCTCTTTAAAGTGATTTTCGGGAGTGGGCTTTATATGGGAGCTACGAGTAATTATGGACCAATCTGAACAAAATTTGTGGATGTGATTTGACTTCATTTACCACTAATTTTTTATGAAATTTTTGTGGATACTTACATAATTCAATTCATAATTCGATCGGTAAATCCCAATATCGGGAGGACATTTGTATGGGGGCTAGGTGAAATAATGAACCGATTTCCACCAGTTTCAATCCCAAAAAATATTATGTACCAAATTTTACCGAAATATCTTCAAAATTGCGACCTGTACTTTGCGCACAAGCTTTACATGGAAATTCCCCAAAATTTGTGCTATTTACAATTGCTCTGACCAGTAAACTTGCTTGTATCCACAAAAAGGGAATTCCCCTAAATTTGTGATATGAACATATTTCGCAAAAATTAAATTTAACCAAAAAAATTTAAGTCCAAAGATTTTGAATCGTGCTAAATGGAATAAAATCGTGTAAAAAATTAAAAATTTGTTTATTTGCAAAAACCAAAACCGTGTAAAAAAAATCCATGTAAAAACAGAATTAGGGGTACATTTAAATAATCATCCTATATTATTACAATTAAACACTAGTTTATTTATACGATATTTTAGTTTTTGAGTTTTTATTAAATTAAGTT
Organism: Bellardia bayeri; assembly: GCA_950370525.1. NCBI lineage: Eukaryota > Metazoa > Arthropoda > Insecta > Diptera > Calliphoridae > Bellardia > Bellardia bayeri. The sequence continues at coordinate 86,243,967 of OX493265.1, read as the reverse complement.
TATTTTCAAAACTTAGTAAATACTCGTATGTATGTATGTATGTACGAGTATGTATGTATGTGTGTTACAACTATATTCTTAAAAACTACAAATAAATATTGTAACGTATTATTTCGTAGATGCAGAAATGCATTAAAAAATAATTTAAAATTTAAATATGATTCAAAATTATTATATTTTTTTAAAAGATTTCCAATTCGTCATGAACTGATGCCATAAACATAAATACATATCTCTAAAAATATGCCAAAAAATTCAAGTTGTTTCCGTTTCTTATTTATTGTCTGACAAGTTCTTATACATATTTAAAATTTAATACTATTAAGAAGAATTCTTTAAATTTACAACTTAAAGCTTAATGTTTAAACGTTCGTTTAGAAAATGTTTACTTAAATTCGAAAAGAAATCTTATAAAAATATTTGTGTAAATCAGTATGTAAAGGTATGTTGACACAAGGCAAATATTTACTAAAAAAAACGGTAACCACTTGTTTTACCACAAACTTTTTTGACGTTGTTTATTCTTACAAGAGTTTTGCATGATCAAACAGCATCAAATAAAATAAGACTTAATATCTGTTGTATCTTGTCCTAAATAAACAAAGTTTGTTTTTAATAAATAAACGAGTTCAAAAATATTTTATTTAGTATTCACGTCTTTTATTTTTTTTTTTAGCAAATATGTGCCAAGCGTGACCGCACCTTAAGTAAGTATTGTCTTGATAATTTAATATAAATATTATATTAACCCCTTAAAGCGTTGATACAAATCTTGTGTTATCTTTTTGCTTCTTTATGTCTTTTAGTTAAACTAAGTGATCGTTTGTGTTTTACAAATGTTAATGATCAGTTCTATGTCGGATTTTGTTTATAAATAGTTACAACTAACTTAAACTTAAATGGAAACACTAAATTTAGAAATCTTTAATTTAAGTACAAAAAAAAAACTGAAAATAATAATAATAATAATGTTTAAAGAAAAAGGTATTTCTATCGTCATTTTAAAAATAACAGTTCTCTAGCAGTCTAATGGTCCACACTTAACACCAATTTCTGTGCATTTACACTCTAAACAGGGTGATGAAAGTTCAAGTATGATGCGGCCAACGCGATACATTCGTCCATAAATATTACAACCCGCCAATTTTAAAATACCTGTGGGATCAATTAAATTATTTAGCGATGAGGATGGCGGTTGTACTGGTTGCTGTTGCTGTAATCTTGATCCTGATGCCGATGACGAGGGTGATGACACCTGAGAGTTGAACTGCGAGGAGATGAGTTGAGAGGATGTGGGTAGGTTTGAGGCAGTGGCAGGGCCGGCATAATCATAATGCTGAGGGCGTTGTTGTGTTGATGGTTCTAAGCCCTCCAATTGATTAAGTGTATGTTTGTAGTGTACCAAACCCATTAATTTATGCCTCGAAGATGTTGCGGATGAATCATGCTCATCGTTCACACCATCAGCAGCAATTGTTGCAGCTACAGCAAAATGTTGTTGTGGGGAGGCTGTTGATGTTGTTGTTGTTGTAGAGGGCGTTGCTGAATTACGTTTAACTTCAAAACTGGCATCCATGAAAGGCAATTTGTCAAAAGGTGACATAAAAAATGGATTTGTAGTTGGTGCCTTTTGTAACAATGCTGCATGAGGGATGGATGATGGTGCAGCAGGAAAAGAGTTTGTTGTGGGTTTTGTAGTGGTAGTGGTAGTTGTGGTCTTTTTAGTTGCTGTTGTACTGGTACTAGTTTTCGTTGTATTTGCATTAGCTGTTGGTTTTGCCGTCCGTCTAGTGGCCACAGAGGTTCTATCAATATTTACTGCATTTGGTTTAGGAGTGCTCTTTATTGTTGCAGTTGCTGTTGTTGTCGGTGTCGTTGTGTTGGTGGTCGGTTTATTATGTTTTGTTGGTTTTGTACTTGCTACACGTCGTGTTGCATTGGACTTAGTTTTCAATGTTGACACAGGGCCGGCAGATGACGAAGAAGAACTAGAAGTTGAAGAAGATGATGTTATTGATGACGCCAATATTTTCATCTCACTGCCATTCAATGTGGAATTCTTATTTATTTTTGTAGGCTTTTGTTGTTGTTGTTGTTGTTGGCCCACTGTTTGCTTAGTTCGATTTGTAGTTATGGCAATTGTTTTATTACGATTTACAATAATGGTTGCTGCGGCTGCTGGCCTTTTCGTTGTTGCTGTTGTGGTCATTTTCCTGCTTGGCGGTGTTGTACTGTCTATTGGCCTTATCGTTGTTTCTGTTTGTTTTAATTTGATGTTTGTCTGTGCTGTGACAGACTCTTTACTCATAGTGGCCTTACTCACCGCTGTTGTGTTGTTGTCTTTATGTACCAGTTGTTGTTGTACCACCGACGCCGCCGATGGCAATGATTTAAATGGAGGTATTGTACTCACATCATTTACATCAACATTAGCTTCACCAACGTCATCATCATCATGATCCATATTATCGCCAAAGGTTTGTGTTGCTGCTATTCTATGTTGCATAGTTTCTTCTACAACGTCTTCTGCCTGAGTTTTATTAAATCCAAATCCATTGTTCTGGCCGTCTTTAATATTTGCAACGTGCGTAGCCGTCATTTTGAGTTCGGTTGTCGTTTTGGTATTCGATGGATTAATATTTGTATTTTTATTTATTTGTTTTGAATTCATTTCAAATTCTGTTGTATTTTGCGGTTTATTATTTGTCTGACTGCTTGTGCTTGTTGTTTTTGTTGTTGTGCTTGATTTGCTAATCAAATTTTTTAATTTGTCTTCGATTAGGGATGTCAAATCTGGCGGTGTTTCTGTGCGTATGACATCCTTGAAGGGATCGGGTGTTGTGATTTCTGTGAAAAGAATGAGAATGATAAAGAACTTTAGCTGTATAGATTTGACAGTGGACAATATTTTCTATGAATTTTTTAATGATGATTTTGATAGTTTATCAGAAGACACATAATTGAAACAAATACATATAAATACCGATGACAAGAAAAGAATAAAAGTATTTTCAATATTAAAAAATCGTTGGTTAATATTTAAACAAATATTAGTTTATTGTATTATTTTTTGTGGGGATATGTTGAGGATAGAGTCTAACAGAGCCAATGGAATAGATACTTCATGTTGCCATAAAGTGATTGAAAATTTTGATAAAAGAATCGAAATCTGTAATTCTGGTCGTTGGGGTATCCAAATTATTTGACTTTTCAATTGTGCGAATAAAACGAATAAGAGATTGTTACTTTTTCAAATAATTCGATTTAGAAGTTCTAAATAAAGTACAATTAAAAGTTTTTCGCTTTATCAAGTCATACGTAAAGGAGTATCATCTATGAAATCATCTATTCTTATCAATTTTAGGAACTGTTTTTGTCCTCTTAAATATCATTTTCAACATTATTTTAGGTTAGTTTATAAGAATGGCACTTGTTCAATTAATAAAAATATCCATTAAAATTCCAATTTCATGTATTTATATATTTTAGTAATATTAATTTTGATTAGTTTTTTTTTAATAGAAAGTTATGGCGATGTTATTAGATAATTGTGTTTTTGCCAATATTATTCCACCATATTTACAGATTGTTTCTTCACAATTTCTGTTTCAAAATCCATTCTAAAATCTTTCAGTCTTTTTTACTAAATAACTAAGATTTCATTTTAGAATAAAAAGTTATTATGTACCATAACTTTCATATTTTTGTATACAGAGCTATCGGAGCACACCTGATTTTGCTTTTACACAGTCTTTTTTACACGGTTTTGATTTAACACGATTTAAAAAAAAAAAAACATTTTTTAAATTTTTTTTACACGATTTTATTCTACATATTTAGCACGATTCAAAATCTTTTGGGCTTAATTTTTTTTGTTAAATTGAATTTTTGCGAAAAACAGTAGAACTTTTATAATTTGAACTTCTATTACTTGAATTTTCTATAATTTGAAGCAGATCGGATTAACTGCTAATAGTAAATATACATACATACATACATATGTATGTTCTTTTTAACCTAATTTTGCTATAAAAATCGCAACTGAAATTTATATGAACATATGTATGTACATATGGCAGTACTATTGTTTTAATATTTCGGTAGATATAGACAAAGGATCAAAGAAAAAAGATGTGGCAGAAAAATATGGCATGTCAGCGAGCACGGTTTAAAACGGGATAAAAATATTAAACTTTGTTGAATCTAGAATATTAAATGAAAAAAGCAAGAGAATAAAAAAACCAATATACGATAACATCGACAAAGCTGTTTTTGTGGTGGTTTACGGCAACAAGAGACCGGAATATGCCGATATTTGGAGGAATATTAAAGACAAAAGTTTAGTATTATTAAATGATTTTAACAAAAACGAAAATAATTTAACTATGAAGTCCGGCTACACTTGAATGAGGTGAACTGTTTAAAACTTTTTGGGCATCGATAATGAATTAATTACTTTTAAATTTTCAACTGATGAAGATATTATCGATGAATATGCCGTCGAACCAGAACCGCACTCTCGAGAAATAGTAGATAGCGATGGGGGACGAAGTTGAGGAAACACTTAGACAATCGTCCAGAAGATGTTATATCGGAGTCATTTAAGAATTTAAACGTATTCTGAAACACAAATAAAAACGCAATAGCTGACCACTACAAATTTAGAAACACTTTCCGCTCAAAGCAAATTTGAACAAATTCAGTAAAAATTTACTCAATATTTTAGTAAATAATGAAGTAAAGTATCTTCACGCAATTAAAAATAGAATTAATTTGTTGATAAATAAAAATGAATTGGTATTAAGAAGTATGTATGTATGTGTATAGTTGTTGTTATTTTATTTGGAACATTTTTAAATTTTATTTCTAAAGTTGAAGTTTCTATAAGTTGAAGTTTTTTTCTGGATAATGGTGATTCAATTTATAGATGTTTTACTGTACATGTATTTGATCACAACATAAATTTAGGGAAATTCCTTTTTTTTTTTTGGATACAAGCATATTTACTAATTACATTTAGGGGAATTGCCTATTAGTGCATACAATCAAATGAAGTTGTCATATATTTGCTTTACATTACTTTAAAGCATAGGCTTTGTATAGACGGTTGTCAGATCTTACAACGTTATCCGAAAAATGTTCAGAAAATGTTTAACAACTGTGTGAACTTAAAATTTTGTTCCTCCAACGTTGCAAGAAAAAACATTGACAATTTACCTTTTTATACAAATTTCAATGTCAGTACATTGCTAGCATAATTGCTAGATCTGACAACATTGTATGATCTGACAACCGTCTATACATAACTTTAAAGTGCATTTTTTCTTTCTTTAATAATTATGGTTGCGTAAAAACACAGTGTATATGTACACCAATACCTCACTTTGCGTCCAAAAAACAAAAAAAAAAAAAAAAACACGAGGCAAAATGAATTAAGATTTTCTATAGCAAAGATCGAAGATAGGTTCCAGGGTTACGAAAATATTAAGTCTCCATCTTTCTTTCATAAAAAATTGGTCCAATGTTTAGGTACTGAACAGCTTTTTTTCAACGTAAAATAAATTTCCTTGTAGCAATTGTCTGTAACACTATAACTAGCATTATCGTGTCATAATGCTTTACTTTTTATGTCATCAAATAAACTGCTTGCTTTTGTCTGAATTACCATTTTACTTGTACGGGTCATCGTTTTAACATGTAATGATGTTGCAGATTTCAAAACAATTAAAGACTCGAAACCAAAACAACGCAACCTCAAAAATCTAACGACGCACAGTAAAAATTAAGCAGCGACTTTATTTTAAAATAACGCAAAACGAAACGACGCAAAGCGAGTGTACATATGTATGTAATTAAATATTATAAACCTAAATAGTTGTTTTTAAGGAATCTTTAATTGCTTTTACTAATTTCAATAGGTTTTAGAGAAAAGGAACCAATCACCTATTTTGCATACGATCAATGTCTTTTTTTTTGTTTTTTTTTTACACGAAGTTTCCTGGAACCAATTACCGTGTAAAAACAGAATAAGGTGTATGTATTATATAAAAACTTCTTTTAGTTTTCACTAGACGAAATTTTTAGACTTCTGAAATTAAAAAAATCTCATAAAAAATATTATAAAACGACAAATTGAAATAAACATATTTATTCGGTTTATTCGATTATTCTTCACAAAATTATTCCAATTATTCGTTATTCGAAAATGGTCATTTATAAATTCTTTGAATAATTATTCGTAAGAAATTGTTCGACTAATCGATTGATCATTATTCGGATGGTCGCGGTGAATATAATTTTTAATTTTTAAATTTTAACTTTTTAAATACGACACAAATTTAAATGATTTTCATATAAATTCGTTGTTTAGAAAAACAAAGTTTTTGTTGAAATACCCCGTATCGTTTCATAATTACTCTTTAAGCTTTTAAGTGTTAATGAATGCGCCACTTACCTATAACCTTGGTCGTATTCAATACATCTCCAGACGTTGTTATATCTATAATATGCTGGGTCACATGATAACTATCACCCACTTTAACACTAACATTATCATGATCATCATCGTCCAAAATCAACAATGGCTCCTTGGGCATAAAACCACCCTCGGTCTTGGTGGGCGGAGAAAATCCCTTAGTCGACGAGGGTGTGCCAGAACCAGCAAAATCATATTTCAGGAAGGCCGATGAACCCAAGTTCCCATCAAATTTACCTGCGTTCGAGGAAACTAAAGAGTCGGGACCTTCAACATTAAATTTGTAAATATATTCGGCCTTACTGCCATCTTCCAAATCGGGATATAAAGGATATTTTTCCGTGATAGAAGGATACAAATTGGCATCATCGTATAAATCGTAGTCTATGCGTGAAATGGGAGCAGAAGAGTGATGATAGTATTCATAGGAAGAGCCCTGATTGTGGTCGGCTTTAACAGCATCAGTGGGCAGGAAGGGTATAATTTTCAGGTTAGGTAAACTGGGTGGCAAAGTAGGTTCTGAGTTTTGATCTAAGGGTTCGGACTCCAAAATGGTGGGATTTGTTTTGATCAGTACTGGTTTTGTAGTGGTGGACGTTGTGCTTTGGGCTGTTGTAGTAGTTGCTGCCAGGGTCGTGGTGGTGGTGGTGGTTGTAGTGGAGGCTTCAGTGGTGGTAGTGGTTGTGGCAGCTTCTTTGCTTGTAGGCTGCTGTTGCTCCTTTATTGCTTTTAATGGTATCGTTGGAGTTTTAGTGTCTTTCACGGCCAAAGGTTTAAAGGTGGTTTTTGTAGGATTTTTGTTGGTTATAATGGGTGTCTTTAACGTTAAATTAGCTATTTTGGAGTTAATGCGTGTGTAGGTTTTATCCTGAGGTAGGGGTTTAAACGAAGGCATGGGTTTGGGTGTGGGCAATTTAACAGTGGTAGTTCTATTTAGATTATGTTTATTATTAACGAGTTGTGGTGTATTATGGCGAGTTTTATTTTCACCGGCTAAAATACCACTTAAACCATCTAGTAGTTGGGCCAAGAAATCTGAATTTTTTTCAGGCTTTTGTTGTGTGTGGTTCTGGCCAGGATTGAGGTTTTCTTTAGTATGCAGAGGCTTTATCTTGTGTTGCGGTCTTGTAGGTTTAGTTGATATTTTAGTGGTGGTTGTGTTGGGTTTTCTGGTAGTAGTTGTGGTGGCTGTAGTAGTGGTGGGTTTTCTAATAGTGGTGGGCTTCCTAGTAGTGGTGGTTATTGTGGTTGTAATTTTCATAGTAGTTTCTGGTAGAATTGTAGTGTAAGTTTGTGTGGTTTCTTCATTTATAGCTGGTTCTGTTGTGCTTGTTATATCTATGGTGGTAGCGGCCAATAGTTTTTCTTGATCTTCTGCATTTAACTCTCCCATATACTCTGCACTTTCTATAGAACCTTCCTGGTCAACACGATCTATCGAAGTGGTACTTTCAAAATCCAGCTGATCTTGTACATCTGTGGTATCTGTTTTATCTATTTTATCGGCTACAGTGCTGGCTGAATTTTTCACATCATCCTCATCTGGTCCTAAAAGAAAATCTACCCAGTGTACGCCAGTACTGGTGGGAGTGGTTTTCTCTTCTACCGATTCTGTTTCTTCGAAGTAAGTGTCTGTTTTTTCCTTATTGGGTTCGGGGGGCCCAAGTAGTAAATCTAAGAAACTTACTTCTGTAGTACTGGGGGGTATATTATGCATCATACTCAAGGGTATGGGTGTCGGTGAGGGTCTGAATTGTTTATGCGGCAGCTTTTGTGTGGGCATACTCACTAAATCCATATTGTCTTTTAACATTTGATTATTATTATTGTCGATAAATTCTAAACCTTCTCTTATAGAATCGAAAATACTTTTTTCCGTTGTGGCTGCTTTAGTTTTTAACGGTCTTATGGTTATCGGTTCCCTGTCATGGGGATATTGTATCGATATTTCGGTGGCAGAATTTTCATCCTGATCCTCATCTTTACCAAAAAGTAAAGAGAACAAATTAAATTGTCTAGAATTTTGTGACCGTCGGTAATCTCTCTGGCTGCCACAATCGTAACTTGAAGGACAACATTGCCCCTTAGGCACAACGGGAATACAGTTTCTTAAAGCTGGTGCACATTTCTTGGGAGCACATTTTCTCTGTCCTCTTATACAGAAACATATATCGCAGGGTTTATCTTTATCACTTTTCATTTTCTGTCCTTCCGTATAGAATTGCTGGCCCACTGTACAGCCATGATTACGTTGCAAACGTTGCGACATTCGCATGTAATGTTTGTTGGAGGTTTTTCGATAGCGCACTTCTTGGGATGATTTGCCTGTTTGTTTGGTACTGCAATCGTAGCGTACGGGACAACAGGTTGAATCCACAAAAATGGGTTTGCAACCTTCCACCGGCAGCATACATTTGGGTTTAACACATTTCTCAGAGCCACCTGAAAATGAAAATGGAATTGAGAAATGGAGTTGTGTGTTTAAATGTGAATTTCCATAAAAAAAACTTACCAATACAATAGCAATAACTGCACAAGTTGGAAGAGGACATTGCAGAACCAGACTTGTAAACCGTGCCATTTTTGACACAAACTGGAAGAATATGAAAAAAAGATTTTTAAATAGGATTTTTTGCAACAAATAGTTTTGATTGGATTTTTAGCTTTATACAGAACTTTAAGTTTTCTTTTCTTTCCTCTCCCTTCTTAGCCATGTGATAGATTTGTGATGGTAATACTTAAAGAACAAAACTTATTTTTACGATTTTTGTTTGTTCTTTTCACTTTAAAGAGACTTTAGATCAAAGGTCGGCCCTCTTAGACACAAGGGGATGAACACAAATGAATATTCAGATGTCTACAAGACAAAATGATTAAATGAGAAGCAAATTGGAGAAACATAACGAGAAAAAATAACCAGAAAATTCTTTGTAAAAACACAAGAGATCAGTGTTTAATTTAATTATCATTATAATTAATACTCGTAAACATTATTCAATTACAAAAATATATAAATTTTTTTTTTTTTTATTAAAATTTTTGTATGGGGACCACTGGCTGAAGATTGAGGATAGGTATGTTCTGAATAAATGTTGAGGTAACAAAAATATTGAAGTCGGTGGTACATATTATTCCTCTAGAAGCAATCTAGGGCGGTGAGAGCTAATTTTATAAAAAATAATATTTTGTATGGGAACCCCTTTATGGAGGGCATATAGGGGTGGGTGTGTCCATAAAAAATGTAGGAGGGGAAATATTAGTGAGGGTCGGTCTTACATTTTAACCCTGTAATTGCGACTCAGGTGCTGTTATGAAGCTCTAAGTGGATTTTGTCTCATTTTCTCCTACCTTCGACCCCGATGAGGGGCCATTTATCCCCATCCTACCCCCCTAATTTTTTGGTTCATGCATTTGTTTTGCCAAACTCCATAGTCACCGTTTACACAGTCGAACATTTGGAAGACAAACATTTAGCTTGGAAGAAAATTACGGGTGGGGAAGAGAGAATCAATTTTGTGTTCAGTACTCGGTAAACATGCTTTGTTGACATTTTATTTGCTGGAATTTACTACAAATTATTACACATCACGAATAAGAGAAATATCAAAAAAGCAAATAATAATGAAATGTGTCTGACAACATTGTTGGACAGTGTGACCGCGAATGAAAAAACAAAATAGAATTCCAGATGTTTTTGTTCCTAATGTTCGACTGTGTAAACGGGGACATTGTATAAGGTGTTCTAGCATATCGAAATTAAAAAGTCGTTCACTATGCCACCCCTAATGTACATATACATACATACGTATGTACTACATACAAATTAAACAGAATGTAAAGAATGTACGATCAGTTTCGCTTTTTGCTTAAGCAAATGACAGTTGAAAAACTTAATGAAAAGTTTCATTGAGTGCATTATAGTTTGCCACATACAAATCATATGCGTTCGCATGTTTGCGGCGATTGATCGCGTGCGATCATTAAACTATAATCAGGCGATTCGCCAAAACGATCGCCTGTGTGACTGTCGCGATTCGCGAATGATGATTCGCCAGTGATTCGCGAATGTTGATTCGTTTTGGCGAATCGCCTGACCATAGTTTAATGATCGCACGCGATTAATCGCCGCGACTATACACAACTCAACGGCGATTGGCGGGCGATCATTAGACGATTGAAAATGTTGGCAGGGTTTATTATCAAAATTAAACAATATATGTATGTACATATGTATGTATGTAGCGAATTACTTCGTTACACACTGCAATGCAATTTACTTATGTGACATGTTTTGTTCATTGCCGATCACTGCCTTAGTTAAATTTCATTCCCAATTTAGAATTAGTTAAGTTATCAAGGAATGAGTCTGAAAAAGAAACTAAGGCACACACATTAAAGTTGATTTTTCTAGTACAATCTAGTGTGACACAGACTAATCAATTTTTCCTTGTAAGTTTTCCTAGTGTCTATAAATTAAAATACTTTATAAAATCGTTCAGATTACTAATACTTCATTTAGCTTAATCTCTGTCTACAAGATCAGTTAAATAGCAGTAATTTAAAAAATTTAACAAATCTCTATTCCACAATTTAGCGCTTTTTTTCCAACTAATGATCCTGATGCAAAAGCAAAAAATAAAAAAACAACATATTATGTTGCATTCATGAACGTATGCGTTTCTATGTGACTATGATTTTCAGTTGTGATTAATTGTAAACTCGTGCATTAACACGTTTCTTGCCCCAGCTCAGATAACAAAAGACATACTGGGCAAGAAACAAATGGAAGGGATCTTAGCGAATTCCATATAATTAAAATAATCATCAGCAATTTAAAGTTGTTCGTAGAGGCCAGTAATGACTTTTAAGTGGGTAAGGTTTCAGAAAGGGTGTATTAAAAGCTGACAATTGTTCTTATATGCGCATCGTAAATTCAGTGCAAATAACAACTAGACTTCAGAATTTGTTGGCTTTCCATTTTGTATGATAGGCTGATTGAATTAAAGAACACATTTACAAACCAGAACCGTTGCAATTATTCCACTTAAGTTAAAACTTAGATAACTAGTTTAAATAATGTCCAAATAACACCTCTTCATTACAACCCATTTTTGGTTTTATTTTGAAAACCAGCCCTGCAAAACACTGTTTATTTCTTTAAGTGACATACAACAACAACTTACCATACAAATCGACATCAGTATCATCGGATCTGCGCTGCAGCATATTTTCATTGACTACACGATCAATTGATTCACGCTCGTAATGATCTAAATATGCGATAATGCGACGCGTGGCTGGTATCTTATAGAAGGCATCTAAACGTGCACACGATAAATATGGACAACATGTGTTCTTCTTTTGGACAACAACACAGCCACGAGGTGGTGGCATCGGCATCTCAGGACATACTTTTAAACGACAGACTAAAGTCTTCTTATTACACTGACAGTTCAAACATTTCTCGGTGGTGGGAACAAGTGATTTGTCTGCATACCAAGTACCATTGTGATGGCAACCTACAACGATGTTTTTTTTTATTATTTCGAAGCAGTGAAAACACCATGTTTTATATACATAGTTTCAGGATTTTAGCAGATGAGGACAACGTCGAAGACGAAAACGTAGACGACGACGACGACGATGGTGATGATGTTGATAATGACAATAATGGATGTTGTCGTTGATTACACAAATGGTGGGATGGGAAAGAAACATAAACATATAGAAAATTAGTATGGAATCAAATAAGTATAATAATAAAAAAAAAAAACAACAACTTAAAGAAGTAACATTTTATAAAAGTTGTTGTTGCAGCTACTTTTAAAGTCTGTTGTTTTTGATAAAGATATTAAGATTATTTTTGTTTTAGCATGAGTCTTGTCTTTTCTTCTTTCTTTAAACTTGAAAAAAATTTTACAAATTAAATTTGTTGTAAGTGCGAAGTCTGTGCTGTTGCTGGCCATAAAAATCTTGCCTTCTCGTTGGTCGAGTACCAAAATGGTAAAAATGACAAAAAAAAATAATAGGCAGTGGCAAATCTTAAACACGTTACATGAGAGTATGCTTAAAAAGTTAAACCAGATTCTTGGTTTTTTATATAAAGGACATAGTCTTTCAGTATAAGATGTAGTCTTTAGTATATGACGTAGTCTTTACTATAAGAAGTAGTCTTTAATATAAGAAGTAGTCTTTAGTATTAGAATCATTGTTTAGTATAAGACGTAGTCTTTAGTATAATAAGTATTGTTTAGTTTAAGACGTAGACCAAAGAAGATTTATTTGAAGACGCAAAAATAGCCTGGGAAGCAATATCACCTGATATAATTAATAATTTAATATCCTCTATGCCTACAAGATGTGCGTGTCATCCAGAATAAAGGATTCGCAACGATATATTGATTTCAATAGTTTTTTTTGTTGTACCTTAAATTTGGGGTGCTTTAGTTTTGTCCACTTATATTTCCGACTTAATTTGCTTTTTGAATTTTAACTTTTTTTCTTAAATTCTGAATTCCTTAAGGTAGTGTTTTTTAATAATAAAGATATAAATAAATATAAAAAAATAAGAAAAATTGTTAATAACTTAGTGTTCTTAAAAAAATTATCATTTAAAAAAAATGTTCTGAGGGGGTGCTTAGGTTTTGTCCGACACTGTATATACCCTTCTCATGAAGGTGAAGGTTATAAAAAAGAACCAAATATGTACTGAAATTAGTACTTCAGTTCCGAATAGCATATTGTGAGTTAACTTTTGCCTGGTTAAATGCTTATTTTATATTTATTAGCTAGTTTGTTAAAAAAAAATGCTTTTACTATTATTACTGTTACTATCAATCGTTGATCTCTTTTTAAAAAGTTTTATATAGAATTTAGGAAATTTAAAAAATGTACAAGTAATTCAAGAAACTTTTTCAATAAACAAGGTGCGTTTTTTTAATGGCGCGTTTTTTTTTCTCCATTTTGGTGCGTTTTAAAATTTCAAAGTTGACAACTCTGGTCTTTAACCCCAATTTACATAAAGCAATTCTTTAAGCTAATTACCTTTTAGACATCGGGGTGAAGTGAAGATAACAGTTCGTATTACATATGTGTGTTTACTCTCAAATAAAAATACGAGCGACTTAGGCAGTAACAATTGTGCAGTGTAAACACCGAAGAAATGTCAAGGAAAAAATTTTATCAATCTTCACAATAAAAATTGCTTCGTGTAAATAAGGACTTATTATAAGACGTAGTGGAATTACAATGAGCCATATATTTCGAAGCGTTACAAACCCAATAAGAAAATTAATACACTTGTCCCCTATCTTTTCGTAGTGGTAATAAAACATACACAAGATTTATCACTTTTACCACAATTAATTTCCGTAGTTATTTATTAAATACCTACATACTAAATAACGAAGTTACAAAAAACAAAAAAAAAAAAAACTAATCAACCGACTTTATTGTCTTATACATGTCTGGCTAGCTGGTAGGGCTGGCTGGGATGACAGGTTGTTGTTTAAATACCTTCAGACTCAATAAATATTATTGTTGCTGTTATTTTGGTTCTTATTTTTATTTATTTACTATTTAAGCTTAAAGCTGGTATTTAAGCTTCTTAAGTTCTCTACATACATACATGTCTGAATGGTATGATTGTACGTTAGAGTTCAGAAAAATACAATATGAAATAAATCTGTATTTAAGTATTATACGAATATCTTTTATTAAATTGTTTATCTTTTAACATTTAATCAGCAATACAATTTTATTATTTTTATATAAGTAAGTAATTTCTTTATTACTGTTTGCCTTTTTTTCACGGAATGAATGTTGTCTTGTAGTTAAAGAATATAAAAGAAAACATTAAGGAAATTTCACTTTTTTAAGTTTCTTTTAAAATTTAGTAAATCTTTTATTTTTTTTTTATTTTTTAAGATTTAAAAGATTTTGTTAAACACATACCAGAAGTTTAAATTACTTTATATAAAATGAAAAATATTTTGCAAAAAAATTGGGGAAATTTGAAAGAGCTTTTAAATATTTTAAAGAACTTAAATGTTGTAGGCTATAGGATGTGGGATATATTTCCAGGTAAAGAGTGATCCATTTCGAGGTTTCCTAATTTTTTAAAGAAAAAAAAAAAAACTCAGAAAATTCAATTCTAATGGGGAATGTTTATTATCATCTGAAAGAACATTCTTTGGTATTTATTATACCCTACACCACCATAGTGGGGAGGGTATATTGGATTTGTGCTGATGTTTGTAATGCCCATAAATATTGGTCCAACACCCAACTTAAAGTATATCGATCGATTCAGAATAACTTCCTGATTCGATTTAACGATGTCTGTCCGTCTGGCTGGATGTCCATGTAAAGCTTGTGTGCAGAGTACAGGTCGCCATTTTGAAGATATTTCAACAAAATTTGGTACGTGATATTTTTTCGGACCAAGGACAGATGGGATTGAAACTGGTGGAAATCGGTGCATTAATTTACCTGGCCCCATACAAATGTCCTCCCGAAATAGGAGTATAAAAATCATAAATGTTTGAATTATGCCATTACCCAAAATTTCACCACAAATGGGTAATAAATGAAGCCAAATTACATCTACAAATGTTGTGAAAATCGGTCCATTATGGATCATAAGCCCCATTTCAGAAAATCACTTTAAAGTCGGTATCCAAATAATATTGAACACAAATATGTTTCGTATATACATATACAAATAATATGGTACAATTTTTTGATAATCGGCCAATAATTACTCCCATAGCTCCCATATAAGACCCACTTCAACAAAAATAAATTTCATATATACAATAATGATGACACCTAATTTTATAATGGTTGGTCCATAATTACTTAAAACTCCCTGTCCGTAATTCACTTTAACCTCCATAAATCTTTTAAAATTATTTATATCGAGATAAATACGAAAGTCATGGCAATACATTTTTGGATGATCAGTCCATAATAGGTAATATCTTCCATCTCATTTCTGAAAAACTGTATAATACATGTACTAGGTGTAGGGTATTATATGGTCGGGTTTCTTTCTTGTTTTTTTTTTTTTTTTTGAATTATGTCTATCAAATGTTGACTGTTGCTACGTTGCAGATGGTCTATCCGTTGAATCCAATTTTCGATAACTCGTTCGAGCATTTCGACTGGTAACTGGCGAATGACAGGCGTGATGTTTTCCTCCAAGGCCTGAATCGAGGCGGGTTTGTCTGCATAAACTTTAGACTTTACATATTCCTACAGGAAAAAATCTAACGGTGTTATATAACACGATCTTGGTGGCCAATCAACCGGTCCAAAACGTGAAATTATGTGCTCACCGAAATGTTCTCTCAATAAATCCATTGATTGATGCGATGTGTTATGTCTACTTGAGTCACCCGTTATATATTAAGACAGCTGTTATTTTCACTAAAAAGGTCTAAATTGTGCTTTGGCATATAACAACTCAAATATAGGGTTTTCCAATAAGGACTTGACAACTCAAACTTACTCTTCAGTAAATCGATTGTAACGTGTGCTGTGTGGCTTGTGGCACCGTCTTGTTGAAACCACATGTCATCCAAGTCCATGTGTTCCAATTCGGGCCAAAAATAATCGCTAATCATTGCGCGATAACGATCGCCATTCACAGTAACGTGACGATCGTTATTGTCGACGAAAAAATATGGCCCAATGACGCCGCCGGCATGCAAAGCGCACCAAACAGTAATTTTTTGTGGATGAAGTGGTGATTCGTGAAGCACATGTGGATTTTCAGCAGACCAATAACGCATATTTTGCTTATTGACGAACCCATTGAGCCAAAAATGAGCTTCGTCACTGAAGATGATTTTGCGATGAAATTCATCATCTTGGTGCATCTTCTCCAGAGCCCAATCGGAGAACGTACGTCGACTCAAATGGTCCATCGGCTTCAATTCTTGAGTCAGCTTAATCTTGTATGGGTGTAAACCCAGATCCTTACGCAAAATTCGCCATAAAGTGGTCTTGGGGATGCCCAGTTCTTGAGAACGCCGCGGAATCGACTGATTTGAATCGTTTGCTACGGACGCCTGAACGGCAGCGATATTTTCGGAACTTCGACCAGGCCGTTGTCTCACTGGCACGACAGCATCACACAATGAATATGTAGACTCAAATTTTTGCACTAAACTTGTTATTGCTTGTCTACTAGGGCGATAATTACGACCGAAAATTGGAGTTAACGCTCTTAAAGTTGCGGTCACCGACTCCGAATTTCGGTAGTACATTTTTATAATTTCCAAACGTTGTTCCTTCGTGTACTTTACCATAACGAAAATGTTAAGTTTACTGAAAAAAAAGAAAGCAACAATTAGATGATCAGTGAAATAGTGCGTTCACAATTTAAATTCAGAGTTGTCAAGTAGCTATTAGAAAACCCTATACATATATATTAACTTTGTGAAGTATTTATTCACAAGTCTGGCAAAACACGATAAGAAAACTTTTATTGCAATCATTACAAATTAAATTCTAAGATAATAGCAATTTCAGTGTTAATTTGAACAGTTTTAATTACATTTATAAATCATTAAAAAGACACACTCCACAAAAGCAAGACTTCTTTCTATTCTTAATTAATATAATTGAAAGACTCATAATCGCAGTTGAACAATCGCAAAAAAAAATTTAACAAAATAAACAATAAAATTGAAGCTGAAATTAATAGCTTTTGTACTCAAATGCAACCAAAAGAACCTTCTTTCTTTCTCTTAGATTTTCAGTACTTTAATACTTAATTTAATTTACCAACATGAAACACAATAAAGGAAATTGTTCCTTAAAGTCAAGACCAAAGAAAACACCAAACAATAGATTTAATTTATTATTTTTTTCTGCATTTTGCCACAAGTGCTAAACTAAAAAATGTGCAAAAGAAATCACAAAATTGTCTGACATTCACTTTAAATTATCATACAGAAAGCTAAGAAAACTTAGCAAAACGTAGCAAAAAGACCTTGTAGTAGTATTTTAACTAATAAGAGATATAGACAGCCATATAAAAATTGATCTAGATCATTTGCTACAAATACCCTTTTTCTTTCTTCTTATTTGTTTCTACTTCGTTTGTAAACAAGACACAGTTCCAAATGCTGGAAAATCTTTGTTTCTTTGTGAAAGATTTTCATTTGTGATTTTTTTTTTAATTTTAAATTCATGATGATATTTCTTTTAGCTAATGACTATTTAAGTTAATGTCTCTTTAACAATATTGCTGGATATTTCTTTTTTTTTTTTTTGTAATTTGGAGAGTCTTAATAGTTATTCTTACAAAATGATTTGAGTTTTTTTTTATTTTGATTAAGAAAAAACTTTCACCAATATAGAAGTTTAAAGTTTTAAAAAATTTAAAGTCTGCCCAGTAGGAGCACTTTTCTTTAGATGTATTAATTTTACATTAGTTCCATATTTGTGAACATTTTAAAAGATCATTTAACAAATAAGCAAAAAGGGGATCATTAGTTTCTAGGAGCTTTTGTGATGGGTATATTTGAGGTTTTTATTATTTAATTAGATGGATGGATGGATAAGACACAAACTTGATTGTGGAATAAATAAACTTGATTGAGTAAAAAATAGAAACGATAAAAAGTTTGTGTCTTAAGTCTTATCTAAGCGAACGTTATCGTTCGACATCGTGAGCCAGGGGGTAATACTTTTAACAGATTTATAGAGGTTAAATTAAATTACGTAGAGGGTCTTATATGGGAGTTTCGACTAATTATGGACCGACCATTATAAAATTAGGTGTCATCATTTCTGTATATATGAAACTTATTTGTGTTGAATTTAGATACCAACATTTTTAAGAAATTTATGGTCGTTAAAGTGATTTTCGGAAGTGGGCGTTATATGGGAGCTTTGACTAATTATGGACCGATCATCATAAAATTGTACCATATTATTTTTAAATATAAGAAACATATTTGTGTTCAATATTATTTAGATACCAATATTTTTGAGGGAGTTATGCTCTTTAAAGTGATTTTCGGAAGTGGGCCTCATATGGGAGCTATGATAAATTATCAACCGATCTTCACAAAATTTGTGGATCTGATTTGGCTTCATTTACCACTCATTTGTGGTGAAATTTGTTTGGATACTTGCATAAGCCATACATTTATGATCTTTAAACCCAAATTTCGGGAGGAAATTTGTATGGGGCCCGAGTGAAATAATGGACCGATTTCCACCAGTTTTAATCCCATCTGTCCTTGGGTTGAAAAAATTCACGTGCGAAATTTGATCGCAATATCTTCAAAATTGCGGCCTGTATTCTGCGCACAAGCTTTACATGGACAGCCAGCCAGCCAGCCAGATGGACGGACGGACGGACATCGTTAAATCGACTCAGCAAGTGATTCTGAGTCAGTCGATATATTTTAAGGTGGGTGCTGGACTAATATTTCTGGGCGTTACAAACATCAGCTCAAATCCAATAGGGTACAAAAATTGCAACATCATTTTGCATAGTAATTTGGTTGGTCAGAAAAGTTATCTTAAAATGGGATTTTTCGATAATACTTAAGTACGTGTTATACAAATGTAATATAATTTGTGTGTTTTAACATATTGCAAAGACATTTTCTATTTAAATAGTCTAAAGCATTGTTGACACAAAATCCCGACATTGACAATTTAAAATTGAAATTGCAAAAGT
Organism: Bellardia bayeri; assembly: GCA_950370525.1. Classification (NCBI taxonomy): domain Eukaryota; kingdom Metazoa; phylum Arthropoda; class Insecta; order Diptera; family Calliphoridae; genus Bellardia; species Bellardia bayeri. The sequence continues at coordinate 86,224,789 of OX493265.1, read as the reverse complement.
TTCATATAAAAGTGAGAATTTCATATTTAAGTTTATAAAACTTAAATGAAATTTAGAAATAGAAATTCGGAATTTAGTTTGGAATTTTCTTAAGATCTTGTATAATGTTCTATATTTGAATTAAAAATTGTGTATAAGGACAACTATTTTTTGAAACAAATTTTTATTCTATAATAAATTTATTTGATAAAACCTGTTCGTTTTGCGACAAAAAAAAAATACCCTGTAAAAATAGCAACTGAATTAAAAATCTAAATTACACTCTTGTTTCAGTGAAAGCTAACAAAAATTACAAATAATGTAACGATAAACTAACACTTAGAATTGCTGCGAACTTGCCTCTAAAAAAAAAACAAAAAAAAAAAAACCCAAAGTTAGGGTCACATTTCATTATAAAATTTAGTCCTATTTTTTTAAATATAAAAGTATTTACGACGTGTTCACTGCAAAGCTTTCCGCATTTATATGCATTAAGGAAAATTGGAATTATAGGGAAAATCGCTAAATGTTATTTTAGCACAAAAAATGTTTTTTTAATATATGTATATTTCTAAGTCTTGAATCAAAGTTATGTATCATATTGTAACGAAATTGTATTTCAATTTAACAGCCTCTATCAACATACAACATGTTTGTGAACCTACAACATGTTTAACAACATTTGCATTAGTGGAAGTTTCTATTAACAAACATTGTTGACGACACCATCTTATAAAAATACCCAGCTGGAAAAAGATGCTGTAAAGAGACTTTCTAGAAGGCCTTCTTTGGCAGTCATAATTACTTGCAACCGCATTGCCAAATCGTTTCAATTTTACATGGCGTGTGATTATTAGTCTGCTTACATGCCTGTTCGAAGGCCAATTTGAGAAGGGCAATTGCCTGTTCGAAGGCCAATTTGAGAAGGGCAATTGGAAGGTCTACCAACTAACGCCTCATACTAGATGTAATAAAAGGTCTGCTAAATTAATAATTTCATTGAGGAGTAAAAGAAGGGATTTTAAAAAAAGGATTTAAAATAATTTTAAATTAATTTCAAAAATCGCATGTATGTATGTATATAAAGTACTGCTTCACGTTACACCACAAACTTTTATAAAAGACTAAATTTATACCATTTTTATTACTCGTATAACAAAGAGAGCAAAATATGTAATGTTTGTTCTTGTAGTGACAATACACAGGAATAATTGCAAAATCATTCGCGTTTGCTATTGAAATCATAATTTTTTGATATTCTTTTGAAATGCAATTTTGCATGTGTATGAAAGGCGTTCTAGAACGCCTACTGAGAGACGCCATGATGAAATGAGTATCGAATATTTTCGAATATGTAAACAGGTCTTCTATAGGGCTTGCAAATGGAAGCACTTTCAATTTTTCCCGCTGGGTAGTTGAGCGCTATGGCAACATTAAGTTTTCAGCATTGGCTGAACATTCTAGAATAAAAAATTCTAGTATCTTAGCTCCGAACCATCCAGAAATGCAGATTGGTGTAGAAATAGACTAACTGGCCCTGTTAAAAAGGGTATTTTCCAAAGAAAAGGATCCCAAAAAGGGTATTTTAAAGAAAAAAAGGGTCAATTTTTTTTATAAACAAACAAAATAACCTTTATTTTAGCTTCAGTAAAAAAAAACTAAATATTTTAACAATTATGTATTTCAATAATATTTTTTTTTAAACAACAGTATAACTATTGAAACTATTTAAAAGTTCACAGATTATTAACTACAAATAAAGGCAGGAGAATTGGTAAAAAATAGGTCTACATGTTTAAATGTACATATACTAATTTATCAATATAAAATGATTGAAATAAAATGATGAAAGAAAATACATGTATACAAAAATAACAAATTTCGAAGTAAAGCATAGTACTCTGTTCAAAATTTGAAGTGGAATGCTGTCAAAATACATGTTAAAAAAATTCACATGAAATTTTCATGAAAAAATGTTGCAGAAGTAGTACTCTGTTCATTTTGTGAAAAACATGTGAAATGTATCTGGAAACATTATTTTTTCACAGCGAAATAATTAAAGTAGCAATTGTTTCATGTGGAATTTTCATCCAAAAGCTCTTCTGTCGCAACAACAATATCTATTACTTGTTGTGCTGCTGCACAAGCGGCCAGTAATATTTGTTTATTCGTTTTTATTTAACTATTTCGGTTCAACACAGATTTTTAAATATTTTAACTTTTATTTAGTTTCCATTTAAATTTGCAAAAAAGCAAAACATATGTGTTTTGTTTACATAAGTAAAACAATGTGGCGTACTTTCAATAAAAAAAAAAACGTCAAATTATGTAAATTCGCGTGATAGGCAACATTGGCTACACGTCAAATTTTCCGTATGAAATAATTAATGTTGCTCAACATTTTTCCCAAATTTGAACAGAGTACTAGGCATAATGTTATCAAACTTTAAAATTTGTACTTCGGATTTAAATTTGTAATTTACAAGCTTTTACTTTAAGTCTGATAGAAAGTTTATTTTTTAGCAGTGTCAACTTCGAAAAAACTTATTCAACTAAAGCACTACTATGAGGCAAAGTGAATATTGTGCAAGGAATTTATATAAATTTGAATAAATTATGTTCTTTAAATCTATTTTTTAATTTTCGAAGTTCAAACCAAGTGGTCTCAGTTCTACAACAAGTACAACAATACAAAAAAACACATGTACTTTGTTGACAGAAATGGTTGAGTACACTCAGAGAAAAAACATGTTTAGACATGATTACGACAACTACTCTGTGGTTTGGGTAACAATATATTGTTGTGGTACAAAAATATTTGTTATTTTAATATAATTTTAACAATATTTTAGTTATTATGAACATTTTTATGTTTATCGCAATTATAAAATTGAATATGGTTCACTGAAACATAATAATTTTTAAAAAATGTTTATCACAACTATTAAATGATAACTATTCAAACTTATTATATTATTGACAACTATTTAAGCTTACAAATAACCATTAAATGGTAAGTTTCCATATTTGTACTCATATTATGTTTAAAATGCAAACAAAATATGTTTAATTTTAATAATATTTTGTTTTATCCATTTGTAAAATGCTTTTGCATCAGTTCAATAGTTTGTCTGCGTGATATCGAATTATTTGTTTGCCTAATTGAATAAAAAAACAATTCGTATTTAAAATATACTAAATATTATATTACTACAAAATACAAAGCTTTCAAAGAAGTGTAGAAGACCTGAATAAAGTGTAAATAAAAGAAATAATCTTAAATTTCACAAAATAAAAACCTATTATACAATTTCAATGTCAAGAAAATAATTTGGCATTTGTTTAGCTGGCCTATCGCTCCCACCTTATTATTGTATCATGGTATTGTATTAGCGGTTTTATATCAATGTTGTGTAAATAGTTGGTAAAATATTTAAAAGGCTCAAAAAGTAGCATGAATAGATTAAAAATTATACAGAAGGGTACTTAAAAAAAGGGGCATAAAAAGTGGCAAATGCATCAAAAAAAGGGTCAAATTGCCACTTTTGGGTTACAACGGTAAGGCTGATTGTGAGTAATTGTTGAGTGTACATCTAAGCGTTCTTAAACTGTAATTTAATAGTGTGTGAAAGACAGACAGTCTTATTCAGAAAAAATTAAAGTAGACTTCAAATGTACTTTAAGAAAATTTTGTATGAAAATTTTGTCTTATAGCACACTTCAACCCTACTTTATTTTTTCTGAATACTAAAATTATTTTTTCTGAATATTAAAATTATTTTTGTGTACATTTGATAAATGAAGACTCGTTATATTTCCTTTAAACTACTTGACGCATTTATTTTGCAATTAAAAGGAATCCGGGTTATTTAAAGGAAATAAACCACCGTTCTTTAAAAAGTAAAAACGTAACAATATTATGAGACAACTTTGTTGTTAACATTATAAAATATTGTTACGTTTTTAGCTTTTAGAAACGGTGGTTTATTTCCTTTAAATAAACCGGATTCCTTTTAAATGCAAAATAAAAGCCTGAAGTAGTTTAAAGAAAATATAACGATTCTTTATTTACGTGTATGGCCGTTAAAAGATAAAATAAAACTACAAACGTTCCATTATTACTGATTGTTTTTGTAATAGCTTGCTATTTAGTAATAATTTATTTTGTAACTGTGTGGCAATAACAGCTTTTTATCAACAATGTTTATATATAGAAACTTCTCCTAATGCAAATGTTGCTAAACATGTTGTAAGTTGATAAACATGCCGTTTGTTGATAATGTTGCTATATGTTGATTAACATGCTGTATTTTGATATCGGCCGTTAAATTAAAATTAAAATACGATTCCGTAACCATATAAAATTAGTCACAGTTTTGACTGATGTCACTCTAAAAATTCCAAACTCACAATCGAATTTTAATGAAATTTCTCTTTTTAAGAATTTCTAAAGAATTTTTTATAAATAAAATAACAGCCAACAAATGTTTCACCTACATACATTCATGCATAAATAAATATGTAAATGACTGACAAGTGAATTTGTAATACAACATATTTCAATAATAATCATTCAAATGAGAAAACGAAAGTTCTTAAGTATTTGGCAAGTTAACACCTAAAAACCACAACGATCACATTGAATCATTAATAACGAAAACATACTTCTTCAATAAAAATTGACAAGGCATAAAATATCAAAAACATAAAAAAAACACCTTTATTGTCAGCAGCAGCAGCAATAACAATATCGTTAACATACATATTTAAGCATAGTTTGGCACAACAACTAGACAAACATTCTTGCTATAAAAATAGTCTCTTATCTTTCTTTCCAATCATCATAATTTGTGCATTGAATTTGTAATATGAAACAGAAACTCTAAAATTTAACTTACCTGTATTTGGTGTATAGTAAGCTTCCAACTGGGATGGTAGAAAGACCATTAAAATAGCAAAGCTCGTTAGAATATTAAAGCAACTAATAAGAGCCATTATGATGAATTAACAATTTAAAAGGGGGAAATTATGGCTGTGATTGCTGGCTTGTTTATTTATTAGTGGGCACTCCCTGTCGTGCGTGTGAGCGTGCGAGCTTGCGCTGATATTGATGTTTTAACAAGCTTGTGATTAATGTTATACGAATGAATATGAATGAATAAATGCCTGAATAAATGCGTCCAAATGATTATGGATGAACAAATAAATCATATAATTATCGACGATTGCTGATGTATAAGGAAGACAATAAAGCTTTGATGATGATGTTGTTTTTTCTCTCTCTTTGAAATGTATGTCACAGGAGTATACATGTTCTCGAAGGCATGCAACGTGAGGTATTTCTAACGCTTAGTTGCAATTTTTTATTGTGTGATAATTAATTTTAAGCTTCTAAGAATTTTATAGTTTTTTTTTTTTTTTGGTTGTTCGCCCCTGTGTGCGTTTATAATTATAATTAATATGTGTTGAAAATATAAATTTCTTTTTATTAGTGTTGTGTCTTGCAACTTTGTTCAAGTGTGTTGAAGTGATATCTGGTTTTTTGTCTGTAATTAGAAGATAGATTGAATGATAAATAATAAGTTATTAGTGATGACAACTAAATGACGAATAATATGTTGATTAATAGGAAAAAGTAAGCAGATGGCAACCTACTGTCTCTGAACGTATCTAATCGTATTGTGCTAAAATTGCTAAAAAAAAACTGATTGCTTAAATTTAAAATTTGTTGTAAATAATCGCATAGTCCCAATTTACATGAAGCAATTCTTATTGAAAAGATTGATACAATTTTTTTCTTGAAAGTTTTTCGGTGTTCACACAGACTTGTATACACATTAGAGTGGTTAGAAAAAAAGTTGTGTCAGTCACCCCCTAGGATTAAAGATTATGTAAAAAGAATTCCAGAAATAATTTTTTAATTTTTTGCCACTCCTATAAATACCGCCCTTTTAGTATTTTGTTCACTGTGTCGCTATTTTCCACGTCAAATTCTAGTCATGACTTTTAAAAACTCGGTTGGTAACCACAATAATGTTAAATATTTTATATTATTTTTAAAAGTCATGACTAAAATTTGACGTAGTAGTAAAAATGATTAAGGACAAGTATACAAAATGTTGTGATTGAACTAAAAATAGCGATCTTTTCAATAAGAAATGCTTCGTGAAAGCCGAACCACTCTAATACACATACATATGTAATACGAATTGCTAGTACAATCAAGTATGTGCACTTGTTATCTTCCCCTCACCTCGGTGTCTAAAAGGTAATCAGCTTAGCTTAAAGAATTGATTCGTATAAATTATGACATGCAATTCAATTGGTAGCAACACTTCTTTAATCGCACGTCTCACAGTGGGGTAAAATTGAAATTTTCTGTAAATAAATTTGACATTTCTAAACAACTGGTTCAATTGATATACAATTTTAAAAGGACATAGGCATGGAGTAGTTAAGCTTAAGTTTTGAGTAGCGATTCCACAAATCCTCCAGATATCGGCAGACATTGTTGTGTGAACAAATGTTTTGACAACTTTGTTTGAACAGGAACATAACAGCAACTAGAGTTGTCCTCATGAAACAAATTAATATGAAGACAAGAATTCGGTCGTTGAGTGATCAAGAATATCTGATTCATCAATACTAAAAGTTTAGTCACATTTAGCAAATATTTATTTAAAAAAGCGAAACCACTTATTTTAGCAAAAATTTTGCAAGATCGACCAAATAAATTAAAACTAAATATTTGTTGTGTCTTGCCCTAAAGAAAGGAAGTTTTTTAAATAAATAAACTAGTTCAAATATATTTTATTTAGTGGTTACGTCTTTTTCAGCAAATATTTGCCAAGTGTGGCATGGTCACAAGGCTAGCATGGGTAAGTCAAAAAATAAAAACGGTCTGATACTAATATTTATTTTGAACAAACACCAACTGCAACACCTGACTAAACCCCAGAAGTTCCTGGCGGTAATCGAACCCACAAACCTTAAATTGATAGTCCAGCAAACTATCAGCTAATCTAACGAGTTATCTATTGTTTTATTAAATTACATATGTTTTCCTTTGCAATTAGTTGTTAGTTGCAACAACTAATCTCACAAATTTCTGCATATTCATTACAATTCATTTCTGTAATTTCAGCCTAGAAAAATAAATCGTTAATGTTGGCTAATTAGTATTAATAGAAATGCATTATATGATAATGACACTATAAATGCTAATGATACTTAACACATTTTACCGTTAGATCTCAAAAGATCTATGCAAGCGCAAAAAGAATGACAACACAGGGAACAATTCAACAAAAATCAAGTTTAGTAAAATAAACATGTCTTACCAGCAAACAGACAGAGAAACCAACATAAAAAAACACCTTTAAGTTTATCTAATAAATATAAATGTGTGCGGCTGTATTTGTAGTACAAGAGTATTAATGTTGCCTTACAACTGTTAAAGTGCAGCATCATTATGATGTCTCAACATGTTTCGTGCATCATGTGCTTGCAACACACAACAACATCAAATCAAAAACTAAAGCTAAAACCAAAACTTAAACGACAAAGTCATGGACAGCAAAAGCTGCAGTCGCAGCATGCGGGCTAATCCCCGTTAGAATCACAGCTTAAACAAACTGTCTGAGACACTAAGATTTCTTTCCAATGAATGTTAGAACACTGGCTTATTTTTTATAAAAATGATGTTCTTTTTTGTGTTTTTATTGTTTTGGAAATAACAAATCGTAGCAAATGGTGAATTAAATTATTTTGAGACAGAATTATAATTTGTTATAGTAACAAGAAGATTGTGGCATTTAAAATATAATTTAAGAGAGAATTTTGAATTTGTGTTACTATTTATTAAAAACTATTTTTTTTTCTGCTCAATGTTACAAAATTTAAACATTAAGTAACATTTTCTTGAGGAATCTTAATTGATTGTTTCATAAATATGTTTAAGGTTTCAAGCTTCATTAATATTTCATTAATATTCAGTTAACTGTCTTGAGCTAAGACCAATAGAGAAATATTATTAAACTTAATTTAAAGAAGTAGGCAGTTAATTTGAATTATTTGGATGAGTAACGTACCAAGTGTAACTTGGCTAGGAGAAATTTAACAAACAGTTCGGACAGAGGTGGTCAAAAATGGTCGTTAATATTATTATTGAATCACTTGTGATTTTGATTTTTAAAACACATTGACCACTTTAAGCCTAAAGTCTACAAATACCAGGCTCGTATCGTAGATCTAGCAGCTACTTATGCTTGTGGTACATATCTGTAGTAGTATTCCATTTTAATTGAAATTGAGAACCTTATTTCTATTTTAAATTGCAAAAAAAAAATTCAATTAAAATTGAGGATATAAAATTAAAATTCAGATTTTTAATGTAAAATTGTGAACAATTCAAATTAAACTGAGAATTTTAATTTGAAAATTAAGAAAAATGTTCAAGAAATTAAAAAGATTTTAAGGCTTTTGAGGCAAGAACGAATCTAAACAATTTCAGATAGCCAGAGGGGCGTTCTGTATCGATAGAAACAAATAGTACAAGGACGTTTCTCGGCCAAGTTTCGTTTCAACGAAATCAATTGCATTCGTTACAGGCTCCCTGTGATGGTCTGGCCAAATTTCGGCAGCTTATTACACATAGAATTCTTGTGGTCCCACCAAATACAGAGCATTAACTTAGAGTCATGGATATTTGAATTTGGTGATTGGGCTAGTTGGACAACCTTCACATACGATTCCTTATGTAATGGAACCATCTTTGATCGGAAATAATGATTCGGTGCAAAAATGCCTTAAACAGCAATTAGGACAATCAAAATCGATTTTCAAGTTTTCTCCATTTCAGTTCATATGGAAGACAATTTTCTTACTTTTGCGTGAGCAGCTTTTGTAAGTTTTTCTTGAGTTTGACAACAATCTTCATCTAGTTAAGGTCTTTGAACTTTTTAGGATGGCTTTTGCCAACCAGAATGTGAATGCTATGGAACACATTCACCACAAATAGCGTTGATTAATCGTTGTGGCACTTTTTTCAAATTAAAGACTTAAAACAAAAATTCCTGCATATGAAGCTTTGTTGGCACAAAATTGGAAATTTTCATAGGAAACAAATTATTGCTGTTTAAGCTATAATACTCAATAACTAAGTGAGAATAACTGACAGATATTTATTTTCTAAAATTAAAGACAAAAAACCGCTTTCAAAAGAATCCAGCATTTTTAAGCAATTTAAGTTTTACAATAATTATTTGGTTGTTTGTATTTCAGTTGCCTCCTTAATAGAAGGATTTATTTGGGCTGATATATATCATAACGTCATGACCAATACATGGTTTATGCCTAAAGGAGACTTGTCCAGGAAGAACCACCGACCTATACCTGCTGAGCTGAATTACGACTGACAATAAATATTTAAATGATTTTCATAATTTTTTTTTTTGAAAAACAAAGCTCACGTTGAAAATTTCTGTAGTAACAAGTCAAGTATTTGTTATTTACCAAATATTACTAGCCTTTCCTATACATTTGCCAGAATGTAGTATGTCAATATTTACATTCTTAAGCATTAAACTTACCGCAATCAGTTTGTTTGTTATTCTATACTATAAATAAATTCATAAGTTTTTGTGTAAAATCATCATAAAGTCTAACATTCATGTATAAATTAAAACAAAAGACTTAAGCTACAAACGCTTTAAAAATATCTCTAGCCCAATTTTAAAATGTATTATAATATTTTATTTAGCTACCAACATATTATTGTGCAAACATGGGGCAAATAACTAAAACCCATTAAACTAAAATGACACCATTTTCATATATTTAACCCGCATCATTGTACATATGTTTTTCTCAAAGTTTTTAGGTCATAAAATTTAAAATTATTAAAAACAAATATCAAAACAAGTACCATGATGATAATAACAAACAGAAATAGTAAACTAATTTGCAGCCACTTTATTACTAAAAAAAAAAAAACAAAACTCACACACAACAACAGCACTGAGGCATGATTGCAATAAAAATAAGGGATTCTAGTTATAATTGTTTCCGTTTCTATTTTCAGTCATAAACATTATTTTAATTTAAATTATGTATGAATTATAAATACACATATGGGGTATTTCAAATTTTTTGAGCACCTGCTGAAACTGACATACTATGGCTCTTATTCCGTTAAGTTTTATGAATTGAAAATATATATATATATATATATATTGTACAGGGTTTGGATGAATATACTTGAAGGATATGCAAAGTTTTACGTTGAAAAGTCTTCACCTTAAGAATTGGTGGTCATCTAAAATTCTAAAAATTAAAAAAACGACTTGAAACTTGCAAGAGTTTTTTCATCCATTCCGTTTTCTTTGTAATAGTTTTTAGCTTTCAGATCCAAACCAATACAAAATATAGTCATTAGACTTGGAGCATATATCCACAAAAAAAAAATTTGATATAGCTGCTGGGTGAAAAGTTGCATGTGATTTACAAGTGAAACGAAAATTTTCCGAATTTTGAACTTTTTGAAGATTTTACATAGGGTTTAATAAAAATGAATTTGAATTAAAAACACTGCGTAATTTTATAAAGTTTGAGGTATATCAAGTTGGTGTCAGCGCACCAATAACGTTTCACGGAGATCATAAACTTAAAAGAAATTAGCGTAAATTTTGCAAAACTGTATCTTTTTTGCGTCTGACAATCTGAATTGTCTTTTAAGTTGTGTAGTGTATTGTGTGATGTGAGTAACTTCATACAGGGTACCTCCGAGGTGAAAACACACTTTAAAATTTTTAAACGCAAACATTTTATGAACTTTTAAAAATTTTTGCAAAAAACCCATTTTATTAAGCTTATTTTATATTAAAACATGGCATGGGAAAATGTTCGCGAAGGACTAAACTGATAAAGTGCAAAAAAAAAGAATAGTTTTTTTTCAACCCAGACACGTGCAGCGGCAGTTTTTCGCAAACACATTTTGCTTTGTGACAACTAAAGCGCTGTATCAATTGCGCTGAAACATACATCGAATAGAAGACTTTACTGAGATTGATACTAAAATTGAAAACGCACGAAAAAATATTAAAGATTTAAAATTTTATGGAGGAAAAAAATGTTTCTAATCCCTCAAAAACTGTAGTTTTTCTATTTTTTAAAATTTTAACTTAAAACCGCAGTAAAAATGATTAACGCGAACGGATTTCACATGCTCAAATATCGGTTTATAAACACGCAAATCAACATTGATGTCAGACAAAAAAAAAATTAAAAAAACAAAAAAAATTTTTAAGTGCCGTAAATTTTTGAACTTGCCCATATGTATGTGTTTATACCGGTAGCTAAAGAAAGAATTGAATGTAATTGCAAATGTTGTAGTGCTGTTGCAAATAGAGATGTTTGCTTTTAATTATAACAACAGCGTGAAATTAAATGTTAAACATACATAACTATATTTATTTGTTTGTTATTCTATACCATAAATAAATTCATAAGTTTTTGTGTAAAATCATCATAAAGTCTAACATTCATGTATAAATTAAAACAAAAGACTTAAGCTACAACCGCTTTAAAAATATCTCTATTCTTTTGTTTTTATATGTGTACGACTAACAACTCCTTTTGTTGCTATCTTATTTATGACTTGCTGAATACTTGCTTCGCTATTTACTTAACATTAAGTACTACATAGTTAGTTTGTTAGTTATTTAGTTACTGAGTTATTTTTATACCACAAACATTTTATGTATTTCTATTTCATACCGTTAGTTAATTAGAAGTTTTTGCACATAATCATAAATGAAATAATATGAAATAAAAAAAGTTTCAGTTTAGTTGTATTTAGCCTTATAAAAAGGCTTATTTTCTATTGTTTATATAAAAATGAATTTTAATATGAACATGATATTTCTAACGGTTGAAGTGCATGCATTTATAGGAAAAAACCAACATACATAGTTTAAATGCAACTTTATTAAATTACATTTTAACTGAAAATTATTAATATTTAATAAAAGTTATACAGCTAAAAACCGTTTAATTTGAGGAGTGGGAAAATGAAAAGTGAAGCATTATATAGAAAAGTATAGGGTGATTCAATTAGATATACGTTTTTCAATAGCATTTTTTTTTGACAGATCACGTCTGAGTCATGTCATGCTGTCATGTAATTTTTGTTTAGCATTGTTTGGCATTTAATAATAGAAAGACTTACGCCTGAACAACGTTTACAAATCATTTAACTTTATTACGAAAATTAACGTTCTGTGAGGAATGTGTTTCATGTACTTCGCTCAACTTATGGTCAACATAATCGGCCTACTGAGCGTATTATTCGCAACACCATCACCCATTTTGAGATCCAGCATTCATTATTGGATAATAAACGAGCGAATATAACATGTCTAGCACGGGGTGAAGAATATATAGCGGCCGTAGCTGAGAGTGTACATAAAGATCGTGTGATATTACACCGTTAGACTTTTGCCTGTGGGAATATGTAAAGTCTAAAGTTTATGCGGACGCTTATTATCTTTTATATACAAAATTTAATAAAAACATAAAGAAATACTAATAAATGAAGAAAGTTAAAGACAAGTATTTTATTATTAATATATTTATTCCTAGATTTGCATAGGGAGAAAACTAAACATTTGATATAATAACTCTCAGCATATACTAAAGATAATAACTCATTTGTAGCTAACGCCAGTAAATTGCTGTACAAGCAAACCCCATTAGGTTAAATTTTACAATTAAAATATTTTCCATTTATTAAGCTTAATTATAACTAAACATATTTATTCTCATAAATTTAAAAAAATAACTCCATACAGCTGCTCTTCAAACGCATCCAATTGTTAATTGAGTATTATACAAAGAAAAAGAAAACTATTCATTCTAAACAAAAACTGTAGCTTATTTTTAACAACATTGTATTTTAAATTGGAGCACAACTAATTAAATTAAACTGATGATCTGTAAAAAGTAGCTGACATTGCAGCAAATATAAAACATAGAAAAATGAAAAACCAACTCTACTAGAAATAACCATAAACTATATCATATTTCACTTGCCGTGCGAAAAACTACAAATACAAAAACAAATGCCTTAAACAATTCATGATGGTATCACAGGAATGAAAAACATACAACAAATACTCGTAAATAAAATAAAGTGGAAGAAAACGTAAGACTTAAGACACAAACTTGATTTGTTAAGAATACAAACAAAACAGACACACAGACAGTCAGAGACAAACATAAACATAAACCAACAAACACTTACGCTGACAAACACACACACACATATATTCATTAATAAATTATTAATAACTGTTGCTGACCGTAACCCAGTACACTACAAGTAAAACAGCACAACAACGACTATGTTTCAATATTGCAAATAAAATCGTTCCTTTTGTTAGTTAAAACAAAACCAGAAAGTAATACTTGTGAATATAATAAATAAATATGACTGGAGGGTTTACAGAAACAAAACTGGAAAAAATAATAAAATATTTTTGAAAAGACAGTCATTTTCTAGCAGACTTTTTTAAGATTTACAGCTTAGTTGTTAAGAAACAAAAAACAAAAACTTCTCTATAAATTATTTAAATAAGGTGACCTTAATGTTTTCTATACTATAGGTATTTTGTTTCAAAAATATTTTCATGAAAGGTAATGATACAAAAGTTCTTCATAACCCAGCAAAAATTTTACTTACATTCTTAATTTTAATGACTTCCAGAATTCATTATTTTGTAGCTTTGTTCGCCACTTTTTGTATTACTAATTATATATTAAATAATTTCTTATATATATCTATTATATATATATCTTAAAAAGATCATAATTATAAAATCCAAAAACTTTACATCAAATAAATAGATTTAGAGTAGTTAGTCTGCTTTCACACATCATAATTCTGACTCCGCAAGGCAAGTTGAGGAGGGAAAAGAGTCAATTTTCTAAACAGAACTGAACAAAAACTGGGCAGCTAACAACTGAAATGTGAAACAGCACTTAGTATGTGATTATAAATCTTAATTAACATGCAATAAGTTTCCATAATATTTCTTAAGTTTGTTTACTTATTTTATAATATTTTGTTCTTTTTTTGTTTTTATAAAACTTTTAGGTATAAAAATAAGTTATTAATTTTTTGGTTAAAAGTGGCAAAATTATAACGGAGTAGTCTGGTTACAGTTGTAAACAACTATTTTAAAAGCCTTGAGGGAAACTGTTTTAATCAAGGGATAGAATTGCTAGATAAGCGTTTGACTAAGTGTACTGAAGTTTCAGGAGATTATATTGAAAACTAAAATTTTTGGTATTTCTTTAGTTAGGCTCAAGGTTATTAAATTTTCATTAAATTATTTTTACTGAAGGTAGGAATTGTTTTACAGCTTGAAACAATTTTTTTTTTTTGATAATTTTTCTTGGCTGGGATTCGAATCTGGGTTGAATTTACATGTTTCGAGAACAACCACATTCTCTCATCAGAATTCTTTGCGTTCTAACCCTCTGCACCACTGCGGCGCCCGTTAGCCAACAGACAAACATCAATCTTTTAACCAGTGTTACCTGGTGGTTCGAAATTTGCTGTAATTATCATTTTTCAATTTCTATTCATATGTTGCCTACTTTTCTTCAGTTCGTATTCATGTCAAGATTTTTTGTCTTGTAAACTTTGAATACATTTCTTTATTATGTTTTTTGTCCACTTTCGTCGGCATTTTTATGTGTACCACTTTTGAGTACAAATACAAACATTAGAAGCTGGTGCCCATAGCTATTTTTAGAACAATTATTATTTTTAGTTTTTGAAAAACTAACTATTCTCTTTCTGTGCTAAGATGAGAAGTGTCCGAACCGCCCTCGTATTCTAAAATTTCTTGAAATATCTTCAAAATTGTGACCTGTACTTTTCGCACAATGTTTACATGGGCAGCCAGTCAGACGGACGAACTTTAAGGTGGGTGTTGGACTAATATTTTTGAGCATTACACTATGGTGGTGTAGGGTATAACTACGAGTGTGATAAGACCGTTCAAGCGATACTATTATATTCAGGCATGTAATGGAAATCGATATCGAAAACGAATTAGTTTTAGAACTCAATTTTTTCGTAATATTTCTGTATTGAAAAACGTTTGTCACATAAAATATAAAGATATTGGGCTACTAAAGAGAATCTTAAAAAAAAAATTAAAAATTAGATTATAAATGCATTTAAATGTATTTCCAAAACTGATTCGTTTTCGATTTCGATTTCTATCACATGTCTGATTATATATTTCAAAAACGCTGAGTAAAATCTAAAAAATTTCTCTAGTTTTTGGATCAATTAAGTATTAAACTATGTATTACTGGTAGCAAGCGGGGAGAAATAAATTTTTTCATTAAATTACATTTTTCATTAACAAATTCAAGGCGATATTCTGTGGCTTCGATTTTAAAGTAAATTCTTCATTAAATCCATAACTTTTCGAACAATATTGACTCTTAGTTTGGCGACATTTGGTATAAACAATATCATGATGCTTGTAATACAGCCAATGTAATAACTCAATTACTGCATTTAACATTTTCTGGTCCTGTTCTCTCTCATTTTGGTTCTCAAAATTGCGTCCCTAGCTTCTGTGATTAACTTCCATTGGTTTTGTTTTTATGGGTTTATGCCATGAAGCTCACAACAATGCTTTAAAGCAGGAAATTTTACGCTTTAGCAAAATTTTAAAGTAATTCAGCCAAATTTGTGCAAACTGGTCACAGAAAGTTTCGACAGAAGAGTCCTCAAAGCCGTGGCAAAAATGTCATCGAAGTGCTCTTCCATACATAAAGCACATCTACAGAAAAAACTAATTTATGGTACACCACTAATGAAAAAATAGTGCTGTAGGTTTATTTTCGATTTATATTTATAACAATGGTTAACATTGTCGTTAAAATTTATTATATTTATTTATTTTACAAAAATTGATTGATTACTGGTGATGTAAAATTTCCACCGAAATTAAGTCAATAACTTTATGTTTTAAAAGAAAATAAATAGAACTACCTTCCGGTCAATACACGCAGAGAAACAAATATAGCTTTGCATGTGTACCACAACTATGTCAATATTTTTAAACATTTTTTTTAAATATTATAATCACTGCTGTTGCTGCTACCATAATATGGTCAAGTTATGATTCATATGACTATAGCAATCATATATATGATTATATCAATTATGCAATGTTTATGGTAATCAGTTTAATGATAAAAGATTATACAAATTATGATAGATAGATTAACCATAAACATGACTGCCACAAATATAGACATAGTTATTATAATCGTATATATTCTTGTGGTAATCATCTGAATTGTAACTCAACCATATTATGGTTAACGCAATCATATAAATAATTACAGTGCCCATAACATTGTTAAAAAACTTGTTGAAATGTTGAAATTTTTGTGGTAAACATATACAACTATATTTTCTCTCAGACTTTGCGTCAACTGACATTCTTTCTCATTAGTTTTACAATTACTTCAAAGTTTTCAATAATTTGTACCAACAACACGCAAACATATATAATGTATTTATGGAGAGTAGGGTATCAAGTAGAACATAAATATATGAGTGTCAGATAAAATTTACTTTGACATGGAAATTTAACTTAGAGACCAACCAGACATGTTTAACAGAAACAAAAGTTTCATTTTAGTTAAAAAAATTTTGTTTCATATATTTTTGCTTTTCAGGCCAACATAACACAGGATATTTCGGCACATACATACACGTATAACTTGTGATATGCTTAAGAAATTTTCTTTAACAAAATGTGGATTCCCAAATTGTTGGTCAGACATATGTATATGTATATATGTATAAATAAGTTTAAATGTGGCCAAAGAAAATGAACCATGCAATATTGCATTGGTCAGTTCACATACAATAAATACTGCAGCAGACATTCTCTGTAGGCTGGTTGCAAAAATTACGGGCAACTAGTAAAGAAAAAAAAAGACCTCACAGATTTCTTTTAGCAGACAGATAAAACGTATTTACCAAGTGTTGTTTAGTTAAATGTCTTTGTAGTTTAAAAAAAGACTATACTTGTGCTGCTGTAACACAGCAAAATGATGAGTCTGATGCTGATGGTGATGGCATAGATGATGATGCAGCACTGTGTGTGCAGAAAAGTTGCAACCAACTGCAGAAGCTTGTAATTAATATCAGTGCAAGCTCATCTATAGACAAGACACCAATAACAATAGTAAAAAAAAACAAAGAAAAATACAAAAAATTGAATCTTAAATGTACTTGGCCACAATTGGGTTTACTATTCTAGACACATAAACACTGCTGTTGATAATATATTGCCACATTTGCCGCATGCAGCATGCTACAAGGCAATTTTAATTCACTTAACAATGTCTTGATGATGATAATGTTTTCTCAGTTTTATGCTTTATGTTTCTGTTTCTGTTTTCAGTTTTATTTTATTTTTTTGGTTAAATAATCACCTTGTTTTATTGATGTAATAAATGTTAATTAATGTTATAATCTTTATAATTTTAAACACACCGGTTGGTTTTACTAAATTTTATTACGCGACCTTTTAATTTTGTTTTTATTTTCAAAAAATAAAGTTCTTCTTTCTTATTATTATTATAAAGGGTAATAAACGCCACAGACAGCTGTGTTTCTTCTTATCTGTAATGCTTCAATAAGTTTTCTTTGAATTAAGCACAAAGAAAAAGAATTATTTTTATTTCCAGCACACAATTTTTAGTTTTAATTTATTTGTATGATTATTTTGTGTTAAAAATTCTTTAATACAAAAATTTCCGTTTATGCGTTCAACGATCTTAACCCGTCTTATTCTTGTTTACAACTGACTTTAAATCATGCATGCTGCAAAAGTTTCTTTCCGACTGACTGAAAAAAAAAAAAAACTAAAGAAGAGTTTAAGTTACTGCTCTTTGTGCTCGACTGGTAGAAAGTTTTTTTTCTTTTATTTATTTTGTTTTTTGCCGGTTTATTTCGATGATTTTCTGTTGTTGTATCTGTTGTAAACCTAAGAGTTAGTTTTTTTTTTATCGGTGTTTGGAAAATGGTCTTGTTAGTTACAGCCTGTCTTTGAAGAGAATTTTTGTTTGCTCAGTTTTAAAAATAAGAGACATTCTTTCTTCCCGATTATCTAAATGTTTCTTTTGTTCTGTGTCTGTGTGTTTCAACTTCCGTAGGTCATTAAATTTTGGGTTTTACAGGCTTTAATTGTATATTATTAATGATAAAGTAAAACACTCTCAGAAATTTTGATTGAAAAATAATTCATAAATATAAAAATGTTTAAGTATTGACTCATTGAAATTGACTCATCTATAGCATAAGTATAATTTAATTCAGACATAAATACTACAACAAGTAAAGTATTGTTAGCGTTGAATTTGGTGGCATAAATGTTTTCATATTTATTTAAGAAAAATCTTTGAATACTATTTATTGCCATTCATTTCTTAATATTTAAAAAGAGCTAAAATAGTAAACTGAAATTAATTTTCCCCTTAAAAACCTTCTTTTTAGCTTGGACAGCAATCTGGGTATGACGCCTACTCATGCAATGCATTGTATTGGAACCAGGAAAATAAGGAAGAGACGATAGAGGGAAAACTGTTTGTGGACAATTAATTTCTATTTTTCCTTATTAAAAGTGATAGCGAAAACTTCTGCAGGAAGTTTATTCCACGGCTAAAGAACTAATTTTCTCTGGAATGTGTTGTGCGATACACTGCCAAGTAGACCTCGAATAGTGAGGCGGCCTTAGTAAAAACCGTGTGTTGTGTTAAAAATTACGGGTGTCGGAAACAAGTTTCCTAATTTCAGCGCCACACATTCCATTATAGTATCGATAGAATAGTGAAACGCAATCCAAAGTGCGGCGATGCTTCAGCGAGTCAATTGAGTTGGATACCATACTATCTCAAAAAGCACATTCGCCCTTTTCTGTACGCGGTCGAGTAATTCCAAAATAGATTTCGAAGCATAGGCCCTGCAAGTGTCAAAAGTAAGGAGATCAGATAGAGTAAAGTATTTGCTACACTGTTTTCAAAAACTTAAATGTTTCATTATACCCTACACTACCATAGTGGGGAGGGTATATTGGTTGGTGTTGATATTTGTAACGTCCACAAATATTGGTCCAACACCCACCAATAAACTTAGAATCATTGCCTGAGTCGATTTAACGATAGCCGTCCGTCCGTCTGGCAGGCCGGCTGTTCATGTAAAGCTTGTGCGCAGAGTACAGGTCGCAATTTTAAAGATATTTCGATAAAATTTGGTACATGATATTTTTTCGGCTCAATAACGGATAGGATAGACCCACATATAAATGTCCTCCTGAAATAGCGGTTTAAGCAACAATTTGCACACAAATATCACCACAAAAAAATGGTAAATGAAACCAAATCTCATCTTCAATTTTTGTGCAGATCGGTCCATAATTTATCATAGCTCCCATATAAGGTTCACTTCCGAAAATCACTTTAAAGAGCATAACTTTCTTAAAAATGTTGATACCCAAATAATATTGAACACAAATATGTTTCAGATATATACAAATAATATAGTATAATTTAATGATAATCGGTTCATAATTAGTCGTAGCATAAACATAAGGCCCACTTCCGAAAATCACTTTAAAGATCATAACTCGCTTTAAAATGTTGGTATCTAAAGAAAATTCTACATGAATAAGTTTCATATATGTAGAAATGATGGCACCTAATTTTATAATGGTCGGTCCATAATTAGTCGGTCCTAAATAAATTTTTTAAAAGTATTAATATTCGCAGAAGTCGTGGCACACAATTTTTGGATGATCATATAGCGCCCATTTCTGAAAAACTGTTTTATACATATACTGGATGTAGGATCGGGCTTGACCGACTCTACTTTCTTACTTGTTTGCTATTACTTTCTTGTTTAATTACTTGATTTTCTCGATACCAATGAATGATATCTGTTATAAGTTTTTTCCAATATTTTTGCAAAACTTCAAACCGAATAAAGTTGTATGAATTTATAAAATCAAATTTAAACATTTTGCCATACATAACTAAACATTTTGCTTTATTAAAGAGGTAAATAATAAAATAGTAATCGAAGTCTTAAAATGTTTTTTATTAGCGCGTTTGATCATTAAGCATGAGTTGTTATTTGTGGCCTGGGTTCGAT
Source organism: Bellardia bayeri (assembly GCA_950370525.1). Classification (NCBI taxonomy): domain Eukaryota; kingdom Metazoa; phylum Arthropoda; class Insecta; order Diptera; family Calliphoridae; genus Bellardia; species Bellardia bayeri. Next base: position 86,204,559 of record OX493265.1, on the reverse strand, counting down.
TCCCAGCCGCTGCCACTCAAAACAACATCAGTTTCTGATAATTATTAGTTTTTTCTATCCTATCATAACTAATATTTATCACAGCGTTCTCCTGCGGTGGTATAGCATTACATAAATTATTTTGGAGTGGTTGAAATTTTCGATATTAAAATAAATAATAAATTTATCTTCAAATCATTTAGATTGTATTCCACTGTGCGCTCCAATGTTTAGATATTTTCTAAAGATTTAAACTGCGCTCATAAGGTCCTAATATTTCGTAATCTTCAGGAATTTTAAAGACATTTGCTAAAGATGTTTTGATTAAAATCTTATTCAAACAAAACTAATTACAAGTGAATGCAATTTCCCTAAATTACCGATTAAAATGATTATTTTTATAACTAATATAAAAATAAAAAAAACTTCAGAAGACGCTTTCCTAAAAAACAATTAAAAATAATTAACGTTTTGCAAAACCATTGTTGGTTAAACATTAACCAAATAAAACATTTCAATTAACTAGACGGCTTTTTCAACAATCACTTGATTCTAAAGAAATTCTAATAAAAAGCATAGCCAACAAATAATGAAAGTTTTCTTCATTAAAATATTCAAGAAAAAATGTGTTATAAAATATTTATAAACAAAACTACATATTTAAACATAACTTTTGAAAACATCGTTTAGTGGGTGAAAGTCATGTCTTGTTAACAGCAATACAAATTTTGTTTTCCTGTAATTGTGGCCACAAATAGAATCATTATTTTCTATTGTTTCTCAAGAGACCAGCACAAATTCCAAAACCATAAACATTAACAAAATTACACTGGTACGAAATTATTAGAATGAAATTCAGTCTATTTAAAATCAAACAAACCAAAACTCATCCACAACGACCAAACACAGACAAAATACTAACGCCAACATGCATACAAAATTTTATTTTCAATCTCGATTTTGTTGGTTGGCCTGTATTTGTGTTTTTTTTTTTCAAAATCATTCAATGTTAAATGTTGGCTGTCTCTACTTAGCCAGTTGTCCAAAATGACCAGCCTTTCACAATTATTGTTAATGATAGTTACAAGTTCTGTATTTATGAGTTTCTTTGGCATGCTTTTTCTAATGTCATGAACAATATCATGTACAAATATAGAAGAAATGGCCAAAAAGTTGTTTTACAGCTAAACAAAGGGCCATCATCTGTTTCAAAGAAGCTTCCGCTGGCACATTGTAGACAAATCAGATTGTTTTGTTAGTTTTGTGTGAAACTAAACAGAAATATTTTTTATAATGACAATGTTATTGTATTGATTGTAGAAAGGAACAAGTAATTTCGTTAAAGTGAATAGAAACTAAATAAAATCATACAAGTACAAGTCATGTTATTTAAAATGAACAATTACTGTTCCATTTTGCTGTTAAGATCAGCGATCTTGTGTAAGGCCTTTCATGATTTTGCTGACTTTAATGTAAAGTTTGCAATTTGTATTGTAATATGACGTAAGTTTAAATGGTGGACAAGTAGACAATTAAGTTCTTATATTAATTTCAATATAATCATGACTTTTTTTAATTTTAAACCTGAATCTAGCGATCGGTTTCTCTCTGCTTTGAGAAAACCTGAAGCTAGCTTTTGATTTCTCTCTCTTTCTCTCTCTCTCTGTATAGAGTAACCCTGAAGCGAGCGATCGGCCTGTCTCTGAGTAGAGAAGTTTCTCTTTCTGTATAAAGAAGTTTCTATTTCTGAATGGAGAAAACATGAAGCGATCGAGTTTCTTTTTGTACAGAGAAAACCTGGCTTCTCTCTGTATAGCGAAAACCTGGAGCTAGCGATCCGTATGTTCTCTGTATAGCACGGTTTTTTTAAAACTTGTAAAAAACGTTCTTTATATAATAAAACTGTTTCGCTAAACATCTTTTTATAGAGAAACGTTTTACAAAAACCAATTTTTACAAAATCTTCCTACAAAAAGCGTGTTCCACCAAACATAATCAGCCATAATCTTACATATATGATTTTATTAACAAAACAACTGCATTTTTTGTTTGTTTTAGGTTCATTTATTATAAAAACGAAAAAAAAAAATTTGTGCTTCAGGATTTTATGGAATAGGCTGGTTAGTTAAGTAATCACCATGACGGTTGGCATTCAATTTCTTCCGGTGTAGTGGGCGTAGAAGGTGTTCTGTTAGAGGGCAAAGTATTGCGAATGCAATTCTACCTAAATGTTTGTGTTTATTTTATATTCCTCTCTTATCTTTGTATGTATAAAAGAAAAGAAAAAGAAAACAAAAACTGCACATTTGAAATAAAGACGCCATTGAATTCAGACAAACGAAAACTCGTGTTAAATTTGAAAGCAGACGGAAAATATTGTTGGTGTTATATTCTCTGCTTCTACTGCTGTATTTTCACACGGCTCTTCCATTCTGAATTTTTTTCTATTTTGGTTGCAGAACTGCGGAGCTCATAGTTGGTAGTACACAAATTTGATTAAGTACACTCTAAATCATCATCCGAGCCAAAATAATCATCAAGTTTTGGCTGCAGCTATGTCACCAGGTAACATCAGATCGGGTTCTTGTTCATGATTTCTTTCTTCTTCTGATTCAGAACTACACACACTTTAACCATCAGAAGGTATATTGTCAAACTAAATATCTGCGATGTCTTGTTCATCGAGTATGTACGGCATTCTAATTATATACATAACATAAAATTATGCTGGATATCAGAGTGTCTATAGTCACAGTGGTTAGTAATCTAACCACCCTATTACTTACGTTATTTTTTGCATATTATGCTCGTGTTAGATATATAAGTTATTACAAAACAAACAAACACGTACTAAATAACTAAATACCACTGCTTTCATTTAATAATAAACACTATATGCTTCTTTATTTCAATCACAAACAACCGGCTAAAAAAACAGGGAAATGACCCGAGTTTAAATAAAGATATAAATATAACCATTGCACCCCATATGCAAAGTCTCGCAATAAAAGAACAACGACGTCTTTGAAAATGTAATTATTTAATAATTTGTGAACACTACAACAAGTTTTAAACAATCAACAATAAGTGGTTAGATAACTAACCACCAAACCTGAAAGTGTTAAAAGCTTTTTGAAATTTTTGTATAAAAAAACCTTTTACCACAAAAGCTTAAAAAAGTAAAATTTTTCCACAAAAAAACCTTTTTTTAAAACAATTTTGTAGCAACAACTTTTTTAAGTTTTTTTTACCAAAATGTTGAAGTAAATAAACTTCAATAAATTAAAAGCTTTTTGAAAATTATTTTCCTAAAAAGCTTTTATTAAATATTTTTTTTCACAAAACTATTTTTAAATAACATTTTAATTTTTACTTTTTTTTTAGAAATAAATAGTTTTTAAAAAAGTTTGTTTGCAAAAAAACCAAAAAAGATATTTTGTATATTGCATTTCTTTAAAAACCAAAAGTTAACACTTTTTCCCCTTACTAATATAATTATCTTAATTTCAAAGGCAAGTTTTATTTGGTATTTTGTCTTACAAATGTCTTAAATTTCACAAACAATTTTGATAAACTCTCCAATTGTGAAGTTTTTGTTAGTTCTTTTAAAGCAAAATTATCTCAATTAAGGGTAATTAAATACGAGTAGTTTAAAAAATGATAACTATTTATGGTTTTGTGTTGTCCAAACCACTACAGTAATTTATAGAAGTTTAGTTTTGTGTTTAGTTAAATGTAAAAATACTTAAATGATCAGAAGAGAGAATTTTTTAACTGTTTAAAATTTCTGGTATTTAAAGAGACATTTCAAATCTAATATTAACATACTTTATATAAAATGCACAATATATTTAAATACAACTTTACAGCTAAAAGGAAAATTAAGCAAAATGAAAAGAAAATTAAACCAAAAAGGAAGTGATCAGAAAAGCTTTAAAATATAACGAAGTTTTACAGAGCTCATGATATCTTGATTTCATATGTTCACTCTTATTAAATTTTTTTATTTCTCAATACGAAAAGCTACATTTATTGGTCTTTAAATGAAATCTTGATTTATTTTTCAACTTAATTTATAATTCAATTTTAACTGTTATACTTATTACTTCCGAAACGTCTTTTGAAGATTTCACATAATTATAATTATGCAAAGATTTTCTCTTTAATTTACTTTACACATTTTATCTAGTTATAATTTGTAATAACTCCTTAATTTTTTATGCCGAATAAGAAAATTCTTCTAAATCAAAATCAAGACAAAAATCTGTATAATCTTTTTAATAGCTGTGAATAATAAAATAATAATGTGTTTGGGAAAAACTCTGCCACAAATATCAACTTGTTGCACATTCAATACCACTAAGAATACAATAAACATTTTTATATTTTTGTTTATTTTCTCTTAAAACTTACTTCACACGACTTGTTATATGTACTTACCACACATACATAAGTATTTTCAACATTTTGTAGTAAGACAACAAGTACTTGGTTACATTCATACTATACTCTGGCCATATTCTTTACTTTATTTCTTCTTTCATCTTCCACCTAGAAATCGAGCCACACAAACCTGCTGCAATGTCACGTAAAAAAAAGTGCATTTAAATTACTGTCACAAAACAAAAAGACAAGAGCGAGAAAAACTAACAACTACAAAATATATACCGCTAAGATGCATTTTACAATATTTTATACCACGAGAAACAAATGATATATAGAGGAAATTGTAAAAAAAAGTTTAGATAAAAAGATCTTTTTGTGAGTGTGACTGAAAGACAGCAATTTCGTGCATGAGTTGAGGACACAATAAAATAATGTATTTGTTATAATTTTGTTAAAGAAAAAGAAATTAGTGTTTTTTTTTTGTTTTTAACTAAAACTATAAATGTAACCAACCCAAAGACTGAAATGAAATTCATTATATTTTCGAAATTTAAAAAAATATAAGATATAAGAAAATGGCACTTGTATTCCATTTGCGCCAATAGTTTTACTCTTAGTCTTAGTCTTAGTCTTAGTCTTAGTCTTAGTCTTAGTCTTAGTCTTAGTCTTAGTCTTAGTCTTAGTCTTAGTCTTAGTCTTAGTCTTAGTCTTAGTCTTAGTCTTAGTCTTAGTCTTAGTCTTAGTCTTAGTCTTAGTCTTAGTCTTAGTCTTAGTCTTAGTCTTAGTCTTAGTCTTAGTCTTAGTCTTAGTCTTAGTCTTAGTCTTAGTCTTAGTCTTAGTCTTAGTCTTAGTCTTAGTCTTAGTCTTAGTCTTAGTCTTAGTCTTAGTCTTAGTCTTAGTCTTAGTCTTAGTCTTAGTCTTAGTCTTAGTCTTAGTCTTAGTCTTAGTCTTAGTCTTAGTCTTAGTCTTAGTCTTAGTCTTAGTCTTAGTCTTAGTCTTAGTCTTAGTCTTAGTCTTAGTCTTAGTCTTAGTCTTAGTCTTAGTCTTAGTCTTAGTCTTAGTCTTAGTCTTAGTCTTAGTCTTAGTCTTAGTCTTAGTCTTAGTCTTAGTCTTAGTCTTAGTCTTAGTCTTAGTCTTAGTCTTAGTCTTAGTCTTAGTCTTAGTCTTAGTCTTAGTCTTAGTCTTAGTCTTAGTCTTAGTCTTAGTCTTAGTCTTAGTCTTAGTCTTAGTCTTAGTCTTAGTCTTAGTCTTAGTCTTAGTCTTAGTCTTAGTCTTAGTCTTAGTCTTAGTCTTAGTCTTAGTCTTAGTCTTAGTCTTAGTCTTAGTCTTAGTCTTAGTCTTAGTCTTAGTCTTAGTCTTAGTCTTAGTCTTAGTCTTAGTCTTAGTCTTAGTCTTAGTCTTAGTCTTAGTCTTAGTCTTAGTCTTAGTCTTAGTCTTAGTCTTAGTCTTAGTCTTAGTCTTAGTCTTAGTCTTAGTCTTAGTCTTAGTCTTAGTCTTAGTCTTAGTCTTAGTCTTAGTCTTAGTCTTAGTCTTAGTCTTAGTCTCTGAAAACAAGAGTTTGTCTCGTCCTCAATTGAAATTTCAAGTTTTGTGTCAACCAATTTCCTTCCAAAGAAGTATGTTTCTTAAGTCTTTTGTTTTACAGTTCTTTAGAATTAACAAAATCACCTGTAAAATAAGAATATGTAATTTTTTTTGAGTTGTCAGCGAAATTTGGCAAAAGCTTGTCATGTCTCTCTTTCATTTAATACACACTTTAAAGTGAAAACGCAAATTACTAAAATTCACGCGTTAAAGTAGTTAAATTTAAATGTTGTCAAAATGTTCTCGAATACCAGCGACAAGACAAACTGCTAATACTTAATTGCCATCATTAATAGTGCCAAAATAGGTGTTTTATTTAAAACTCAATCTAACAAATAACTACTTTCGAATCTTAAAGACAGTCGTTTTCACATGCAATTTAAAAACAGAGACAAGTTTCCCAGGCAAACTGAGAATAAACATCTTTAGAATCTATAGAAAATTATGTTGATCATCATAATTACGAACGTCTTGCTCATGATGACAATGTAGTTAAGAATTGAGTATTATTGATTATATTCTAAACACGTTCCTAATGAAAGTGGTATTGGTAAGAAATGATAAAATCAGTAGTCACCAAGTAAGTAACTGAGTGAGTGAGTGGCTGAAAGAGTAAAAGACTGACGGTAAAGAATGAATGAATGATTGTCTAAGTAAAGTTGGTAAGATGATTAAATGAAAAAATCTGTATGTTCAATATATAAACATTATTTTAATGAATGAGAATTAAATTCTAGTTTTATGAAGTCTATGAATATTTGTGTTATTGTTTGTATTGATGTTGCTGTTGTTGTTGTATTTTCACAACTTCTCAATACCAATAGCATTTGCTGGTTATATTTACATTTGTGCTGGTTTATATTTCTGTTGCATACAACATCTACAACAACTTTAACTACTTATTGATGCGTATGCTGTAGATCATCATGTTTTTATTAGTTCAAGTTTGTTTATTTTTTTTTGTGTGTGTTTTTCTCATCTCAGGTTTCTGTTATCTTGGTATTAAAAAATTATTTGTATTATTGTGTTGTGATTTTCTTTTTAATTTTTCTGTTGTTACATTTTATTGCTTTTAATTTCTATGCATAAGAACATACAACATGACAATAGTTTCAGAGTTAAGCGGGTGCTGGTGGTTTAAATAAAATCCAGAATTAATTTTTACAAAATATAAACCGGTTTTTCAAAGAAATATTTAAAAACTTTTTATAAAAAACGATTTGTTAAAAAAACAAGTTTTCTAAAATTTCTTAATTCAAAAGACGATTTTCATTTAAAACCGGCTTGTCATAAAAGACTGATTGTAAACAAAGTCTTTCTATACAATAATTTAACAAACTAAAACTTGCTCTAGAACAGAACAATGTTTTTCTATAAAAATTAAAAATCCCATGAGTCTGCTTTGAAAGACTGACATCAACTCCACGGTTGCAGTTATGATACATTTGTGTTCAGAATGAAACTCCAGCAACTATTCGTTTAGTGGGCTTATAGACTAACTCGGTAGAAATTGTATTTTTCATTTGTTGTATGAAAAATTTCACACATTAAATGCTGCACAATTAAAAAACGAAGGGTTCAGAAATAAGATGTCACAAATAGGTACGAGGGCGGTTCGAAAACTCCCAAGCCTAGACCAGAAACCGCGGAATAATAAGAAAAACCTTAAGTGGTTTGGAAACTTTCATCTGTGCTATGAACACATGTTGAATTTCTTTTCGATCTGCCAACTCCTTCATATAGGAACAGGTGTTCGAAGAAGACGCATGCACGATTTTTTTACAATGGAAAAATTAGAAATTCGTTATGTCATTAAATTTTAAATAAAAAATATTTCTCGGGACAAGAAATTCATAATGATATGGTGAATGTGTTAGGTGAAAGTGCTCCTTCATATGCAACAGTAAAAAATTGCGTTGCGACCACGAAAACCACGAATTTCGCCATTAAATATTTAAATAAAAATTAAATTAAATTTTGATTTCTTCGACCTTTTTTTTGATAAAATAAAAACGTTTTTTCGAGCTCGAGGCCAACAGTAAAAAATTGGATTGCGGAATGTAAACGTGGTCGTACAAGCATTGACAATGAACCACGTAGTGGATGTCCAAAAACACCAGCAACAACAGAAAATGTAGCCAAAGTGCATGATTTGGTATTAAATGATCGACGAATAGAAGTACGTGAAATAGATAATATCATGGGCATCTCAAATGATCGAGTCCATTTAATTTTGCATGAAGAACTACAGATGAAAAAGCTTTCTGCAAGATGGGTGCCGCATTGTTTAACAGTCGACCAAAAACGCATAAGAATGAATATTTTTCAAGCTTGTTTGGATCGTTTTAAGACAAAGAAAATTGATTTTAAGCGTCGTTTCATAACTGTTGATGAGACATGGATCCACCACTATACTCCAGAGACAAAAGAACAATCCAAGCAATCGACTGAAGCTGGAGCAACGCAAAAACAATTGAATCGGCTGGTAAGGTTATGGCAACGGGGTTTTTGGGACTGATATTTCATTGATGTACTATCTGCAGAAGGGTAAAACAATAAATTCAGAGTACTATTAAATTCAAGAAAAACATCCTGGCTTAACACAAAAAAACTAATTTTTCATCAAGACAACGCAACAGCGCACAAGTGTTTTTTAACAATAGCTAAAATCAACGAATAAAAGTACCAGTTGCTTGACCATCCACTTTATTCTCCTGTTTTAGCTCCCAGTGACTTTTACCTGTTCCCAAATCTAAAAAAATTCCTAGCTGGCAAGCGGTTTTACCTTACAGTTGTAAACCACTATTTTAAAAGCCTTGATGACAACTATTTTAATCAAGGGAGAGAATTGGTAGATAAGCGTTGAACTAAATAAGATTATTTTGAAAAATAAAAATGTTTTGAAAAACTAACTAACCTCGTAGTCCGAGTTATAAGTTTCAATAGTGTTCCCAAAAATTCGTTCCCACCCCGTCCAAGAAATAATTTCCATTATGATTTTATTGTAAACCACGAGGTTAAAACATTTAATACTTGACCTATATTTCATATCATTTTTATGTGTTCTTAAAGATTGTATATACTGCATGTTATTATCATTTTTACCCTACAGCATTTTTCTTAAACAATTCAACAAATTCTAAAACAGTTAAATCCATTAGCTTTAATTTGTTAACAAAATAAGGAACTTGTAGTGACCTAGAGGTATTTTGGATAGTAATTTATTAAAATATCTTTAAAGATATAATTGAATTTAAGTTAATTGTGGAAAATAATTTAAAAGTTGCTTGGAAACTTGTAATAATTAATCACCAGGAGTTTGGGTTCCAAAGTTAATATCACTAATTATTTACACATTATTAGTTATGGTTAAAGATTCTTCAACTTCATTTAGTATTCACTTCAGAATTCCACAAGAAATTTTCCACAGATTAAGTTCTACTTGTACTTAAGATTTCCTGTTTCCCTAGATAATCCTAGTTTCCTGCATTAACACTTAAAACTACAAACGTCTTATGATTTAAATGTTTGCTTAAACCAGCTAGAAGTTTTTCGTTTGCCATTTTCTCAACTCAATGATTTATTTGCTTTGAAAGAACCAGTAAGCATGGCAGACAGTGACTGAACTCTAGAACATTTTCTGGGTTTCAAAGTGCAATGTGTTTGTGTACTTGTTAAATTAAATACAAGTGTTTACTTTAAAATCAGGCACTGACTGCTCCCATGATAAATTTTCAAGCTAAAACACAAGAACAAGACTAAAACAAAAAAAAAAAAAACGATTCCAGCAAGTGGAAATTAGTTGTGTCAATAGATCATGCCCAGCTGAGGATGTTGATGGTTTAAGGCCGACAGAAAACAACAAGATATTGCAAATATTTAGAAAAACAAACCTACAAACAACTTCAGACAACTACTGGCAACCTACCAAAACGACTCCCTGGGGAATAAGTTAAATGTTAAATGTTGTTGTTGTTTTCTTTATAACAACAAACCAAATAAAAATAAAAACATTTTTAGTTAATTAATTCTATATAGAAATGATAAGCTTGTCTTTGAACCATTCAAAAGGTCTGATCTCTGCCACTAACAAGTGAAAGTTTATCAACACAATCATAAGTCTTGTCTTGTAATGAAATTATGAATTTAAACAAAGTAACAATGAATTTATATATAACTAAGACTTTAATTACAACTACTCTTGTTAACAAATACGCAGCCAAAGAAGAAGTTTAAGTTCATTAATATGAAAAGCATTATAGTTTATATGATTTAGCCTCAAACAGTGTAACAACTTTTTTTTAATTTATTATCTAAATATCAGCCATTTGCATAATTTTGTTAAAATATTCAAATTGTTGGAGTATTTAAATGAGGGATAAATAGAAATGAAAATAAAAAGAATTGGTATACTAAACTCGTTGGCAGATATGCTATATACGATTATAAGTCATTACAAAGTGTAAAAGTTTTAAGCTACGGTCACACTTGGCAAATATTTGCCGAAAAAAACGTAACAACTAAGTTACTTATATTTGAACTAGTTTATTTATTTGAAAAAAAAATTTTTTTTTCTTATTAAGGCCAAAGCACAACAAATATTTAGTTTTTAGCTTGTTTGTGATGAAACAAGTGGTTACGCTTTTTTGAGTAAATATTTGCCAAATGCCCCGTTAAACACAACTTAAGAACAAAAGTACAAATTCTTTCTCTATTTTTAACGTAATCGAAAATATTTAACCAACATATTGTCCTTACAGTAATACACAATCACTATGATATCAAGACTTAAAAATCAAAATTTCGAATATAATTTTTCTAACTTTCTGAACTTTGTTGGTTTCTTCGACGTTAAGAGAATTTATTGAAGACACAATTAAAAAACTTTTCAACAACACAAGTTGAAAGGCTAGTTATATATGTGTTTAAGCTTAAACTTATGTAAGTGACAAACTGAGTACTATTGCTAATTTCAAGGCATATTTTATAGTTAAAATTTTAAATATTCATTCATTTAAAATGGTAAGTCCCCTATTACACGACAAAAATATTGCAGCAATATTGCTTACCTTTTAGACATCGGAGTAAGGGGAAAATAATCGATTGTACTAGCAATTCTTGTACTTGCTATATACGAATCAGAGAGTAACACATATGTGTGTACAAATGTGTGTCTACTCTCACTCAAATAAAAGTAAAAGTGATTTAAGAAAAAAATTTTGCTGTGTAAAAATAAAAGAAATTTTAAGAAAATAATTGCATCAATTATTTGTTTCGTGTAAATCGAGACTAAATGACTTAAAATTTAACTTTTTAGAAATCTAATAGCGGTAGCAACGATGTATAATTTAGTTTAGTTTCACTATCCTCTTTTGCTCATACTCTATTCATTTGTTAACATTATTTTTTTAACCGCTGTGCAGCAGTATCTTACATAATCTTTAAATTTATAGCAGACATAAACACTAAAATGTATTTGAATAAAATCTTTTAATCTGAGACCTGCAGGGTCTCCTGGTTTTAAATGGTCATCAAATCTATGGGCTCAAAGTGCCTGTTAAATTTTCTAAAATTTCACTTAATTTTTTGTTTTTATTTTACACTCATCCCAATGTACTTGACAATTTAATTAAAAAAAATAATATATTCACTTGGTGAGAATCGTACCTCATTTCTCAACAGAATGTCCAAACCTTACTGCAATTTTTCCTAGTAAAACCCAAAGCAAAGGTAGCAACCGTTCTACAACGAAAGACTTAAGACACAAGCGCTGTTAAATAAAATACAAAATTAAAAACATTAAGAAAACGCAAAAAGAAAGAAGAAAAACTGCAAACCTAAATAAATATATCAATCAAAATAAACAATATTTATGACATAAGTAAATATTACATTAGAGACATTCTATTAAACACAAAAAAACCTTTAAACTTACAAAACAAAAACAACAACATAAAAATGAAGAAAAACATGACACATACAACAACATTAACAACTATCAAAACAACGACCAACAAAAAAAAAAGCAAATAGTTAAGTCAAGCAACAGTACTTTTACCATAAATGCTGTTTTAACACATTTATTTTAATGTTTGTCGTTTGTTTTTTTTTCTGCTATTTTATGAAGTTTTTGATTTTTGTTTACTTCTTTTTGCTTAAAATTGCGTCTAGTTTTAGTGCACTGGGTTTGTACTAACGCTATATTGAATAACTTGTGCATTTCCTTTCTTTTGCGAATGGTATTGAACTAAAGAAAATACAAACATAAAACTTAGAAAAACAAAACAACACAAATGTACTGGAACGTGTTAGAGTTTAAAATGTGTTCTTTAGTGGTTTTTGTTTGTTTCTAAAAATATCAAGTTGTTTGAAAAGGCATAGAGTAGAAAAAGTTAGAGTTAAAAATCAAAAAAAAAAAAAAAAAACAAGTCGTCATTATAACGGATCACCAGTGGTTGGGAGGCTCGTTTGTGTTTCTGTTTGTGTATGTATATATTGGTACTTTTATGGCTTTCTTTTGTTAAAGTGAGTAGGTAAGAGAGCTGTTATTGGTAACTGGGCTGTTTGTATTTTTGTTTTCTTTTTCCTAATCTTTTTTCTTTCTGTGTTAAAGGCTTTAGGCTTAATTCTTACCTTTCTTATGCTAAGGTTTTTTTCTAACAACTGCTTATTTATTAGCTGGTTAATATAAACTATATATTTTAGGTAAAAAGATATATTAATACTTGTTTTTGTGAAAACAATATACATATTTTAAAATTAAGATTACAGGGCATGTATAGTTAGTGATTTATGTTTTTAAGTTATAACTTTTTAATTAATATTATTAATTTTGTTAGACTTTTAAAAGATAACAAAATTAAACAAATAATATTATATTCCCAGACATTTAATGATATTCAAGTCTCAAATTGAAATTCTACTGTTTGTAGACACATTTTATAACGTACAAGTCAATCCCCTATTGTGTTTGGTTCATAGTTATACCATTATCACAACAAGTTTAAGTAAGTTTAGATAAGATCGAGTAAGTTAGTAACGCGCCATTTTACTTTAATAATATTGCTGTCATCTGAAAGGATTCCATTTCATCGTTATAAATATATACTTTTTCAAAAGTATATATCTTCTTAGCAAAAGGACAAACAAATTCGGAATATGTCTTTATTTGATTTTTGTGACTTTCAGTATTTCCAATAACGTAGAGTTAATTTCTCTGTCAATGTTTGTTTTATTACTTTCCTTTCTTATTTGATGGGACTATAAATATAATAAAATACTTAAAATGCTATACTTTCCATTGAAAATAAGTTTTGGAATTACCTAATGAAGCAGTTGTTAAATATTGTTAAAACGTTGTCACAAAAAAAGTTCCATCATTATATAGCAACTGTTTTCTGTTTTTCACTACAATTTGGATATTTAATTTCACGATAGTTTGAAAACCAGAATCCACACTTATTCTTCTTATTATACTTATGCTGGTGTTGATATTTGGTGTCAAAGACACCATAATTTTGCAAAATGAATTATTTCGTTCTATATTCCGATTGATTACATTTTATGATACAATAATAGCAGATATGTTTAGTCAAGGTATTAAAAAAAGTTTTGTTGTGAGGCTGATTATGTCTCATTTATAAGGAAAAAACAAAAACGTAATGTTTGGTGAATTTATACTTCACTCGAAAACATGTATGTGAGAGTTTATGTTTCTAGGAGCAAAAAGTACTATCAGGAGCAATAAAAAGCTATAATTAAGGCCTTATATATAAACGAGAGTAACTTTGATGTCTTTGGGTTAATAAATTTAGAATAATAAAATAGAAAAATAACATTCTTGTTGCACAAATCAGAAGAATGTCGGATAATTTTCAAGATTACTAATTATACCTGATTTTAGTGATATTGCTAATTTCTCACAAAGTCAACAGGTCTAATTATATGCCAAGATACTTTGGAAAATAATAAAAGGTGTGTAAAACATAAACATTTTTTTGTTAAGCTGAAACATGTGACTATAAATCATTTGCAAGCATGTGAAATATTTAAATTCCTGAAATGTAGAGGAATTCAATTAATGATATTTATCATCCTTATATAAAAAATATTCCGAAATTCCCACTTAACTTTTCAATATAATTTCTGAATTTTCAAATTCAGAATTAGTCTACAAAAGGTTTTTTTTTTTTTTTTTTTTTTTTTTTTTTTTTTTTTTTTTTTTTAGCCTTTATTTATTTATTGAATCTTCATATAATGAAATGACAATAAGTATTCAAATCTTAATACTAAAGAGAAAATAATAAGCCCAGCCAGTGCTAGACAAAAATTTTATGATACTAAAAAAATTTCACATCAACTGATCCAGTCATCTATGTTGCGCTTGAGTTAAAGCAAGGGTATCCCTCCTTCTCAACCGATTATGGCCACTAAAGTTAAGGATGTCTCGTGCAAGTGGGTTTGGGTGGTGTTCAAGTTTGCTGACATACTTTGACGCGTGTTTTGTAAATTCAACTTTTACTGATGGCACGCATAGATCTTTGTGAATTCGAGAATTTTTAACATACCATGGAGCTGCAGTAATTATACGTAGAATTTTATTTTGACCCCTTTGAATTTTTTCAATTTTTGATGCTGAGGCAGTACCCCATAATTGAATTCCATAGCACCAGATTGGCTTTAGAATTGCATTGTACAACAATAGTTTGCAGTCCAACTTTAGTGAAGAATTTCTGCCAATTAGCCAATTAAGTTGCACTGCTTTTAATCTCATCTGTGTAAGTTTCGCTTCAATATGAGACTTCCAAGTTAAACGGCGGTCGAGGTGAATGCCGAGGTATTTGACTTCATTATGTTGAGGAATAATTTGATTATTTATTTTGATGAACGAGCAAGTTTCTTTTCGCAATGTGAAAGTGATATGAATACATTTCTGTTCATTAACCCTGATTTTCCAAAGCTCTAGCCAATTCTCTAGTTTATAAACATAATTCTGCAAATTCTGTGATGCTACTTGGTGGTCCTTATGAACGCTGATAAAGGCTGTATCGTCTGCGAAAGTTGACGTGTGGATTTTGGGGTCTGACGGCATGTCGGAGGCATAAATCAAATATAAAGTAGGACCCAGTATGCTACCCTGTGGCACACCTGTTTCAATTGGCTGAGCGGGGCTTAAAAAATTGCCTTCTTTGATTTTAAATTTGCGACCGTATAAATAGCTTTCCATAAGTTTATGGGTGTTAGCAGGCAGAGTTAATTTTATTTTGTGCATTAAACCGTCATGCCAAACTTTGTCGAACGCTTGGGACACATCAATGAAAAGGGCGGAGCAGTATTTTTTGTCTTCAAACGACCCTCTTATCACATTTACCAATCTGTGTGTTTGTTCGATGGTGCTGTGTTTAGCTCTGAAGCCGAATTGATGATTAGGAATGCATTCAGTGTCGTTCAGAATTGGAATCAACTTAGTCATTAACAATTTTTCGAACAGTTTAGAAATTGTCGGCAGTAGGCTAATTGGCCTATATGACTCTACTTTGGTGTGATCCTTCCCTGACTTAGGAATCATAGTGATCATAGACACCTTCCAATCTGCAGGATAGTATTCTAGGCGTAAAATAGCGTTGAAGATAAAGAGGATAATTCTTCTAGCTACACGAGGTAACTCCACAAGCATTTTATTGCTGATTTTATCCATACCTGGAGCCTTTCTAAGGTTCAGAGTACCAATAGCGCTTTGGACATCACCAAAGTTGAGTCTTAGAGGTACAGGAGGTCTAATAACGAGTGGTGGCAAATCAGATACGTTATTTGAGTTGTTTTTAGTAAACACATTTCTTAAATGGTTAACAAATAATGTCCCTTTCTCGGAATCGTTTCTAGCCCAGTCACCAGTCGGATTTCGCAAAGGAGGTTTTCCTCTCACTGGTCTTTTTAAACCTCTTGCCGCCCTCCATAACGAGTAGTCAGATTGTGGGGTACTATCAAGACCCTCCAAGTAGGATCTAAGTGAAGCCGTTCTTTGGGTTTCTAAAAAATGTCTTAGTATATCTCTGCATACCCGTAGCCTAGCTTTCAGTTCAGGAGACCTGTGAAGTTGCCACTCTCTTCTCATTCTTCTTTTTTCTGATAGGAGATGTTCGAGTTCAGATAAATAAGTTCTGTTTGTCCTATTTCTACATTCAACGTGATAAGTGGAAGCGTGATGCACAGCTCGTCGAAGGTCCTCGGTAAAGTTGCCAATCGACTCATCGATATCGTCGGTAGTTCTCAACAAAATATTTTCCGTGCAATGAGAACTTAAATACTTTTTGTATTTTATCCAGCTTACTCGGGTCTTAGTCATGTTTCTAAATGGAGAGCCACACACTTGAGGGAAATGCATTGAAATGATAGTAGGAGAGTGATCTGAGGACAAGTCTAATGAAGGATCCACTTGCATCCATTCTACAGGGATATTTTTCACTACTCCAAAGTCAATAACATCGGGAATCTTCCGTCGGTCCGTCGGCCAGTAGGTGGGATGTCCGCTTGAGAGTACATCTAAGCCCATTTGAGCAATGGTGTTGAAGAGTACGCGACCCTTTGGGGTTACCAGACGTGAACCCCAAAATGTGTGTTTGGCGTTAAAGTCGCCAGCAACTAAAAATCTAGCTCCAAGGGAATTAAAGAAGTTATGGTATTGGTGTTCTTTTATTGAGAATCGAGGCGGAGAATAAATCGATGATAAAACAAATTTGTATTGACAGAATTCAATGCAAATGTTTGTTGCTTGGAGGTAATCCTCACTTATGTTATTCATTAGATAATGTTTTATTCTGATCTTTATAAGAATTGCCGAACCTCCACAAGCTCTTCCGCGGGGATCTTTAGTATCGTACAACACGTAGCCATTAATTTTGAAGTACCCTGTCGACGTCAAGTGAGTTTCAGCAATCATCATAACATCAATCTGCTTATCCATCAGGAAGTATTCCAGTTCGTTTTTATGTTGGCGGAGGCCGTTCGCGTTCCAAAAACAAATTTTTAAATAAATCATTTCTTTAAAATGGCTTGCAAGATAGTGGATTGCATTTTCAGCATTTCCTGCATCATGGATGTCATGGTGGTCGTAAAAGTGTTCATAGTTTGGACAAGTGTCTGCAATGTTGTCTCTAGATTGTTGATATGTGGCTCAGAATATTGCGATATAGGTTCCTGCTCCAGACCTGGCATATTAGATTTGACCACGTTTGCGTAAGAAACTTGTCTAGAATTAGGAGCGTTTACGTGAGTAGTTGGTCGTACAATTTGAGGAAAATTTTTACTCGACGTGAAATTAGGTTGTTGAGGATGGTCAGGTAATACTGGCGACTTATTGGTCCTTATGCCCTTCAAATAAGTATAAACTGGACAACCTCTATAATTAGCGGTATGATTTCCTCCACAGTTACTGCATTTTTTTATTTTTAAGTCCGTTTTGGACTTATTACATTGAGCAGTTGCATGTAGTTCCCCACATGCAACACAAACAGACGGCAATTTACAATACGCTTTGGTGTGACCAAATTCTTGACAATTAAGACACTGGACGGGTCCAACACGCTTATGCGGTTCCTCTACGGTAATTCTACGATGCAGAAGATAAATAAGATTGTAAATTGGATGGGACTCGTTTTTCTTTAAGGCAACATCTCCAGGTTCCAATTCTACCCTGAACATGGGCTGAGGAATCTTTTCACGGTTTCTAATATTCACTACGCTCTTGATTTTGAACCCTTTGTCCATTAATCCGTTCTTTATCTCCGCAGGATCAACACATGGGTCTATACCCTTTAGAACGACTTGGAGTCCTTTTGCGCTTTTGAGCTGATAGGTATAGAAATCCCTGGTCTCCCTCTCCAACTGGTTGGACAATTTTCGAAAATCATCTTCCCTATTCACTTGGATCTTTGTCTCGCTGATTTTTCCATGTTTAATTGAGGTTACGCTAAACATGTTCTCACCTATTACAGCAACAATTCCTTGTACCAGTTTATTGGAAGTGGGCTCTCTCAGGTAAATTGGTGGGGGCTTAAACGTCTTTTTCGGTATTTCTGGGTCATCCGTCTGAAGTAGAGCAAATCTGTTTTGATCATTTGGCTTATCACTGCTGACGGTCTTAGGAACTTTAGAATTGGAAGACATTTGAGGAGATGTCGGGCTCCTCTGTCGCTTGAGAACGGTGATGTACTTATCCATACCTACTTGTTTTTTGGGTTTGACTGCACTATTTGATGAAGATGATGATTTCTCATCGGATGAGATAACTATATTGGGCGAACAGGAACGGCGCCGTATTTCGGCTTTTGTAGTGAGAAGAGACTCCACGGATTTTCTTAAGGATTCTTCCTCAGAGATCCATAAATTTTTTCTACTGTAGCTTAGCTCTTTCTCAGAATTACATCTGAGCGGGACACTCATGCAGTTGTTATGCGATTTTTAAATTACCGAAAAACCACTATAGATATTTTTCCACCTATTACGATATCTTTTTTTTATATATATATATATATATTTTTTTTTTTTTCACTTATTACAAGTTTTTTTTTTTTTTTTATTTTTTTTCACCTATTACGAAAATTCAGCCGCACTAAAAATAACACGTCCGACCAGTTCAAGCAACACAATGTGTACAAAAGGTTGAGTAATTATTTTTCAAAACATTTTAATTTTAGTAACTCTTTAAATTGTCCGCCAGTGTGTTAGTCTGACAGTCTGAAGGTCAAGGTATATGTTTCCGATAGAAGCACCAGTCAGATAAAAGTTGTATGGCGTCTGAATTTACAAATGTTGTTGACAATTTCTATATATGTAAATAAATAAACATTCTGTAGGGTATAATAACTGCTTTAATTTTCTCTATCTGTTCTATAAAGGAATTATATTACGATCTTCTTTATTCTCCACATTAGCCCACTGAATACTATGTGTTTCCAAACTGATCATATCAGAGGAGATATTAATATTTTTGGAATTGTTCAAGCTTAATTTTTTTTTAACTTTAAAATTTTTATTTTCACTATTTCGCTAAAAAATTTTTATAATAATAAAAAAGGTCAAATAAACCATAATAAGAAACCTTAAAGAAGATATTTAGCCCTATCATGAAGGCATTTAGCATGAACTTTTTTTTTTACTATTTTACAAAAATTTTAACAATATTTGTATACTGAAAGATCTCATAATCCTAATATTTATAGCTAAATATAACAAACATAAAATATTTGAGTATATTTTTTTAATGAAAACAGAAGCTGTCAGCTTAGGTTCTTTGAAGTCCAGCTTCGTTTCAAATATACAATAGGAAGCGAAACTGTCCGGATGTTTTGCATTAAGGATGGTGCCTTTGGATGATCTCATGCGGGCCATGCCAATAGCATTCTTTTCCATCCGACTGGTGTCGGTTGACTTTCGTTTCGTCACTCCAAATAACTCGTTTTCAGGCATCTATTGTTTAATTTTTGTGGGTTTTACAGAAATGAAGGCGTTTTTTTCACAAGTGCTGGCTTTTTCTTTTTCACACTGGCGACTAAACCAATTCTATTTAATGTACGTCCAGGAACTGACATCCTTGCCAATACTTTTTGCTGTATTTTCGACGTCTTGATGTCTTTATTATGTAGCAAAAGTTCAATCTGCCGGGCAGTCTTGGTCGACCCCCTTGGTTATTATTGCAAGCTGCATTGCGTCGTGTTTTATATCATTTACCATGGGTTTCCTTAAATTAAATTTTTCAGCAATTTTACGGCATGAATAATTATTTTGCAACAAATTTATCACAATGGTTTCAATATCAGTTGAAGCTTCTCTCATTTTTAAAGATCTTTTAATTATTTATTTAAAAATCAAGTTAAGTTAGAGCAATAAAAGCTTGATAACGAGATCGTAACAATCATAAAAAACTTACAGATCAAATACCATTAAATTTTAACAGAGCAATCACGATGATAATGTTCATTTCTTGTTCTGTGCAAAAAAGGCCGAATAGTGATTTTTTTGTTTTCTTTTTCATTTTATTTTTATTTTTTTGAACAATTTATGTGAGTTTTTGTGCTTTATAATTTAGAATAAGGTTCAATTAAATAAAAAAATATACATATACCTATATTTGTATTATTTTCATTACCTTACTTCCTTAATGCAAAACATCCGGACAGTTTGGCTTCCCACTGTATTTTCCCATATTGGGATTTTTTCGGATGTCTTCATAGTAATTGCTGGTGAATACATATTCCATAAGATAAACGTCGCTCGGCTGAAGTCTAGTTATTAGGAATAATCACTATGGCAGTAATTATTCAGAAGTCAGTAACGTGATCAAATTTAAAAATTTTCCGGCGGCAATATCACTCCATTAGGAGTGTAAAATTAAAACTGCCACTCACTTAAGTATTAAAGCAGTTCTCATAAGATTCTTGCTATTAAGTACTACAAAGTTGAGAATGGTTATTATGGCACTTTATTAACTAACAAAATAAACACAAAAACCACAAAATATTAAATAATTTCCATAAATAAATTTTAAACCAAAGGAAATTGTTAAGTAATTTTCTAAAACATTAGAAAACACTTAAACTATTGACATACATTTCATGAAAAACCGCATTTCCTGCTAATTTTTCTATTATCATACCAACAGAGCGATACATTGTTATATAATATTTGAAAATTTTTATGGTTAATAGCAAATAATTTATTTATAAAACGTCCCAATTCAGATAAAGTTGACCTTTCTATCACTAATTTGGAAATAAAATCATTATGATATTAACATAGATAGCAGAGTCAATGCAATACTCGTACAGTGTGCAGTTTTATTTCCATGCAACAGCCTGCAACATATACCAGTCATTATTATTACTTGAATTTTTTTCTGTTAGTTTCTTGCCTGCAATTTGATCATTCGCAACACCCATATACGAGTACTACAATTTTTTCAACTACTTAACACTTTTTAACCACAATCTAAACTAAAACTGATTTTTCTTATCTTTTGTTTCGCCATAAACATATAAAGCCGCATGCGTGCCTCCCTGTCGATAATAACGAAGTTATGAGACGTTAGCTAAAATGAAAGAATTCACAATTCAGGAAATACTTAGCTGCAATAGTGTGTGAAACTCACAAAAAAGAACACAAACTCATATAGTTCGTCATTGAAATGAACTTTTCCGAGGAAAAACAATGCGAAACAGAAATGCATCTAATATGAAGATTTTGCAAAAGTCTTTATGTGAAATCAAATCGCACTGCATCACACACACAAACAATTATGGCTCTAACAACTTTATAGTCAATTGTTTTTTTTTTTTTATCAGTTCTTAGTTATAAACGTAGATTCTTATTATTGCAATACGCTCAAAGAAAAATTTTAATTTAAGTAAAAATTTACCAAAATGTAAATACAGATCATTTCAATTTAGATACTCAACTAAATTATTTATCTAAAATATTTTGTGAGTTGCTATTTAAATTGCTTAATAATTTTTAAGTCAAATGTCAACTATGTGAATCCCAATTTAAACGAAGCAATTTTTGTTGAAAAGATTTATACAATTTTTCACCTACGTCGCCAGAAATCGTCAAAAAATAAAAAAAAAAAATAATAAAAAATAAAGCCGGAGCCAAATTTTTAAAATTAACATTTCATTTTCCATTTATGAACTTTATAAATATAATTTATTTTTACTTTTTATCAGTTTATTAAAATATAATAAACATGAAATTAAGATCATTATAGATATGATATCTATATCTACATACATATGTACTTTTAATTACACACATACATACATATGTATATTTATAAGGTCGTAGACCTCTTTTTCATACACTTCATCTGTATCATTTTCATCATTGTACATTATTTTAGCATTAAATCTTTTTAACGAGTTTTAGTACAATTCATAATTGAAAACACCCTTTCCACACTAGCGTTACTAGTCGGAATGATGAACATATTAAGAACGGCCAAAACAATGTCTTTAAAATGAAATGTCCCTGCTGCATCGCTGTAGTTGTAAACTTTAGGCCAGAAGTCCAGTCAGTTTATGCTACATTTGTGCTTAGAGTAATAGCAGATCTTCTAAGTATATGAACATTACATAACATAAATTTATCCCTAAATATCATGTCATGTTATGACATGTATCTATCTTGACGCGTAATTAGATGAAACAATGTTTTAATTAGTAAAGTTAGCAACATTGAATATTATCGATAATTAAAATAACTATCACTCAATTTCTTATTGTAATATCTAACAAAAGCGAGATATAAAACCTCAACTTCGTCTTCCGTTCAACCTTTTCAACTAAAATCGTGAAAGCACAAAGTTAAATTTTTTTGCTAAAATTAATTTTGATCTGCAATAATATGTGTTTTTTTTAAATAAAATTACATACATTTTAAATGCAATTAAATACAAAAAAAAAACGAATTATTGATACATTCAAAAGATGAAAACAGTAAAATAATAAAACCAAATTAATTTGGTAAGTTTTTGAATTTTCGAAATAATTCTTTAATTCATGTGATAGTTATTTCTAGGGTTTTAATATACGCAATTATTTTTATTAAAAATAAGTGGATGGAATAATTTCGTAAATGTCTTAATTGAACTCAACTTTCATGAAGATGCGTTTGCTTTTTAATCGTACTTCTTTACCACAAATTCTATTATTATTTCAATTTAAAGCTGAAGGTAATTACTGAATTTGATTTTATTTGAAGACATAAAAAATCTTACCATAACCTAAAATATATGCAAACACCTACTTTAAAAATTATTTAAATCCTGCAATTGAAATCAAAATCATTAAACGTAGTTCAGGCTGATTGCTAAAATTATGCTAAAAAGTTTTCCACCGCTGTATTAAAAAAAAAATTAACCAATTTAAAATTAAAACGAAAGCAGTATTAAAAGAGGAACAACAATTCATGTGACGTCATCAAATTATAATAAAAATCTGTATGTAAGCTTTCATTATTAAAAGTTTATTTAATGTAATCAGAGATAAGATTCTCTTAACAATAGTTTACATTAGTGACCATAAAACTGTTAGGAATAAAGTTCAATAAACAACCTTAACATCTGTTACAGAAATAATTATCTGTAAATATCATTTTTTTTTATATTTAACATAGTAATGTTAAGTTATTTTAATTAATTGAACATTAATCCTATTGTAAATTTTCTTTATTAATAAATGTTATAGCTATAATTTTAATGTTAAAATTAAGTTATATGTTATTATTTCTTAAATTATTGTTTAAAAACTTTATTTATACATATGTATGTATATCTAAAAGTTACAGTTCCATGGGGGTTTTGAGCTCAAACCATCGTCAACAGCCATTCAAAATGTTGGAAAAGCAAAAAGATCAAGTCAAATCTTGAGTAATAATATAAATTTCCATTATTTAACATTCGTTTTATATATAATATTTTATTAAAGAAATTATTGTTTTAAAAGAATATACATTTTTTGATTCCAAATTTTAAGCCTTGAAAGAATTTTGTATTTTTTTATTTATGTAGCATTTTAAAGTCGTGTATCGTTAAGAACCCAGCCACATCCGACGAGCTAGGCCCATACAAGCTTTCAAGCACGATCATACTGACCCACGTAAAATGATTGAAATATTTCAAAGTCGAAACATTCAAAAAATTTACTACACTCTTGATGTTTTTTTTAAATGTTTACTTGATCCATTTCCATACATATTTTGTTTTATTCAGTTTCTAACTCAGCTCCACAATCAATTGCATCTAATAAAAGAAAAGAATCGGCTAAATCGATAGCTGAGTTTAAATCAACAGTCAATGTTACTTGTATCTTTTTGTTTGTTGACTTTAACCCTTCGATGAGTGAGAAGATTCCTAGGGACCTTTTTGCCTTTTCAAACTGAAATTACTCCTACTTCGGCCACTACAACTCCCCCAAAGTTACTCTGTATTCTAAGAGTATTTTGTTGTGCATCTTTTATCAAGCCGATCGGATCATTACTTTAGGAGTTATTGAGGTATTAGTGAGAATAGTACGCGGACGTGTGAATAAGTCCGTATGGACCTTGTACTGAATTTCACTAATAAATGCATGTTTTTGGGCATCATTATAATTTTTTTATTGTTTCAACACTTAATTTACTTGTTCTGAACACAAAGACCTAAACTCAAAGACATTAGGGATGATGATAAAAACAAAAAATTCGAAGACATGAACTTTATTGCTTTCAAGGAAAGGCACAATATTCTAATTTTATACTACTAGCAATAAACCAGTTCTTAGAATTTTTTGTTTTATCATCATCCCTAATGTCTTTGAGTTAAAAAAATTTAAAAAATTATTTTTGTATGTAGAATTTAGTTATAAACAATAAAAACAAAAAAAATCAAAAAATTTTTTTTTATATGAAAAAAACATGATTACAAAAAAGGTCCATAGGGACCTTTTCACACGGCCGTGAAGTTCAGAACTGTCACTCATCGGAGGGTTAAATGTGGTATTTATCACAAAGTAGCTACACAATTTAAACAATGTTAATAGGATGCCAGATATATAGAAACTCATTTAACATTTCCGATGTCAAAATGTAATCAGATGAGCTTAAAGAATTGCTTCGTGTAAATTGGTACTTACATAGATGACATTTGACTTTTGTTTGTTTATATTACATAACCTGCTGGTATTTGTTAAACTCTTTGATTAATGATTTTTCATTTACTCTTGCTTTATTGTAACCGCCAAATATATTTCCCCTTTTTTAAACATTTTATTCTCGAGTGTAAAATACTACTTATAGAAATATTTATATAATATCAAACGTAAAGCTAGAATACACCTTTTTTCTATATTTAAGTAGTTCTTACTGCATCCAGCCGCTTTGATGCACATCAGTGAGCATTTCTTTAGCAAAATCAACCAAATAATAAAATGGAAAGAGGAGAAAAAAAAACAACACAACAGAAATTTAATTTTTGTATCGTACTTCTGGTTAAATTTGTGTATGAATGTGCATGATTTCAAATGTATGTACGTACGTACAATGTATAGCTAAGTTGCAATAATGTATTGCATTGTGCTTGCAAATGTTATGGCCAAGGTTTTCCTAGTGTTTCACTGTTATGTTTGAAACTGTCTAAATTTAAAAAAAAAAAATAAATTTTATGCATTACCATGAACTCAAGTGTAATGTGTTT
Organism: Bellardia bayeri; assembly: GCA_950370525.1. Lineage (NCBI taxonomy): Eukaryota > Metazoa > Arthropoda > Insecta > Diptera > Calliphoridae > Bellardia > Bellardia bayeri. The sequence continues at coordinate 86,179,388 of OX493265.1, read as the reverse complement.
GGGCGCATAACGTAAGACAAATTTTGAAAAAAATGTTTTTGAAAGAATTGTGAACAGTGGTTAAGAGAGGAACGTTATATATACATATATAATTTATATTAACTTCGGTTTGCTAAGTTCTTTATACAATTTGCTCATAAAGTTTAGTAGTATGTAGAAGAAATATGGATTAATTGGTTTTACCATCATCATTCCTAATAATTGTTCGGTTCTCTAAAATTATAGAACATATTATAAATCATTTCGTTTCAATTTGCTTGCATCGAAATACCAAAACCAAAAAGTTATACTTATGGCCGAATTCTCAGTCATTAGTTAACTATTGGTAAACTAAAATACTAACTATTGTTTAACTATTACTTGTTATTCTTATGGCAAACGAATAAAGAATCATTAGTTAAGCCTTTGTCATTAGCTAACTAAAGACTGTGAATTCGGCCATTAATGTAGCATATTTCCATTAGACATTGTCCGTCGTGAATTTGATTCTACAATTTTTCAATTATTCATATTAAAAATATGGGTTCCATATGAAAATTATATAAATTACATAATAATAATAAATTGTGGATCAAATTTAGTGTTGTCAATTATTCGAATTAATTTTTGGTCGCGATATTGATATTTTGCGAATAATTTATAGAAATATAGGGTGTATCTTTAGATGTATATATAACTCTAAGTTGGCAAACATTTTTTAATTGGCAGCCATTTTATCAGATATCAAGTGATTTATGTATAGTTTGCTTTGCCATTTCAACATGAATATACCGACGCCTGAACAACCCTTCAAATTTGTGCAAATTTATTTTGAATATAATGGTTCTTTGAAAGGAAATAAAACAAAGAAGATTTTTTTAAATTAAAATTTGGCATTATAATTTAAATACGACTTCGGACGTATGACTGGCGCGGACGTATTCTAACCTGGAAGTATATCGGCAATAACGCTGTGGATGTTGACCTCCAAGTGGGCAATTGTTTCGGGTTTATCGGCGTACACTAGCGACTTCAAACATAAATCACTTGACAGCTGACAAAATGGCCGCCAGTTAAAAATGTGTTGCCTACTTAAAGTTATATGCATCTAAATCACTTTCTGAGTCGATTTAAATCACTTTCTGAGTCGATTTAAATCACTTTCTGAGTCGATTTAACGATGTCCGTCTGGCTGTCTGTCCATGTAAAGCATGTGCGCAGAGGACAGGTCGCAATTTTGAAGATATTTCGATAAAAGTTGGTACGTGAAATTTTTGGTATCTAAATAAAATTCGGCACAAATAAGTTTGATATATACAGAAATGATGGCACCTAATTTTATAATGGTCAGTCCATTATTAGTCGAAACTCACATATAAGACCCTTTCGTAATTCAATTTAACCTCCATAAATCTTTTTTTTTTTTTTTTGTTGTTTTTAGTTGAAAATAAATTTATTATGTAACTAGCTTTTTGTACCCGACGCTTCCCGCGATATTATTGATCTTTTATTCCTGGCCGCTGATAATTTAACATTTTGGTAATCTGTTTAACGAATAGCATACAAACGAAGCATATTTCGTGTGTAAAGTAGCAGTTTATTCTGTACATAAGTACATAAAAGAATAACCAAAATTAATTTAATAGCAGATAACTTCATATTCAGATGTAATTATGGAATTATGGTATATAGCAACGCAAATCGAAAGCAAAACGACGCAAATCGGAATCAAAGCGACGCAAAGCAGATTAAACCACATTTAAAAGACGACTCAAATGGGATAGACGCAAATCGCCGCCCTACTATATAAGTACATACATGCATATGTACGTGAATGATATGTGCTGAATAGTGTTGTTTATAAGAGATTTTATATGAAGACTTCGATAAAATATAGACCGATTGCCAGGATATTGATATATGGTACGTCTTATTATATTTTTATATGGATTATATGTGTTAAATTTCAACTTGATAGTCAGTTTTAGAAGAGATTTATGCGCGTTTAAGTGGTTTTCGCAAGTGATCTTTGTATGAGGCTATGTCAAAATATTGACCGATGCAAACAAAATATCGTTTTGAGATTTCTCGTTCATAAAGCCATATTCCGGGAAGATATTTATATGGAGGCTATGACAAGTCGTGCACTGATTTGTACCATTTTCAGCAGGAAGTGTCCTTCTATACTTAAAATGGAGCGTGTAAAATTGCATGATGTTATCTGCATTATATTTGAAGAAAAATACAAAAAATATCTGAAAAACATAGAGGCTGTCTAAAACTTTGGTCTATAAGTCGGATTCTACGGGACCGGTTTTGTCTATTTTGAAAACCAAACATTTTTGTTTGGTAAAAAAATTTATATTTATATTATTATTATTTATATTTTTTTCGAACTCTATCGTGGCTTTAACAGACGTACAGACGGACGAACGGATGGCTATATCTGTCATAGAATCTTATAAGGACCCAGAATATATAGAATTTTTGGTTCTACGACTAATATTTCGATGTGTTACAAATGAAATGACAAACTTAATATATCACCCATATTTTTGGTGGTGTTTATACAAAAGTATTTGTGTGCAAATGATTTATAAATATTTTGCATTCAATTCGAAATAATTTTAATTATTTTTTGCATAAAACTCTGACTTATTAGATATATTTTGTGTATTCAAAAATACCATTTAATTGAGAAATTTGTTTAACAAATGAACTTAACAAAATAACACTTGCACATCATCAATTAACTCTTTATATAACATTCACTGAAAATACTGTGCTTGCTTGCAACAGTAATAAAATTTCCAGAAACTGCATACATACGTAAATGTTTCACATATGTACGTATTACAAACATATCCAGCTATATATGAATGGTGCGGTTTCCTTACTTTGTGTGCTTTTAAACAATGTTGAGACTGTTATGGCGGCATGCAGACTTACAGTTTTAGATGAATTATTTTGTTGTCTCGGTGACCTCAGATTCTAAGAATTCTTTGCAGGAGTTTGTTTTTTCATAACTTAAAGTATTTCATATTTTTTTTAACTTTTTTAAAATCTCTTAAATATTTTTATATATGTATATGTAAATATATATGTATGTAACTTTTTTGATAGAAATTTATTTTATATTGAACAATATTCACTTGTTTTTATAATTTTCCAATCACTAATTTGCCAACTGCTAAAAACAAACTTTAAACAAAGTTTTTAAGATCGTCTCTTAACGTTTTCACAAAAGTTTTATTATCCGTAAATAAGTTCTTTTCTCGTCACGTTCTCAGTTGCAACTGAAAGAAACTTGTTGGGGCCAAGTTGCAAGATACGTATCGTTGTTGCTCATATGCGTTGATGACTTTTTTTATTTTTTGCTGTTACTTTTCTTTTGGTGTTCTTCCTCCTAATGTTCTTATGATATCGTTGTTTTTGTTCACCATAGTTTTTTCTTCTTTCTTCATAACATCATCATTAGCGGTCAACAACATCATCGTCATCAACATTATCATGCTTTAGTATGGGCTTTTGTTGTTGGTCTGTTGTGTGCTGTTTTTGGTGGGGCCATTTAATATTATAAATGCAGGGGCTTCTGCATAATTTTAGCAACAGTACGATTTTGCGGTTCGTGGTCATACCCATCATGTGTTAAGGAAAAGACAAAAAAAAACACATAGAGTTCTTTTATACACTCCATTGCTGTGGAACATAGTAGTAATTACAATGAAAAACTTTTACTAGAAAAGTCTTCCGTATTAATACACCAAGTACGTGTTGTTGGTCTCTTTCAGATCAACTGATGATCAGTGTTTAACTGTTTAAATTCTATCACATTTGAACCAGAAAGTTTTTGTTCTTAAGTATAGCCATGGTAATGGTAACTACGTACGATGTAATGTACGTATTGCAGGGTAATACCTTGACCCAGCTATAAATTTACCTTCACCTTTTAAGGTCTTGTGGCATAAAGTTAATCATATGATTAATACAATTTAAATTGAGAGAGTTTAGCTTTTTTATTTGTGCTTTTGTTTGCCATTCTGTTGGTAACAGAAGTTTTATTAAGTAATGCTAGTCAGAATAGTAGCAGAATAAGGCGAATAAGACGAATTTGTAATTTGCGTAAATGTTCACACCACGTAACTAATGATTAAACAACTTGGGTTAAATAATTTAAATCATTGCATAATCGCCCCGAGCAGTCTTAAATGGGAGAGTAATTTAGACTTTTTTCATGTCATGTTATCTCATCTTATTTTGATTCACTATTCTTTGACAATTCATCATGGAAAGGCTCACACCGCAACAAAGTCTCCAAATTCTATGATTAAGAAGTAAAATAAACAAAGGCTTTATTGGAAAATAATTTTGGTGAGCAGCGAAATGCGCGCTCCGCACCTGTCAATTCGTCTCATAGAGCTTGTTTGTTTTTCTTTGTAGAAGGCAGAAGCCGTTATTCGCGACTTACCGAGAGCGTAACTGGAAAACTGGACCTGCCAAATAGGCCCATTGAACATTTAAAATAAATTATTTTTAAAAAGCTTCAATTTCGTTCTAAATTTAAGTTTTTTCTATATAGCACACATGCAATGAAATTTTCGTAAAAGTCTAACGGAAAATCATAAATGTTTATTTTTTTGGCAAAGGAAATTTTTGTTTTCAATTTTTTAATTTACATAATGCTTAATGTCTATTTTAAGTGAAAAATACTTATAAGATACATTCGGTGTATAGTTTATAAGTAACAAGCTTTTGAATATGACATAGAAAACTATCACATTTGAGACTTGTTCACATACTTCAACTTAGCGCTGCTCGGGACAGTTTTTAACCATCTGTGAAAAAATCATCGAAATCGGAGAGCAGGTCCAAATTGATTTATTGCCGCAGTGGATACAGTGTGCGGCGTGGTTTTTGTTTCTTTTGTCTACTTAACTGATGTTAGATGTTGCAAGTGTGAATGCATGTTTCACATTTTCAACATCTTCCATGCGTTCCTCCTAAATGTATGCAAGTGTGAAAAGGCTATTAGTGTCAACATACCATAAATACCATAAAAAGAAAGAACAGTAATGGAATTGCTACAGTTTTGGACATGTGGTGTTTGTTGCTTGCTTGTTTGTGATTGCAAAATTTTTGATTTTCATTAATGTCAAATCATACACCTCAAGATTGTTAAAAACATCGTAAAGTTTCCGTACATGGTGAAATTATTTTATAAGGTGGCTTATCAAAACGCAGCTCTTGATTTCGTTTCCTCCAAACAATAGGTATCCTATCGTTTCCAATTATGTTGAACTTACTTTCATCGGTATACAAAACATTTTTTTTTTATGAAAAATCCTTATTTTCAAGATCTTTTGCAAATTTGGAAACGATAGGAAGCCCTTTTGTTTAGAGAGGACGAAATCAAGAGCTGCGTTTGATAAACCTAAGACCAACTGTAAAATATGGCGGTGATTCAGTGATAGTTTAAGGCTCATTTTCTGCAGCAGGGCCGGATTGTTGCATTTTCTTGATGGGATAATGGATCGAAGTGTATATTTAAGAAACCTCGAGGGAAAACATATCGAACATGTTCATTAACTTGGTCTTAATTACGGGTGGTATTTTTATCAGGACAACGACCCAAAACATAAGCCCAACAAAGTAAGATCCTGGCTGCTATACAATATTCCTCATGTTATGGAAACCTTCCCACAGAGTCCTGATATAAATTCTATAAAAAAAGTATGGACCTACCTAAAAAAAAGGTTCAGAAGCGCAGGTTTCTAGTAAAGCTGACCTAAGTTTTAATAGGAGAATCGGAAAAAATACCACCAGCTGGAGGCAATCCCTGAGAGGCTCCAACTAGGATTACACACAAAATATTATTTATTAAACCTTAAGAACTAAAAGAGGCAATTTTTGAACATGTCCGAGTTTGGCTTGTGCAACATTTTATAACAATTGAAGTACATATTTTTATTTTTTTATTATTAATAAACAATAAATTAAAATTTTGTTTTATGCTTTTAATAACTAAATATATGTTCAATTTAATTTAATGTATATGAATGGAATACATTTTATAACTTAGAATGCTTAATAGCAACCCTCCTGTGCTGTTCCCGGCGTTTGTTCACAGAGAACAGGCAATGTCTTCGTTAATATGACATAGGTCGTAAGTTTTTAAGAGTTTGTGGACTAATGTTTTTTCTTTTTATGACTTGTAGCACTGTTCGATAAAAAATTCCCAACTTCTTAGCAATTTCGCGAACTGAGTAATTATTATTTGTCATATCATTTGTCATTTTCTAAAAAGTCTGATGATGTTTTTCTCATTTTTATTAAAAGCAAGCAAAAAATTTGCAAAAAAAAGTTATGAACAAATTTAAAAATGACATTTATTTACTGCTGTTGCATTGATATTTTTACAAATATAAAATAACGGTGCGTACATAAATTCGCTGCAACTGTCCGCTTATTCGTGCTGCCAATGAACTTGAACGTGCAAAAGTGGATACATAAATTTACCCAACACTTCATATTCGCTTTAATAAGTTATGAATATCAATTTATTTTCACATTTGTTTTATTTATTTAAATAAAAGTCCATTATTATTTTTAAAAAATTTGTGAGTTTTATTGGGTTTTTAAGTCATAGTTATAAAACATGTAACCATGTGTGGTCGCCACTGTATGTATGTATGCTTAAGTTGTATTAAAAAAAATAGCAAACGCATTATTTCCTCAAGATATACTCGTAGAACAAAAAGTGAGAAAATGTTAAATGTTGTTGTTTTAAATATAAATGTAAAATTAAATGTTTCATAAATTAAGAAATTTATAAATTATATATGTATATTGAAAATATTTACGTATGTATATATACATATATCACGGTGTAACTATACAAGGTAAGTGCAGTAGCACAGCTGACTGACTTTGTTTACAATTTACTTATGTCAAAAGTAATACTTTTTCAAGTGTTTTTGAGAGTAGTACACTATTCAACACAAAAAAAATGCCTTTTGTTTCTGTATTGTGTTGTATTTGTTGCCGATTTGCAACAATAACACATATGTATGTCATCTTGATATTTAAAAATTGTATGTACATATTTATTTTTTTTCTCCAAGAATGTTTGTAAACAATTGTCAGTTGTTTTTGACATTACAAACATGAAAGCAAACACAAGAATTCCCTGTTGCTTGTGCATTGTTGTAATCTTGATATCAACTTATAAAAAAAAAATCACCATGTTTGGGATGAATATACATTAGTTAAAACTTAAAAGCTAATCTTATGGTTGATGTCTTCACTACATTTGCACTGAAAGCTTTAAGCAGATGATTATGATACAGCTACTGGGCGCTAGGGAAAATGTGAATTGGTTAAATTGGTTCTTTTATTATCAAACTGCCTGATGAAGATTTGAAGCCACCCTCCCCATTCATTGATTGCTTCATGGATTTGATTAGAAAGGGGTGTAATTTGTTACAACTGCAGGTATATACATATGTAGGTGTTATATTTGTTACTTTTTGGTAGAAATATTTACTAAAACAAGCATTAAATAAACTCAATATTTTGCTAGCGACATTGTTGAAATTAAACCAGAATTATAGCTATATATATATTACTTTGGCAATGTTTTAACAATAAGATCTACACACTTATTAAATATTATTTTCCAACATGTGTCAATACAGAATTTATCAAAATTTGTTACGAACAAGTAAATAAATAAATATAATTTCAACACACAATAAATTTTTTCAGCTAAATCAACAATTAAACATTAAACTATATTTAATTTTTTGTTTATACGTACATATTATTTTAATCATTGGTTTTAGGAATACGAATATGTAGTAATTTTTTAAGCTGCAGACTATATAAATTTGCTGCGGAACGGCAACAGGCCTCAGTTGTTTATATCACTTTCTAAAACAACATGAAATTCTTAATTTTTTTCGCTTTGGCTTTGTCCAACGCCTCTGCATTTTATATGAATAATTCTACGTTGGGTATTACCAAAGGTAAAACAGTTGCTGGCACTCAATTCTCGTATCTAGTTGGTATATACTTGGATCTGGGCCCTAACAAATCATCATGGTGTGGTGGTTCTTTGATCGGACCCGAATGGGTATTGACTGCTACCCACTGTATCGTTGATGTTAAATATGTTACTGTGTACTTGGGTGGCAATGAACGGGGCAAGGGTGAAATTAAATACTTTGTCAGCATCAGCAGTTTTATCATCCACGATAACTATGATAGCAAAACTCACAAAAACGATATTTCCTTGATAAAGATACCCGCCACCGCTTATACTGAAAAGATTAAACCCGTGAAATTGCCCGCCATTTCCACCTCTTACTCTACTTTTGACGGTGTTCAGGCTGTTACCGCCGGTTGGGGTTATACTTCTGACACTGTCAAGGAACTTTCCGTCGAATTAAAATGGGCAAGCATGGAAGTCATCGCCAATAACGTCTGTACCAGAAACTATGGCACCGATATCACCGACACCAATCTTTGCACCTCCACTCCCGGTGGTGTTTCCCCCTGCACAGGTGATTCCGGCGGCCCATTGGTGTTGGAATCCAGCAATGTCCAAATTGGTGTGATTTCTTACGGTGCGGTGACTGGCTGTGAAAACGAATATCCCGAGGTCTTCTCCCGTGTCACCAGCTACTTGGTATGGATCAAGGAGAAAACTGGCATTTTCTACTAATTAAACTAATCGATAAATAATATTGATGTACTACTTTAAGCAAATAAAATATTGAACCTTGATTTTGAGACATTATTTATTGTAATCTTTTATTTATTATAATCTTAGTTTATTTAATTTATTCAATTCTTATTAAATAATAATACAGTTTTTGTAGTTTGAGTTAGATTTAGTTTATAGTTATTATGTTTAAATAAGTTCTTGTAATTCCAAAATACTAGTTTGAATTTATTCAAATTACGTTCGCTTAGGTTAAGTTAAATTTAGTTGATATTATTTAGACTCAATTATTTTAAGTAAGGTTTAGTTACACTTAAATTCACTCCAAAAATCATGGAAAGGTCTTTAAAATATCTATAATTTAATATATGCATATGTCGTCTAAGAAAGAAATACAGTTTGGAGACATAGCTAAATATAATGCAAACTTTGAGTCCCGTCTACTCTATTTATACCCTTCACCTTCATGAGAAGGGTATATATAAGTTTCCCATTCCATTTGTAATTTCCACAATATAATTTTCCGACCCTATAAAGTATATATATATTATGGATCCTTATAGATAACGGAGTCGATTAAGCCATGTCCGTCGGTCTGTCTGTCTGTCTGGATGTTGAAATCAATTTTCTGAAGTCCCCAGATATCTTCGGGATCCAAGTCTTCAAGAATTCTGTCAGACATGCTTTCGAGAAGTTTGCTATTTAAAATCAGAAAAATCGGTTTAGGCCAACCAGAGTTATGGACCAATATGTGAGACAACCTCAATTTTATTGCAATATTTTGGAATATATTGCAGATAATACCATAAAATTTTGTATACGTTGTAAGTATGAATCGGTCCATGATTTCTCATAGCCCTCATACAAAAATCTTCCCGAAATATTGCTGAATTATACATAAATGCCTATAAAATTGGAATATCAAGACAAAATTCAGCAAAAATAAGTGTTATGCAAAAATAAATCGCAAAACGAAATTTTTTTTAGTTCGGTCCATGTTTGACCATATCGCCCATATAAAGTTTACTTCTAAAATGCACTTAAATATGTATAAAACAGATATAAATAATGTTAAATGGCTCAAATTTGACATGAATAATCTTTATAGGCAAATAAATTGTTGTACTAAATTTTATAGTGGTCGGCCCAGAATTGGTCATAGCTCCCATACAAAGATCACATCTGAAAAAGACATTTATGCCTATATATATTATATAAATATCGGTACCGACTCAAAACTTTGCACATATCATTTACATATATACAAAATCATCACACAAAATTTTGTGAATTTCGGTCTATTTTTAACCGTATGCCCCATATAAAGCCCTCTTCCGAAAATCACTTTAATACTCATAAATCTTTTATAAATAAGGGTGCCAATCCAAAATTTTACACGGATCATTTACATGCATGTCTAAATCAAACTGCTGGATTTTGAGAATATCGGTCTATATTTGACTATATCCCCCACATAAGGCCCACTACCGAAATCAACGGTAATACTAATATATATCTTAGACATACCGTTATTATGTTGTAATTCGACATGAAATATCCTCATATGCATGAAAATAACTGTTCAAAAATTTAAGAAGATCGGCCCATAATTTGTTATAGGTGCCATATAAGAACCATTTCCAAAAAACAAATAAACACACAAAAATGTCTTATAAATATCGAACCAACTTTTCTATGGATCAGAAATTTTAATCCAGAAATCATATTAGTATCGGTTATACGGCAATTAAGCTACAGATATCTTCGGGGCCCAAATCTTCAATAAAATTCTGTCAGGCATGCTTTCGAGAAGTTTGCTATTTAAAATCAGCAAAATCCGTACGTAAATAACGGAGATGTGAGCAAAAATCCGAGACAACCTCTGAAAATTGCATCAAAAAAACTTAGTGTATTAATTTAAACAAATTTTTATTCGAATTCTACATAGCCTTCCGTTGGAATGCATAAATGCAAAATCATACAGAAATTTACAAAGAGACACAATTTTTTTAAACAAATTTTTTAATACTCGCAAGAGGAAAAATTCTCATTTAGTGTATTAATATTGTTCATCAACAGATGGCGTTGATCAAACAAAGTGTTCGAAAACTGTAAGTGTGTTCTTAAACCGTAATATAAGTGTGTAAAAAGACAGTGTCTTCATTATACCCTTTTTTAATTGTGTTTGTGTACATTTAAATAAATAAAGACTCGTTATACATATTTTCTTCAAACTACTTGACGCTTTTATTTTGCAATTAAAAAGAATGCGGTTTATTTAAAGGAAATAAACTACCGTTTTTAAAAGGTAAAAACGTAACAATATTTAAATGGTAAAAACGTACCAATATAATATATATATGTGTGTATGTATATAATATAATTATGCATCCACAACAAAGGTGAAGGGTATATAAGATTTGGCATAGCCGAATATAGCACTCTTACTTGGTTTTTTTTTTATTTTACTCGGAATTTAAAACTCCACTAGCGATACAACTTTGGAAGTGATTTAAAAAATTCACAAAAACCGACTTAACCTTTTTATGTCAACATGGGTTTCGTAAGTCCCGTTCACCTACAACTAATGTTTTGGAACTCACCACTATCGTCAATAAAGGTTTTACAAATAAAATGCAAACTGATATGATATACACGGATTTTAGTAGGGCATTTGATAAAGTTAACCACAATCTTCTATTACACAAATTATCACTTATGGGCTTTAGTTAACAGATTTAATTTATTGGATTTAAATATTAAGAAATACAGACACATGTCATTTTTTGGACATAATCCGATTGAGACTTCTTATTATATTGATACTGTTATTTTAAATAAAGTTCAAACCATATGGGATCTTGGCATACTGTTGGATCATAGACTTGATTTTTGCGATCACATCTCTATAATGGTAAAGAAAGCATATGGGGTACTTGGATTCATGAAGCGCTGGTCTAAGGAATTTTTAGATTCTTATATTACAAAACTTTTATATACTTCTCTTATTCGACCAATTCTTGAGTATGAATCAATTGTTTGGGATCCTTGTTATTCAATTCATATCAATAGTATTGAATCGGTACAAAAACAATTTTCTGTTTCCGTGGTCTTGGTTGGAATTCTTATGTCTTGCCACCGTATGAAAGTAGACTTGTTTTGCTAAAATTGCCAACTCTAAATAGTCGACGATTGATGCTGAGCGCTTTATTTGTTCTGGGCATAATTCGTGGTGATGTTGATTCGGAGTTCCTGCTTAGTCAACTGAACTTCAATATTCCTGTTAGACCAACCCGCAATTTTGCACTCTTAGCATTAAAATTCTACCGTTCTAACTAATAATGATTCTTTTCTTTCGTGCATGTCTTAACTTTAATAAATGCCATCACCTTATGGACATATCTGAGAGTAATGACGTACTGAAGACAAATATTACACTATATCTAAATTGTTGAACTAATTATTTATATATATTACTGTTTTGTCATTTACTATATATGTAGTCAGTAAGGATGTAAAATCTATTGACCTAAATAAATAAATATATAAATAAAAAAAAAAACTGTAATTTTCACATAAAAAAATATATCCAGTGTAAAACTATATGTATCCATTTTTTTTTTTAAAGTCCACATAAAAATTAACAAAACTTTATTTGGTAAAACAATAAAATATTTTAACGTCACTTTTTGATTTTATCATCGATTTATAAGACGTGTGTTAAGCTAAAAGTTGTTTTTGTATAATACTTTAAGGAATTTTGCTTAACAGAGGTTTACCAGCCTGTTTTAAGTGCAATTCCCTAAATGGAAATGGAAAAATAATATTGTAAAAATAGCATACCGTTAAATTCAAAAATTATTATATTTATCAATGATGTACAAGAGCATTTTTGTATGAATAAACCTTTATTAACATTAATAAGAGTTTTCGAATAGGGTTGTAATTATTTAATTTTTCCATTAATAGTTTTGTTGGTAATTTTAATGTTTCTTCTTTGCTTCATAATTTTAATTTGTACTCAAAAGTTTTTGTTTATAATTAATTTTCAATATTCTTAAGTTTCGTATACCCACCACCAAAAAGATGGGTGTATATTGCGTTTGTAATTCCGTTTGTAACACATTCCGTTTGGCTCTACACATACACAGTGGTCGTAGAGCCAAAAAGTCTATATATTCTAAATCCTATTAAGAGTATATGTTTTTATTCTGATAATTTTAATGTTTCTTCTTTAACAACATTTATAACATTTAATCTATATAGTCTGGTTTTGGTACCATTCATCCAGTTTCCAGAATCGTCACAAATCTTTTAGTTCTTTTTTTAATTTTCAATTCCAAATGTCTGAGTACACACGATTTTGAAAATATTCAACAATCTTTTTCAGACTTTTTTTTCCAAAATTGTCAAAAATCTTTTTCAATTCATATCATAAATCAGAAGTGAATATTTTCTGCACTGCTTATTTGTGTAATTTGTGTAACAACATTGGTTCCATTACAACCTCCTCAAACTTGTATATTTCCACTCCCGGTGGTGTTTCTACAAGATCCAAGTCTTAATTTAACTTCTTTCCTTTATAATTACGGGCTTGAAAGCTGCCCTTACTCGTATCAACAGCTGATAATAAACCTTGCATGTGTATACTACGTCTATTATGAAAAAAGAAAACTTATTATCCCAGTCTAAACTATAAAATATTTTGTCATAATTGAGATTACGTAAGAGATCTCTTTTATATAAAGTTTTAGAAGTATAATCGGTCACTCAAGAAATGTTATCTTATATCTTCAAGTTTTTCTCTAGTCCTTAACTGTCAATTAAGATAATTTGTTTCTTTTTTTCTGCTTATACATATTTATTAATTTCAGATCATGAAAGATCTGCTTCTTAATGTCTACATAATGTTTCCTGTATAAAAGTGCTTGTCAGTGATATGAAAATTGATAGACAGTAGAATTCTGACTATTGGTACTGCCACCTTCAGGTTTTACAACAATAAATTGCTTTGGAATTGTTTATAAATATTTTATAAATATTTTCTTCCAACATGTGTCAATATAGAACTGTTTTCAAATTTGATAATAACAAAAAAATAAATATAATTTAAACACAATATAGGAAGTAAACTAATTAACCACAATGTGGGATATCTGTTCTGTAGTTTTTTTTTCAGCTATATAAACAATTAAACATTAAACTGTATTTAATTTTTTGTTTCTCTATGAAAGAGTGCGTTCGTCGTGCTATAACATAAAAGAGTTAAGTGTTTTGGAAACTTCCATCTGTGATATGACCAACCGTTAAATTTCTTTTGGATCTGACAACTCCTTCATATAGAAACAGGTGTTCAAAAAAGACGCACCCGAGATTTTTTTACAATGGAAAAATTATAAATTCCTGGTGTCATGAAATATTTAAATAAAAAAGGTTTATCGGGACTAGAAATTTATCATGATGTGGTGAATGTGTTAGGTTAAAGGATCCTTTATATCCAAAAGTAAAAAATTGGGTCTCTGAATTTAAACGTGGTCGTACAAGCAGTGAGGATGAACCACGTAGTGGACGTCCAAAAACAGCAACCACAACAGAAATTGTAGCCAAACACAGAAAAAAATATAAATAAGTTTCAATTAAAATATTTGTGGAATCAATCAAAAATTTAATTGAAATCGGACCTGTAAAAAAAATGATAGTATCAATTAAAAAAAAAATGTGAGATTTAATTGAAAATATCAGAAAAAGTAATTGAATCAATTAAAATTTTAATTGAAAATTATTTTAAAGTCAATTAAAGGTTTAATTGAAAAAAACATGTTTATTTTTCTGTGAAGTGCATGATTGGTATTAAAAGTACGTGAAATCGCCAATATCATGGGCATCTCAAATGATCGAGTCCATTTAATTTTCAATGAAGGACTACAGATGAAAAAGCTTTCTGCAAGATGGGTGCCGCATTTGTTAACAGTCGACCAAAACCGCATACGAATGAAAATTTCTCATGGAAAATGGATTTTAAGCGTCGTTTCATAACTTTAGATGAGACATGGATCCATCACTGTACTCCAGAGACAAAAGAACAATCCACGCAATGGACTGAAACTGGAGGAAGTGCCCCAAAGAAGGCAAAAACAATTCAATTGGCTGGTAAGGTAATGGTTTTTTGGGACTTCAAAGGTATTTTATTGATTAACTATCTGTAAATTCACGTACATATGTTGATGATTATTTTGCCCTGCTGTCGTCAAAATAATCACTCACATATAAACGTGTGTATTTATACCCTACACCACAATAGTGGGGAGGGTATATTGGATTTGTGCTGATGTTTCTAACGCCCAGAAATATTGGTCCAACACCCACCTTAAAGTATAACGATCGGCTAGGAATCACTTTCTGAGTCGATTTAACGCTGTCCGTCCGTCCGTCTGGCTGGCTGTCCATGTAAAGCTTGTGCGCAGAGTACAGGTCGCAATTTTCAAGATATTTCGATAAAATTTAGTACGTAAGGACGGATGGGCTTGAAATTGGTGGAAATTGGTCCATTCTTTCACCTGGCCGCCATACAAATGTCCTCCAGAAATTGGGGTTTACCAATCATAAATGTTTGAATTATGCAAGTATCCAAAGAAATTTCACCACAAATGAGTAGTAAATGGAGCTTAATCACATCTAAAAATTATATGAAGATCGGTCCATAATTAGTCGTAGCACCCATATAAGACCCACTTCCGAAAATCACTTTAAAAAGCATAACTCATTCATTGTAATCTTGATATCAACTTATAAAAAAAAATCACCAATTAGTTAAAACTTAAAAGCTAATCTGATGGCTGATGTCTTCACTACATTTGCAGTGAAATTTAAGCAGATGATTATGATACAGCTACTGGGCGCTAGGGAAAATGTGAATTGGTTAAATTGGTTCTTTTATTATCAAACTGCCTGATGAAGATTTGAAGCCACCCTCCCCATTCATTGATTGCTTCATGGATTTGATTAGAAAGGGGTGTAATTTGTTACAACTGCAGGTATATACATATGTAGGTGTTATATTTGTTACTTTTTGGTAGAAATATTTATTAAAACAAGCATTAAATAAACTCAATATTTTGCTAGCGACATTGTTGAAATTTAACCAGAATTATAGCTATATATATATTACTTTGGCAATGTTTTAACAATAAGATCTACACACTTATTAAATATTATTTTCCAACATGTGTCAATACAGAATTTATCAAAATTTGTTACGAACAAGTAAATAAATAAATATAATTTCAACACACAATAAATTTTTTCAGCTAAATCAACAATTAAACATTAAACTATATTTAATTTTTTGTTTATACGTACATATTATTTTAATCATTGGTTTTAGGAATACGAATATGTAGTAATTTTTTAAGCTGCAGACTATATAAATTTGCTGCGGAACGGCAACAGGCCTCAGTTGTTTATATCACTTTCTAAAACAACATGAAATTCTTAATTTTTTTCGCTTTGGCTTTGTCCAACGCCTCTGCATTTTATATGAATAATTCTACGTTGGGTATTACCAAAGGTAAAACAGTTGCTGGCACTCAATTCTCGTATCTAGTTGGTATATACTTGGATCTGGGCCCTAACAAATCATCATGGTGTGGTGGTTCTTTGATCGGACCCGAATGGGTATTGACTGCTACCCACTGTATCGTTGATGTTAAATATGTTACTGTGTACTTGGGTGGCAATGAACGGGGCAAGGGTGAAATTAAATACTTTGTCAGCATCAGCAGTTTTATCATCCACGATAACTATGATAGCAAAACTCACAAAAACGATATTTCCTTGATAAAGATACCCGCCACCGCTTATACTGAAAAGATTAAACCCGTGAAATTGCCCGCCATTTCCACCTCTTACTCTACTTTTGACGGTGTTCAGGCTGTTACCGCCGGTTGGGGTTATACTTCTGACACTGTCAAGGAACTTTCCGTCGAATTAAAATGGGCAAGCATGGAAGTCATCGCCAATAACGTCTGTACCAGAAACTATGGCACCGATATCACCGACACCAATCTTTGCACCTCCACTCCCGGTGGTGTTTCCCCCTGCACAGGTGATTCCGGCGGCCCATTGGTGTTGGAATCCAGCAATGTCCAAATTGGTGTGATTTCTTACGGTGCGGTGACTGGCTGTGAAAACGAATATCCCGAGGTCTTCTCCCGTGTCACCAGCTACTTGGTATGGATCAAGGAGAAAACTGGCATTTTCTACTAATTAAACTAATCGATAAATAATATTGATGTACTACTTTAAGCAAATAAAATATTGAACCTTGATTTTGAGACATTATTTATTGTAATCTTTTATTTATTATAATCTTAGTTTATTTAATTTATTCAATTCTTATTAAATAATAATACAGTTTTTGTAGTTTGAGTTAGATTTAGTTTATAGTTATTATGTTTAAATAAGTTCTTGTAATTCCAAAATACTAGTTTGAATTTATTCAAATTACGTTCGCTTAGGTTAAGTTAAATTTAGTTGATATTATTTAGACTCAATTATTTTAAGTAAGGTTTAGTTACACTTAAATTCACTCCAAAAATCATGGAAAGGTCTTTAAAATATCTATAATTTAATATATGCATATGTCGTCTAAGAAAGAAATACAGTTTGGAGACATAGCTAAATATAATGCAAACTTTGAGTCCCGTCTACTCTATTTATACCCTTCACCTTCATGAGAAGGGTATATATAAGTTTCCCATTCCATTTGTAATTTCCACAATATAATTTTCCGACCCTATAAAGTATATATATATTATGGATCCTTATAGATAACGGAGTCGATTAAGCCATGTCCGTCGGTCTGTCTGTCTGTCTGGATGTTGAAATCAATTTTCTGAAGTCGCCAGATATCTTCGGGATCCAAGTCTTCAAGAATTCTGTCAGACATGCTTTCGAGAAGTTTGCTATTTAAAATCAGAAAAATCGGTTTAGGCCAACCAGAGTTATGGACCAATATGTGAGACAACCTCAATTTTATTGCAATATTTTGGAATATATTGCAGATAATACCATAAAATTTTGTATACGTTGTAAGTATGAATCGGTCCATGATTTCTCATAGCCCTCATACAAAAATCTTCCCGAAATATTGCTGAATTATACATAAATGCCTATAAAATTGGAATATCAAGACAAAATTCAGCAAAAATAAGTTTTATGCAAAAATAAATCGCAAAACGAAATTTTTTTTAGTTCGGTCCATGTTTGACCATATCGCCCATATAAAGTTTACTTCTAAAATGCACTTAAATATGTATAAAACAGATATAAATAATGTTAAACGGCTCAAATTTGACATGAATAATCTTTATAGGCAAATAAATTGTTGTACTAAATTTTATAGTGGTCGGCCCAGAATTGGTCATAACTCCCATACAAAGATCACATCTGAAAAAGACATTTATGCCTATATATATTATATAAATATCGGTACCGACTCAAAACTTTGCACATATCATTTACATATATACAAAATCATCACACAAAATTTTGTGAATTTCGGTCTATTTTTAACCGTATGCCCCATATAAAGCCCTCTTCCGAAAATCACTTTAATACTCATAAATCTTTTATAAATAAGGGTGCCAATCCAAAATTTTACACGGATCATTTACATGCATGTCTAAATCAAACTGCTGGATTTTGAGAATATCGGTCCATATTTGACTATATCCCCCACATAAGGCCCACTACCGAAATCAACGGTAATACTAATATATATCTTAGACATACCGTTATTATGTTGTAATTCGACATGAAATATCCTCATATGCATGAAAATAACTGTTCAAAAATTTAAGAAGATCGGCCCATAATTTGTTATAGCTGCCATATAAGAACCATTTCCAAAAAACAAATAAACACACAAAAATGTCTTATAAATATCGAACCAACTTTTCTATGGATCAGAAATTTTAATCCAGAAATCATATTAGTATCGGTTATACGGCAATTAAGCTACAGATATCTTCGGGGCCCAAATCTTCAATAAAATTCTGTCAGGCATGCTTTCGAGAAGTTTGCTATTTAAAATCAGCAAAATCCGTACGTAAATAACGGAGATGTGAGCAAAAATCCGAGACAACCTCTGAAAATTGCATCAAAAAAACTTAGTGTATTAATTTAAACAAATTTTTATTCGAATTCTACATAGCCTTCCGTTGGAATGCATAAATGCAAAATCATACAGAAATTTACAAAGAGACACAATTTTTTTAAACAAATTTTTTAATACTCGCAAGAGGAAAAATTCTCATTTAGTGTATTAATATTGTTCATCAACAGATGGCGTTGATCAAACAAAGTGTTCGAAAACTGTAAGTGTGTTCTTAAACCGTAATATAAGTGTGTAAAAAGACAGTGTCTTCATTATACCCTTTTTTAATTGTGTTTGTGTACATTTAAATAAATAAAGACTCGTTATACATATTTTCTTCAAACTACTTGACGCTTTTATTTTGCAATTAAAAAGAATGCGGTTTATTTAAAGGAAATAAACTACCGTTTTTAAAAGGTAAAAACGTAACAATATTTAAATGGTAAAAACGTACCAATATAATATATATATGTGTGTATGTATATAATATAATTATGCATCCACAACAAAGGTGAAGGGTATATAAGATTTGGCATAGCCGAATATAGCACTCTTACTTGGTTTTTTTTTTATTTTACTCGGAATTTAAAACTCCACTAGCGATACAACTTTGGAAGTGATTTAAAAAATTCACAAAAACCGACTTAACCTTTTTATGTCAACATGGGTTTCGTAAGTCCCGTTCACCTACAACTAATGTTTTGGAACTCACCACTATCGTCAATAAAGGTTTTACAAATAAAATGCAAACTGATATGATATACACGGATTTTAGTAGGGCATTTGATAAAGTTAACCACAATCTTCTATTACACAAATTATCACTTATGGGCTTTAGTTAACAGATTTAATTTATTGGATTTAAATATTAAGAAATACAGACACATGTCATTTTTTGGACATAATCCGATTGAGACTTCTTATTATATTGATACTGTTATTTTAAATAAAGTTCAAACCATATGGGATCTTGGCATACTGTTGGATCATAGACTTGATTTTTGCGATCACATCTCTATAATGGTAAAGAAAGCATATGGGGTACTTGGATTCATGAAGCGCTGGTCTAAGGAATTTTTAGATTCTTATATTACAAAACTTTTATATACTTCTCTTATTCGACCAATTCTTGAGTATGAATCAATTGTTTGGGATCCTTGTTATTCAATTCATATCAATAGTATTGAATCGGTACAAAAACAATTTTCTGTTTCCGTGGTCTTGGTTGGAATTCTTATGTCTTGCCACCGTATGAAAGTAGACTTGTTTTGCTAAAATTGCCAACTCTAAATAGTCGACGATTGATGCTGAGCGCTTTATTTGTTCTGGGCATAATTCGTGGTGATGTTGATTCGGAGTTCCTGCTTAGTCAACTGAACTTCAATATTCCTGTTAGACCAACCCGCAATTTTGCACTCTTAGCATTAAAATTCTACCGTTCTAACTAATAATGATTCTTTTCTTTCGTGCATGTCTTAACTTTAATAAATGCCATCACCTTATGGACATATCTGAGAGTAATGACGTACTGAAGACAAATATTACACTATATCTAAATTGTTGAACTAATTATTTATATATATTACTGTTTTGTCATTTACTATATATGTAGTCAGTAAGGATGTAAAATCTATTGACCTAAATAAATAAATAAATAAATATATAAATAAAAAAAAAAAACTGTAATTTTCACATAAAAAAATATATCCATTGTAAAACTATATGTATCCATTTTTTTTTTTAAAGTCCACATAAAAATTAACAAAACTTTATTTGGTAAAACAATAAAATATTTTAACGTCACTTTTTGATTTTATCATCGATTTATAAGACGTGTGTTAAGCTAAAAGTTGTTTTTGTATAATACTTTAAGGAATTTTGCTTAACAGAGGTTTACCAGCCTGTTTTAAGTGCAATTCCCTAAATGGAAATGGAAAAATAATATTGTAAAAATAGCATACCGTTAAATTCAAAAATTATTATATTTATCAATGATGTACAAGAGCATTTTTGTATGAATAAACCTTTATTAACATTAATAAGAGTTTTCGAATAGGGTTGTAATTATTTAATTTTTCCATTAATAGTTTTGTTGGTAATTTTAATGTTTCTTCTTTGCTTCATAATTTTAATTTGTACTCAAAAGTTTTTGTTTATAATTAATTTTCAATATTCTTAAGTTTCGTATACCCACCACCAAAAAGATGGGTGTATATTGCGTTTGTAATTCCGTTTGTAACACATTCCGTTTGGCTCTACACATACACAGTGGTCGTAGAGCCAAAAAGTCTATATATTCTAAATCCTATTAAGAGTATATGTTTTTATTCTGATAATTTTAATGTTTCTTCTTTAACAACATTTATAACATTTAATCTATATAGTCTGGTTTTGGTACCATTCATCCAGTTTCCAGAATCGTCACAAATCTTTTAGTTCTTTTTTTAATTTTCAATTCCAAATGTCTGAGTACACACGATTTTGAAAATATTCAACAATCTTTTTCAGACTTTTTTTTCCAAAATTGTCAAAAATCTTTTTCAATTCATATCATAAATCAGAAGTGAATATTTTCTGCACTGCTTATTTGTGTAATTTGTGTAACAACATTGGTTCCATTACAACCTCCTCAAACTTGTATATTTCCACTCCCGGTGGTGTTTCTACAAGATCCAAGTCTTAATTTAACTTCTTTCCTTTATAATTACGGGCTTGAAAGCTGCCCTTACTCGTATCAACAGCTGATAATAAACCTTGCATGTGTATACTACGTCTATTATGAAAAAAGAAAACTTATTATCCCAGTCTAAACTATAAAATATTTTGTCATAATTGAGATTACGTAAGAGATCTCTTTTATATAAAGTTTTAGAAGTATAATCGGTCACTCAAGAAATGTTATCTTATATCTTCAAGTTTTTCTCTAGTCCTTAACTGTCAATTAAGATAATTTGTTTCTTTTTTTCTGCTTATACATATTTATTAATTTCAGATCATGAAAGATCTGCTTCTTAATGTCTACATAATGTTTCCTGTATAAAAGTGCTTGTCAGTGATAT
This sequence comes from Bellardia bayeri, assembly GCA_950370525.1. NCBI lineage: Eukaryota > Metazoa > Arthropoda > Insecta > Diptera > Calliphoridae > Bellardia > Bellardia bayeri. The sequence continues at coordinate 86,157,472 of OX493265.1, read as the reverse complement.
GAAAATTGATAGACAGTAGAATTCTGACTATTGGTACTGCCACCTTCAGGTTTTACAACAATAAATTGCTTTGGAATTGTTTATAAATATTTTATAAATATTTTCTTCCAACATGTGTCAATATAGAACTGTTTTCAAATTTGATAATAACAAAAAAATAAATATAATTTAAACACAATATAGGAAGTAAACTAATTAACCACAATGTGGGATATCTGTTCTGTAGTTTTTTTTTCAGCTATATAAACAATTAAACATTAAACTGTATTTAATTTTTTGTTTCTCTATGAAAGAGTGCGTTCGTCGTGCTATAACATAAAAGAGTTAAGTGTTTTGGAAACTTCCATCTGTGATATGACCAACCGTTAAATTTCTTTTGGATCTGACAACTCCTTCATATAGAAACAGGTGTTCAAAAAAGACGCACCCGAGATTTTTTTACAATGGAAAAATTATAAATTCCTGGTGTCATGAAATATTTAAATAAAAAAGGTTTATCGGGACTAGAAATTTATCATGATGTGGTGAATGTGTTAGGTTAAAGGATCCTTTATATCCAAAAGTAAAAAATTGGGTCTCTGAATTTAAACGTGGTCGTACAAGCAGTGAGGATGAACCACGTAGTGGACGTCCAAAAACAGCAACCACAACAGAAATTGTAGCCAAACACAGAAAAAAATATAAATAAGTTTCAATTAAAATATTTGTGGAATCAATCAAAAATTTAATTGAAATCGGACCTGTAAAAAAAATGATAGTATCAATTAAAAAAAAAATGTGAGATTTAATTGAAAATATCAGAAAAAGTAATTGAATCAATTAAAATTTTAATTGAAAATTATTTTAAAGTCAATTAAAGGTTTAATTGAAAAAAACATGTTTATTTTTCTGTGAAGTGCATGATTGGTATTAAAAGTACGTGAAATCGCCAATATCATGGGCATCTCAAATGATCGAGTCCATTTAATTTTCAATGAAGGACTACAGATGAAAAAGCTTTCTGCAAGATGGGTGCCGCATTTGTTAACAGTCGACCAAAACCGCATACGAATGAAAATTTCTCATGGAAAATGGATTTTAAGCGTCGTTTCATAACTTTAGATGAGACATGGATCCATCACTGTACTCCAGAGACAAAAGAACAATCCACGCAATGGACTGAAACTGGAGGAAGTGCCCCAAAGAAGGCAAAAACAATTCAATTGGCTGGTAAGGTAATGGTTTTTTGGGACTTCAAAGGTATTTTATTGATTAACTATCTGTAAATTCACGTACATATGTTGATGATTATTTTGCCCTGCTGTCGTCAAAATAATCACTCACATATAAACGTGTGTATTTATACCCTACACCACAATAGTGGGGAGGGTATATTGGATTTGTGCTGATGTTTCTAACGCCCAGAAATATTGGTCCAACACCCACCTTAAAGTATAACGATCGGCTAGGAATCACTTTCTGAGTCGATTTAACGCTGTCCGTCCGTCCGTCTGGCTGGCTGTCCATGTAAAGCTTGTGCGCAGAGTACAGGTCGCAATTTTCAAGATATTTCGATAAAATTTAGTACGTAAGGACGGATGGGCTTGAAATTGGTGGAAATTGGTCCATTCTTTCACCTGGCCGCCATACAAATGTCCTCCAGAAATTGGGGTTTACCAATCATAAATGTTTGAATTATGCAAGTATCCAAAGAAATTTCACCACAAATGAGTAGTAAATGGAGCTTAATCACATCTAAAAATTATATGAAGATCGGTCCATAATTAGTCGTAGCACCCATATAAGACCCACTTCCGAAAATCACTTTAAAAAGCATAACTCATTCATTGTAATCTTGATATCAACTTATAAAAAAAAATCACCAATTAGTTAAAACTTAAAAGCTAATCTGATGGCTGATGTCTTCACTACATTTGCAGTGAAATTTAAGCAGATGATTATGATACAGCTACTGGGCGCTAGGGAAAATGTGAATTGGTTAAATTGGTTCTTTTATTATCAAACTGCCTGATGAAGATTTGAAGCCACCCTCCCCATTCATTGATTGCTTCATGGATTTGATTAGAAAGGGGTGTAATTTGTTACAACTGCAGGTATATACATATGTAGGTGTTATATTTGTTACTTTTTGGTAGAAATATTTATTAAAACAAGCATTAAATAAACTCAATATTTTGCTAGCGACATTGTTGAAATTTAACCAGAATTATAGCTATATATATATTACTTTGGCAATGTTTTAACAATAAGATCTACACACTTATTAAATATTATTTTCCAACATGTGTCAATACAGAATTTATCAAAATTTGTTACGAACAAGTAAATAAATAAATATAATTTCAACACACAATAAATTTTTTCAGCTAAATCAACAATTAAACATTAAACTATATTTAATTTTTTGTTTATACGTACATATTATTTTAATCATTGGTTTTAGGAATACGAATATGTAGTAATTTTTTAAGCTGCAGACTATATAAATTTGCTGCGGAACGGCAACAGGCCTCAGTTGTTTATATCACTTTCTAAAACAACATGAAATTCTTAATTTTTTTCGCTTTGGCTTTGTCCAACGCCTCTGCATTTTATATGAATAATTCTACGTTGGGTATTACCAAAGGTAAAACAGTTGCTGGCACTCAATTCTCGTATCTAGTTGGTATATACTTGGATCTGGGCCCTAACAAATCATCATGGTGTGGTGGTTCTTTGATCGGACCCGAATGGGTATTGACTGCTACCCACTGTATCGTTGATGTTAAATATGTTACTGTGTACTTGGGTGGCAATGAACGGGGCAAGGGTGAAATTAAATACTTTGTCAGCATCAGCAGTTTTATCATCCACGATAACTATGATAGCAAAACTCACAAAAACGATATTTCCTTGATAAAGATACCCGCCACCGCTTATACTGAAAAGATTAAACCCGTGAAATTGCCCGCCATTTCCACCTCTTACTCTACTTTTGACGGTGTTCAGGCTGTTACCGCCGGTTGGGGTTATACTTCTGACACTGTCAAGGAACTTTCCGTCGAATTAAAATGGGCAAGCATGGAAGTCATCGCCAATAACGTCTGTACCAGAAACTATGGCACCGATATCACCGACACCAATCTTTGCACCTCCACTCCCGGTGGTGTTTCCCCCTGCACAGGTGATTCCGGCGGCCCATTGGTGTTGGAATCCAGCAATGTCCAAATTGGTGTGATTTCTTACGGTGCGGTGACTGGCTGTGAAAACGAATATCCCGAGGTCTTCTCCCGTGTCACCAGCTACTTGGTATGGATCAAGGAGAAAACTGGCATTTTCTACTAATTAAACTAATCGATAAATAATATTGATGTACTACTTTAAGCAAATAAAATATTGAACCTTGATTTTGAGACATTATTTATTGTAATCTTTTATTTATTATAATCTTAGTTTATTTAATTTATTCAATTCTTATTAAATAATAATACAGTTTTTGTAGTTTGAGTTAGATTTAGTTTATAGTTATTATGTTTAAATAAGTTCTTGTAATTCCAAAATACTAGTTTGAATTTATTCAAATTACGTTCGCTTAGGTTAAGTTAAATTTAGTTGATATTATTTAGACTCAATTATTTTAAGTAAGGTTTAGTTACACTTAAATTCACTCCAAAAATCATGGAAAGGTCTTTAAAATATCTATAATTTAATATATGCATATGTCGTCTAAGAAAGAAATACAGTTTGGAGACATAGCTAAATATAATGCAAACTTTGAGTCCCGTCTACTCTATTTATACCCTTCACCTTCATGAGAAGGGTATATATAAGTTTCCCATTCCATTTGTAATTTCCACAATATAATTTTCCGACCCTATAAAGTATATATATATTATGGATCCTTATAGATAACGGAGTCGATTAAGCCATGTCCGTCGGTCTGTCTGTCTGTCTGGATGTTGAAATCAATTTTCTGAAGTCCCCAGATATCTTCGGGATCCAAGTCTTCAAGAATTCTGTCAGACATGCTTTCGAGAAGTTTGCTATTTAAAATCAGAAAAATCGGTTTAGGCCAACCAGAGTTATGGACCAATATGTGAGACAACCTCAATTTTATTGCAATATTTTGGAATATATTGCAGATAATACCATAAAATTTTGTATACGTTGTAAGTATGAATCGGTCCATGATTTCTCATAGCCCTCATACAAAAATCTTCCCGAAATATTGCTGAATTATACATAAATGCCTATAAAATTGGAATATCAAGACAAAATTCAGCAAAAATAAGTTTTATGCAAAAATAAATCGCAAAACGAAATTTTTTTTAGTTCGGTCCATGTTTGACCATATCGCCCATATAAAGTTTACTTCTAAAATGCACTTAAATATGTATAAAACAGATATAAATAATGTTAAATGGCTCAAATTTGACATGAATAATCTTTATAGGCAAATAAATTGTTGTACTAAATTTTATAGTGGTCGGCCCAGAATTGGTCATAGCTCCCATACAAAGATCACATCTGAAAAAGACATTTATGCCTATATATATTATATAAATATCGGTACCGACTCAAAACTTTGCACATATCATTTACATATATACAAAATCATCACACAAAATTTTGTGAATTTCGGTCTATTTTTAACCGTATGCCCCATATAAAGCCCTCTTCCGAAAATCACTTTAATACTCATAAATCTTTTATAAATAAGGGTGCCAATCCAAAATTTTACACGGATCATTTACATGCATGTCTAAATCAAACTGCTGGATTTTGAGAATATCGGTCTATATTTGACTATATCCCCCACATAAGGCCCACTACCGAAATCAACGGTAATACTAATATATATCTTAGACATACCGTTATTATGTTGTAATTCGACATGAAATATCCTCATATGCATGAAAATAACTGTTCAAAAATTTAAGAAGATCGGCCCATAATTTGTTATAGGTGCCATATAAGAACCATTTCCAAAAAACAAATAAACACACAAAAATGTCTTATAAATATCGAACCAACTTTTCTATGGATCAGAAATTTTAATCCAGAAATCATATTAGTATCGGTTATACGGCAATTAAGCTACAGATATCTTCGGGGCCCAAATCTTCAATAAAATTCTGTCAGGCATGCTTTCGAGAAGTTTGCTATTTAAAATCAGCAAAATCCGTACGTAAATAACGGAGATGTGAGCAAAAATCCGAGACAACCTCTGAAAATTGCATCAAAAAAACTTAGTGTATTAATTTAAACAAATTTTTATTCGAATTCTACATAGCCTTCCGTTGGAATGCATAAATGCAAAATCATACAGAAATTTACAAAGAGACACAATTTTTTTAAACAAATTTTTTAATACTCGCAAGAGGAAAAATTCTCATTTAGTGTATTAATATTGTTCATCAACAGATGGCGTTGATCAAACAAAGTGTTCGAAAACTGTAAGTGTGTTCTTAAACCGTAATATAAGTGTGTAAAAAGACAGTGTCTTCATTATACCCTTTTTTAATTGTGTTTGTGTACATTTAAATAAATAAAGACTCGTTATACATATTTTCTTCAAACTACTTGACGCTTTTATTTTGCAATTAAAAAGAATGCGGTTTATTTAAAGGAAATAAACTACCGTTTTTAAAAGGTAAAAACGTAACAATATTTAAATGGTAAAAACGTACCAATATAATATATATATGTGTGTATGTATATAATATAATTATGCATCCACAACAAAGGTGAAGGGTATATAAGATTTGGCATAGCCGAATATAGCACTCTTACTTGGTTTTTTTTTTATTTTACTCGGAATTTAAAACTCCACTAGCGATACAACTTTGGAAGTGATTTAAAAAATTCACAAAAACCGACTTAACCTTTTTATGTCAACATGGGTTTCGTAAGTCCCGTTCACCTACAACTAATGTTTTGGAACTCACCACTATCGTCAATAAAGGTTTTACAAATAAAATGCAAACTGATATGATATACACGGATTTTAGTAGGGCATTTGATAAAGTTAACCACAATCTTCTATTACACAAATTATCACTTATGGGCTTTAGTTAACAGATTTAATTTATTGGATTTAAATATTAAGAAATACAGACACATGTCATTTTTTGGACATAATCCGATTGAGACTTCTTATTATATTGATACTGTTATTTTAAATAAAGTTCAAACCATATGGGATCTTGGCATACTGTTGGATCATAGACTTGATTTTTGCGATCACATCTCTATAATGGTAAAGAAAGCATATGGGGTACTTGGATTCATGAAGCGCTGGTCTAAGGAATTTTTAGATTCTTATATTACAAAACTTTTATATACTTCTCTTATTCGACCAATTCTTGAGTATGAATCAATTGTTTGGGATCCTTGTTATTCAATTCATATCAATAGTATTGAATCGGTACAAAAACAATTTTCTGTTTCCGTGGTCTTGGTTGGAATTCTTATGTCTTGCCACCGTATGAAAGTAGACTTGTTTTGCTAAAATTGCCAACTCTAAATAGTCGACGATTGATGCTGAGCGCTTTATTTGTTCTGGGCATAATTCGTGGTGATGTTGATTCGGAGTTCCTGCTTAGTCAACTGAACTTCAATATTCCTGTTAGACCAACCCGCAATTTTGCACTCTTAGCATTAAAATTCTACCGTTCTAACTAATAATGATTCTTTTCTTTCGTGCATGTCTTAACTTTAATAAATGCCATCACCTTATGGACATATCTGAGAGTAATGACGTACTGAAGACAAATATTACACTATATCTAAATTGTTGAACTAATTATTTATATATATTACTGTTTTGTCATTTACTATATATGTAGTCAGTAAGGATGTAAAATCTATTGACCTAAATAAATAAATATATAAATAAAAAAAAAAACTGTAATTTTCACATAAAAAAATATATCCAGTGTAAAACTATATGTATCCATTTTTTTTTTTAAAGTCCACATAAAAATTAACAAAACTTTATTTGGTAAAACAATAAAATATTTTAACGTCACTTTTTGATTTTATCATCGATTTATAAGACGTGTGTTAAGCTAAAAGTTGTTTTTGTATAATACTTTAAGGAATTTTGCTTAACAGAGGTTTACCAGCCTGTTTTAAGTGTAATTCCCTAAATGGAAATGGAAAAATAATATTGTAAAAATAGCATACCGTTAAATTCAAAAATTATTATATTTATCAATGATGTACAAGAGCATTTTTGTATGAATAAACCTTTATTAACATTAATAAGAGTTTTCGAATAGGGTTGTAATTATTTAATTTTTCCATTAATAGTTTTGTTGGTAATTTTAATGTTTCTTCTTTGCTTCATAATTTTAATTTGTACTCAAAAGTTTTTGTTTATAATTAATTTTCAATATTCTTAAGTTTCGTATACCCACCACCAAAAAGATGGGTGTATATTGCGTTTGTAATTCCGTTTGTAACACATTCCGTTTGGCTCTACACATACACAGTGGTCGTAGAGCCAAAAAGTCTATATATTCTAAATCCTATTAAGAGTATATGTTTTTATTCTGATAATTTTAATGTTTCTTCTTTAACAACATTTATAACATTTAATCTATATAGTCTGGTTTTGGTACCATTCATCCAGTTTCCAGAATCGTCACAAATCTTTTAGTTCTTTTTTTAATTTTCAATTCCAAATGTCTGAGTACACACGATTTTGAAAATATTCAACAATCTTTTTCAGACTTTTTTTTCCAAAATTGTCAAAAATCTTTTTCAATTCATATCATAAATCAGAAGTGAATATTTTCTGCACTGCTTATTTGTGTAATTTGTGTAACAACATTGGTTCCATTACAACCTCCTCAAACTTGTATATTTCCACTCCCGGTGGTGTTTCTACAAGATCCAAGTCTTAATTTAACTTCTTTCCTTTATAATTACGGGCTTGAAAGCTGCCCTTACTCGTATCAACAGCTGATAATAAACCTTGCATGTGTATACTACGTCTATTATGAAAAAAGAAAACTTATTATCCCAGTCTAAACTATAAAATATTTTGTCATAATTGAGATTACGTAAGAGATCTCTTTTATATAAAGTTTTAGAAGTATAATCGGTCACTCAAGAAATGTTATCTTATATCTTCAAGTTTTTCTCTAGTCCTTAACTGTCAATTAAGATAATTTGTTTCTTTTTTTCTGCTTATACATATTTATTAATTTCAGATCATGAAAGATCTGCTTCTTAATGTCTACATAATGTTTCCTGTATAAAAGTGCTTGTCAGTGATATGAAAATTGATAGACAGTAGAATTCTGACTATTGGTACTGCCACCTTCAGGTTTTACAACAATAAATTGCTTTGGAATTGTTTATAAATATTTTATAAATATTTTCTTCCAACATGTGTCAATATAGAACTGTTTTCAAATTTGATAATAACAAAAAAATAAATATAATTTAAACACAATATAGGAAGTAAACTAATTAACCACAATGTGGGATATCTGTTCTGTAGTTTTTTTTTCAGCTATATAAACAATTAAACATTAAACTGTATTTAATTTTTTGTTTCTCTATGAAAGAGTGCGTTCGTCGTGCTATAACATAAAAGAGTTAAGTGTTTTGGAAACTTCCATCTGTGATATGACCAACCGTTAAATTTCTTTTGGATCTGACAACTCCTTCATATAGAAACAGGTGTTCAAAAAAGACGCACCCGAGATTTTTTTACAATGGAAAAATTATAAATTCCTGGTGTCATGAAATATTTAAATAAAAAAGGTTTATCGGGACTAGAAATTTATCATGATGTGGTGAATGTGTTAGGTTAAAGGATCCTTTATATCCAAAAGTAAAAAATTGGGTCTCTGAATTTAAACGTGGTCGTACAAGCAGTGAGGATGAACCACGTAGTGGACGTCCAAAAACAGCAACCACAACAGAAATTGTAGCCAAACACAGAAAAAAATATAAATAAGTTTCAATTAAAATATTTGTGGAATCAATCAAAAATTTAATTGAAATCGGACCTGTAAAAAAAATGATAGTATCAATTAAAAAAAAAATGTGAGATTTAATTGAAAATATCAGAAAAAGTAATTGAATCAATTAAAATTTTAATTGAAAATTATTTTAAAGTCAATTAAAGGTTTAATTGAAAAAAACATGTTTATTTTTCTGTGAAGTGCATGATTGGTATTAAAAGTACGTGAAATCGCCAATATCATGGGCATCTCAAATGATCGAGTCCATTTAATTTTCAATGAAGGACTACAGATGAAAAAGCTTTCTGCAAGATGGGTGCCGCATTTGTTAACAGTCGACCAAAACCGCATACGAATGAAAATTTCTCATGGAAAATGGATTTTAAGCGTCGTTTCATAACTTTAGATGAGACATGGATCCATCACTGTACTCCAGAGACAAAAGAACAATCCACGCAATGGACTGAAACTGGAGGAAGTGCCCCAAAGAAGGCAAAAACAATTCAATTGGCTGGTAAGGTAATGGTTTTTTGGGACTTCAAAGGTATTTTATTGATTAACTATCTGTAAATTCACGTACATATGTTGATGATTATTTTGCCCTGCTGTCGTCAAAATAATCACTCACATATAAACGTGTGTATTTATACCCTACACCACAATAGTGGGGAGGGTATATTGGATTTGTGCTGATGTTTCTAACGCCCAGAAATATTGGTCCAACACCCACCTTAAAGTATAACGATCGGCTAGGAATCACTTTCTGAGTCGATTTAACGCTGTCCGTCCGTCCGTCTGGCTGGCCATGTAAAGCTTGTGCGCAGAGTACAGGTCGCAGTTTTCAAGATATTTCGATAAAATTTAGTACGTAAGGACGGATGGGCTTGAAATTGGTGGAAATTGGTCCATTCTTTCACCTGGCCGCCATACAAATGTCCTCCAGAAATTGGGGTTTACCAATCATAAATGTTTGAATTATGCAAGTATCCAAAGAAATTTCACCACAAATGAGTAGTAAATGGAGCTTAATCACATCTAAAAATTATATGAAGATCGGTCCATAATTAGTCGTAGCACCCATATAAGACCCACTTCCGAAAATCACTTTAAAAAGCATAACTCATTCATTGTAATCTTGATATCAACTTATAAAAAAAAATCACCAATTAGTTAAAACTTAAAAGCTAATCTGATGGCTGATGTCTTCACTACATTTGCAGTGAAATTTAAGCAGATGATTATGATACAGCTACTGGGCGCTAGGGAAAATGTGAATTGGTTAAATTGGTTCTTTTATTATCAAACTGCCTGATGAAGATTTGAAGCCACCCTCCCCATTCATTGATTGCTTCATGGATTTGATTAGAAAGGGGTGTAATTTGTTACAACTGCAGGTATATACATATGTAGGTGTTATATTTGTTACTTTTTGGTAGAAATATTTATTAAAACAAGCATTAAATAAACTCAATATTTTGCTAGCGACATTGTTGAAATTTAACCAGAATTATAGCTATATATATATTACTTTGGCAATGTTTTAACAATAAGATCTACACACTTATTAAATATTATTTTCCAACATGTGTCAATACAGAATTTATCAAAATTTGTTACGAACAAGTAAATAAATAAATATAATTTCAACACACAATAAATTTTTTCAGCTAAATCAACAATTAAACATTAAACTATATTTAATTTTTTGTTTATACGTACATATTATTTTAATCATTGGTTTTAGGAATACGAATATGTAGTAATTTTTTAAGCTGCAGACTATATAAATTTGCTGCGGAACGGCAACAGGCCTCAGTTGTTTATATCACTTTCTAAAACAACATGAAATTCTTAATTTTTTTCGCTTTGGCTTTGTCCAACGCCTCTGCATTTTATATGAATAATTCTACGTTGGGTATTACCAAAGGTAAAACAGTTGCTGGCACTCAATTCTCGTATCTAGTTGGTATATACTTGGATCTGGGCCCTAACAAATCATCATGGTGTGGTGGTTCTTTGATCGGACCCGAATGGGTATTGACTGCTACCCACTGTATCGTTGATGTTAAATATGTTACTGTGTACTTGGGTGGCAATGAACGGGGCAAGAGTGAAATTAAATACTTTGTCAGCATCAGCAGTTTTATCATCCACGATAACTATGATAGCAAAACTCACAAAAACGATATTTCCTTGATAAAGATACCCGCCACCGCTTATACTGAAAAGATTAAACCCGTGAAATTGCCCGCCATTTCCACCTCTTACTCTACTTTTGACGGTGTTCAGGCTGTTACCGCCGGTTGGGGTTATACTTCTGACACTGTCAAGGAACTTTCCGTCGAATTAAAATGGGCAAGCATGGAAGTCATCGCCAATAACGTCTGTACCAGAAACTATGGCACCGATATCACCGACACCAATCTTTGCACCTCCACTCCCGGTGGTGTTTCCCCCTGCACAGGTGATTCCGGCGGCCCATTGGTGTTGGAATCCAGCAATGTCCAAATTGGTGTGATTTCTTACGGTGCGGTGACTGGCTGTGAAAACGAATATCCCGAGGTCTTCTCCCGTGTCACCAGCTACTTGGTATGGATCAAGGAGAAAACTGGCATTTTCTACTAATTAAACTAATCGATAAATAATATTGATGTACTACTTTAAGCAAATAAAATATTGAACCTTGATTTTGAGACATTATTTATTGTAATCTTTTATTTATTATAATCTTAGTTTATTTAATTTATTCAATTCTTATTAAATAATAATACAGTTTTTGTAGTTTGAGTTAGATTTAGTTTATAGTTATTATGTTTAAATAAGTTCTTGTAATTCCAAAATACTAGTTTGAATTTATTCAAATTACGTTCGCTTAGGTTAAGTTAAATTTAGTTGATATTATTTAGACTCAATTATTTTAAGTAAGGTTTAGTTACACTTAAATTCACTCCAAAAATCATGGAAAGGTCTTTAAAATATCTATAATTTAATATATGCATATGTCGTCTAAGAAAGAAATACAGTTTGGAGACATAGCTAAATATAATGCAAACTTTGAGTCCCGTCTACTCTATTTATACCCTTCACCTTCATGAGAAGGGTATATATAAGTTTCCCATTCCATTTGTAATTTCCACAATATAATTTTCCGACCCTATAAAGTATATATATATTATGGATCCTTATAGATAACGGAGTCGATTAAGCCATGTCCGTCGGTCTGTCTGTCTGTCTGGATGTTGAAATCAATTTTCTGAAGTCCCCAGATATCTTCGGGATCCAAGTCTTCAAGAATTCTGTCAGACATGCTTTCGAGAAGTTTGCTATTTAAAATCAGAAAAATCGGTTTAGGCCAACCAGAGTTATGGACCAATATGTGAGACAACCTCAATTTTATTGCAATATTTTGGAATATATTGCAGATAATACCATAAAATTTTGTATACGTTGTAAGTATGAATCGGTCCATGATTTCTCATAGCCCTCATACAAAAATCTTCCCGAAATATTGCTGAATTATACATAAATGCCTATAAAATTGGAATATCAAGACAAAATTCAGCAAAAATAAGTGTTATGCAAAAATAAATCGCAAAACGAAATTTTTTTTAGTTCGGTCCATGTTTGACCATATCGCCCATATAAAGTTTACTTCTAAAATGCACTTAAATATGTATAAAACAGATATAAATAATGTTAAATGGCTCAAATTTGACATGAATAATCTTTATAGGCAAATAAATTGTTGTACTAAATTTTATAGTGGTCGGCCCAGAATTGGTCATAGCTCCCATACAAAGATCACATCTGAAAAAGACATTTATGCCTATATATATTATATAAATATCGGTACCGACTCAAAACTTTGCACATATCATTTACATATATACAAAATCATCACACAAAATTTTGTGAATTTCGGTCTATTTTTAACCGTATGCCCCATATAAAGCCCTCTTCCGAAAATCACTTTAATACTCATAAATCTTTTATAAATAAGGGTGCCAATCCAAAATTTTACACGGATCATTTACATGCATGTCTAAATCAAACTGCTGGATTTTGAGAATATCGGTCTATATTTGACTATATCCCCCACATAAGGCCCACTACCGAAATCAACGGTAATACTAATATATATCTTAGACATACCGTTATTATGTTGTAATTCGACATGAAATATCCTCATATGCATGAAAATAACTGTTCAAAAATTTAAGAAGATCGGCCCATAATTTGTTATAGGTGCCATATAAGAACCATTTCCAAAAAACAAATAAACACACAAAAATGTCTTATAAATATCGAACCAACTTTTCTATGGATCAGAAATTTTAATCCAGAAATCATATTAGTATCGGTTATACGGCAATTAAGCTACAGATATCTTCGGGGCCCAAATCTTCAATAAAATTCTGTCAGGCATGCTTTCGAGAAGTTTGCTATTTAAAATCAGCAAAATCCGTACGTAAATAACGGAGATGTGAGCAAAAATCCGAGACAACCTCTGAAAATTGCATCAAAAAAACTTAGTGTATTAATTTAAACAAATTTTTATTCGAATTCTACATAGCCTTCCGTTGGAATGCATAAATGCAAAATCATACAGAAATTTACAAAGAGACACAATTTTTTTAAACAAATTTTTTAATACTCGCAAGAGGAAAAATTCTCATTTAGTGTATTAATATTGTTCATCAACAGATGGCGTTGATCAAACAAAGTGTTCGAAAACTGTAAGTGTGTTCTTAAACCGTAATATAAGTGTGTAAAAAGACAGTGTCTTCATTATACCCTTTTTTAATTGTGTTTGTGTACATTTAAATAAATAAAGACTCGTTATACATATTTTCTTCAAACTACTTGACGCTTTTATTTTGCAATTAAAAAGAATGCGGTTTATTTAAAGGAAATAAACTACCGTTTTTAAAAGGTAAAAACGTAACAATATTTAAATGGTAAAAACGTACCAATATAATATATATATGTGTGTATGTATATAATATAATTATGCATCCACAACAAAGGTGAAGGGTATATAAGATTTGGCATAGCCGAATATAGCACTCTTACTTGGTTTTTTTTTTTATTTTACTCGGAATTTAAAACTCCACTAGCGATACAACTTTGGAAGTGATTTAAAAAATTCACAAAAACCGACTTAACCTTTTTATGTCAACATGGGTTTCGTAAGTCCCGTTCACCTACAACTAATGTTTTGGAACTCACCACTATCGTCAATAAAGGTTTTACAAATAAAATGCAAACTGATATGATATACACGGATTTTAGTAGGGCATTTGATAAAGTTAACCACAATCTTCTATTACACAAATTATCACTTATGGGCTTTAGTTAACAGATTTAATTTATTGGATTTAAATATTAAGAAATACAGACACATGTCATTTTTTGGACATAATCCGATTGAGACTTCTTATTATATTGATACTGTTATTTTAAATAAAGTTCAAACCATATGGGATCTTGGCATACTGTTGGATCATAGACTTGATTTTTGCGATCACATCTCTATAATGGTAAAGAAAGCATATGGGGTACTTGGATTCATGAAGCGCTGGTCTAAGGAATTTTTAGATTCTTATATTACAAAACTTTTATATACTTCTCTTATTCGACCAATTCTTGAGTATGAATCAATTGTTTGGGATCCTTGTTATTCAATTCATATCAATAGTATTGAATCGGTACAAAAACAATTTTCTGTTTCCGTGGTCTTGGTTGGAATTCTTATGTCTTGCCACCGTATGAAAGTAGACTTGTTTTGCTAAAATTGCCAACTCTAAATAGTCGACGATTGATGCTGAGCGCTTTATTTGTTCTGGGCATAATTCGTGGTGATGTTGATTCGGAGTTCCTGCTTAGTCAACTGAACTTCAATATTCCTGTTAGACCAACCCGCAATTTTGCACTCTTAGCATTAAAATTCTACCGTTCTAACTAATAATGATTCTTTTCTTTCGTGCATGTCTTAACTTTAATAAATGCCATCACCTTATGGACATATCTGAGAGTAATGACGTACTGAAGACAAATATTACACTATATCTAAATTGTTGAACTAATTATTTATATATATTACTGTTTTGTCATTTACTATATATGTAGTCAGTAAGGATGTAAAATCTATTGACCTAAATAAATAAATAAATAAATATATAAATAAAAAAAAAAAACTGTAATTTTCACATAAAAAAATATATCCATTGTAAAACTATATGTATCCATTTTTTTTTTTAAAGTCCACATAAAAATTAACAAAACTTTATTTGGTAAAACAATAAAATATTTTAACGTCACTTTTTGATTTTATCATCGATTTATAAGACGTGTGTTAAGCTAAAAGTTGTTTTTGTATAATACTTTAAGGAATTTTGCTTAACAGAGGTTTACCAGCCTGTTTTAAGTGCAATTCCCTAAATGGAAATGGAAAAATAATATTGTAAAAATAGCATACCGTTAAATTCAAAAATTATTATATTTATCAATGATGTACAAGAGCATTTTTGTATGAATAAACCTTTATTAACATTAATAAGAGTTTTCGAATAGGGTTGTAATTATTTAATTTTTCCATTAATAGTTTTGTTGGTAATTTTAATGTTTCTTCTTTGCTTCATAATTTTAATTTGTACTCAAAAGTTTTTGTTTATAATTAATTTTCAATATTCTTAAGTTTCGTATACCCACCACCAAAAAGATGGGTGTATATTGCGTTTGTAATTCCGTTTGTAACACATTCCGTTTGGCTCTACACATACACAGTGGTCGTAGAGCCAAAAAGTCTATATATTCTAAATCCTATTAAGAGTATATGTTTTTATTCTGATAATTTTAATGTTTCTTCTTTAACAACATTTATAACATTTAATCTATATAGTCTGGTTTTGGTACCATTCATCCAGTTTCCAGAATCGTCACAAATCTTTTAGTTCTTTTTTTAATTTTCAATTCCAAATGTCTGAGTACACACGATTTTGAAAATATTCAACAATCTTTTTCAGACTTTTTTTTCCAAAATTGTCAAAAATCTTTTTCAATTCATATCATAAATCAGAAGTGAATATTTTCTGCACTGCTTATTTGTGTAATTTGTGTAACAACATTGGTTCCATTACAACCTCCTCAAACTTGTATATTTCCACTCCCGGTGGTGTTTCTACAAGATCCAAGTCTTAATTTAACTTCTTTCCTTTATAATTACGGGCTTGAAAGCTGCCCTTACTCGTATCAACAGCTGATAATAAACCTTGCATGTGTATACTACGTCTATTATGAAAAAAGAAAACTTATTATCCCAGTCTAAACTATAAAATATTTTGTCATAATTGAGATTACGTAAGAGATCTCTTTTATATAAAGTTTTAGAAGTATAATCGGTCACTCAAGAAATGTTATCTTATATCTTCAAGTTTTTCTCTAGTCCTTAACTGTCAATTAAGATAATTTGTTTCTTTTTTTCTGCTTATACATATTTATTAATTTCAGATCATGAAAGATCTGCTTCTTAATGTCTACATAATGTTTCCTGTATAAAAGTGCTTGTCAGTGATATGAAAATTGATAGACAGTAGAATTCTGACTATTGGTACTGCCACCTTCAGGTTTTACAACAATAAATTGCTTTGGAATTGTTTATAAATATTTTATAAATATTTTCTTCCAACATGTGTCAATATAGAACTGTTTTCAAATTTGATAATAACAAAAAAATAAATATAATTTAAACACAATATAGGAAGTAAACTAATTAACCACAATGTGGGATATCTGTTCTGTAGTTTTTTTTTCAGCTATATAAACAATTAAACATTAAACTGTATTTAATTTTTTGTTTCTCTATGAAAGAGTGCGTTCGTCGTGCTATAACATAAAAGAGTTAAGTGTTTTGGAAACTTCCATCTGTGATATGACCAACCGTTAAATTTCTTTTGGATCTGATAACTCCTTCATATAGAAACAGGTGTTCAAAAAAGACGCACCCGAGATTTTTTTACAATGGAAAAATTATAAATTCCTGGTGTCATGAAATATTTAAATAAAAAAGGTTTATCGGGACTAGAAATTTATCATGATGTGGTGAATGTGTTAGGTTAAAGGATCCTTCATATCTAACAGTAAAAAATTGGGTTGCTGAATTTAAACGTGGTCGTACAAGCAGTGAGGATGAACCACGTAGTGGACGTCCAAAAACAGCAGCCACAACAGAAATTGTAGCCAAACACAGAAAAAAATATAAATGAGTTTCAATTAAAATATTTGTGGAATCAATCAAAAATTTAATTGAAATCGGACCTGTAAAAAAAATGATAGTATCAATTAAAAAAAAATGTGAGATTTAATTGAAAATATCAGAAAAAGTAATTGAAGCAATTAAAATTTTAATTGAAAATTATTTTAAAGTCAATTAAAGGTTTAATTGGAAAAAACATGATTATTTTTCTGTGAAGTGCATGATTGGTATTAAAAGTACGTGAAATCGCCAATATCATGGGCATCTCAAATGATCGAGTCCATTTAATTTTCAATGAAGGACTACAGATGAAAAAGCTTTCTGCAAGATGGGTGCCGCATTTGTTAACAGTCGACCAAAACCGCATACGAATGAAAATTTCTCATGGAAAATGGATTTTAAGCGTCGTTTCATAACTTTAGATGAGACATGGATCCATCACCTGTACTCCAGAGACAAAAGAACAATCCACGCAATGGACTGAAACTGGAGGAAGTGCCCCAAAGAAGGCAAAAACAAATTCACGTACATATGTTGATGATTATTTTGCCCTGCTGTCGTCAAAATAATCACTCACATATAAACGTGTGTATTTATACCCTACACCACAATAGTGGGGAGGGTATATTGGATTTGTGCTGATGTTTCTAACGCCCAGAAATATTGGTCCAACACCCACCTTAAAGTATAACGATCGGCTAGGAATCACTTTCTGAGTCGATTTAACGCTGTCCGTCCGTCCGTCTGGCTGGCCATGTAAAGCTTGTGCGCAGAGTACAGGTCGCAGTTTTCAAGATATTTCGATAAAATTTAGTACGTAAGGACGGATGGGCTTGAAATTGGTGGAAATTGGTCCATTCTTTCACCTGGCCGCCATACAAATGTCCTCCAGAAATTGGGGTTTACCGATCATAAATGTTTGAATTATGCAAGTATCCAAAGAAATTTCACCACAAATGAGTAGTAAATGGAGCTTAATCACATCTAAAAATTGTATGAAGATCGGTCCATAATCAGTCGTAGCTCCCATATAAGACCCACTTCCGAAAATCACTTTAAAAAGCATAATTCATTCAAAAATCTTGGTATCTCAATAATAATTTACACAAACATATTTCATATATATACAAATAATACGGTACAATTTGATTATGATCGGTCCATAATTAGTCGTAAGTCTCATATAAGGCCCACTTCCGAAAATCTCTTTAACGGTCATAAATTTCTTAAAAATGTTGGTAATCAAATAAAATTCGACACAAATAAGTTTCTTATATACAGAAATAATGACACCTAATTTTATAATGGTCGGTCCATAATTAGTCGAAACTCCCACCTCTCTGTAATTCACTTTAGCCTCCATAAATCTTTTAAATGTATTTATATCGAGAAAAAGTTTAACACATATAATATTTGTATTCGCAGACATCATGACACTAAATTTTAGTCCAACATAGGTGATATCTCCCATATAAAGCCCATTTCTGAAAAACTGTTATATACATATTGTATACTTTTTTACTTGTTTATTTTTGACATAGAGTGTTTATTTAAATTTATTTATGTGTGCAGTTGAATTAATAAAGATTCGTTATATTTTCTTCAAACTACTTGACGCTGCGATCACTTTTATTTCGGATCCCAAATTTGTTTTTTTTTTTGTTCATAAAAATTTGTATCAAAAAAACGAAATATTTTTTTTTGTGTAATATAATATTTTCTGGATATAAAATCCACTTGAAACTTTGAGTTGTAACATTTCATTTAGTGTATGATGTTTACTAATTAAGGTTTATTTAAAATACTATTAATGTAAATCTAAATAATGTTTATTTGAATTTACCACAATAAATGTACATGTAGGTAGGGTTGTGTTATTAAAATAACAACATATTGAAGTATTTACAACCTACAGCAATATGCCCATTAATTGGTGCAAACGCTGACATTTGATGTAAAATTTATATTTCCGTTTAGTTTCGCCTGTGTTGATGACTGTTTTGGTCGTCTTTTATAGGCTCCCAGGCAATATTAATGCAATAAATTGACTAAACGGCGAAATCTGCGCTGCTGTGTTTACTTCCAAGTATTGAGGGAGTAACTTTGATGTTTTGTTTTGCCCCTTAACACAGACAGCGAGCGATACACTTAAATTTATGGTTTTGCCATACGGTTTTATTGCTAAGAATACGCTGGCAGTGGTCTTAGACTATTAATATCATTTTATTTATGCAACATATGACTGTGTGTGTGTGTGTTATGCATTTTACATTTGAATACTTACTTTCAAACTTTTAATTAACTGCAAGTACATATACAAAAGTACTGTAAAATCTTTAGAGAATGGACATTAACATTTTTTATTTCAAAGTACAATTTTCCCACTTCAAGGTAAAAAAAATACTGTATATAAATTTATAACATGTACAAATTTGCATCAAATATTTAATATAGCAAATATCAAGTTTCCACTTTAACGCATTCCTTATGCAGTCCATGTTACCTCTCCTTTATTATATCCATCTGTTTGTAAGTATTCACTGGGGAGCAATAACAGTCGTTTTGAAAATTGCATTTACTTTTACAATGAGTGACAAATTGTAAAATGACATAATGAACTAAATGCCTGAGTATGCTTAAATGTTACTGCCTGCTAGTGTAAATGTTTAACTGAGTCAGTCACGCACTATGTTTGTACCCAGCAGTTTTGCGTGAAATAGTACCTATCATTTGGATTAGATATTTTAGGATGATCGTATATGTATGGGTATTAGTGTAAGTGTATTAGCAAATGTACATTATTGCAGTAGTGAATGCGTTTCTACAAGCAATATACAGCACCGAGTGCCGTCGATTCATCAAAACCATTTTGATGGTTTAACCCAATTTTGTTCACACTCTCTCTCCGCATCACTCTTACTGCAACGTTGCTAAAACTTTTTGCCAGTTAGAGTGGATTTAAAACCTGCCAGTAAGAGCTGTAAGGAAATTTGTGTTTTTATGAGAAAATTGATGTGTCTTGTTTTGTAAATTTTAAGAGGCTTTCTTCTAGTATATGTTAAAAACTTTGCATTAAATAGACTTTTTAGCTATAGGAAACTAATTCTGGTAGTCTTTTTGTTTACCATTTTTTTCTAATTCACTCGCTATTAAAGCTTCTAGTTCACACACCACAACCAACAACAATTTAATGCTGAAATGCCTTTAGAAAAATTATTGGCGTATAATTTAGTTTCTAAATGAACTATTAAAATGGCCAAAATGCAAATATTCTCTAACCATGACTTTATTATTATTATTATTTTTTGTTATACTGCATAATTTATGATCCTAAATGCAATTTGGTTTTCAATATTAAATTTTATATGTATCTGTATAATTTAAGCAATATTACTGCAAAAACAACGGCTACATCATCATCATCATCATAATCGTCATTGTTCGGTAGCCTTTACAAAGTTTATCTAAATATGTTTCGTACATACTTTTTAGCCATAAAATATTTTTGGTGAAATATTCAATGGCTTGAAACAAAAAACAACACTTTTGTGTGGTTTGAGAATAGAGTGTTTCCACGGCTAAATGCACACACAGCTACACACATTAATACCCACAGGACACAGAGAAAATAACGTTATATTAGTATGTTTAGGTGTCAGTGTGTGCGTATGTGTTAAAATATACATATAACTTTGTATGTGAGTGTCTGTGTAAATTCTATGACAAAAATATCCATGTCAGCACACATGTTGCATTGTTAAAATTTTCATTTGGTTGTAGGATTTTTTTTATTTTCAGAAAAAATTCAAAAAAAAAAAATATATAAATTCTAAATACTGTTGATACTTTAATCGTCATAGAATGTTTAAATGCAGTGCGTATTGGATAATAGTAGTTTCTCTAACGTGTGTGTTTGTGTGTGCATGCCAGCGTACTTTGGTTTGGTTTTCTGGAAAAGAATCATTTAAATAGATTTGAGAGCTATATGAAAATGGAATAGTTTTAAAAGAACTATATCATATTTTTTATACCGATTATGTGAACCTTTTTGTTGGGGTTGTTAGTTGCAAAATGTTGTATAGCAGAAGTAAGGCAATTATATTGACTTTTTAAATATGGGTTTTTAATTAAAAAAATAAAAAAAAAAAAAATAAAAATAATACAAAAGTAAATACTTAAATATTTAAGCGATGTGACAGCAAAGTTTTAAAAAGCATTTTAACTCGCATAATATGTGTAATATGTTCGTACTTACAGAAAAAAATAGACTTGTACATGTTTACTACAACAATGTTCAAATTTTTAAAAGTTTTTCAACAATTTTATGGTCACTGTAAATATTTATATGATTGCTTTAACCATAATATGGTTAAGTTACAATTCAGATCATTACTACAATCATATATGCGATTGCAGTAACTATACACAATTGTAGTAACTATGTATATATTTGTTGCAATCATGTTTATGATGAAGCCATTTATCATAATTTGTTGTTCTTTGATTATGATAGACAACAACATAATATGGTATAATCTTTCATCATAAAACTGATCATCATAAACATTACATAATTGTTATAATCATATATATAATTGATATAATCATGTGAATGGTAACTTAACCATTTCATGGTTGCAGAAATCATATAAATAATTACACTGACCATAATATTTTAAAAATATGTTTAAAACGTAAACTATTTTAATTTATAAAATTATTTATAAAAGTAAAATCCGAGACTGTACAGTTCCGCAAGAAGAACATGTATGGATGGTTTTCAAACATATTATGCAGAGTATTGTTGCTAAAAAAACCGGTACACATTCACACACACATGGGGGCTATGGTCTAATGTGGTCTGATGCAAACAAAATAGCGTTTTATGATTATTCTTATCAGAAATACAGCTTTTTTTTATAATTTTCAACAGGACTTGTTTTTCTTTAGGAATAATAAAAATAAAATGTCCAAAATTTTATATTATCTGCACTATAGTCGAAGAAAATACCTATAGAATTGACAAAAACACCTCAATGAAAAGATGTGTGACTTAGAAAATTGCAGGTAGAAATTAAAAGCGGTTGCTCTCACACAGCACCATTTCACGGGCGTTTCTAGGCTGTTGTTGGAGTTTTTATTTTTTATCATTTTAATAAAACTTACACACAAATAGGGGGAAAAAAATTAAAATAGTGCATATGGTAAAAATTTAAACAATTTCATCTTTGAGTTGCAAATTATTTTATAGATACCCCACTTGCATCCCATTAAGTGACCACAAAGCTCTTAAAGGAAATGGTCTATGGTTTATTTTGAGGAAAAATAAAAAAACAACGCCATTTCGAAAAAAAAAATAAAAAATGGGGGAAAATGAAAATGATACATGTGCCAAATATTGAAAAATCTTATTCTTGAGTTAAAAAATAATTTTTTTGATAGATATCCCACTCGCATCCCATTAAGCGACTATAAAGGTCTTAAAGTAAATTGTATAAGCTTTATTTTGAGGAAAAAAGGGACAACATTGAAAAAAAAAATTAAAAAAAAAATAATTTAAAAAAAAATATTTTTGGATTGATTGAAGAAATAGCTACCTAAAGTCCTTTGGACAATTTTTGCTAGGACCAATATGTGAAAAGTTACACTCATTTTAAAAAAACCCTGCATGACCAAAATGGCCAACTTTGACCCCCTCTAACTCCGGCAGTTCTTGAATGACAGAGCTGAAAATTTGGGTCTGGCATACTATTCAATAGTACTAACCTTGGTGCAAATTTTATCCAAATCGGTAGACACCGATTTTAAAATTGGGTCACTTGACGTGAAATTGCCCATATACTAACTAGTCTCGGCTACGATATTAGTATGAAGTAAGAACTTAAGCCTCGGGAGCAAATCATAACTAGATCGGCTCTATTGATATTTTCTTATATTTCTTATATTAAAATTCACACAAACTGTTTGAGAATTATAACATTAGATAATATGTGATTAGTATTGATAAATATCATATGCTATGTTGATGAATTGCTTTTTGTAACTACACGTTACAACAATAAATCTTTTTTAGCGATTTAAAATAAGTTTGAAGCTCTTGTGTATCAATGCGATCTATCAAAACTAATAACGGATTTTTTATAATGAAATGAGTTGCTGTTTTTTCTTTGAACATTTCTCTTCTTATGTAAACCAGCTTTAGAATTAATTTTAAACCATTTTTTCTTTCAATTGCTGAAGTTGTTCACAGCATCCTTTTAACAATTTTTATAGCCTACACCAAATATTTAGTGAAATTTTCAAATTTTTATTAAAAAAAGGGTCAATTTAGCAACGGCGTACAGGTCACATACTTAGAAAATTGGACTTGTTTTATAATTTAAAATAGATTATTTTATTATTATTTAATTTTATTAATTTAGTAAAGTTAGCTTTTTTGGACCTAAGCAATATATTCCTTTGAAGTATTTTGTGCTTGATGGGAAACAATATAAATTTATGAAAAACTAGTAAAAAATTCTACTCGATATTTAAAAGAAACTGTACCAGGGTTTTGCAAAATGTTGTAATTTTAATTTTCGAATGTGAATAACTTCAAAAACCATAAGAGATAAATAGCATACGCACGCATTTTTTTTCCTACATTTCAAAGGTGCCCTATTATTTTAAGACCCCAAAGCTCCAGCAGGGTCGATTTTCAAAACTCAAATTTTCTTCCAAAACGTTTTGATTCTGCCCCACTGTGCAATATTGGACTAATGTCAAAAAAGAAAAAAAAAAAAAATTAGAACAGTAGTTCCTTTTTTTTTTAGTGAATTCGAATAAGTATGCAGCGCAGATGGCTCAAAATTTTGAGCAACCGTTAATATGAACCATCAAAACATAAATTTTAACAAATTTATATGATCTAATTTTATGTGAACAATATAATTTCACCTTAAAGATTATCATTGGAGAATCACGTTCTCTCTCAATTCATCCGGCTGACTGGGTGCCCATGAAAAACTTGAGCGCAAAGTATATGCCGAAATTCTGAAGATTTTTCGCTATTTAGCATGAGCTGCCCGAAGAATAATTGTATTGAAACTGGTTAATATTATGTAGTCCACTATATCACATTATACACCATATAAATGTTCTCTAGAAATAGGACTTTATTGATCATAAATGTTCCGCCAATGAGTTTTACATCATATGTTAAATGAATTTAAAAATTTTGTATAGAAACTGTAGTCAAGCCATAATTGAATACAGCTTCCATACAACAACTGATTAAATGTGCAAAGATCTCTTCACAATTTTGGTATCCAACTAAAATTCAACACAATAATACATCACAAAATTGTCATCCACCAGCCACTATATGGCTTCTTTAATTAACTACTCTTATAGACTAATTGAATATTGTTCTATTGACCGAAGCTGAGGAATTGAACAATACAAAAAACTCTGTTACGTCCACCTGATTTCATTGGCACTAATCTTTTGCTGCTTAATAAGAAGCTAAATCAAACTACGTCTATGTGGGGTTGCAAGTGGTGCTGCTGGCATTCATTTATATGAATATCCAAAGTCATTGTGGAAAAAGTGACAACTGCAAATTGCTTTTAATTTTTATGCTTCTTACAAAAATTATCCATATTTGTGTATTTTAATGCATATTTGTATATTTATATTTTGAGTCCGTAACTACTTGTTTCTCCTCAACATAAAATGTTGGTCCCGGTTTGAGTTCTTTGAAAGTTTGATTTAAACTTTCGCTACGATTTGAATATTTTATTGCGGAACTTAACTGGTGTTGTATTTTTTTTTTTTTTGAATCATCATTTTAGGAAATAAGGTTTTTGTGTGAACAATGATTTTGCTCCCATATACTTCCGAAATTCACTTTAACGACCAATATTCTCTTAATAATACACATCGATTGACTGACTACTAGGGATGTCAAACGTGACTGGTTTTTCAAATTCCTGGAATTGGGATTTCATAAATGAATCCCGGGATCAAGATTTTCGAGATTTTAGGATTTTTCGGGACTTATGTTTCATATTAAAACAATTTAGTTTATAAATCATAACAATTTATTAAAAAAAAAACAAATTACTTATGACCGACAGATGTATTTGTACGTAACTCACCCCCTTTAACAACCCCTGAAGATTCTAATAAATTGACACCATCATCAAATAGAATCATAAATAAACCTAAAAAAACTACTGCTTTCGTCGTACAGATTATTTGAAACTTAATTATTTACTTTCTAATGTCAATTGGAGTACCATGACTTCTGGAGATAATTTTGATAATATCGTTTCTAAATTTTACTCTATAATCCATCAGTTCATTTCGGAAACTGTTCCTAAAACATTAAATTGTAATAAAAAAGGACCACCATGGAATAATGGTCATTTAATTAATGCAAAAAATCGAAAAAATAAATTTTACAAGATATATAAAAGGTCTAGCTCCATAGTTGATTTTAAAAACTATTGTATCGCTCGTAAATAAACTGGCATATAATAACTACCTTGCTCGTATGGGATCTACATTGAAATCTAACCCTAAATCGTTTTATAAATTTTTCAACTCTAAGCGTCGAGCTTGCGATTACCCAAGTTATCTAAAGTTTGGTTCCCGTAGCGCCGATGATGATATATCGATCAGTAACATGTTCGCCGATTTCTTTGCTACAACATATTCTAAAACTACATACGATAGTAATTCTTCATACCCTTTTCATCTTACAAACTAATCGAATATACATTTTGCATTTATTCATTCTGAAACTGTGTTATCAAACTTAAAATCATTAAAACCTTTATTTTATCCAGGGCCTGATGGAATACCTAGTTGTCTTCTTAAATATTGTGCTGAAACTTTGTTCCTTCCGCTTAACCGTAAACAAATCTATTGAGTTATGCTATTTACCAAGCTTATGGAAAACATCGTTTATAATCCCTTTGTTCAAAAACGGTAGCAAACTTGAAGTATCAAATTATCGTGGAATTGCTAAGCTGAATTCAATTCCCAAGCTATTAGAGAAAATCTTAACCGACGACCTATTACATCAGGCATCTTCATTGCTGTCTACACGCCAACATGGCTTCTGTAAACATCGTTCCACAACAACAAATTTACTTGAACACACCACTCTGATAAATGATGGTTTAATAAACAATATGCAAACAGATGTAATATATACTGATTTTAGTAAAGCGTTTGACAAAGTAAACCATAATATATTGATATATAAATTATCACAAATGGGTTTTAGTTTTGGTGCTTTAAAGTGGGTGCTCTCCTACTTATCGAATAGAACACAACAAGTAAAATTCAGAGACGCTACTTCTAAAGTCATTAATGTTACCTCTGGTGTTCCGCAGGGGAGTCATTTGGGTCCAATACTATTTACTTTATTTATAAATGATCTTCCTAATGTTATCTTACATTCTAAAGTATTAATGTACGCTGATGATGTAAAAATTGTAAATACTTTGGTAAATACTAATAGTCAACGCCTACTTCAATCTGATATTGATAAATTTTCTCAATGGTGTAAAATAACCTGTCCTGATGTTTTGCATTAAGGAAGGTTATTGTGGATGCGCTCATGTGGCATATGCCAATAGTATTCTTTTCCATCCGACTGGTATCGGTTAACTTTTGTTTCGTCACTCCAAATAACCCGTTTCCAGTCACCTACTGCCCAATTTTTGTGGGTTTTACAGAAATGAAGACGTTTTTTCCCAATTCTATCGGAAAGTGCTGGCTTTTTCTTTTTCACACTGGCGACTAAACCAATTCTATTTAATGCGCGTCTAACCATCCAGGAACTGACATCCTTAGCAATTTTTTTGCAGCATTTTTCTTGGTCTTGATGTCTTTATTATGTAGCAAACTTTCAATCTGCCAGGTATCACCATCAGAAAACAGTCTTGGTCGACCCCCTTGCGCCGTTACCGTGGATTTAATAAAATTATTTTTTTTTAGCAATTTTTTCAATATCAGTTGGCATTTTTCTTTTTTTTTAAAGATCTTTTAATTATTTATTTAAAAATCAAGTTAATCACTTCACGTGTCAAACAATAATGCACAAATAGAGCAATAAAAGCTTGATAGCGAGATCGCAACAAACAAAAAAAGAAAAAACAACAGGTCAAATACCGTTTCATTTTAATGTTTATTTCTTGTAGTGTGCAAAAGTGTCCGAGTAGTGTGCAGGTGACATTACATTTTCCTTTAAAGCATCATGAACCGCATTGGATTTGTCATTTTCAGAAAATAAGAGAGAATCAACAATGTTTGGTACTTCGGTTGATAAATTAACATGTTCAAGGTGCCATCTTTTTCTTTGTTCAAACCTGAACTGGCTGTCATTTCACGGAAATTTATAATAAATATTTTTTTTTACATAAATATCAAATAACTTACCTTAATTTTGAATTTGAAATGAATTTTGGACTGCAATAATGATCACTGAATACTTCTTACACTCTTAACAAAAAAAAAATAAAAAAAAATAAAAAAAAAACAATTTGCAATGGCACTGCGAAAACTTGTTCACCCAACTACATTCGGCCGACAACTGAAAAAACTAGCAAAAGTTGTTGACGTTGCTGGAAAACAAGGTTGTCATGTGATAAACTCGGTTAAGGATCGGAAAAAAATGTTAAACTGAGATTTTATCAACATTGTTCAAAGGTGCCACGTGTTAAAACGTGCCCCCCTCTCCCCTAAGCTACTGGATTCTGTAGCTGTCAGTCAATAATAGCTCCGGCATTAAGTCCACTTCCGAGCATAACAACCAACCACCCAACATTTGTAAATAACGCTATTGAGATGAAATTCTACCATTCAATCCTAAGATACATAAAAATCACATTAGTGGATACTGGATTTAGAAGCTATCAGTCATAAATCTTTTGTAAATAATGTTATTGCGATCAAATTCAAACACAAAAAGCCTCATCTTATATTTCATCCCTTTTTATACTCTGTTTCTTAACTTGTGGTGAATATGGAAAAATGTTCTTTTAATTTTATAAATTGTTAAATTACACTCAAGATTATTATGAAAATCAGACAAACTCTGTAAATTCCAGTAAGAATCGGTAATTACATTAATTATAAATGGTCGAAATTAGATAAAATTTCCAAATATTTAACATAAATTATGTTGATCGTAAAACTGTCTTTCAAACTTGATATATTGTTTGAAAACACAGAATAAGAATATTCTAGTCCTATAACCAGTGTAGTTTTTCTATTTCTTATTACGTTTATGTGGAAGGTATTTAAGAGTCGGCATAGCCGAATATAGCACTCGAACTTGTTATTCCTATAATTTTAATGTTTCTTCTTTAACAACATTTATCTATGTAGTCTAGTTGTGGTACCATTCATCCAGTTTCCAGAATAGTCACAAATTTTCTCCAGCTTTTTTTTTCAAAAAACGTCAAAATTACTTAGTTCCCAATATTATTCGAAATAAAAACCTAATAAAATTATTCCAAAAGGGTATTATAGATTCGGCACAGCCGAATATAGCACTCTAACTTCTTTTTAACACAATTTATTTGAGTTTTTGTGCTTTATAATTTAGAATAAGGTTCATTAAATAAAAAATACATATATATGATAATATACCTATATTTGTATTATTTTCATTATCTTACTTTCTTAATGCAAAAGATCCGGACAGTTTTGCTTCCCACTGCATTTAAACTACTTTTACTTTTTTATTTGTTTAGCAATCAACGTTTTTCATTTATTTCTAACAAACATTTCTATCTCATTATCAAATTCACTGTTCAATTTTGGGTTTTTTCAAAAATTCAAAAGTGTTGAGAAAATCATCCTTCGTTTTTGGTTTCTTTTAAGGAGAGATTTCACCAGATCACTTTTTGATATCTCTTTGAGCATAAATAAAAGGCCAACATCTCCAGAGATTCATATAACTGCGACAAAGGGCTTCGTCTGCTATTTTAACCGGATTTAAAATGACAACTATTTTTTTAAGTAAAACAAATTTTTTATCTATTGAGGTTTAAAGGGTTAAAAAATGGAGTAAATTTCCATTATAACATCGAATGCATTTTTTATTTCTATTTAGTATCATTGGAAATTGGATGGACATTCTGTAATATTAATTAATTATATTAAGTATATACTGAGATCTGTTTTAACCATTTTTACTTTAATTTTGAATATGAATTATATCACTTAATTTATCAATGAAGACTCATTGGTTCGAGTTTGACAATTCAAAATTAATTTTAGTTCTTTCACCTTTATTTCTTCGATAAACGTGTTAAATTAAAATTTTTGTTGATGACTTTGTAAACAAATACTAGTTTTCGGGATTTGTTAATCCCGAATGGTAGTTCTAGAAGAACGCAGACGCCTATTATACCTAGACACTTCTCAATTGTTGTGAGCAGATCGTATTGCGTGAGTATATCAAATTTCAAATTCATTTTCTTGTCAAATTTATAAATGAATATTGAATAAATATTTTTTTTTGCTCAATTTCGAGCTGATCATGGTACAGGTAAAATTTGTAATTTTTAAATTGTGCTTAATTTGTTTTATCATGGGTTACCAATCATTATTTGCAATTATACATTATTTACTGGTTTTGTGCAAATATTAACTTTAATCTTAATATAATTGTATTAATATTATTGATTGCTGTTATTGAGTTGTTAGTAGTAATGCTAATTTTTGTCCCCATGGGCTTGTGACCTATTTTTGAAGTAAATAAAAATGAAAAACTCGCAGGCTTTGTTTTAAATATTCGTGATTGTCAAATTTCGAAAATCCCGGGAATTTCGGGATTGGTATTCCTACCGATTGCATATATTTAAAAATTCAATTATTTTACTATTTACAAGAATTTACAAAACTTTTGTTGTTATTATTTATTATTTAAAAATTATAAAAATTATTTTTTCGTTTTTTATAATTTGTCAACTATGCTGAATGGCAAAAATATAAACTCTTCTAAAAAACGTTTAAAACAGTATACGACTATCTGTTGGTAAAGTTTTCCAATACATATGTATGTCCTATTTACATTTTTATATTTCAAAGTCAATCTCACCACAAGCCCAAACCACTCATTCGAAAATTTATATTGAAACGAACTGTATGAGAAATGAAAAATATTATGCAACACAGAAAAACTGCATTCCTATTGCTTTGTGGCATAATATATTTAAACAAAAAAACTGTATGTGTGTGCAATTCATTCCCCTACCACTCACTATCGACAAAACTCTATTGGGACACATCATCATATTTCCGTACCTTAATCCTTCATTTCTGATTATTTGCCAGTTTACTCATATTTCGTTACAATAAAAATAGAAAAAAGTCACACAACAACAATTTTTTCTGTTTCATTTTGTTTGTGAACGAAAGACAAAACAAATAACCAAGATATAAAATATAGAAAACCAAATATTTTGATAAATTTTCCCTTTTTGACGTAATACTGCATCTATGTATCTTTGATTTACATGTGTATGCCAGTATTTGTGTACAACGGAAATAGTTGATTCTATACAGAGGAATACAAATATATACATATATACACTAACAGTTTTAACTTCCGCATCAAGTATATTTGTACATGAGTTATGGAAAAAACTAAAACTAAAATCAATAAACAAAAAAATTCTATACATGGCTTATAAAAATTCAACAACATTTTTAGTTTGATTTTAAATATTGATATCAATATTTATTTAACTAATATCAGCATGTATAACAGGAATATTGAAAAATTTTTCGTATTTTTCGAGTTTTTTTTTTTTTTTTTGTTGTTAAAATTGTCATAAACAATTGCAAGTTTTAAAACAAAAATTTAGATGATTGATAGTGTAAGAAAAGTTTATTGATGAAGTAATAAATAAGACATTGTTCACATAAAGTACGGTTGCATAAATGTTTTAATAAATATTTATGCAAAAAAAAAAAAGCGATTGAATACTTTTGAATCACACATTAAACTCATTGATTAATATTTATATAAACAAGAAAGTATAGTGGGCAAGCCCGACCATATAAATTTGTGTTAAATTTATTCTCGATATACATACATATATAAACAATTTATTATACTCTTTCTTTGCTAATCTTACGAAACCGACATCTGCTCTCTTGTCTCCATCTAACTTACTGTGTATCTCTATCCATCTTTTCTTTCCTGTGCTCCTCTTTTCTATCTTTTCAGGCAACACAAAAGGACAACTCATTTAGACCTAAGTGAGCTGTGCACTGTACGGCGCACGGTGGCTCTGAATTTGATTTCATCGTCCAAAAGTAAAATTTTTTCTTGTCACTGATTTTCAAAATTTTAATGGCATTCAATAGCAAACATATTAAAATTAAGATAATCAAAAAATTATTTTAAAATATATACAATTTTGGGCGTGGTATGCTGTTAAAAGCAAATATTTTACGTTATTTTAGAAAAACTGTAATTTTTGTAAATTTGATCAAAAGGAAATTATCATATCTGGCAAACTATTATCAATAATGAGTTGAATTTTTTTCATGATATTGGTTAATATTATAATAATATTGATCTTGAAGAAACACTATGCCATATCACTGTACCTGTTATACCTGGAGTGTTGATAAATGTTTTCTAAGGTACTCAATTTTAGTCAAAATGGAATTTCAGAGCAATAGAACTTTTGAAGATCAAAAGAGATTCTGAGTCGATCGGTATACTTTAAGAAGGGTGATGGACCAATATTTCTGGGCGTTACAAACATCAGCACAAATCCAATACACCCACTATGGTGGTGTAGGGTATAAAAAACTTTTCTTATTTTAATTTATTTGATGCTGTTTGATCTTGCAAAACTCTTGTAAGAGTAAACAACGCCAAACAAATTTGTGCTAAAACAAGTGGTTACGCTATTCCGAGTAAATATTTGTCAAATGTGACCATACCTTTAGTTATTAATTTCTCAAAAAATCATGATGTTGAATTTGAAGCTGGTGCTTGCTACCGACACTTTGTGGAAAACAAAATTAAATAAAAAGAAATTCCTATAAATCGGTTTATAGATGACTAATGAAAATCGGTACATTTTAATCCAGTCTATTTTATATACCTTTCAAATCCTGATATTACTATCCTTTTATTATTTCCTATAAATCTACTTAAACCATTTGGTTTACTCACTCATACTTGTAATTTGAATATCAAATAAAAAACGTTTTTATTACTCGCTTCAATAAAATTTAAACTTCAGTTTAATCGCTCTGTTTTTTTTTTTTTGTAGACATTTAGCGGTTACTAAAACGCTGCTGTTAGTATATTTTGTATTTTTTTTTAACTATTTATGTGCATTTAATCACTAGAAAAATAAACGAACATATACTATAGCTACATACATTTATTTTTTTTTTTTGCCAATTTTCTCCATTTTTTTTATCTCCACAAACTAATGGTTCACATAAATCTTTGGAAAATTTTGTTGAAGGCCTTTTTTTGCTGGTTATTCTGTGTGTGTGTCTGTGTGACTATGTTGTTGTTTTTGCATTCTCCTTAATCTGGTATTATAGCTGGGCTTTTGTGCTACAAATTACACACAAATAGGTGTAAAAATAAATTACCGGATAATAGCATGATTGTAAAGTCAATGTTGAGAGAGTCCTTACGTTTGCCCAGTATACTATAATAGGAATTAACACTAGAACATCAGAATGCTGTTAAGGTATTTTTTTTTGTAGAATTTTCTTTTGGTATTAATGTGTTGTTAAATTTGTGTAATGAGTCCTTTAAGAGTTAAATGTCGGCATTAATATATAAATGTGTTTTATATCAGTGGTATAAAAAACATAATTGGACTGATGTTTTAGGTTTGATTTTTAAATTTGTAATAATTTTTCAAGCTGCATTTTTACAAACGAACGAAAAGACGATTTAAAACATCACATCAAAAAAAATATAAACTATTTAAAGTGTTTTATATGCATTAGCCCACATATTCTGAACAACAATTATAGTTGTTGTAGAATATTTTTGAATTTTTACTAATGTAAATTTTAACAACGTTTTAAATGTCCATTATTATATAAAAAATATTTTTGTGCAAAATATCAGCTAATATTAGAAATTTAAATTTACGGTATTACAACAATATTTAAAAAAAAAAGAATTGAAGGATGATTTATTAAATAATAGTCACCCAACAATTCTGAGGCTTTTAAAATCACCAGAATCTCAGCCTAGAAGACACTACAGTCGTCAGGAAATCTATATGCAGTAAACCCCGTCTCCTGTGCCCTCTCTTTGTACCGTTCATGAATATCGCATATCCTACAAACAGATATTGGGATTTAAGCCACTCTTGCCTTTAGCTGAATGTGTTTAAATTTAGTTTGAAACGTTTTCGAAATCAATCTAAAATCCTGAAAAGTTTTTCAATTCTTTTATGGTTGGGATATTTATTGCCTAGCAAGTAAAATGCCGGAATTTTAATATTTCAAGTCGAATTTTCAAAAAAAAAAATAACAATAGTAATATGACGCCTTCAGGCAAAAGATCAACTATTGTTCTTGAATTATCAGAGGCCCAAATGCGGAAATTTAGCATGTTGACAAATCTGAAATATATTTTCTTCCACAACAACCAGCGATTAGTTGAACGAATTTAGCAAATCTTCGATGAAATTAATGGTCAGCCGGATTTAATGCATTCAACAGTTATTGTTCAAAGCAAAAGTCTTATACAAAATTTGCCATGTGTTCATTGTGTATAGCCGCCATTATTGAGAACGTCAAGGAATTAACAAGTTCGGAAAGTAAATGTTAAATTATTAATATTATCCTAATATGCCTCTGATGAAAAAAGAACTTTTGAAGAACTTAACGACAAGATCGGGACAAGATCATGAACCATTCCAAACTCGTTTTCATCTCTTCAGTAAGTTGTTAAATTTAACGCCCGATTGTTTTATTGTCATCACAAGAACTATCACGAACAAAAGTAAAGCTTTGCTAAGTTTGAAAATAATAATTTGTCGCAATGGTCTAATTACATTGTAATCGTTTCCAGTTGGAAAATCAGTAAAGTGGATCAGCAAATTATACTACACATAGAGAAAAAATATAGTTGTACGTGTTTACCACAACAATGTCAACATTTTAACAAGTTTTTCAAGAAATGTATGGTCACTGTAATTATTGATATGATTGCGGTAACCATAATGTGGTTAAGTTAGGATTCAAATTATAACTACAATCATATTGTGATTACAACAATAATATATATGATTGTAGTAGCTATGTATATATTTGTTGGAATCATGTTTATGATGAATTCATTTATCATAATTTGTTGCTTTTGATTATGATAAGGAACAACATAACATGGTGTAATCTTTCATCATAAAACTGATCACCATAAACATTACATACTACTATAATCATATATATGATTGATATAATCATGTGTATGGTAATTTAACTAATATCATGGTTGCAGAAATCATATAAATAATTACAGTGACCATAAATTTGTTGAAAAACTTTTAAAAATGTTGACATTGTTGTGGTAAACATGAACAACTATATTTTCTCCCTGCGTGTACTCCTTTGAAGTCGTAATTAGAAGATATCTTATTGGCCTTCAAATAATCCTACTCCACTTCCTACTATCTATGGCCGGTTTTCCATCTTCATACTGTTAAGTCCAACTATAATTAGTGTTCGGGAGAAATCAAATAACATAATTTGTTGTTAGAAGGACGAAAGTTCAGTAACATCTAAAATTGCCAACAATCTAGTTAATAACGTTTAATGAAACATGCTGCTTATATCAAATTTAGGACAGTTACAGAAGTTATATGTAGAAAGTGGAGGCTTATCAATCAATGAAGAAAACTATTTTCTATATAATTAGCTAAGCACTGCTTTGGAACACAAAATTACCACGCTTTGCTGGTCGGCCAACTTGGTTGGATCATAGCGAAGTTGATTGCTAAACGACATTTTCAGGAGTGAGTGTGTATAAAGAGTAGATGGGTTTATCAAACACTGTGAAAAGCAACTTCTTATATTATTGGACTAGTGTTATTTTCTCACTAATAAGGAACAAATTTGGCCGAGCCAAAAGATCATGGTGAAGAAGTTTGGCGAGCGAAATTATCGTAGACCAAAATTGAATGCAGTTTGATTTAACTATAACGCAATAATTTTTCTGAAAGATTGTTCTTTTTTTTTTATTTATTTCGTTGATACAGCTTTGAAGTTTGTTTTTCTAAACTTGGGTGGTTAAGATCGTAACCATAGATAACGAACTCCAATTACAAATAACATCAATAGTGACAATCAAATGATCTTGAAGGCTATTTATGATTCTGCGATGTCTCATTCACTAATACAAATTTTTTACGGACTTAATTGCAAAAACACTTTCATGTCGTTTACATTATTATGATCCAATTTAGGCAGAAAGAACTACGTTATCATAACGCTATATCGATCAATAGTAACTTACCTCTGTTTGACCAGTCTCGTTACTGAAAAAAGTATGATGCAATTATACATGCAACCCAAAGTTTGCACCTATGCCATTTTGTGGATGCATTTGTTGAAACCAAACGCTTTTGGAAATATTCTTCAATAATGAAATTGTGTTGTTTTCTGCTGAAATGCTCCTTTCATATTATCCTGAAACTGCCTGCTGTTAAACTGTAGGTCACATTTTACTTGTTAATTACCCTTCATGAGAAGCCATCAATTTCTTCACTAAGTAAACAAAATCTTTCCCGCACTCGAATTTGTCTTGTGCCTCGGAGAACTTCTCTTCAAGCTACATTGCCGGTCAAGCACGACCATAAAATACCCTACTACCAGTATATGTACAATTATTTTCCGAAATCATCACTATATGGGAACTATTATGGACCAACCATCCAAAAATTGTGTGGCATGACTTCTGAGCATGTTAATATTGTTTGTATTTTATTTTGTCTAGGTATAATCACTTTCAAAATATTTATGCATATTAAAGTGATTTTCAGAAGTGAGTCTTATATGGCAGCTTGGATAAATTATGGACCGACCGTTATTAAATTGGGTGACATGATTGCTGTATATGTGAAAATTCTGTTAAATTTTATTTGGATACTAACATTTTTATGAGGTATATGGGTTTTAAAGTGATTTTCGGAAATAGGTCTGGAAGATATGTCTAATTTTGAGTCGATTATCATAAAATTGTACTGAGTGATTATAAAACATATTTAATTTCCAATTGTTCTTGAGCCGAAAACATATTATGCAGCAAATTTTATCAAAATATCTTTCAAATTGCGACCTGTATTTTGCGCATAAGCTTTACATAAACTGGCTGTCCATACCAGCCAGCAAGCCAGATGGACGGATATCGCTAAATCGATTCAGAAAGTTATTCGACATAAGTCGATCGGTATAATTTAAGGTTGGTGTTGGACTAATATTTTTGTACGTTACAAACATGAGCACAAATCCCAATATGATGGTGTAGGGTATAAAAATAAACAGAAATCTTAGAACTTCCCCACACAGAAGAACTTGAACAGATTTTTGTCTCGTGTTTTGTTTACTATGGTGGGGTGAGTTTTCAAGAACTGTAGCTTTTCTACTGGCCTCTAAACTATTTTCATTTGGGACAAACTTTATAAGTTTACGCAAGCCTATTCAAAATGAATTTCAACAATTATAACTATCAATACTAAATGAATGGAGTTAGATACTACTCCAACGATTTTTCCTATTTATGCCGTAATAATGGATTTGGGAGCATATTGCAATGTTAAACTTGCTTAAATACTTTGAGCAGCACATATTTATTTGTCAGCTACAACTGTTTTTTGATGATGTTAATAGCGCTAGTAAATTACTTGTCGATTCTAGCATTTTATCCAGTAACTTAAATTGATTTAATTACTTGTTGGTTTCTTTACTCTAATCCAATGCAAACCTGAAAGGCTTAAATAACGTTTAACTTTCAAAATGATTTCATTGCCCTCAAAATGTATATAGGCAAACTTAATCACTCTACGAAATGAGGTTTTTAACAAGTAAACATAAATGTCACTGATTTTAAAGTGATTATTGTGTATTTGAATTGTAAACTGCAAGAAAAGGTTATAAATACTTTAGGTATTTGCTAAAATTTGTGTGTGTGCATGAGTTTGTGTGATGGCAATAAGGTGAAGTTGACACTGCAGCCTCTTTAACACTTTGAAATTCACTACTTTTCACTTCACTTTAATGCTGTTCCAAGACTTTGTTGTGGCTTTTGCTTTTGATACTTTAGAAACTTTATCAAGTTTGTGTAGTAACAGTTTAAAGTAAATTTTGTTGAAATTTTGTTTAGTATTAGTATAATTGTTAAAAGACTTAAGAGCCAATATGTATTTACATAATTTGTTTGGACTTAAAAACAACTAACTGCTTTAAAAATTTGTAAATATTTTTACTGTTTTAAAAAATTGTATCTAAAAAGTTTCTTAAGAGTTTAAACAAAAAAGCATTTATCATATTTGTAAATTAGCACAATAGTTGGGCAAAAGTTGGTGTTTCACTTTTAGTTCAATGCAGAGTATCTTGGATTAGGAAATTTTGCTGAATATTTAGTTGTTGATATTCTCAACAACCTCGCAAGAAATTAAACAAACTTTTTATAATGAGTAACAATTTAGCTTTTTTATTTTTTAAAAATCTTTGTATTCTTTATTAAAAATACATAAATATAAAAACTTTTGTTCATGTCATGTTGATGCCTTAAGTTTCTTTTACTGACTTAAGATATCAACATCGGACAACACTGCATTAATCTTAAAATTATTTTTTCCCCCCGAAGATGACAAACAATTTGGTCGAAATATTAGAAATAAACAATACAAATTAAAAATTAAAAACGAACATTTTTAACAATATAAAACGTCTACATTAGGTTGATTGAAAAAAACATTTTTTGGGGCTCAAGCATTATTTAAAATGTTATAGGGTAAAGTATTTTTGAGATTCTTTTCAGATTTTTCGGAAAAGATTTGCAGGTCGCACAAGTCAAATTTTTGCAAGAAATCAGTTCTGCCGGCCATTTTTTGAGTTTTCTTCATAACTTTGTCAGAAACCACAACTTTCTTCAGTTTTGAGGAAACAATTTAAAAATGTCCAAGCTTTACTTTTGTTTGCAAAAACCATAAGTTTTGGCAATGAATTTACTCACTGAGGTACCCTACATTACAATTTTTCATAATTTTTTCCATAAATTTCGTAAATAACGCTTTGTAACTTTTAAAATTTATATGAACATGAAAAAAACTAATGCTGCAGTTTGAAAGATCTATTAAATCTAAATATAGAGACAATAATTTTTGAATTTGCTATTACCGCCTTAGACTTGCACAAAACTGATGCTTTTTTGAGGAAGTTGGAATTTTTTTTACGAGTACAAACCAATTTTTTTGTTGATTCATAGATTGAACCATCGATATCAACGCTGCAGTTATCCTCGTTTTCCAAAAATTCCGATCTAGTTTTGAGAATTTGTTTGTTCTTTAGATGTTCCGGGAGGTTGAGTTTTTTTTACGAACATGCTCTTTATGTCGTGCAAAAGATTACAAAGCAAAACATTTTAAATTTAAACACTTTTTGCACGCAAAAATATAGCTTTAACATTTTGTTTTTAAATTGTTTCCTCAAAAGTAAAGAAAGTTGTGATTTTTGACACAGTTATGAAGAAAACGACGTTGAAACCTTTTCCGAAAAATCTCAAAAATGCTTTAGCCTTTAAGCTTTTAAATTATGCTTGAGCACCCATAAAAATCTTAAAACAAAATTTGTTTGGGACAACCTAGTCTACAGGGCACATTAAAACAATCATTTCTATATTTTTGTTAAATGATATTAAATTATTAATTTTTGATTTTAGGTAATATAAATTTACTCTATAAATATTTGAGTTAACCTTTCCATTAAATACTAATTTAAATAATACAAATATTAGTAAATAACCAGTGACCACAATTTCTTACTAATTACAATGAAAATTTCCTAAAATTTTCATTAGCTGAACATTTTCATTGAAATTAGACGCATAGAAATGTAACCATTGCACGCACGGTGTGGTTTTTGCAATAAACAAAAAATATGCCCAGATAATCAACGACAGTGTGAGTAGTGTGGTGTTGCAATCGTATCAGTATCAATGTCATTATCACACTATCACATTCGTTAATTCATTGTTATTACCGCATCAAACAAAATAACAAATCTAATTATGGGCAGGCATTAGTAACAATTCAATGAATTTTTAAAATATTTCATAAATGAATTCATAAAAGGAATGTTTTTTTTATCTGAAAATGCCATTGATACTGTCAGTGTATTGATATCTGATTAGGTTTTCTCTTTTAAATGTTGATTGTTCTATTGAAAGTATATAATACCTTATAAATATTTGATGCTACATGTGCTTAACGTTTTGAATTTAGTTATATATCGTTATTAATATTTAATTTGAATGATTTGCTTTTATTTACTTCATTAATTAATAATTACACTGTGCCATAATATAGAAATTAACTAATTTAATGCAGATACTGATTGCTGGTTGAATACACATAATACGAGGGCTGTTCGGAAACTTCTTAGCCTAGAACAAAAAGCGCGATAAAAACAGAAAAAAGTTAACCACCTTATTCAAAAACGATTATTAAATTTAACAAACGTATATAAAGACAGATTTGCATATACAAATTTGCTTAATAAACGTTTGTTAAATTTACTAATCGTTTTTGAATAAGGGGGTAAGTGTTTTGGAAACTTCCATCTGTCGATCTGATAACTACTACATATAGAAATAGGTGTTTATAAAAAAAGAACGCATCCGTGATTTTTTTACACTAGAAAAATTAGAAATTCGTGTTTTCATAAAATATTTAAATAAAAAAGGTTTATCGAGACCAGAAATTCATAATGATATGGTGAAAGTGCTCCTACGTATGCAGCAGTAAAAAATTGGGTTGCTGAATTTAAACGTGATCGTGCAAGCATTGAGGATGAACCACTTAGTAGACGTTTAAAAACAGCAACAGCATCAGAAATTGTAGCCAAAGTGCATGATAACAAAATTGCGATCATGGGCATCTCAAATGATTTTGCACGAAAAACTACAGATGAAAAAGCTTTTTGCAAAATGGGTGCAGTATTTGTTCACAGTGGATCAAAAACGCAAAAAACTGAAAATTTCTAAAGCTTGTTTGGATTGCTATAAGAACAATAAAATAGATTTTAAAAGTCGTTTCACAACTGTTGATGAGACATGCAGCCACCACTGTATTCCAGAGACAAAAGAATAATCCAAGCAATGGACTGAAGCTGGAGGAAGTGTCCCAAAGAAAGCAAAAGATATTCAATTGGCTGGCAAGGTTATGGAAACGGTTTTTAGAGACTTCATAGGTATTGTAAATGTAAAAATTCGAGAAAAACGTCCTGGCAACAACACAATAAAATACTTTTAAATCCAGATAACGCGCCAGCGCACAAGAGCGTTTTGTTTTAACAATGGCTAAAATCAACGAATTAAAGCACGTGTTGCTTGACCACCCAAATTATTCTTCTGATTTAGATCCTAGTGACTTTTAGCTGTTCCCAAATCTAAAAACAATCCTAGCTGGCAAGCGGTTTTACCTTAAATGAAAATAGAATTACAACCACTACTTTGACGGCGTTGAGAAAAACTATTGAAATCAAGGGATGGAATTGCTAGATAAGCCTTGGAATAAGTGTATTGAAGTTTTAGGAGAATATATTGAAAAATAAAAATGTTTTTGAAAAACTAACAATTCTACAACTGTGCTAGGCTAAGAAGTTTCCGGACTGCCGTAGTAATACTGTACTAATTGAATGGATAATTGACTCCCACAACTCACAAAAACTCACTAGGCAGAATATAAAATTTATTTTTTGTTTTGTTGCCCAGTGTTATTTAATTCCAAATGACAACCATAAATTGAATAGTCAAAATTTAAATCATTCGAATTTCTTTATTATAATTTTTAAAATCCTTAAGGTCAAGCTTTAAATTAAGTTCCATTTTTAAAATTAATTTTTAAAATTATAATTCATAATTGACTACGTTTAATTGTTTAAAATATTTTTAAACCTGTAACTTTATAAAAATTGATCTCACTTAAAAACAGACAATTAATTTATTTATTTATAAATTTACTTTAAATGCATTTATTAAATAATTTTAATTGTTTCAACCATAAATTGCTTTAAAGTTAGACAAATGATTTTTAAACATTTGTTTAAAATGTTGTATTAATTTTTTAATAAAATGGATTTGAATTTAATTTTTAGAATACAACACACACAAACAAAATTACTACACAATGTACATGTTACCCAGCAGTTTTACGAGCATTCAAAGGGTACCATTTAAGCAGTAAGTGTGTAATGTCTGACACAGTGATGGCAAACATGTACTTTTTTGCTACATTTTAGACACAGTTGGCACCGTGGTACTACCACAAGTCATTTGGTACAAATTTAAAACACTGTTGCATCAAAATTTGGTATTTTAGA
Source organism: Bellardia bayeri (assembly GCA_950370525.1). Lineage (NCBI taxonomy): Eukaryota > Metazoa > Arthropoda > Insecta > Diptera > Calliphoridae > Bellardia > Bellardia bayeri. The sequence continues at coordinate 86,115,652 of OX493265.1, read as the reverse complement.
TGAAATAGATAAATATATCATTGAAGTTACTATTTGTGTAATAGTGCAAGCAAAAGAGATTTTATTATACTTCATGAACATATTGGAACTGATATCTATTTGAACTTTAATGCATCCATAAGATGATAAGCAATTTTTGTTTGAATTATCGAACAATGAGAGCCTTTGACATATTAATTTACATTTAATGAGGCTGAATTTAAAAACTAAAGCTTAAAATGTAATTAATTAGGATTTCGAAATCGTTAGAAGTTAACCCCACTATTTCTTCTATTCTTGAAATAATAAATCTAGTTATGTAATCGAAGGATGCACGAATATATACTTTAACTTAATTTTATAAATAAGATTATTGTAGTTAATCGCGATAATTAACGCAAATATTATTCCTAAAGATTCAGAAGTAGCCGTCTAAAAAAAAATTTAACTAATACAGACAAATCCCAAATGAAGATAAATTACATGAAACAGTTTTTTACGAAACGAGCCCTGTTTTTTTTTTGCCTTTCCAAGAAAAAGAGGTTTAATTTTCTTTGATGCAGATGCATTCACCGAAAATTATTAGTGTATGCTTTGGTAACTTCCTTCCTGGAACACTAGTTGCATATCATGAACAAACGATTTATCTGGTAGCATTTTCCAGTTTTATAGCATTTATAATATTTATAATTGTGGTATTATTTAACACGTATGCATGTGCTCTTTAGTAATGCAAAGGTTAGTTTATATAAGCCAAGTAACTTAGCGTGAAGGCCACTGCCACTACAGTTTAGTATGTTTAAATTTGTATTCTGCTTTAGGGATAACTCACTTTAAAATATATTATAATATACTACACCCATATATACAGTGGAGAGTACAAATGAGTAGATGTTAGGACTTTGCGCACTTGTTATTGCATAAAAATAAAACTAATACAAAAAATGAACACTCTCGATTATGCGCTTTTTATCTTAAGTTCTTCAAAAAAAAACACGATTTTTTTTACTGGGGTATATCAAAACTAAAAGTATAACGTTGTAAGAAAAAATTCAAACGAAACAAAAACAAACCGCATGTACCCTATTCTGAAACATACAAACAATTTAGGGAAAGACAGTATTTATATATATTATTTATAATATATTTCTTAAAAATTCTTGTCCAAAGCTAAATATATAAAAATAAATAAAAAAAATAAATAAAAATAAATAGTTTTATGGAACAACCATTTAAAAATTTAGTGACATTACTTCAGTGCACATAAATATTTCTTGTGTTAAATTTTATGTCAATATTAAGATTTAAAAATATTTATACATGTTAAACTGATTTTCTAAAAGGATCTTTGAGATTTATGATCCATAAATTGAATTTCGAAAGTAGGTCTTATATAGAAGCTACGACATTATCAGCCCAATCATGAATAAAAATTCCGCGGGAGTTTTTTTCCTATTCAAATTCAGTGTTAAAAAAATAAGAAGGGAAAAAACTCCCGCGGATTTTTTATTCATGATTGGGCTGTATGTTCCATCATCATTTGGCCGAATGATTTTTATACATATAAATGAAACATATGTGTAATGAATATTATTTGGATACCAATTTCTTTAACCCTTATGTGTACACCAAGGTACCCGGGTACCTTTGGCGTTTTCAGTCAAAGTATTTTCATTGAAATTGATAACTTGCATACCTGAAATTTTTTGCGAACACGACTTTTTTTTTGTAATTTGCCTGAGAGACCAATTTACTTTTAACACCCTTTAATACGCATCAAGGTACCCGGGTACCTGTACGTGTTTTATATGAGAAATCTGCCATTGCAAACCTTAAGGCGTTAAGAAAAATTATATAAAATATCTCTTAACTACGCTCTAACAATGTATTTAGTGCGAAAATGGTTTTTCATATATGTAGGTACCCAGGTACCTTGCAGCGCATTAGAAGGTGTTTTTTTTTTGCCGCACACATAAGGGTTAAGAGTCATGCCCTTGAAAGTGATTTTTGAATTATGATGATTGAATTATGGACCAATGAGCACAAGATTTATAGACATGATTAGGCTTCATGTACAACATTTTTGTAGTAAAATTTGTTTAAATATGTACATAAATCAAGCATTTATGACCAATAAAATCCTATTTCGAGAGGACATTTCTAGGTGGGCTAAGTGAAATAATAAATCAATTGCAACCAATTTCAGTCTTAATAGTTCTTCGAAAAACTATCATTTACTTATTTATAATAACCAATGGTGATCCTAAAATTCCAGACCTGCTGGACCATATAGTTGTTTATAATCATACAAATATTCAAACATTACATACTTCAATGAGCGTATATTTGTATAAATGATTGTATAGAAATGGCATCAAAATATTTCATGTATACGATGGTAGTTTGCAAAGGTTTTCAATTAGCAATTAATGTTAAGTTAACAGATACTACAACTTGGAGGAAAAATTGTTGATGCTGTCGAAAATAGAAACTCAGTATAATTGAATACTTGTCGCTAATTGGCAAACATCATTATGATGACATTATAACATTTATCATTTCAAATCAGGTTTAATTGGGAGAGCAACGGCATACATACCACTGAGAAAATATTGGGATGATATGAGACATACATACATATACAGTGTAAACAAAATAAACAGAGCATACACAATATGTATGTTTACTTCATGTAAAGGCAATATTATTTCATTATTAAAAATATTAAAAAAAAACTATTTAAATTTTAAAAGTTTTTAATTTTCAATTGTTTTCGGAGATACTAGTTTAGATTAATTGCAACATGCGTTTAAGAAAAGTGTTTTTTAGAAGAACAATTTTCTCCATAAATTGTTTTTTCATTGGTGTGCTTTCGAGCTGGACGATATGTTTTTAAAGGTCACGCAAAGACTAATATGGTGACATAGTTTTTTCTGTCTAAATTGAATGATACTGATGTTGATGACGTGTGTTTCTTTTAATATAATAACATACACAAATGTTTCAATATCATATGACGTGAAAGACATTAATTGCAGCATTAGACATTTCTTGGCCGAATGTTCTCTCTTTTCGGTGATCAGAATTAAAATCTTAGATCGTATGATTTCACAAAGATAAATTCCTTAGTACGAATTTACACGAAGATATTTTTATTGAATATATTGCTTTACAATTTTTCCTTGAAATTTATTCGGTGTTCACACAGCACAATTCTTATTGCTTAAATAGCTCAAGTTTTTATATGAGAGTGTACACAGGTTTGTATGTAAGAGTAATACGAATAAGAGAGTAACACGAATTGCTAGTACAATCAAGTGTACTCGTGTTATCTTCCCCTCACCACGATGTCAAAAAGATAATCAGGAATTTATTAAAGAATTGTTTCGTGTCAATTGGGACTTATTATGGCACTATTTGAAGACAATGTCAGTACCAACAATTTCACCATCACTCATATATTGAATATAAAGTTTGACACTGCAGTCTATTTTTGCAAAATGATCAAGGAACATTTTGGCAATAGAATGTACTCGTATCTGTTTTAACAAAGCAGTGGAGTTAATTTGAGCGATGTGCTACTCCATACATACCCTCATCCTGTGCAAAAAATCCCAGCTAGCAAGCGATTAACCTCAAATAAAGATGCAATTACAGTTGTAAACTATTATTTTAAAGTTCTTGAGGAAAACTATTTTAATCAAGTTATAGAATTGCTAGATAAGCCTTGGACTAAGTGTATTGAATTTTCGGGATATTATGTTGAAAAATAAAAATGTTTTTTAAAAACTAACTATTCTCCTTCTGTGCTAGGCTAAGAAGTTTCCGAACCGCCCTAATAAAGAAAAAAAATTTTTTTTTTTCATTTCAAATCTTAAATTTTGATCATTCTACTGTGATCTTAAGAAAGCACTTTGTAATACTAACTAAAATAGAATAACGTTTATTATTTAATAAAAAACAAATATTTTCTTATAAACAATCATAAAATCACTAAATTCCCCGATATTCTGATGGCGTATGAATAATATGTAAAGTGTGCAAAAAAATTGCATGGCGTATGAGTGATACTTATTTAAGTAACAAAGAGCGTGTAGCTAAACACTATCTGCACACTCCCATAATCAATAGAAATTAAGGCTTAAGTCGGTTTTAGTGACTTTTTTCAAATCACTATCAAAATTTTATCACTAATAGAATTTTAAATTCTGTTTAAAATAAAAAAAAAAAAATGGTTGGGCGGGGCTCCAAAGTTAGTATATATTTAGCTATATCTTGAAAACTACATTTTTTTACAAGACGATTTATAATCAAATGATAGTTATTTTAAAGACCTTTGCAACGATATGTAACACGACCTATTTATATGGAACACCTATTGACAAATTTCGCAAAATTATTTTTTGATACGAAATTCTTTTAAAGAATCTAAAAAATCCGGGAAAACGGTCTATATGAGTAATTATATAAATTACATTATTTTCAAGTCAAGAAATTAAGCTTTAATTTAAGATATAACATGACCATGTAGGTAATATAAATCCGAAGATATTAAAGAAAGATTATGACATTTCACCATAAAAAATACAATCTGTACTATGCGAAGCCGGTGTTCTGTATACCATGTAGGATGAAATCTTTCCGCCCGGCCACAGGCCGGCAATACAAGAAATTTGTACAATGTGAAGCCGGTACAGGAAAAAATCCTATCATGGTACAAAATTTTAAAAAAATGTGTTTTTTTAATTTTTCAGATCTTATAATTCTATGATTATAGTACCTACAGACACATATGATACCTTAAGTTAAAGCTTAATGTCTTGGCTATTTATATTAATAAACTAAAATAACACTTCTAAAGACATTTTTTTTAATATTTTTAGATTTAAAAAAAAAATTCAATTGTAATCATGATATATATCGTTGGAAAAGTATTTTTAATACCTTTAATTTAATGTATTACAAATTATCAGACACCCAGTAATTCCTGAGATATAGGCCTATATATTTTCAACTTTACGGGTCCTCTAAAAGTCCTATTTGATGATTTTTTTTTTTTTGAGCAAAGTCACTAAAATCGACTTGTTCCGAAATTAATATTAGATTCTAAACAATATCAATGGAAGCGTAAGAAATTGGAAATATTGAAAATTTTCTTAAACAAAACGCACAGTATTTTAAGTGATTCTCTGTTGTACCAATATGAAATGCTCGAATTTTCTGATGTTAAAAGAAATGCTGATTTTATCAGCGATATAAATATATTTTCTGAATTTTAGTGCCTTCTCTAGTCTAGTAGTCTAATTCGTAGTATGCTAGCTTAGCAAGCTCAAGGTAAAATGCTGCAAAATTGCGCAATCAAAAATTTAACAACATGTTGCTTGTTGCCTGATACAATTTCCAGTGATTATTGTTACTGAAAAATCATGATCAAGGTAACTTTTATAAAACACAAAAAAAAAGCCCATCCAACACTCTCCTAAAAAATACACACACACATTTTGAAGTAAATGTTCCTGTATGTCTTTGTAACGTCATAAATGTTATAAGTTCATGTGTTCATTTGCATCTACATACATATATTTATACAGATATTCCTATAATATATTGTGTATTTGTATATAAATCTGTTTTTTTTTAAATATAACGGTTGAATGCACCATGAAACATCACAAGCAAAATGTTGTGCCACATGACATATGAGTATTAAAAAAAAATATAAATAAAAACAAAATTTAAATTCACATTTTTACTGTGTTCATCAACATTTAATATTTATGAATGTTTTATGTCTTACTTTATGTTTCGTGCACTTTATTTTTTTAATATGTATATGTTTTTATTTGTTATTGTTTATTATTTATATAACCGTACGGGATCAAGGGTAAAAGGAAAAGGTTTCACTTTATAAATTTAAGCAAACTTGCATATAAATATATTAAAATCGACATTTATGGAAATCCATGAACTCGTTTTTTAGATTTATTTTTTACTTTGTGAATATTTGATAGAAAAATAAAATAAACTAACGTTGATTTTGTAATATAGTACGAGGTCTGATCAAAAAAATAATCGTTATTTTAAAATTTTTCAAAAAGTATTTCTTGGTTCATCAATAACTATCTTGTCCCCTTCAAAGTAATCCCCCTCACATATAACACACTTATGCCAGCATTTTTTCCAGTCCCCGAAATACTTCTGAAACGCGCTTTTTGGTATCGCCAACAGCTCCTGTTTCGATTTTTCTTTTATCTCCTAAATAGTAGCAACACGCTTTCCTTTCATCGGTGTTTTCAGTTTTGGGAAGAGGAAAAAGTCAGCGTGGGCCAAGCCCGGCGAATACGGTGGTTGAAGCATTATAACGGTTTTGTTTTTGGCCAAACACTCACGCACAAGCATCGATGAGTGAGCTGGTGCGTTATCATGGTTGGTTTTTCCACAATTCTGTGCGTTTCTGACGTAGTATTCCTTATTGACCGTACATCCTTGTGGCAAGAATTTATGAAGCACCATACCATTAACGACGACGAAAACAGTGCGCAAAACCTTCACATTTGACCGAAATTGACGTGCTTTTTTCGGTCTTGACGCTTCTGGAAGTTTCCATTGGGATGATTGGGCTTTGGGTTCACTGTCATAGCCATATATTCATGAATCCTCACCACGATGTTCAACAGCTCCTGAGCGATGTCCATGCGACGTTGTTTTTGCTCAAAATTTAGCAATTTTGAAACAATCTTCGCTGCCACACGTTTCATGCCTAAAACATCTGTAAAAATTGCATGGCATGAGCCGAACGATATGCCAACATCATCAGCAACCTCTCTGATAGTGATTCGAAGATTATCCAAAATCATTTTCTTCACTGCTTCAATGTTTTCATCGGTTGTTGAGCATCTTTATTGACATCTTCTCGACATTCCTTAAACTGGTTATACTACAATTGAACTTGTATTCTGCTCATAGTAGACTTCAAATGTTCTTGCGCATTTAATTTAATTTTTTACACAAAACTTAATACAGTTTCTTTGATCCATTTTTTTCGAATAGTAAAACATCGAAGAGCACACCAAAACACGACTAAACTTTTTATCTGACAATCCAAAATGGCTGATATTACCAATATATAAGTATAACAGACATGTGTACCAACATAATAGAAAAAAATTGTGAAAATCGAACATACGTAACTCACGAAATTTTAAAATAATGGTTATTTTTTTTATCAGACCTCGTATATTACACTGTGCTTTAGATGGTCACTTATTTATGGTTCCTATTTTATTCTGCAAAATATGACAAATTTTAGAAAAATATTAAATGTGAGTAAACTTTATTTATACGTATTTATACGTTTGCATTTATTTACAATTTAATGTTTATGATTTAACATATTTTGCTATAAATTTATGATAGCATGAAGTACATTGTCTTATTCATATATTTAGCAAAGACTTTCAGATACAGGGTATCAATATTTAGACTTTGCCAATTATATTGTTTTCCACTTGTTTTATTCCATTTATTATTTTTATGTTGAAATAATAATATTGAAAAAGAAATTATGTGTATTTGTATAGTTATGAATATAAATACAGACCTGTGCATGTTTATTAGGGTGATGGTAGAAAAACTTACAGAAGTTGTTAAACAAAATTCAAGTTTCTTTTATGTATAAGTTACAAATTCTGAAAATTTTTGATATTTCATATAAATAGTTTAACGCGGAGACCGAAAATAACGGATCCACTTTAATTTTAGTGGTTAATTGGCACCACTTAGTTTTTTTTCTTTTTTTTTCCCCCGAGAGAGTGAAAGACTGGCAATTCATGATAATTTTTAATTACAATTCAGAAACATATTAATATTTTTAATACAACGAATTTATAATAACGTCAAAAAATAATAAAAAGTTAAGGAGTTGATTAATTGTTAAATCATGATTAATTGTTAAATTTAGTTGTTTGTTTGTTTAATTAAATCTAAATATGTAAAGGGAGGGTTTAAATAGGTGTAAAGCAAGTTTTCATGTGAAAACATATGAAGTAGCTATATAGCAAAAGTGATAAAGATTTTATATACTCGTAGTCATTGAACTTACTTGGATTTAAATTAATAACAAAAGACAAAAAGAAATTAAATATAGTCTATATACTTTGAATTCGCTGCAATATTATTTTGTTTTTGCAGGAATGATGTTGAAGAAAACAAAATATTGCAGAGCAATATTTTTTAATTGGCTTGTTGTGTTAAACTTACAATTTTGTGTGATATTAATTTTAATATCGTAAAAAGGCCTTTTTGGACTCAGAAAATGATTCTGACATACTACGTATTTTTTTGTGGAAAATTAAGATGTAAAAAGGTAGAATAAAATATTTCTGACATAAAGAATAATCGATGCTAACTAGAGCTTTTCCCCTTTAATTTTTTAAATTAACCCATATCATTTGTTGTTAATAAATTTATAAAACTTGGTAGCTGTAATGTAATTTAGGACCAGAAACCACGAATTCAAAGTGAAAATTTTTTCACAGATTTTCTGGTTTTGAGAAAATTGGTGTTCGTTTTATTAAACACTGGGCACTATTTGGCATAATCGTTTTATTGTTCCTGTATATTGTGAATAACGAAAATCAAATTTTTTCATTATGTTCAACCAATTTATCCAAGTCATTACAGATAAATAGCAGAAATCATTTATTTAAATTACAAATATGTGTCATTTTTCTTTATGAGATGCTTCAAAACAATGTGTATGAAGTGCAACATTGCACTTGGTTTTTGGCATTTCTTACACCTTCACTTTTTATTTTGCTTTTTTTTTAATAACAAGATGCTTTCTTTTTCTTATAGAAAGACGATTTGTTGAAAGCCTTTGTGAGTCGTTGAATCAATATCTTCTTGTTGCAATATCTTGAAACAGTCAAGTTTCCAAGCGTTTACTTACGAAAAATTTAAAGTAGCGATCTATAAAGGCCAGTGCCACTTCTTTGCGCGAATTTGCAACACTATAATTTTGTACAGCATTGTCATGCAAATCCACTCCTGCCATTCATTTGTTGTAGTTTTTTAATAGCTGGGATTGGTTATAATTAACAAAATGACCGTGTTCTATTGTGCTGCCATCATTATTTGTATTTTGCTTTTTCCATCTTTTTACAGTAACAATAGGGTAGATTTGATCAAAATTGGTAGCCACTGTGACTTCGTTATTGTCCTGCCAATGGCAAATTAAAATTTTGTTTTTGCTGTCAAACTGAAAATCATGATCGCCTCTCTCCAAAGATGTTCCGGCTTGTTACTCAGCTCCTCCGATTCTATTTGCTCGCACAGTAACTGTTGCATACAATCTTCTTTCAACCAGTAGGCACATGAGGTAATAAGAAGTAAAAAAGTTGTTGAAATTCACGGTATGCCTAGCTGCAAACTCAACTTCCTTGTTGTAGTTGACCGACAACCCGACACTAGGTATGCAGTTGAAATGATATCCAGTTAAAGAGGCCAGACACCATAACTTATACCCAAAACGAATTGGCTTACCGCGTACAAATATTTTGCAAGAGTGCCGTCCAAAATATGACACCATTTGCTCATCAACCTCAACAAATTCCGAACTGCATACATTTTTTGTTTATTAGCTCGTGACTTTTTATTGAATGTGTACTAACAGTGTCACCCTAATATATTAATATATATTCACAAAATTCCTTTAAATATTTGATATTAAAAGTTTGTTTCTATCTTGTTTGATTTGTATCCTTTAAACATTGTAATATTGATGACGCGCAGAATATTCACACATACGTGAGTAGAAAACTTACATACGAGTACACTAGTGTGTTTATATGTTTATAGATACACTTTCAATCCATTAATACATACATACATGACATTGTATCTTTAATCTTAAGCTCTTACATTAAACAATTGTCTTTTGTTTGTGTATCCCTAGGTTGTATGTATGTTTGTTGTATTTGTGTATAAAATAAAGGTAAAATTGTGTTTTAGACAAACACAGATAAAATGTATTTATTTTATATCAACATATTTGTAAAGGATTTTCGTTGTATAAAAATGTAATTTTGTTTCTATTTTTTTGTTGATTCATATCCAATTTAAACATTTGCTTTAGATTTTGTTTTGTTTGCTTGTTTTTCTAATATATGTATGTGTGTATGTGTGTATGTATGTATAAACATTGATGTTTTGTACAATATAAATTTCTCTTTATCAGTAGTATTTATTTCAATTAGTTGTGCTGTCAAGGATTAGCTATGAAAAATATATATGTTATTTAAATCATTGTCAATCAGTTTAAGTGAATAAGTAATTTAGTTTTGCTTTGGAATTAAATATAATAACTATTGAAACATGATGACACAATTCAATTATTTAAAAAGTCTTGATTTAGCACCAGAAGTTTGTCATTATCAGCAATATGATATTATTTGTTTATTTAAAAGAAATTTTATTAATGTTTAACATATTATTTATTTTAAAATATGTTTAGTTAAAGTTAAATATATAAATACAAGACCCCACAAGGACCTGTTTATGTCGGTGGGGTGTCATAAAGCCATAGGACATAAAGCCATTATGGCATTTTTTACATGAAATAGGGTGACATGCAACATTATCAAAAATATGGCTTTATGTCTCATTTTTGGCAAAAAAAATTATGGCGTTAAGTCCCATTCTATTGAGAATTAATTACATATGCTCTTATGGCTCAATGGAATGAGATTTGACGCCATAGGGCTTTATGTCCTATGGCTTTATGACACCCCACCGTTTATATCCAACGATTTAGCTTTATCTTTTAGTCTGTGTAAAACTCTATTACGTCTAAACTACAAAAGCAAAATTAAAGAAATACATGTGAACTTTTCATTATTGTCCTAAAAAGTTTGTTATTGAAAATCATCAAAATTGGTTTATTATATCAATTCATATTAATAATCAGAAATTAATTAATAAGAATTTTTCAATGCAAATAATTTTGATGAGTTTTGTCATCAAGCTATTTAGAACAATGATAAAGAGTTTCGTAGAATTTTTATTTTATTTTCGCTTTTGTTTTTTAAAGATAAGAGTGTTTTACACAGATGTACGGATATAGTTAGGATATATGTTTTTCATCTAAGCATGCATTTTGTTGATCTGTTGATTGTTGTCGTATTTTTATACCCACCACCAAAAAGATGGAGGGTATATTGAGTTTGTCATTCCATTGGTAACATATCGAAAGAATGGTCATAGAACCAAAAACCTATATATTCTGGGTCCTTGTAAGTTTCTAAGATGATTTAGCCATGTCCGTCCGTCTGTTGTTGGCACGATGGAGCTTCGATTTTTACCAAACATTCTTTGATACACCGAAATTTTTGGTACTGCAAATGAGCAACGTTTCACACTACCTCCATATTTTTCAGATATTTTCTTCAAATATAATGCACATAATAGCATGAAATTTTGCACACTTTATTTTTATTATAGAAAAAAAGTCCTGTTGAAAATGGTAGGAATCGGTCAATGATTTCTCATAGCCCCCATGTTTATAGCCATATCTAAACAAAATTCTGCAATAATAAGTTTAATGCAAAGTGAAATCTGAAAACAATATTTTGTTTGTATCGGTCCATAATTTTGACATAGCCCCATTCAAAGACCAATTCTTAAATGAACATAAATCTTTTGTAAAAATGACTATCAAGTTGAATTTCGACAAGCGTAATCAAAATATACATTCAATCGTCGTACGAAATTTTATGATAATCGGTCGATATTTTACTATAGCCCCCATATAAAGCCTACTTCAGAATAACACTTAAATGCGCATAAAGCTCTTATAAATCTCCATAGGAGGTGATTTGGTGGTTACCTTTTTACACTGTTGAGTGCCAATTTACTCGAAGCAATTTTTGTTGAAATGTTTTCCTTGAAATATCTTCGGTGTTTACATAGCACAATATAATTGCCTAAATTTTGAGAAATAGAATATGAGAATTATCATATTTCTTTTTTACGTGTTTTTGTGAGTCAGAACGAAATTTACGTACGTTTAGAATGTGTGTGTATTATTTATATGTTATTCTGTTTATAGAATTTGTATTATTACAAATTTGTTTTTGCTTTTCTTGCTGTGTCTACTTTTTTGGTAGATCAATAACAGCAATGTATGTATGTTTTTTTTGTGATTTCTCCTCTTTTCTTTTTGGTGGATTATGCTATTTTTTGTAACTACGAAACACCGGAAACACTTTTCAAAATATAGTTTTTAAAATCAATTTTTTACGAAATTTTTATCAATGTTTCTTGAAAAATTTATATAATGTTTAATATAAAATAAACAAAACAATTTCTTCATAGTAACAATGTAAAACACAAACAATTCTACACTATGCGTTTTAGAATTTTTCAATTATATTTCAGAATTTTCTATTTAATTTTATATATAAAAAATTTCAATTGGTTTTCTGTAGTTTCTAGTTGGTTTTCAGAATATTCTTATCGTATTTCATAAAAGTTAAGTTAAAAATATGTTTGGATTCTGAAATACAATTAAAAATTTCTCAAATGCATTTGAAAATTTCTGAAATACAATTTGAAAATTCTATAATATTATTAGATATTTCTAAAATATATTTGAAAATTTTTTAAATATAATTGGAAATTGTGAAGTTTAGTACATTTAATTTTGTAGGTACATTTCCCTATTAAACTTTTTAATAAGCTCAGGTACAACATTCATATTAAAATAACAATATTTGTTTAGTTTTAAAAAATCTTTAGTGAATAAAATCCCTTTCAAAGAAGACGTTCCTAACCTATTCCTAATTTTTATTTTGTTTAAGTTTACCTGACTAAATACTCGTTTGACATTTGCCGAAGAATGAGGTAAAACTAAAATTCTTTTGTATAAATTTGGTTAGGATGGGAAACAAGAGATTTGAATCTTTTCTATGAATTTCAGAAATATGTTTCCATAATTCCAATAAATCTTTTCTTTTTCCGAAACTAAATTATAAATTTTATATGAGAAAAAAGTATTGCAAATCAGTTATACTGAAAAATCGTCAAAATAGGGACAAAGATCGTCAAATCGTCAAAGGGTCATTTTTGACACCAAAAATAGTCAAAATGACGATAAATCGTCAAATATGGCAACAGTGCATATATATGTAATACGAATAAGAGAGTAACACGAATTGCTAGTACAATCAAGTGTGTACTCGTCTTATCTTCGCATCATCTCGATGTCTAAAAGGTAATCAGCTTAGCATAAAGAATTGCTTCTTGTAAATTGGGACTTAAGAAAAGCAGCAATGGTATTTATAATTCCTCTGCGTTAAATACGGTACAAATTTGTTTAAGCTTAATATAATTATTTAAAGGATAATAACAATATAAAACTAAAAATGCAAAATCTAATTATAACACTTTACACACAAATTATTTTAAATTCTCCACAAATTTGCATAATTTATGAAAAGGCTTAACATTTTAAATACCTTAAATATAGTAATTGATATAAAAATATAATATCAGCTCTTTGGACAACCTTCTCATACCTGCTTATGTGTAATACTGAAATTTTAACTTTATCTGTCATTGTTTTCAAATTCAACTTTCATTTACAATAAAATCTAAAACAATTTTTTAATAGAATTCTATTTCTACTAAACGAATTCATTTAAGCCATAAAAGAGACTCAAATTTAGTTTGTAAAAAAAAGTTTAACACTCATTTCATTTTTATGGGAATTCTTTTTGTGTGCCTTTTTTTTTGCCATGTTTTATTTTGCTTAGTTTTATATATATGTAGATAAAAATGTACCGCAGTACAGCAGCATATTTCCTAAATTGCCTTTTTTCCCACTCATTGTGGTTTTGCAATTTATCCAAATTAGTTGTTAACAATATTGTACAAATAAGAAAAAAATAAATTATGGAAATACATAGAAAAATGTAACAAGTAGCAGTTTTTACAGCTGTGGCCAAAAATTTGTTTTATTACCAAAAATCTTTTTGATTTGCTATCAGTGACATTTTGTGACAATTGAAACGTGATATTTGAGGAGGGTTTAGAGAATAAAATATTATTATTATTGCTTTAATGTATAGGAAGGAATTCAAGAAATTTTCTTTGATTGTTTTTTTCTATTAAATAATAAAAAAAAGAGTTGAGATTGTTTGTAGCAAAAATTTTCATATATTAAATATATTCTATCAGCAAGTGGAAATGGTTTAAATCGTTAGTTTAGTGTGCTACTAACCTAGTGTAGCAATAGGCCGAAACTACTTAAAACCAGGCGTTAAATAAATCGCAAGATTTTGGTACAGCTAAAAAGATGAAAATATGTTTATGGAAAATGTATTAAAACATATAAACCCCGAGACGAAAATATTTGCAACTATTTACAAATTATAGGAAGAGGGCGCTGTAGCCTCATTAAGCATGAGTTGGTATTTGCAGCCCGGGTTCTTTTAATTTTTAACTTTTATTATGAAATATTTATACGAAATAAATTTATTCAAAATGGCCATTGTTAGCTATGAACTTGTTCCAGCTTTCTAGCAACATAAGGATTACACGGCAAAAGAATTGCTCATATTTTGATGTCAAGAATCAAGCCAATTTCCGATACCCTATTTTGAAGTAAAGTGTATCACAGAGGGAGCCATTGAAGCAAATGGTTTTCGGAACTATAATATAGTTACTGTAAGACGGGTGAGTCCAAAATAGATTTTAACTTTTTTAGCGTTGTCATAATGGAATGTTACGCTTTCATGTCTGGTCGCAAATACTGGCCAGAGTTCTCTTTCAATGAATCAGTTGCATACTTGATGGGCTGGATAATTTTTCAATCGGTTGACTGATTCTCACACATCTTACGCTTTCTGTTATCGCAATGGATTATTTTTTTTTATCGAAAATAATGATTCGCTGCAAAAATGCTTGAGTTTTAATAGCGTTTAAGCAGTATTTCGCACTTGCGTGGACGATCTTTTTCTTTCAATACATTTCTTATGAATTTTTTCATTTGCTACCGATGCTTGAACTTTCGTAGGTCCAAAATTAAGCAATACTCGTGGCATATTTGCTTAGGTTGCAATTTTATTTTTAAAATCACCGAAAATCGGTAACGACCGTTATTTTGGAAACACCCATTTATGAAATCCCGAATCCCGGGTTTTGAAAAACCAGTCCTATTTGTTAATCCTAACAATACCCTTGTTTTTCTGTAACAAATTAGTTACTAAAGTAAAATGGAATGCATAATACATTGCTTGTAATTTGACTTATAATATTTTATTGTTGCTGAAAAATTCCCATGTTGTTAGCTTTCAACTCCTTATGTTTAAACACTTTACAATTTTGTGCTTCTACAAATATTGATCTCTACGTTTCTCAAGGTGTTGCTATGAAATTTTACTTTTCGTTTTAGTCTGTCCTTGTAGCAGCCTCTACTTCTGGCTGCTACTGCTGTTCTTTTTATAGATTTTGACCTGATTTTTGTTATCTGACAAACATACATGTATTTGCTACTGTAAACTTTGTGGTATGAACTTTCAAGAAACTAACGTAAGTATTTTATGTGCGCTAGAGTACGTTTTACTTTATACCAGTGTGTGTGTGTGTCTTAGAATATTCTAAAGTATTAAGGGTCATTTAACAGTGGTTTTAATTAAATTTGATATATGTACTTACATACACTCATGTAGTTGTTGAAGTGATGAATTATATAGATTTTTATATTTAATATATTTAAGGAACTGTATAAAAGGTGGCGCAAAAGTAGTCCACCTATCAGAAAATGCTATACATTTTGCGCAACTTGATGAATTGGGATTGGAAAACATGTGGTTCCAACAGGACGGTGCAACGGCACACACTGCACGTGCCACAACCGATATGCTGAAGGATAAATTTCCCGGGCGCCTAATCTCCCGTTTTGGCGATTTGCACTGGCCAGCAAGATCGCCTGATTGGAAGTTTACTTTTGCGCCACCTTGTATAAGTAAATAAATGTTAAGTCTGAGGCTTTGTATTGGTTAGTGGTAAGACTGGAATGGTAGGCAATATCTCTGGCATGAGTGTTTTAACTAACAAAGTCAGACTTTGGAGATATTAAATACTATTCTGATACCAGTAATTATTAAACAACTGAATATAATACATCTATTATACATCTCCTTTGAATAACCAAATTGCTCGAGATTTCACTTTTCTATAGCATCTTTCCCTTGCATCTATAGAGTATTTAAAATGTAATTCTCCCATTTAATAAAATTTAACTTTTGCAACTATAAAATACTCTCTCTTGACTGTCCACTTTCATCAAGGTGTGTGTGTGTGTGTGTGTTTAGTTATTGTTTTATGTAAAGCCACAAGTTCCAGCATAATGAAGGCATCTGTTACAACACGTCTTTTGTTACATCAAACAAGTTTAAGAACAAAAACAAAAATTAGGTTAAACCATCATCAAAATGTTGGCAATACGTTACCCACTTGTTCTTGTTTAATTGCATGAATCGAGAGAACCTTCAATGAGTATATAAATATGTGGTGTGTAGCTGTGTGTAATTAAAGATACACACACATGCACACATACATACTTGGTTGTGGTAAATATATACCGCATTTAACCTGCTTTAAACACAATTGTTCTTCATTGATCGAATGTCATTTTGGAGTAGATTTTACAGAAAATAAATAAATATTACTGTTGTGTTTTTGGAAAGTGTTGTTCTTTGCTGTTCAAGCAATGACACCCAAATGATCACGGATGTAATAAAATTTAAAGTGCACTTGCACCAGCACCAGCACCAGCATCATCAATTTATTTTATTTATTTCAGTTTTACCATTTTATTACCATGCATTTTATGTCCTAAAAGCTGCAATTTATTGTTGTTGTCGTAATTCAAATTTAGTTGTATAATTGATGATGCAACATTGAGGTTTGTTTGGTAAGCAAAATATTTCAAGGGGAATTCAATTAAAATGTATTTAGAAGAAATTTTATTTTAAAAAAGTATTACATCTTTAAACTGAATTAATTTTTACATTTTAAAGGTCATTTTGCCAAAAGTAATATTGTTAAGTTAAAAATTTTTAGTGATTAATAACATTTGACAGTTTTTTTATACAATACTGACAGCTGCCAAAATGGCCGCCAGTTACAAAAGTGGTACCAACTTAAATTCTGCAATAGACTACAACGGTTTCTTGAGAAATTTTGCCTCATTGATAATACCACAAGTTATTCTTTATCCATCAAAAACTTTACTTACAAATTAAGTTAAAAATTAAAAGGAAATTGTCAAAAAGTACTTATTTTTGTTCGATATGTCCCAAAATAATCCCTTATAATTTTTTACTTTTAACCCAAAAATTAATAACTTATTTTTAGACTTAAAAGTTTTATAAAAATGTGTCGTTGTAGATTTATTAGAACAAAATATTATAAAATAAGTAAACAAATTATTAAAGAAAATTTCTTATTATTTTCGACTTGAGTTCATTTAATTAATAACCCAAAGAATACCATTGTAAAGTTATATTTTTCTAGACAATTGATGATGACGGCCTTGGCAGGGTAGAAAATGCATTCCAGTGTGCCAATTGTCTAGAAAAATACAACTTTACAAAAGTATTCTTTGAGTTATTAATTAAATGAACTCAAGTCGAAAATAATAAGAAATTTTCTCTAATAATTAATAAAAAAAAGTTCAACCATTTTTCATTAAGAAACACAGTAGTCTCTAAAGAAATTAAGTAAACAAACTTAAAAAATATTAGGGAAACTTATTGCAAATGATATTAATAAAAATTTATAATCATATAAAAAGTGCTGTTTCACACGTTTCAGTTTAAGCTGTCCAGTTTATGTTCAATTCTGTTTAAAAAAATTTGAAAATTGGCCATTAACTTCAAGTATTCTCTTTTCCCTTCACACCCAAAAATACTTGCCTTGAATAATCAGAATTGAAACGTGTGAAAGCGGACTAACTTCTCTAAATCTATTTATTTGAAGGAAATTTTTTGGATTTTATAATTACGATCTTTTTATATACATATATATGTATGTATGTATATAAAATAGATGTAAGTAATTATTTAATATATAATTAGTAATACATAATAAAAGTGGCGAATAAATCTACGAAATAATGAATTCTGGAAGTCATTAAAATTAAGAATGTAAGTATGGCAGCAAGAGACCAAATCATGACACTGTACTAAATTTTTAAAAAGGGCAATGGCAAGGAAAATTAAATGTTACACCTTTTACTCTTGCTACAAAGTTGTAAGTTCTGTTAATATGATAATTTAATTTGATTTATAGTTTAAATATCATCTGGTGAAAGAAGAATAACTTTTTTGAATTAAAAAACTGGGGAAATACTATAATGAAAAATAAAAAATGTTAGAAATTTTCTGTTTAAATTATTTTTCTTGAATAGAAATATATTAAATAAATATATTTTCAAATGTGTATATCTCTTATACTGTAAGAAATATTAATGGCTATTGTTCAAATGTGTTTTTATAAAACTAAACTTTAGCAGTAAAATTATATCGTAATATTCAAATTTTCATAATTAAGCCAAAAATTTACCAGAAATTAAATATCGAGGTGCTAAATTTTTTGGAACTAATAGCGCCACAAAGCTGAATACATGATTCTCAGCTATATACATGTGAAAATGAATAACCATCGGAATTTGAGACTTTTCGTCGATTAAAATGTTTGTCATTATGTTGGCGTTTTAAAGACTAGTATCGATTTTAGCTGGCATCTATAAATGGGAATGTTGCGAATAGTGATATCTCACGCATTCATGCTATTTTCTGCATTTGCCTAAAACACTAGAGAATCTAAATAACAAATATTCATTTGAGAAACATTCCAAACAGTTAAACTAATGTGCATACTAAACCAGGAATAACTTATACTCCGATTTAACAATTATTCAGTTTTCTATTGAAAGGCCTTATTTGAAAAACACTTTCCGTTAATGCTGTTTCATATTTAAATTAATTGGCAAACAACTTTTAAATGTAACTTTATGACCTGTGATATAACTTAAACAGCCTGCACAAAACTTTTAAATTGATAACTTTTGTTACTACGTTACAACAAAATAAGTATTTTCTTTATAAACCTGTTTATTGTATTGTACATTTCGTAGAAATTGTATGAAAGAACTAACAAATTTGTTTTAGGTTTCAGATTATTAAAATGAAAGGCACTTTCGCAGAAAAACCACAACAAAGTACTTGAGGAAAATTTGTTTTTTCTGTTTTGCTGAAAATTTACATACATATGTTTAATAAACCTAAATATGCTCTTACCTTAGAAGCGTATAAAAAGAAATAATATATTGTGCATGTCTTTATTATTAATTAAAGTACACATTTTATTATGATAAATATTGTACATGTATGCGTATACGTAATATAAAATACAAATATTATGTATACCACATGTAGTACAGTAAATGGTACAGTTACTGAATCTATTTTGTATCTCACTGGCTTTTGCTTTTTTCATACCATTGCTTTTAGCAAGCAACGAGATTGCTTCAAGTATATTAGTTATACCAATACCGTTTTTTTCCAGTTATTACAACTGAGCTATCATCTGAATCCAGTTCAAAGTTTGAGTGGCTACGAAAATTATGTTATTTCAGCTTTTTTATGTCACGTCTAAATATATTGATTGGCATATGATTAATATTTATTTAATACAAATTAAAAAATACTCCTTACAAGTTACAATTCTGCTGAAGCAATATACATATTTTTATTACTGTGACTACCATTTGAACATTTATCAACTATTTGTTTCAAAACAGCAACAACGTTTTAATTTCCAATTACTTTAATTCAATTTCATGTAAAAGAAAACTTTAAAAATCAACATTACAGTATTAACAGCTCTGCTCTGTTGCTGCCACTTGAACATTTTTATAATATTAAGAATAAAGAAAATGTTGTTGCGGCAACAATTGTCCCATCTGTTCATTCTACTTATTTAGAGGATGAGTGGATGTGGATACGTGTGCTTTGTTCCAGGGAAAGAAACTGTTTTTTTTTTTTTTTGTTTTATTTATATTTTTCGCAATAAAACTTCAACATAACTAGTAGTAGTTTTTTGCTTGTACGAGTATATTATATTATTTGTTGATAGTTTCTCGTATTTCTGTTGTTTAATTTATATCACTGTAGTTTTAATGTCATTTTTAGAATTTCAACAATCTTTTCCTTCACATGGCTGGCAAACAATGTAACTAAAGACAAATAAAAACCAATATCATGAAGAGTAGCAAAACTAAGAGTAATATTGTGAAGAGACTATGAAAAATTGTTAAGTATGGTATGTTGTAGAACAGATATACTTATATATATATGTAATATATTGTGGACAACGGTGAAGAAATTCTTATATAAAGTTGGTATAAAATTACGAGTGTATTCGTGGAAACTGTAGCTGTTTTCTATTATATTGAGGAAGGATTTAGAAGCCAATCATCAACTCATGAAAGTTATTGTATTGTTGCTTGTATATTAGATAGGTTGAGAAGATTGTAAATGGTTATAAGATTAATTTGAAGAAATTTTGAATTGGACGTATATAGAATTACAAGGAAAATCTTATTTAAAGAATATTATAAATTTAGAAAATGTTTCTCTAGTTAATAAAAAACAAAACACCGCGGTGTATCAAATTATGTAGTCATCATCCCATCTCCAGTGTTTAGTAGTTACAAAAAATAACATAATCCACTTCTTGGTGGGGAAATGACAACAAAAAACATACCTACATACAGATTTATAAATAATGATAATGAATACACACACATTATAAACGTACGTAAATTTCATTCTAACTCACAACACGTATGGAAAAAAGAAATATGATAATTCTCGTATTCTATTTCTCAAAAAACGGTGAGTTAAATAGATGATGTTTACAGATTGATCATGGACAATGAAGATTGCTGATGACGCCTTTGGCAGGGTAGAAAATGCATTCCAATTTGCCAATTCTTCCAGTAATTTACAATAGTATTCTTGATTATTCGAACTATTAGCCTGAATAAAAAACTTTTCTCTTAAAAAAATGTTTGTTTTAAAAATGGATATAAAACATTTACGTTTTCTAGTTTTTAGTTTAATGTTAATAAAACTTCTAAAACATTATAGGGATTTACTCGAAATAGTTAAGAGTTTTACTTAATTTAAGCCACAGGCAATAAAACGTTATTATCCCTAGAAAGATAAGCTACCTCTCTCAGACGTATGTCTTTTTAATTTTCTACTCTTTTTTTTATAAGAGAATATTTTTATGCTCAGTATTCTCAGTCAGTCTCAGTAGCTTACTAGTGGTGGCTGTTTTCTTGCGGTAAGTTGATCTGGTTTCTGAAAAATTAAAAACGTATTATTAACTTTTATGTAATTTTTGGGTACCAATTCATAGGACTTGTTGACACATAACCTGTGACAATTGGTTTACATATGTTCCCTTAGTAAAGAGTCTGCTTAAGCACACCAAACAATTTGAGTCTGGTGGGAACAATAAGACGAAAAATCGAAAAACGAAAAATCCCCAAAGAAATAAAAAAATATCGGGCCTTATAGACCTTTGACATTGTTATTATATAAACGGAATCCATCTAAAATGGTTTGTTTGTTGTTTTCCTACAAAAAAAGGTACCGATATAATTTGATGTTATAACCAAACAAAAGGTGGAGTCGATACATTAAACCAAATGTGCTCACAGGTGTCATGTTTCAGCTAATGGAAAGCCTTTAAGTCGCAGAGAATATACCCAGCAAAAACTTTACTTACAACTTCAGTTAAAAAGTAATAGAAAATACTACTTACAAACCTACTAGAAAATGTACCTATTTTTGTTCGTGATGTCCCAAAAATAATTCCTTATAATTTTGCCACTTTTACCCAAAAAATTAATAACTTATTTTTATACTTAAAAGTTTTATAAAAATGAGTTGTTGTAAACAAACTTGATAAATATTAAGGCAACATATTGCAGAATGATATTCATGAAGATTTCTAATCATATAATAATTGCTGTTTCACACATTTCATTTTTAGCTGCTCAGTTTTTGTTCAATTCTGTTTAGAAACTACATTTCGTACTCACGCGTATGTTTAATTTTCGTGCTTTTTACGTATAAGTTTCCACTTTTTCATGCAAACCACTTTGTTTTGGTGGGGAAAAATATGGAGAAAATAAGAGAAAAAACAAAAGTAAATAAGAAAATTGACTAGTAACTTCAAGTATGTATCCCTTTTTTCCTTCTCACCCAAAAATACTGGCCTGCAAGAGTCAGAATTGAAAGGTGTGAAAGCGAACTAACTGCTCTAAATCTGTTTATTTAAAGTAAATTTTTTGTATTTTATAACCTTAAACCTTTTTAAGATATATATTAAGTAATTCTTTAATATCGAAATAATGTATTCTGAAAGTCATTAAAATTAAGAATGTAAGTAAAGTTTTTGCTGGGTATAATAATACTTTCCTTGTCCCTAACAACACCTACGATGCAAATGCGGCCCGAAACTCCCACTTTTTCGAGATCTTTCCGGGACAGCATTCAAAATTTAGTATCTGTTAATGCCCAAGATAATAGTGATGATTAATCTGCTCCAAAAAAAAAACAAAATACTGTGGATTTTGTCCATTAAAATTCGACTAATATCCAAAGTGGCATGTGTCAAATGTCAAACTCCTGTCTGTGGAGATCATAAGAAACTAGTCTGCAACTGTTGCATGTGATGATAAGTTATTTTTTATTTAAATGACTTGTATTATATACAAGAACTTAAAAGAATTAAAAAAAGGATATTTATGTATATTATGTTAATTTTTGATCTCTATTTAATTTGTCTTTATTTTTTGCTTATTATTATTACTACTTACCAAAATATTATATTAATGAAAAGAAATCTTTATAAATAAAAGTCCCAAAAAGGATGTGAGAAACTCTACGTCTTTCGGACGTATCGTTATCTTTAACGCACACAAAATAACGTTATCTTTCTAAGTTTATGGAAAACAAATATTCCTAGAAGTTTTAATATAAAATACCACAAAAACTCCTACGCACTATTTTTCTGTAGTACCTCAACTGTACCTCAACCATGTGCAACAGTTTCAACATACAAAAAGAACACAAAGAAAATATTTTATAATATCTGCTAAAAAGCAACTGCCTTCAAGACTGATTAATCGCTAAACTTTTTAACAAAAACTTAACAGATTTCAAGTTCAAAAGATTTTAATTAATTTTTCAATTTTCTCAGTTTTTTTTTTTTTTTGTCAAAGTTTATTTTCTTTTAGTTGTCGATTCGGTTTTTCCCAGTTTTTCATGACTCGTTAATGTTGTGTAAATAAAGCGTTAAAGTCCTTAAGAAAATGGTAAAAAAGGCTACATAAAACAACATAAAACAAACATTTTAAAAAGGAAAAATTAAAAATACCTAAATACATTAACAAGGAATAGAAATTAAAAACATTTTGCAGCACTTCATGTGGCAATAAATCATTTTAATGAATTCCTGGAATTTCACACACATTAATTGTATTTTCTTTTGAACAAACAAAATACCCCATGAAGCTGACTTTGAGGGGAATAAACGCTTTGTAAATTTAGAACTGCAAATAAGTTTGTCATAAAAATGCACTGAGAGAAGCAAAAAGTTTGTAGCTTTTTTTTATCAGTTTATATGCTGGTTGTTTTTATCTTGTTTCTATGTAAATTTTCATTTATTTTTTTATTGATACAGTTCAACCTTGATATAACGAATCTTAAGGAGATTAGAAAAAGAAACGTTATATCGAATAATTCGTTACAATGAGGTTCGTTATATCGAGGTGAAGTTGCACTTCTATTCGTTATAACGAGGTAATAAAAAAATTTTTATATTAATCATCATCTGCTTACCATGTTATAGCGAACGATTTCCGCTAATACTTTACTAAGCATCAAACAACAGTGAGTGTCTATCGATTTAAAGTGTCTGAGCCAGTGATTATCTAGCTAGATTGCAACAACAACTGCTGCAACAAGCGTACAAGCTCTTGGTCTAATGCATGCTGCTGGAGACGTTGCAGTTGCAAACACAATAATTTTGTGTGCATCTGTTTCATATAATTTGGATTAATTGATGGAAATCGTTATGAAAAGCTTGTAAGTTGACAAAATTCGTTAAATAGAGGTAAATAATTCTTTCTATTTCGTTAGTCTGCAGTGAATGAAAATTCGTTATAACGAGGCTATTGACAAATGTATTTGTAATAGAGAGGTTTATTTTGTATTAAATCTTATGGAGCGTTGTAGGGGATTTCAAAAAATTATTTAAATCGAGAAATTCCTTATAGTGAGGATCGTTATATCGAAGTTTGACTGTATAAGCACATTTGCTTGCCGCCTTATAAGCGGCTTAAATAATTCATAATTAGATTTCAGTTCTTTTATTTTTTTATACAATTTGGTGGCAATTATATGCAAGAAAAAATATTGCGCAGTATTTATATTTGCGCTTTATTTAGGACTGTTTAAATATTGTGTTAAATGAAAGTAAATACAAATAAACAAATAAATATTTATTTAAATTATTAAAAAAAAATCAATGGAGGTTATTTTAAATTATTCAAAATATGATTTTGTTAATAAATTTAAATGTGGTGGTTATTTTTTTTAGAAAATTATATTTTTTTTTTTAGAATTCTCAAACTGTTCAAAAATAATTGAATAATGATTTAGTTTTTTGAAGCAAATTCATTCGGCAAATTTTTAGAAAAACTTGATTTTTGATAAAACGTCTTACACATATTGTTTTTGTGAAACTTGTCTGCATTGACTTAAAAGTCAAGCATTTCTTCAAGATTTTTTCATAGAAAAGTTTTTCGAATATTCTAATTATCAAATACTTAACTTTTGATCAATGTCTCTTAATTTTGCATGCAAAATCACTTTTTCCATAAACATCTTTATCAAAACTTTATATTCAGTAGATACTCCGCTTTTTAAAAAAAAATGTTTGAGGGATGATTTGTTTAACAAGTTTTTTTTGGCACCTCTGCTGTTTTTGTGCAGCATGTCACTATTAAACATGTTCAGTAGAGTGGTTCGCTTTCCATACAAAAAAAGTTGCGTCAGTCACATCCTAGGATTAAAGATAATGTAAAAACAGGTCCAGAAATGTTTTTTTTTGCCACGCCTACAAATACTGCCCTTTTCATATTATGTTCATTGTGTCGCTATTTTTAGTCCAATCATAACATCTGTCCACAATAATTTTTTATTACCGCATCAAATTCTAGTCATCATGAATTTGACGTGGTAGTAAAACATAATTGAGGACATAAATGAAGCTCTTATACAAAATGTTATGATCGGTCTAAAAATATTTCTGGAATAGTTTTTATATTCTCTCTAATCCTAGGTTGTGACTGACGCAACGTTTTTTTTCGAACCACTCTAATGTTTAGTTTGGCCTACAATTTACCTACGAATCGACTTACAAATGAATAACGCTTGTAGATTATTGAATTTTATTATACAAATTTATGCTCAGTTAAGAAAATGCATTTTGCAATTCTACTATTTTGTGGTCAGTTTGAGCGTCTATCTGATGCGGCTATTTGGAAACTTGTGACTAAAATTTGCACAAAATTTACATTATAATGGACATTAAACCACCAACACGCAAAGCGGACAAAGGAAAATGTCACAGCTGTATCCGCCAGTGTTGTTCACGACCGTGAACTTTCGATTCAGCGCCGTTCGCCGCAATAGGGCCTCTGTTACTCCACTATGAGCAAAATTTTGCGAAAGAATTTAGGTGTAAAACGTTTTTATTGCTGGTGCAAGCAATAAATTCACGCCACAACCTATTACAATGGCTAACATTTGATGCTGGGGCGCAAATGGATGAATATATAATTTTTTTGTCACAATGAACACAATCAAACCTGCTGCCAAAAACAGATTTATCCTTGAATGTCCCGAGTAATCCATTTACCATGGACCTGTCTAATGTACATATATTTGTGCATGCATGTGGTTGTACATTAAAATTACACAAATACAGTTCAGTACAGTCGAAATCTTTTCTACGTTTAATCCCTGTTTAAACATTTATTGCCCTGATTTCACAATGCAAGCGAATGTAAATCCCAATGTAAATTTATGTATAAAACTCAAACAGCACTAAACAAAAGAATCTAGATTTTCAGTAAAATGAACATTACCAAAGTAATGTTGACTATATGTAGCAATTGGAATTTGATTATAAGCAAATCCAAGTGTAGACGGAATAATATTTCAAAGCAAGTACACTTATAGAAATATATTACAATACTAATAAACTGCAAACACAACACAATGTCTTGCTAAGACATATAAAGTAGAACGTAGTTGGATTTATTTCATTGTAATTTGAGCTCTAATAATAAATTAAGATTTAACTGGCAAAAATCACACCCACCAAAAATCCAGCTCATTTTTTCAACATATTTTCAATACAATTACGTTGGCGTTTCAATAATCTTTGACCCATGTTTTCCTAACTTATTTTTATTACAATGATTTGCACATCATATATAGATATGTACTTAAAAAAATCGTAAGGAATTTGTAATGATTTTAAGTAAATGATTTGAAAAGTATGTAACTAAACATAAATTTTATTATTATCCAAATAAAGCTACAAATATATCAATACAATAGAAAATCTTTTAAAACCACCCACTTTTTAAACAGAATGAAATTTAAAACATTTTTCTACTCCATTTTTACTATTTTAATACTTTCAAAGCTAAAAATAAACTTCCTCCATCGGGAATACAAGTAACGACTAACATTAGTTGTTAGAACAAAAAAAAAAACAAATAAAATACTCAAATTCCAAAAAGATTCTACGAAGTGTTCAATTGCACAATGATACCAATAGGAGTAATAACAGTTACTTGAATGTGAACTTGCTGATACAAACAACAGACAGTAGTTAAAATATGGTTTGCTTTTGTTTTTGGTCACACAGTAACATCAAGATATTCTCATTACGAAATCTGATTAAAAATTTAAATTTCATTCACAACATAAATCTCAAGGGTATTAGTATTAGTATTAGTATTAGTATTAGTATTAGTATTAGTATTAGTATTAGTATTAGTATTAGTATTAGTATTAGTATTAGTATTAGTATTAGTATTAGTATTAGTATTAGTATTAGTATTAGTATTAGTATTAGTATTAGTATTAGTATTAGTATTAGTATTAGTATTAGTATTAGTATTAGTATTAGTATTAGTATTAGTATTAGTATTAGTATTAGTATTAGTATTAGTATTAGTATTAGTATTAGTATTAGTATTAGTATTAGTATTAGTATTAGTATTAGTATTAGTATTAGTATTAGTATTAGTATTAGTATTAGTATTAGTATTAGTATTAGTATTAGTATTAGTATTAGTATTAGTATTAGTATTAGTATTAGTATTAGTATTAGTATTAGTATTAGTATTAGTATTAGTATTAGTATTAGTATTAGTATTAGTATTAGTATTAGTATTAGTATTAGTATTAGTATTAGTATTAGTATTAGTATTAGTATTAGTATTAGTATTAGTATTAGTATTAGTATTAGTATTAGTATTAGTATTAGTATTAGTATTAGTATTAGTATTAGTATTAGTATTAGTATTAGTATTAGTATTAGTATTAGTATTAGTATTAGTATTAGTATTAGTATTAGTATTAGTATTAGTATTAGTATTAGTATTAGTATTAGTATTAGTATTAGTATTAGTATTAGTATTAGTATTAGTATTAGTATTAGTATTAGTATTAGTATTAGTATTAGTATTAGTATTAGTATTAGTATTAGTATTAGTATTAGTATTAGTATTAGTATTAGTATTAGTATTAGTATTAGTATTAGTATTAGTATTAGTATTAGTATTAGTATTAGTATTAGTATTAGTATTAGTATTAGTATTAGTATTAGTATTAGTATTAGTATTAGTATTAGTATTAGTATTAGTATTAGTATTAGTATTAGTATTAGTATTAGTATTAGTATTAGTATTAGTATTAGTATTAGTATTAGTATAACAATATTTCAAATTTAGGTCATATGTTCTATAATTCAAAGCTGTACTTACAAAATGGAAATTAGTTTCGAAAACCCTCATGTATTCTTTATTTGTCCTTAAATTTTTTGCCTGCTCCGATGGAAATATGGACTTTAAGAAGAAAATAAAGATCTCATTTTAAATATATTCGTATTTTTTTGAGAATTGAAGAATTTTCTTTCTTAGTATTTTTTAAGTTTTTGCAGTTAATATTTAGAATGACAAATTTAATTTATGTTAAAAATTTCCTTGCATTATGTTAATAAACGCAATTTGTATCAAAATATTGATAAATGTAAAATTATCGGGAACAATTTTGGAATTTATTTGTTTAATTAGATTAAGTAAAAAGATTTAAATAAATTTGAATTTAAATCTTTAAAAATAATGCAAATTTTAACATATTTGGCATTTTAATTTTGCTCATAAGATCCACAACACTGCCATAGAAATTATCTTTTTTTTAGCAACTGGAACTGTTCTTCTCTTGTCACGTCCTGAAATGTGTTTGTTAAAACCAAAACTCTCAAATTCCTCACTGCATTAAGTGCATTTTGTCAAAAAATTAAGTTTATCTGTAATAAAAAACACAAAAAGTATAATTCTTGCTATTAGAAGGAATATATTTTAATTCAACTGCTCTTCAAAAAGGTCAAAATAAATAATATATACATTACGCACTTCCCCAACCACTGTTCCATGTTATTATTTTGAAAAACAAATACTCTCCCACTCACACATGAAATCCAAAATGATTTTATTATTTTTCTTTCAGTTTTTCAAAAACAAATGACGCAAACTTTCAAGTCATTTGGGACAGAAGTCGTAAATAGTAAATGGGTTGAAAAATGTTAAATGTTTACACAGACACCATTGTTACTTTGTACCCTTCCTGCAGACATATGCAAATAAACAGTGTAACGTATAATCGCTGTTTCAAACATATACAATATCTACAAAGATGGACATTTATATTCAAATATCTTTGCTCTCGTATACAATTTTTGTTAAATTTTACAACTGTATTAAATCAAATTGTAACTAGATGCAAATTTAAATATACAACTATACTACCAAGTATGCTGGCACATATTTTCATGCACACTTACACAAAGACAATACAAATCTTTTGTGCAGCTGTTACGCAGCAGTACTTTATCTTGCAGACAGTCATGCTAAATTTGTATACAGTGTCTAGTAAAATGTGTACAAGTGATTAGGTTTATAATAACTGTATAGAAAACTATGATTGAGAGACTTTTATAATTATAGCTGTAAGACGTTAATCCGCTTAAATATGATATTTTTGCCTCAACAAGTCATTATTTTAAAAACTATAATAAAGGGATTTCATTGGCATTTGTTAAACACATTTTTAAACATCACTTTTCAAACATTTCACATTCTATGACACTCAACAAATCCATGTATATATGTATATATTCTAACGTCAAGGGTCTCACTGAATAGTAACAACAACTTTATGACAAGTTTTTAAGAAAATTTAAATTTCATTTCATTATTATCTATGTATTATTTGCTTCTATTTTCGGACTCATTATTATTTGACTTTAAATCATTTTGCAACACAACACACATGTGTGTGCAAATGGACTTTTATGTTCTTAAGTTGCAAATAAAAGCAGCAAGATTTGCATAAAAGTTTACAGAAATAATTTGTTCTGCTTGAAATGAGCACACACAGCTTGCTTTGTTCTGACTGCTTGTATTATTTACGCAAGTATGGGGTACAGAATTGATAATGTGAAAAATGTGTTGCTATCTATTTTGGTAGTTTTCTAATATGCTGTAAAATTTATGTAATTTTTATGAGAGACATCAATATGAAACATGTCCACAAGATTTCAATATAATTTTAAAAGAAGCAGCTTATTTTATGCACTGCATTTTTTGGTTACCAAAGTTCCATAAAAAGGAAACTAACAGGAACTTAAAAAATAAACTGCTGTAATTTAAAAGACAAACTTTTATAGTCAAACTAAAATAATTTGTTTATAAAAAAAAAACACAAAATGCTGATTTAGTCATCTCACAGCTTATTTTATGCAGGCACGTATGTGTTTCGAAAACTTGAAATTAAAACTGCCAATTACACGATTTAATATTTGGTGTAATAGCCTTTATTATTAACAACAGATTTACGGCGATTTGGCGTAGATGCGATCAATTTTTAGGTAATACTCGGCGAAATATTCAACCACTCCGTCAATAGCGCGTTTTTCAATTTTATATTGTAACATTTATCTATTTATATCAATTAAAAATGAAATTGAAAAAAACCTAATGAAGCTATAGTATAGTATATATATATATGTATATATAGTAGTACATACACTGCGGGTCATCAGGTTAGCGCCCCCCATTCGTTCGTATGTTTTTGATTTTTTTCATTTTTTTATTCTACGCAAATTCGTAATTTTTATTTTGGTTTTGCAAATATTATGTTTGATTACTCTCACAACAAATTAAAGCGCGAAAGAAGAACCTTAAATTCAACAACCCAGGTTCGATCCCCAGTCAAGAAAAATTATTAAAAAATTTTTAATAATAAATTTTTCAAGTTGTAATTCCTAACTTCAGTAAAAATAATTTTATGAAAATTAAATTTAATGAACTCGAGCCTAACTAAAATTTATCAAGAAGTAAAAATTAACAGTTCAATTATGAAATAATAATTATTCTTCCAATTATGTTTAGTATTTTTTTTTTTTTGAGGTTAAAATATTTCACTGGCCTTGTATAAAATGTGAGCTTGATTTATACATTTATATTCATCTAATTACATGCCTCCCCTACCAATAGTAAAACTCTTAAATGTTTTAACAGTTCACGTAACATATAAAGGAAGACACAATCCTATTTCCGTTAAGCATTATTAGTTGTTGTAAAAAACATCTGCTGTTTGAAATAATTTAAACATATTACATGCAAGTGGAATAATTTATAATTAACTTAAATAAAATATAAATTTAAGAATGCTTTAGATGAGTAAACAAAACTTAAAAGAAACTTATACACATACCCTCGTATGTAATGAATATTCCGCTGAATTTTGTCTTTGACTATCCCAATGTACATATGTATGTACTGGCATAGTTAAAAGACTTAGATACAAATCTGGCAAAACTTATTCTTGTGCGGACATATTTTGTCAAGAAATGTAAGTTAGTATGTAAAAGGGAATGTTTTTTACAAATACAATTTAATGAAATTAGTAGTGTTACTTGGTTATTTATATTTATTCGATATGATTCTTGGCAATAGATTTATATACATTTTATGTTCTAACCAGACTGGTGTTTGACTAGTTGCAATTTAGCAATTTTACAAAATGTTCATATTTTTTTAAACTTTGTATGCAAAATATAAAATATTTAAATATATATATATATATGTCATTTAATTTAATTTAATAGCATCACATGCTGTTAGACTTACAATGCCAATACAATTTACATACAAAAATATTCATTTTATTTTTGAAATAATTCTACAAAAGAAAAATTTTGTTGCACAAGTTTAATAGTTAAAAAATAGTTGAAAATTATTCAACCCTTTAGCTCAAATGCCGTTGTGAATGCAGTTAGTTGCTTTAAAAAAGAAAGTCTTCAACTACTATAATAAATGGATTGCATTTTATTTGCAACTTTATATAGTTTTCTAGAGCGGCATTAGTTTTGTAACTTTAATATAATAAAGTTTTGCAATCGCCAGTTCTATGACTTGTGTGAAGTGCTGTAAAAAGGAATAAAAACATATTAGATAGATGGCAATATTCGTCTGTGCCAAATCTTAAATGCTCTACAACTAAATATAAAATGAATTAAAAAAAACACACTGTTCTTAGGACTAGAATATCCTTAGTCAGTGTTTTGTAATCAGCCTCATCGCAAATTTTATTAGTATTTTATATATTGTTTGATAGAAAAGTTAACGCACAATATAATTTATTTTGAATGTTTAAAAATTTCATTTAATTTTAATCGTTTATAGTTGATATAATTATAAATTCTCATCATTTCTTATAGAGTTTGTCTGATTTTCATAACAATCTTCAGTGTAATTTAACAATTTACAAACTTAAAAAAACATTGTTCCATATTTACCACAAGTTAAGAAACAGAGTATAACGAAGTGTAAGATTATAAGGTCGGGGATAATTTGATTGAATTTCATCTCAATAACGTTATTTACAAGAGTTGTATGGTTGATTGTAACACTCGGAAGTGGAATTAATTCGGGAGCTATTACCAATTATTGACTGACAGCTACGAGATCCATTAGCATAATGAATTATTAGGCCGAACACAAAACGTGCTTTTTAGAAGTTACATGTTTTATCTGGAGTATCACAAGGCGGCCATCTGGGACCTCTACTATTCTCACTTTTTATTAATGACTTACCGAATGTAATAAATGCTTAATGTACGCGGATGATGTGAAGTTATTCTTAAGCTATAATCAGTTAATAGATCTACACTTCTGCAAAAGGATTTTAACTTATTTTATGATTGGTGTGCTAAGAACTTAATGGCACTTTATATAAAAAAAAATGTAAAACTATGAGCTTTGCAATATGTAAGCCAATAACTGCAAATTACTTTTTGGGAAATCATAAACTGGATTTGGTTGAAAGCTTTCTGGACTTGGCTATATTATACGACCCGAAATTAAACTTTACCCCACATATAAATTCTATAATATATAAAGCCAGGGGTATGCTTGGATATATAAAACGTTGGTCTAAAGAATTTAATGACCCGTATATTGCAAAAACATTATACATGTCACTTGTGCATCCGATTCTTGAGTATGGGTCAGTTATTTGGGAGGCAATTTATCGGACACACTCCAATGCTATTGAATCGGTGCAAAAACAAATTCTCTTGTTCTGTTTTCGAGGATTACGTTTTAATCCACTTAACTTACCATCATATCCTGGTCGTCTAGCTCTTATTAAGCTGCCAACACTAAAAAGTCGTAGAGTTATACTGAATGTATCATTTATTTTATATGTTATTAATGGTGTTACATGCTCTAATTCTCCAATAAATGAAATTCTTTTCAACGTTTCACAACGTCCTATCAGAAATTTTTATCAATTGTCAATAAGATTTTTGAGATCAAACTATGCTGATGCTGACCCACTAAGAAGGATGTGCAACACGTTTAATCAGTTATATAGATTTATAGATTTTTCATTAGACCCCAGTCTTATAAAACTTTATTTAATATTTATAAAAAATGAAGTAGACTTGTAGTGTGTTTTTAGACAAAATTTTCTTAAAGTACATTTAAAGTCTACTTTAATTTTTTTTAAATAAATGTTTTAAGTTTGTTAATTTTTAAATTTGTGTAAATGTTTGTAAGGAATAACATCCACAGACAATAAATAAATAAATAAATAAATAAATTATACAATTACAATAAGTACTAATATTGTTAGTTGATACGAATCGGGTCACATGGCAAGGAGCAGGGGAATATTTGTTGGGTAATTATTGTTTTGTATGTATTATATATATCTTCCAATGCAGAAGGACTTGCGACGACTGAAGTTGTTGCTGATGTCTGTGATTTGTCATAAATTGGGTTTAATTGTTTTCATATAATCTATAAATCCTTGTTGAACAATATTAAATGGCCGCAAATCTCTGCAGCACATCTGTACATGCAAAACTGCTTTAGCAAGGTTTTCTTGTTCAGATCTTTCTAACATGTTTGCATTTACGGACAGAATTGATTTTGTCTTGGAACGAACCTAATTCATATTTTTTGCGCTCACGTCAATGCCATGAGCACTTCAATTTTCCTGTTCAGAATTATGATGACTTGAATACTGACAAACAGCAAAATTCGATAAAAGTGTAATTTAAAGCTGTGCATCTTTAATTTGTACTGAAAACAATATTAAAATTTGTTCATTGTAAAAAGTTGTGGGCAATTATTTACGTATCGTATATACACATTTGTGTAATTTTTACTTTTTTTAATTTTCAAGAATTCATATATTTGAACCGAAGTTGCAATATTTAATCACTATGGTAAATATTATTGCAATCGCATAAGTTAAATACAACTGTTTTCGGTTTTTAAATGAAACTCATACTAAAGGTTGAAATTTTGTGTAATTATATTTAAATATTTATATTGGTAACAAATTCATTTTACCCCTTTAGACGCATAGGAGTCTCCACAAAACAAACTTTGCATATAACATAATTTTTCAAAACAGTTTTCTTTGAAATAACCATTTGGCAAAAATGGTTCCAAGCGCAAGATCTTACAGATAATTTCTTATTAAGGACAATTTTGGCTTTTTCCTTTAGTTCTTAATATTTTTTCGTATTTACGAATGTCACTATCAAAATCACTTATCTCTGCCAGGTCGGTGTCGGAGTCAGATTCTGGGTTAAATTCATTCCCATTGCCTGAATTCTGGTAGAAACCTGAAATTTTTTGATTTTCCATTTTTTTTTTATCTTTTTTGTATGAAAAATATGTACGCCTTTTGTTATTTGAAAAAGTTACAATATTCACAAAAACAAACAAGTACAATGGTGCAATTATTAACATATTGCAAAATAAAAATTGTACTCAAATGTTTAAAACGGCGGCTTATTTTAAAACGACTTAAGCTGAAAAATGTTTCGTCGGCGGCGGCGGCTACTACATTTTGTCAGCGGCTCGGCTCAGCCGGCTGTCAGCCGATCGGTGCAAGTCTCTGCTTGCAGCGCATTAGAAGGTGTTTTTTTCCGCACATAAGGCTTAAAAATATTTATTAAGTCTATTTACATCTGACGGTACAGTGAAATAACTCCCAAATGAAATAAGTCCCATGAAAAATGAAATAACGGCCAACTCAAAAAAATGAAATAACTTCTAAAGGCAAAAATGAAATTAGTCCCAATTTTTGGGACTTATGTCAAAATGTAAAAATAAATCCCAATAAAAATGACTTAACGGCAATACAAGAAATCTGTACTAGATGAAGCCGGTGTTCTGTATACCATGGAGAAGAAAATCCTTCCGCTAGGCCGTAGGCCGTCAATACAGGGAATCTGTACTATGCGAATCTGGTATTCTGTATACTAGGGAGGTGAAAATCCTTCCGCTCAAATGAAATAACTCCCAAAAAAACTGCCGTTTATTTCATAATCTGTATGGAAAAATTTTTGGGATTTATTTCATTTTTCCATTGGAACTTATTTCATTTGGGAGTTATTTCACTGTACCACATTTGACTTCTAAAAAAAAATGTTCTTTGAACACAACACAATACAAGTAACTACAAGTATTTAATAAAGCCTTAAAGTTTTTATTTAATTAAGTTAAAAGAACATTAAGTTAACAGAAAATATTTGTGACTTTTTGAAATTTTATAGAATTTATAAAAATATTTTTACTTTAAAATTTATTTATTGAAAAGTAGGTAAAAAAAAATTGTTAAATTGGGAAAAATACCTTGTGGCGACCGTTTCATTTGTTAATTTAAAACGTTAATTAAACATCAAGAATTGTTGTTGTGTTATTGAATTTAAAAATAATTTATTACTCTTATCTAAATCTTTGGCTACAAATTATTTTTTTTTTATATTTATTATATTTATGGATTTAGTTAATAGTTGAAATGCCATTAAAAGATTTATTGCCAAGACGTAATAGCTAAAGCATTGTTCACATAAATTCAGGCCGCCCTATAGATTTGATTTTAAAGATTTCGAGCTAACACATTCGTTAGAGGGCTGAGCCATGGTAAATCATGAAGGGAAGAAACTCGTGTATTTAAACATTTCTGTGACCGGATATTATGTGAATAATGCTTTATGCAAGTAGGTTTGGCTAAAATGTTGTGCATTAGTTTATTTATTCGTATATTACATTGTAATTAATTTTGTTGTTTACATATTAAGTTAATTACAAAGATTAGTTAAAATATTTCTTTTAAAGAACCCAGTTGGAAAATACATGTTAATTTGGAGTATAACAGTAGCCAGCATATACACTTAACCCATGACCCTCGATTCCGTTGTGCGCTTTTGATCAAATTTTACACAGTTTGTACTTAGGGCATTTATATTGACGTGGTATTTTTTTTTTCTGGCGTACACGAAGCTTTGGCCTTTGGGTATTTTTCAACCCACTTAGGCATTAACATGTTCTAAAATATATGTTTTTCTGTTTAAGTTATTAACTTGAAAACAGCAACAATAAACTTATCTGTTGTATGTTTTGATGAATATTTGATATGTTTATTAATTTTTATTTTACTTCAATATGTGGCATGAAAACAAAGTATGCGATGTGTGTGATGTGTGTAGTGTGTTTGTCTAAATTTAAATATGTGGTGTGTTTTTTATAAAAGAATTTGGAACCTACCCAGTAATATAATAGTGATTTTTAAATTCTGTGGAAATGTTGCGCCGTAAAGTTTTTATCGTAACTGAGCTACAAGCAAACATAGATGGATGGACTAGTGACGAAGAAGAAAATGATGTGGGACATAATGCAGATCAAACCAATTTTTTGATTACTCCACCGGATAAGGTTGAAGATATTAGAGACGATGAAGATATAGATGATAATCTTCAAATACTTCACAATAAAACACAATGGCCACTTTGAGGTTGAGGGCATTTATGAGGATGATAATGTGAATCTACCAGTGGTTTCTGAATTAGTGGATACAAAAAATGATCCAATAGATACAGACAATAATCCCAAACCATCTACATCGAAGTGAAAAGGTCGTGTCTCAGTTTAAAATAAACCTAAATGAAGTAAATCGCATTATTACAAATTTGATAAACAACATTTTGACAATGTTGATAGTGTCACTGTATGCCCCGAAATGTGGTCCGGAAAAGTGAGTGGGCTATTTTTAATAAGGAAACAAATTTTGTTAGAAATGCAGTTACGGCCAAAAAATCACGCTACGATAAGACTTTAACAAAAAAATATTAGCCTATTATCGATGGTATCGATATCACTGATATGTGGTCTCTACCTACACATATGTGTAGGTAAATTTTACGAGAAGTTTATTTTTAGTTTTTTAATAAAATGTGTAATCTATCCTGTTTCTAGGAACATATAGACTGCAGGAGCATAAAAAGTTTATTTCTATGATTTTACAACTAAACTAAATATAACACTCCGAAAATTTCATTTAAATCCATCAGCTTTGAAATTTCTTGGGACAAAAAACGAAAAGGCTTAACAGAATGGTGCCACATGTCAAACAAGCCGCAAATTTTCGTAAAGTATTGCGATATTTATCTATTTATTTGCCGATCCGATTAAGCGATTTAATACCACTTTAATAATTTTTGTATGCGTATGGATTTTTTTTAACATTACAAAATTTAAAACTAAAAATCCGTTACATGATTAATGAAATAGAACTGTCATTTTGCAAAACTTTCGATAAAGTGATATGAGTATGAGTAGTCCTTGTTTAAATTTATGTAATATTATTTTTAATTTTTATGATAATTATCAGACTTTACTATAATAAAAAATATAAATTCTTTGTTTAACTTTATTATTTCAAAAAAAAAAAAGTAAAGATCTCATGGAAAATGTCTTTAATTGGGTATAAGTATATGTATTAGTAACTACCCAGCATACCATTCTAGGAGCGCTCCGAAAAAGGAGTCAGAAAAGAGTCCAACAAAAAAGCATTTTCAGAGCGAAAGAAAAATTTACTTAAAAAATTAATTTTTTTTACATTTTTATATATTTTATTTAAATAAATTTAATTATTTTTTTTATTGTAAATACAATTTATTTAATTTTTTCATTTCTAATTTAGTTTATTTGTAAAAGAATTCCTTTTTTGTTTAAGTAAAAAATGCCAACTTTTAATTTTTTGTGTTTAAAATTGCAATGACTCTTTTCTAACATTATCTAAGAGCTCTTTCTGACGGACCATTTTCGAATTTAATGACCCTTTTTTCTGAAGGTTTTGGGAGCAATAATGATTGTTTTGTGGGATCATAAAGAGCATGAACGCTCCGGAAAAGGTGTCAGAAAAGACCCTTTTCGGACTCATATGGCTTGCTGGGTAAAAATGCTTTTATTTATGGTCATCGATTGTTGTAAGTCTGTGTGTGTGTATGTGTGTTTGTGTGTGTGCATCTGTGTGTGTGGTATGCTGTTGGTCTATTTTGTTTATTACAAAATTGTGGTTTACTACACATACTCTAGCAATTACGATTATATTGTATGTAAATATTGATATTATAAGTTTACAATATACTACAAATACATACAACTCTACACACATTTATACACTTGGTACTATTACTCTTATTATTGTATTAAAATTGTGGTTTACAGAATTTGCATTTAGATTTCATGTATATATCTACATACATATATGTATGTAAAGGCATAAGACTGCACTGTATGTTATTATATAAACTTGTATTTACAAAATGTTTTGTAATTCATTTGTTCAATTAAATTGTAGACTATATAACAAATAAAAAAACACAACACAAAACAATAACAACAAACAGAAAAGTTATTTATTTATATTGTATTTATTTCATTTATTTATTTATGTATACACAAGACAGTATTTATGTTTATTGTTGAAAATTATATTTATACATTCATTTAAATGTATGAACATTTTTGAAATTGTACGTGCATTGTGTAATTATAATGTGCTTTAGTAATTAATAAAAATATTTATAACAAAATCAAAATGAAGTAAAATAAAATAATTAAAGTTTTTCAATACGTTTGATAAAGCTACATTCATTTACATTTCGTCCCCTCAATATAACAATAGCGTATGTGCTCATACGCTATTACTTTTTTATTGCATATTTAGAATCGACAGCATTGATTTTATGTCTGGTCAAAATTTCGTTAAATTCTACTTCCAAAAAGTGGGTCAAAATGTCATTGGAAAAAATAGTGTATAATTTCTTGTTCAAAATTTTCCTTCTAAAATTGAAAAATTTGTATAATATGCATACAGGACAACATAAATGTCTAAATGAAAGGAAGAATATAAAGTTTTGGAGAATTTACAAAAAGGTGCAAGTGTTAGTAATTTAGCGAAGAAATATGGAGTGACAAAGTCCACAGTATCTGGAATAAAAAAAGAATAGAAATGCAATTTCAAAATGTGCCAACAATATATTCATCGGACCTGGAAAAAGAAAAACTATTGATTTTTTTATAATTTGGTGTCATTTGTAAATATGAATGAGTGCACTATATTCAGCACAATTATGTTTCATATATAAAGAAATCATGACACCTAGACTTTTAACGGTCGGTATATAACAAGTCAAAGCTGCCATATAAAACCCCCTTGGAAAATCCCTTTAAACTGTATAATTATTCTAAAAGTGTTATTATCGAGATAAAATTGAATATGTCATTAAATTGTATGATACGTCCATTCTAGGTAATGGCTCCATTTTCGAAAAAATGAGTTTACACTTAAACTAGGTGCAGGGTAATATATGGTTTGGCTTGACCGACTATACTTTCTTACTTGTTTTTATATAAAAATAATATAACAATAATTTAAATTGTATAGTAAAAAATTTATAGAGAACTTAAGCTTTGGTTAGAAATTTATTGAAAACTAATAGAACAAGTAAAATTTTCTAGAGAAAATTTAATAATCTTCCTTAAATAGATCACTTTATGTTCGTTGCTGTCCAACAAAAAGTTTCTTGTTCATTTTGTAAGCTGCCTCAAACAAAAAAATTCAATATTTTGAAAGTTTTGAGGTTTTTAATTAAAATTTTAAATAAATTAAATAGCGCTGCCACAGAGGATTTGTGCATTTGTTATGAGACGAGTGGTGGTGCACGTGTTGTTTATGAAATAAACAAAAGCATTTAGTTGCAAAAGCCATGAACAGTATGAACAAATTAAATTTTAAATTAAGTACAACAAATATTTGCAAAACTTGGTGCAGTAGTATTTACAAGCTATTAATTTTCTATTATATAATAAAAGTTTAATAATAGCAGTTTTTTTTTTG
Organism: Bellardia bayeri; assembly: GCA_950370525.1. Taxonomy (NCBI): domain Eukaryota; kingdom Metazoa; phylum Arthropoda; class Insecta; order Diptera; family Calliphoridae; genus Bellardia; species Bellardia bayeri. The sequence continues at coordinate 86,075,456 of OX493265.1, read as the reverse complement.
TAACATAAAACTTTTATGTAATCAACTAGAAAACATAGACATAGAAAAGCACCTGAAAACGTTCTTACATTCATGTTATTACTCTAGCTTTTGTAGAATTTAAAGAATGGAAATCAAACAGCTAGATAAATTAATTAAATTAAGTTTCTATATTGTTACGAAATGGCTTTTTTATTTAAAATTCCCTAGATTCACATTTTATTATTAACTTGAATTTTCTTTGCTATTTTGACTTGGATAGTGTTAATTCCTTTTAATTAAATTTTATGGTATAAAAAGCAAAATTAAATGCACTTCATACAGTCACGTTGTGTGTCAAAAATTTAATTTCTTTTTTTCCTCCTCATGCATGTGTGCACCTCGAGGCGTATACTTTATATTTAATTTATATTCAAGCCATGATTATTATCACGTATACGTATGAGGGTTTTTTGTTCGTATATTTTATATTCTGCGTTAAGTGGGAATTTAATATTCAAATATTCCATGGAATTGCACCAAACGCATACAAATGACAGTAAAGATTTGGCAAAAAAAAATCAACGTCAAATTAATTATTTAATAATTATTTGATTGTTATTGTTATTATTGCCACCGTGTCTGCAAACTTAATTGGTATGTATTATAAGGAAAAAAATAAAAAATTAATTTTAATAAATAATTGTTAATAATTACACACGTTAAATATAAACCTGTGGCTAATAGGGTGGCAATTACTTAACTTTAGAATATAAATTGCTTAAGTCAATTTCTCTAAACTACTAAAGATTTAACGAAAAACAGTCATATGTAAATCGGTGTATTTAAACCATTTTATTTAATATGATCATAACTATTTATTTTACTTATTCTATAAAAACGCTTCTATTCTTCCCAATTCCCACTACCTTAATAAAAAATTGCACATTCATATTTATTAATAATAAATATCTGCTTTTGTTTTATGTCTACATGTATCTGTTCATTAAATTACAATTAATTGTTTTACGTGCTCGTTCTTTTTGCATACAATGATAAAATATTCATGACATTGTTTTCAATATACAATGAACTACATACGCAACTACATTCAGTCTTCATACACTGCCACCAGTTGTAATGTGAAATTTGTGTGCAAATGCAAATACTTAAAAGATATACAGTGGCTCACGGATTATTTTACGCTAAAAAGAAAACTAACGAATTAAAAAAGATATTCGTGTCATTTAAAAGAAAAAATTTTATAGTATAACAAACCAAAATAATATATTGCAAAAATGTGCATTTAATTTTATTCAGTCGATGTCTACTGTACCGATAGCTCAATGCAGCGTTGTTGGTTTTTGGTTTTTCTTTTTTCTTCCTCTAACAATATTTTCTGTTGACTTGTGAGTCCGATTTTGTCAAGTCAAGTGTCAATAGAAAATAGGTGAAAAATGTCCATATTCAACATTAAAATAACGAGAATCATTTCCATTTCGTGGCCACACAAAACGAAAAATAGGAGAAATGGTAAACATTAAAACTTTCATAATTCAAAACCCATTGAGCGCTTGATCCATTAAAGACAGAAAGGCAGCAAAACAAAAAGTTCAATGAATATGATGAGCAACACAGTTTAAGAAAACTAAGGGGCAAATTCAGGGCTATCAGCTTCGCAACTGGAATTCAAAGTTGAAGCTGACCTGAGCAAAAAATGTTGCGTTGAAACTGTTCTTCATTTCTTGCGCCAAAATGATTTTAATGGCCGAGTTACACGCAAAAAACCGTTTCTAAGCCCAAATAACAGACTGTGCAGGCTAAATTTCATCAAAGAAGCTACATATCGTATGTTTGGCGGAAACCAAATACAGAACTTAACAAGGAAAATCTCAAGGCAACAGTAAAGCATGGCGGTGACCTATTAACTGGTGGCAATACGAATTTAACATTTGTTGAAACAACCATGGACAAGTTTAAGTACCTTCATAATATTCTGAAAGACAACTTATTTGCAAGCGCAGAGACCTGCGTATAAAATCTGCTTTTTCAATTTTATCAATATAACGATCCAAAGCATAAATCGGGTATTGTGCAAACGTGGCAAATATAATGCTATCTGAAATTCTCGGCATAAGGTAACACAAAGTTTTAACAAAAATGATTTAACAAAAGCGATACTGACGGAGTGGTTGAATATTTCGCTGAATATTACCCAAAAACCAAATCGCTTTAAATATGTTGTGAACAATAAATTAAATCACACCAAATGTTAAATCGTGCAAATGCCAGTTTTAATTTCAAGTTTTCGAAACCAGTCGTAATTCAGCTCTAAGTGGAGGAAGAACACATGCGTCATTGTCATTATCATTTAATGGGAATCAGGTCGTCCTTTTTTCGCTGCTTCTGAGAGATTTTCGTGTCGTGGCGTCGTCTAACTGCATCGCGTTATGCTTTTTCGATGTTGTGCATTAGTCACATGCTATAAATCATTTTTAATACAAGAATTAAACGTTCCAGCTTCCTATGTGAAGGTATAGGTCGACTTGGCACTTACTTAAATCGATCGTGGGATAACCTGGCAATTTGAGGGATTTTTTCGCGCCAACCAAGTTTATATTCAACAAAAAGTTTTCGACACCCATTCCCGCTTGCATAAAATAAAACGTGCACTTTTTTAGTTTTAATATATACAAATGTGCATTTTTGCAATTAATGTTTTTTGTTTGTTAGACTGTAACATATTTTTAACATCTTTTAAATGGCACCAATTCCTTTTTCAAATTGCTGTAGGTTTTCTTTTTACGAAGTTTTGAAATGCACTGCCTAAAACAAGCTGTGTGCCACTGTATATAGAATTTAATTGGAATAAATATGTTATATTAAAGCTTTTCATAATTTTATAAAATTTATTAAATAAATAAATAAGTCGCTTCAAATTTAAATATAATCAAAGATAATTTTTCATGGAAAAATTTCATAATTAAAAATGTGAAAACAATTGTATTTAGCTATCTGTTTATGTTGCAATTATTGTTTTATAGTTATTAATAATTAAAAAAATAATTAAAAAATTGTTAAAGCTTTAATATTAAGGTAATCGAAAATATTGTGATTGAAACTGCCTTGTTTGGGTTGTGTTATCAAACTGAGTCTTTATTATTATTCACTTAACAAACTAACTTACAGCTACATATATACAAAAAAAAAGGTAATTAGTTGCGACGTAGACTCACAGACTGTGGGAAATGGTTAGTCAGCGCTAAAGTGTTTAGTCGGGTTTCATCATGTGAACTAGACAATATTTACCAGGTGAAATATTAGATAATACACCCTACTGACTCACCGTTGGTGTTATGGCACTTAGTCGTGAGTGTACGTCACAGACTTCAGCATACTTCAATTATTTTCTAGTAAAATTTATTTTTAAAACAACCTTGCAGTGTTTTCAGTAAATTCTACAATTGCTTGTACAGCACTGATACGAAAATCCAACTATCCAAACTTATTTACTTTTTGTTTATAATGCAGAGGGCTAATGGGGCTCATGGCTGTACACATGGACTTACTATCTTATGTATCACCTTCAGACAACCTCATAAATATATTTGGCATAAAATTTTCGAGGCAGTTAATCGTATTTCATTGCATTTGAATAAAATCATTTACATTTTATTTTACTCTACCCAAAAAAGTTTAAAGTTCAAAGTCGAGTTTTTGAATTACAACATTCAACATTCAATTTGCTTATTTTATTATAGCACATATGTTCTGCACATTAAATCTTGATGAAGCGGAGATATTCGCTGGCACTAGTTTCGTCATACAGTGGAGAGCACAAGTGATTACATGTTTGTGCCTTGTACACTTTTTATTGCATAAAAATAATTATTATAATGCTAATTTACATAATTTACAATACAAAACGAAAAAAAAATTGAATTTTTGTCAAATAAACAATAATTACAATGTTAATTTTAAATTAGTTATAAACAAATTAGCAATATTCAAGTAATGCCAAAAAGTAGCTATTCTACACAAGCAATAAATAAACAGCCAAAAGTAATTCAATTAGCAGTCATTGTCTATTGGCTACAGTTCCCAAATCATAAATCAGATGTTGCAAAATGTTTTTCGCAAATGTGTCTTATTATAACACAAATGAAAGGATATACAAAAACTTTAGTTTGATATTAATATAAATGCATGTAGTAAACACTTTTTGCAAATTATCCAACACAAATGGAATTATAAACAAATTAACAATATTCAAGGAATATGACAAAAAGTAGCGAGTAATAAAATAACAGCTTAAAGTAGTTCAAAGTTAAATACCAAAAAATGCTTCTATGGCAATAGGCAAACCCGTTAGCCGATGCACAGCAAGGTGAGCCCATCGCGATATTGGTTACATCTCAGCAATGAAACAAATGAAAACCTTGGTTGTCGATAAAAAAAAAATGTTAAAGCATGTTTAAAGTTTGCCAGAGAGCACAGAAATAGGACAGTAAGTAGATGACTGAAAACGTGTATCTAACTTGAGAATTCAGAGTCACCATGTTGAGAATGATTTACAGTATGAGAATATTCATGGTGTATGGCACTGCTTCACATGGTGGTACCTCCGACCACTACATATAATCGAAGGTATTAAGATCAAAAGAAGACTATCTGCATAGTTTGCAAACTTTTCTTACCAATTTTGTAGCTGGATGATGACCCGTAATCGTGATAGATTGGCTTCGCGGAATGGCGAGCAGAATGTTCTTCTAAAACTTCAATCTCAACCTCCGACAGAGAATTTGTGGCCAATCGTAAAGACACCGTAGGGCCAATGACGAATAACTGCAAACCGTTTGGCAGCTTAGGTTCAGCACGAATGAGGGACTATTCCAAATGAATTAATTGAAAAAATTGGTGGAGAGGCTGTGAGGGCTTTGGGCTAAATATTAAATACACTTTTATTTCCTAAAGTTTTTGTATGTTACAAAAAAATTGAGTATATGAGGGTTTTTATCATTTCGTTGAACTTAACTTAATTTTTAATTTATAAATTATTTTGTTAAATATCCCTTATGTGTGCGGAAAAACACCTTCTAATGCGCTGCAAGCTACCTGGGTATGAAAAAGAATATTTGCACTAAATACATTGTGGCAGCATAGTTAAGAGATATTTTATATAATTTTTCTTAACGCCTTAAGGTTTGCAAGCTACTAACAATTGCAAATAATATATTTGCAATGGCCGCTTTCTCATATAAAACACGTCAAGGCAACAAAAATAAATTATTTGAAAGTTAGTAGTTCTCAAAAAATTTCAGGTATACAACTTATCAATTTCAATGAAAATACTTTGACTGAAAACGTCAAAGGTACCCGGGTACCTTGGTGCACACATAAGGGATATTTAACATACCTGTTGTATTTTTCTACAATAACGAGTACCAAAATATACCAATTTGTTTTCTCCACTGTATATATTCACTATGTATTAATGCAATTATAATGATGCTGAAGAGACCACTAACTTAACAGCTTATGTAAACGTATAATGCCAAAATCCTTAACGTTGCCTATGATATTATTTTTATATACAAGAACTGATCCAAGTATGTATTAACTTTCTGTCATTAAGTATTTATGTCATAAGGTTTTAACAGCCTTGTTTATATAAATGTAGGAACAAATGAAATCTCAATAAAAAAAAACTACATTAATAATGCAAAATTTAACAAAACAAAGCAGTTATAGTCAAACATATTTAAAATATATGTATACGAGGTCTGATAAAAAAAAATAACCATTATTTTAAAATTTCGTGAGTTACGTATGTTCGATTTTCGCAATTTTTTTCTGTTATGTTGGTACACATGTCTGTTATACTTATATGTTGGTAATATCAGCCATTTTGGATTGTCAGTTTGCTTTTGACAGATAAAAAGTTTAGTCGTGTGTTGGTGTGCTCTTCTTTTTTTCATTCCGAAAAAAAGTTTCGCTTTACTTTTTCTATAGAAGCAAAATACGGAATTATATCCACTTCCGAACGGAATTAAATTTTGTGACATGGCTGAACAATTATGTATTACTTTTTTATTTTCAATATGCTCCAAAAAATAACATTGAAATGCACTGTATTTGTATAAAGTATATTGATGTGTATTTATATACTCAACAAATTGATAAACAATTTTATTAAAGTATTGAAATATAACACAGCAATTGTTAAAAAAAAAACACAATTTATTGCATTTAAATCACATTAAAGCAGGTCACGGTTTTTAAAGTCGGTAAATCAATTGTCATAAAATCAAATAAAAATACTTCAGTTTGGCTATAAACTCGTTAGCAAAAAATAATTTCATTTAACATTTTTTATGTTTTATAATAATCATGTTGCTGGTTTTTCTCTATAAACATTAATATATTGTATAAAAATAAATATAATTTTCATCCTGTTGTATATTTTTTAATTTTTATCTCTAGCTGAATTGTATTTAAATCATTAATTCATCAATTCACATTTTTGCAGCAGCATGTTGATAAAGACTTTAAATCTCTTGCAAACCATTTGCCATGAGAACGTATTTGCACAATGGAAAGTTAATTACTTTTCAACGACGTGCTATTGCAACTTTTTTCTTTAATGCAATATTCTCTGCTACTTTTGGAACAAAGAAAAACATCAGTTTAATTTCTTCATCAACCGGAGACACGTTTTTCACGTACATACTCGTACTTGTCATAAAAAAGAGCCAAAACTGAGATTAAAAAAATTTAAATGAACGCATAAAATCTGCTTAATTTCTAAAAGTTTTTTGTTTTTCAAATATACATACATGAAATAAATTGAAAGTTGAGATGCGTTTCGTTAACATAGAGATATTATAATTAAATTAATCTTAACTCCTGTGTACAGCAGCAAGTTAATTAAATTTTGCAGCAGGGATACTGATATGACAGTAGAAGTGATAGTAGAGGTTACTGAATGAGAGCTAATCTTAAAATACAGAGTCTATAACTATAGAATAATTATTATTTCATAATCGAACTGTTAATTTTTACTTCTTGATAAATTTAGTTAGGCTCGAGTTCATTAAATTTAATTTTCATTAAATTATTTTTACTGAAATTAGGAATTACAACTTGAAACATTGTATTATTAAAAATTTCGATAATTTTTCTTGACTGGGGATCGAACCTGGGTTGTTGAATTTACATATGTTTCGAGAAATCCCACTTTATCTCATCAGAATTCTTTGCATTCTACCACATGCACCACTGCGGTGCCGGCCAGCCAACAGACAAACATCAATCCTGTCTATATCTTTCATTTTGAAGAGTTAACATACCGTCTATTCAGTATTTCAATCATATACGAGTATATTTTAAATAAAGTTAAATATGTCTAGTTGCCTAAAAACAAATAAGAATTTAAGGCATTTTCAATCACTTTGTTTAAAGAAGAACCCTTCACTTTATTTATTTTTTTTAATACATTTTAATTTCGTACGAGTTTTTGTCAACTAAAATAAACCAAAATTCACACTTTCATTCTCACGATTTATTGACCGTTGGTCAGTGTAATTGTTAAACACTAGAATGTTTTCCCTTTAAAAACTCACCACAAACCTACACACCTAATTTGTGTGTCAAACTTCACAAAAGTTTAAAAACGCTTTAAATTAAGCAGAAAAAAACGTTTTTCCGTTTTTTTTTAACAATAGGTTCTGTGGTTATTTTCATTAACTGACAATATTTTCTTCTTTCTAGCATCTGCTTGCTTGGTATTCGTTTAAACTAATAATTAAAGATTCTAAAAGCAATTAGTAAACTTTTTTAAATGGTTGCACTAACAAAAAAAAAAAACAAATACCAACAAACACCCACACTAGTTGAAACCATACAATGTCATACCAAAAGCGTACACCACCACCACCAACATATGTACATATGTGTTATTGTGTGTGTTTAGGTAAGGAAACGCATACGACGACAGGCAACATTTAAGAATTGCAACATCATGTTGGTAAAGAGTGAAAAGTAATATTTGTTAGCAAAATGTTAGAAAGTGTTGTGTGTAGAGCTGTTGTCAACTGGTAGTTAATTTTTTATTTATGTCTATTCTTAAAGACGGATTACAGCAAGTGACAAATTAAAAGCCGAAGAGTTAATCTATGTCTATGTTTTTATACCCACAACCAAAAAGACGGGAGGTTTTATTACGTTTGTCATTCCGTTTGTAACACATCGTAATGTTGGTTGTAGAACCAAAAAATATATTTATTCTGAGTCATTATAAGATTCTAAGAGGAAAGAAAGTCATGTTGAAAATGGTAAGAATCGGTCTCCATATATTCCTGGAATATGGGTATATAGTACATACTCGTAAATGCCAATAAAAATGCAGTATTCATACAAAGCTTAGCGAAAATAAGTTTTATGCTATGACGAATCATAAAACGATATTTTGTTTGCATCAGCCAATATTTGCCAATATCCCCCATAAAATGTCCACTAAATATATTTTCTAAACTAAAGTTCAGAAAAAAATAATTTTTTGCTCAACAAAATTTCAAGCTGTTGACTTTAGTTTCCTGAACACACAAAAAAATATACATATTTTGTTACTAAAATAAAATTATGCATTTATTTAAGGACATATATTTATGTGGAACTAATTCATGTGTCACTTGAATAAGGAATTATTTTAATATGAATCAGGAAGTCTGTGATTTGAATTTCTTTCACTATAAACGGCTAGAGCATGGTGCAACTATACAAGGTGAATGCAAATCGACAACAAATACAACACAAAACAGAAACAACAGGCATTTTGTTTGTGCAAAATAATGTACTACTGTCAAAAATACTTGAAAAATTATTACTTTTGACATAAGTTAATTGTGAACAAAGTCAGTCAGCTGAGCTACTGCACTCACCTTGTATAGTTGCACCATGGCCTAGAGAATTTTTAATTTGATAGTTTTTAACTAGTTTTTATTCGAAATGGGACGTGGTAAGGCTCTTAATAACTCTGAAAGAAAAAAATCTGATTTTGAAATCTCCGTGTCAGAATCTGGTCCAAAGAGCCAAAAATATTAATAGAAATAGTTGTGTATAGTTATTTAAAAAACGTGAAAAGATATAGAAAAAACATGAAAATGACAACAACTCCAAAAGAAAGACAAAAAATTCTTAGAATTGCATCAAATTCTGATATGTCGATAGCAAAAATATGTGAAAAAAGTGGAGTTAGTGCCAGTCCAAGAACAGTGCAACGTATTTTCAAGTCGTCCTCATACATTGTAAGACGAAACCTGCAAAACAAATATCAACAGTTAATGCAAAACGCAAATCACAACGTCTACAGTTTGCAAAAATACAATGACATGGTCCGATAAATGATTTAAGGTTGTATTATCCGATAAAAAAAATTTTAAATTGATGGTCCCGACGGGTATAACTATTACTTTCATGACTTAAATAACTATGAATTATTTTTGAGCCGCACAATCAGCCATCATCCCTCAAAATGACTTACAAAAACATTCTGGAGGAAGCATTTCTAAAATTTAACAAGTAAAATAGTATAGTTGGTCAAGCCCGATCATATAATACCCTACACCTCGTATATGTATAAAAACTTTTCAGAAATGGGCGCTATATGAGAGATATAACCTATTATGGACCGATCATCCAAAAATTTAGTGTCATGATTTCTATGAATATAAATATTATGTCTGTTATACTTTTTCTCGATGTAAATACTTTTAAAAGATTTATGAAAGTCAAAGTAAATTACGGTCTCTTCTATGGGCGTTTCGAATAATTATGGACCGACCATTTGAAAGTTAGGTGTTATCATTTCTGTATATATCAAACTTATTTGTGCTGAATTTTATTTAGATACCAACATTTTTAAGAAATTTATGGTCGTTAAAGTGATGTCCGGAAGTGGGCCGTATATGGGAGCTATGACTAATTATGGACCGATCATCATAATATTGTACCGTATTATTTTTATACATATATACGAAAAATATTTGTGTTTAATATGATTCAGAAAGTGATTCTGAGTCATTCGGTATACCTTAGGGTGGGTGTTGGACCAATATTTCTGGGCGTTACAAACATCAGCACAAATCCAATATACCCTCCCCACTAAAGTGATGTAGGGTAAATTTATTTCTTTGTTCCCATACCTGTTCCAATAAAACGCTCCGATTCATACCGCCAGAGCAGTAAACAATTGATTAATCAACAACTTTTGGATTGGCCCCCATATTCATCAAACCTATATCCAATGAAAAATATCTGGGGTTGGTTTGCACGAAAAGTTTATGAAGGAGGACAACATTTTGAGATGATAGAATACTTAAAGGCTGCCATAACGGAAGCCGGGAGAGCAATTTCGCTAAATTACTCAAAGTCATTACACAAGTCAATCCCAAGTCGTATTTTTGAGGTTATTTCTAAAAATGGTGCCAGTACTCATTACTGATTGAATGCTAAAAGATAACAACTTTCATTTTTAAAACCTAAAATTTAAAAATAAATTACAGTTTGCTTAATTTTAAAATATTCTTTATTCAAGTGGCACACGAAAAAGTATTGCACAAATGTAAACCATCCTAACAAACTTTATGATGAACGGCCCATAATTGGGCATAAAACCCACATTAACTAACATAAAACTATCTTATAAATATCAAAATCTAAACGACATTTTCAACAGATCAGTTATATATATGTAAGTAAAAATTTAAATATAGGATATAAGAAAAGGTTCATAATTTTCCATAGCTCTAATACATAAGGTTCTTATTGAGAAGAAACCCCGTTTATGGAGATGAAATTTACTATAAGACTTTAATACATAGATACCAAGTTAAAATATTTTATACCAATTGTCACATAACATGTAATAGATCCTATATAGGGATCCAAAAAATAAAATAACTTGTATAAATATCGCCATCGATAGAAAACATAAAACAAATTTGTGTCAAGAAGTGTAATTACACAGTGTATAGAGTAATTACATTATAGTGTAATCTGTCAGTATACTGATATATTGGAGGTGGGTATATAAGAATCGCCACAGCCATATATAAATGCTTACTTGTTTAACATGCAGTAGTTATATTTATTTTTTATTACATGGCTCCATGATATCATTAGGAACTTTATTATGTCTTTTGATGAGACTTTTTATGATACAAATATTAGAATTTTTGATAATTGAGCAAATAATGATAAAGTTAAATCATTTATTTCCTCTAAATTTTAATTTTAAATTTTAAAAAGAATTAAAAAGTTGTAGTAAGACTTCATTAAAGCCTTCTTCAAACAATTACAAGAACCAATTTTGTTATATAATTATGTTAGTAAATGGCCACTGAATGATAAAAGTATTTTTCCGATCTCCGCTGTTATAAAAAAGTCATTATTTTTTGCTCCTGCTAATAGTGTTTGTAGTGTAATTAAAAAATGAAATAATCAAAAAAATTAATAAATGTTAGTGTTGCAATTTTATTTATATTTTCTCTCCCCAACGAGAACAACAACAACAACAGCAATAGCAAAAACTGGGAATAATACTGTTGACATTGTGCTTACACACAACTAAGGTAAAATACACAGAAAAGAAAACTTGAAAGGATTTTAAACAACGAAAAAGAAAATATGTAAAAAAAAAAATATGTTTTTGTATGTGGCTGTGGCTGTGTGTTTTTGGATGCGACTTGGTAAATAGTTGGCTTATGAATGTGTGAATATATCTAAAGGTTAGCAGAGGGTAAAAGGTGTTCTTAATTACTTTTGAAAGCAAACAAAAAAGAAAAGAAAAAAAAATACCAACACTGGTCTGTTTATTTAATGTTCTCTGGGAGATGGTGATGGGTTTTGGCCATGAGATGTATTTAAAGAGATTTCTTTTTATGTTTTAGAAGATGGAAAATGGAAAGATGGTTTTGCATAGTTGTCATGTGCGACAATATATTGTAGCAGAAAAGGGCATTTTATATGCAAGTAATGATGTCAGCTCTACTGATGCATTAAAGGGACAAATAGGTGGTTTAAATTGTGGAAAAAGTTAATACTTCCTTGGAGAATGTATATTTATGTATATAATATATTATTTTAAAGATTTCTAAGGTCCATAAAAATTAATGCTGCTCTCATAGACTACAGAACTGTTTCAAGTATTATAATGTTTGAAACAATCGTTGACCAACATTTTAAAAAAGCACTAAACCATTAAAACCTTACGCTTTCATTCTGTCTCTCCACACAGCCCTAATTGTACTTTATTTATTTATGCACATACTTGAGTACATATTTATCATGTTTTTCTAACAATATTTCATTACTTTCATTCGTTCTTCCGCATTTAAGTCGTGTTCTTATGAAAGCCATAAGAAACACGCTCTGCACTGTATATTTGACATGGAACAACAGAAACAGTAACTCCTGCATCCCTCAGGAAGTGTAAAATACATACAGTTTGCAAAATGAACATACACAAAAAAATAATAAATGAGAAGAAAACAAAGTCAAAGGGGGTGAAAAAATGCTAGAAATTCCAAAAAAGAAAAAAAAGCCGTAAAGAATAATCTGAAATGAAAAACAAACTTTCATTTCCCGTGGCACAATGAGTAAAACTGTTTTTTACAAACTATATTTCTGTTTCACCTCTTTGCTGGTAAAATAGATCTGTGTGATGGAAAAAACAGTAGAAAAAAAACTTTGTTTTATACTTTTTTTTTTTTTGTTTTTGAAATGAACTCGTAAGTTGTGAAAAACTTTGATTTTATTTTTTTGCTATTCAAACCTTTAACAATTGTATCCCTTAAGAGTAGGACTGTGACTCCTAGTGCGAGTGAGTGAGTAATGTTGTGTTTAACTTTCTTGTTATTTTCATTTGATTCCCATATCAGATGTTTGTCAAGAAGCTGGAGACAAAAACAATAAGGAGCAGGAGAAAAAGACAAAAACGCTTGAAAGGAAAACAATCTATAACATGTGTTCAAAGTTTATCAAAGTTTGCTGTAACAAAACGAAAAAAAACTAACTTTGGTTTCTTCTTAAGAGCTTCTTGTTTTGGTTAACAACTTTCTTTTTATAAACTTTACATTTGTCAAGGGTTTTGTTAAGGAAATAATTGCACAGAAAATTATTATCCAGTCAATGGAAATTCATTTTAAATATCCTGTTTGTAGAAATGTAGAAAGAAGAAAAAAGAAACCAGGATTTCCGTTTAAGTTACTAAATGTTTGGTTTATGGAAAGTAGGATAATCCCAGTTAAAAATGGAATACAGATCTTTGTTTGCAAATATATCAAATAACAAATATTTCATAGATTTTCTTTTAATACATTTTTAAAACGAAGCGACTTAATTTCAAAATTTAATTTGTGGCCTCATTTATTTGTCTCATTTTACAGATTTGTTTAATGTTCTATTTGATTAAGTGATAATATGGTCATACCTCATATTTATACCCTACACCACTATAGTGGAGATTATATATTGGATTTGTACTTTTGTTTGTAACGCCCAAAAATACTAGACCAACACCCATCTTAATCATCGACTCAGTATGATGGACTAAGAATCATGTTCTGCGTCGACTTAATGTTGTCCGTCCGTTCGTCTGTCCATCTGGCTGGCTGTCCATGCAAACTTTGTGCGCAGAGTACAGTTCGCAATTTTAAAAATATGTCGATAACATTTCGTAAATGATATTTTTCATTTTTACATTCATTGGCATTTTTTTTTTTTTGAAGATTATGTCTATCAAATGTTGGCCCTTGCTACGTCACAGATGGTCTATCCGTTGAGTCCAATTTTCGATAACTCGTTCAAGTATTTCGACTACTAACTGGCGATGAAACGCGTAATGTTTTCCTCCAAGGCCTGAATCGAAGCGGGTTTGTCCGTATAAACTTTAGACTTTACTTTACACGACTGGCCCAAAACGTAAAATTATGTGCTCACCGAAGTGTTATCTCAATAAATCCATTGATTGATGCGATATGTGGGAAGCGGCGCCATCTTTACGGTTTCAAGTTAAGATCTCGAAGTAAAATGCGCCAAGTCGTTCCATACGTTAGTCCGAGTTGCTGCGAATGGCGACGAGTCGATTCTCCACGGTCTTCGTGTACACTATCAGCTACGGCCGCTATATTTTCTTCACAGCGTGCTGAACGTGGTCTATTCGGTCGAATATTATCCAATAATGTACGCTCAGTAGGCCGATTATGTTAACCATAAGTTGAGCGAAGTGCACGAAACACATTCCTCACAGATTGTGACATTTCGTTATAAAGTTGAACGATTTGTAAACGTTGTTCAGGCGTAAGTCTTTCCATTATAAAATGCCAAAAAATACTGAACAAAAACAACATGATGACTTCACTCGTGATCTGTTAAAAAAAGGCTATTTCTACTTGAATCACCCTATATAATGCCCACTTTCCAAAATCACTTTAACAACCATAAATCTCTTAATAATGTTTGTCTCCGTTTACACAGGGAAACATTTTATTTGGAGATAGGGACGGGTGGGGAAGAAAATATAAAATTTGTTTCCCGTTCTCGGAGACATGCTTTGTGCTTTCATTCTTATTGTGTACCTACATTAGCAAATCAAATACAGTAGAAATTAAAAAAAACAACACTGCAATTAGACAAATGTCAAAAAATCAAATATAAACTGGATTGTTTCTGTCAACAATGTTTCCCTGTATGACCGCGAAGGAAAATACAAGATAGAATTCCAGATGTTTCCCTTCCAAATGTTGTACACTATGTGCCCTTCCACTCGGAGACCCTGTCGTCCATTGTGTTTTCCTTCAGTAGAAAAGAATAGAATGATAGAATCAGAATGAAAGAAGACTCCAAAACCGCCTGCCAAGGGAAGAAAGAAGGAAAAAAGAAATATCCCCTTACGGATTTGGAGACGCCGTAGAATGTCCCACCACAGAATGTTACTCGGTTTGCAGCCAGCAACATTACTGAGTTCGTCCAGGAATCTATTTCCTAGTTACTTAAGTCTATGACGCTGCAACCCAGGACAGCTGCATATGATGTGCTCTATTGTCTCTGGCTCCTCTGCATCCCCGCATACCCTACAGAAATCCTGTGTGCTATTATCCCATTTGCCCCTGAAGGCCCCAATCGAACAATGACTGGTTATCACTCCTACCAGAATCCTGAGACTATACCTGTCCAATTCCATTAGCGTTTCGGTCGCGGTTGCATTTAGTTTTGGCCATAAGGCCCTGGACACTATGCAATCCGACCTACTGCCCCAGGATTGGTCTGCAAAGTCATGGAATCTTTCATAAATCACGGGACTTAGTATCCAAATAAATTTGAACACAAATAAATTTCATATACATATACAGAAATCATGACACCTAATTTTATAACAGTCGGTCCATAATTAGTCTAACACCCATAAAATATCCCCTTTAAAAATCACATTTTCACATCTATAAACACAAAGAATATTTATTTGCACAGAAGTCATGCCAGTACATTTTTGGATTATTGGTCCATAATAGGTCATAGCTCCTATATATAGAGCCCATTTCTGTAAATTTATTTTTACACATATACTGGTTGTAGGGTATTATATGGTCGGGCTTGACCGACTATACTTAATTACATGTTTTATTTTTTCAAGAGGTGGAATAAAAAATTCCGACGTATGAGTTATATTCAAATTCATTGCAATTAATTATTGTTCATACGCTGTGTTTTTATTATTTTCCTTCACAATAGAATTTCACAACATTTAGGTGACATAAAAGCCAATATTCTTAACTACATATTTAAACAAAACCCTTAATGTTCGTAATACAGTAAAAACAGTAATCAGCTTAACTGAAATCACCTACTTACCAAAGCGCTTTCATACAATTATTAATTTCCAAGCCTTAAGTCAATAATAAGAAAATACATAATACAATGTATAAACTGATTGAATAATAAATAAATAATTATATGAAAAATTTCAGCAAACCACATAATTTCGTATATAAAATCAATCATTATTATATAGTGAAAATATGAAAAGAAGTCAATGAAATAAGTAAGATGTGAAAAAGGATAATAAAAAAAAACTTTTAAAAACTTTTTGTGCCTGAGCCAATATCTTTGTTAACGTATGAATGAACTAAATGAACGAATGAACGTAAAACTTCAAGTATAAATGAATAAATGAATGTGAGACTGAATGAATGAATAAATGACTGACTAACTGACTGACTGAACTAGCAAACGAATAAGCAAACGTAACAATGAGTAAATGTATAAGAGAATGTGTTGTGTTGTGCTGTCCTCGAAGCCATGTTAAATTATGCTTTTGATGCGTGATGATGGCTTTTCATTTAAAAATCATTGAAAGAAATAAAAATAATACTTAAAAATGAAAAGAGAAATTTTAAATGAAAATGGTATAAATACACATATGAATTATTAAAAAAAAAACTGCACAATGACTGAGAATAATAATGTAAGTACTGAAAACTTACACATACTCGTATGTACGTAAATGAGTATGTATGTAAACCGCATACATGCCAATATGAAAACTACATTTCCCATAGATATGAGATATTTTGTAAGTCGAAATGTATGTTAATAGTTGTGATTATTAGGGTGTATTGAAAAATCGATATGAGAATTAAATATTTAACATTTGTTTCTTATTTTGAAAAGAAGTAAAATTTCTCATATCTGCAAACGGTCTTTACTAATAATATAAAATTAGGAAAAAATACTCTATTCAAAATAAAATAAGTTTTCCAAGTCGCTTCAAAATTTAAATCTGGCTGGGCGTATATTCCGATCTACAGTAGGGTCTACAGTAAAATACTAATTTTATATAAAAATATACTATTCTGCAAATTTTGATTGAACATAAAACGTTATTGAAATTTAAATTAAACTAATTAAATGAGTTTAAACAATATTGTTATATACAGGGGATATAATAATATAAGTAGACATATTTAGTTCGTTTATTTGACCTTTTTTAAATAATATAATAATAATAATAAGTAGACATATCTTCGTTAATTTAGGAATAAAAAGCCTAGCTATTAGACAACAATGAAGGCCGTTTTTTTTGGCAATTCCAAATTCCAAAGGCCTAAAACAGGACAATGGTGAGCACCAATTCAGATTTCAAAAAGTGCTACATTTTGTGCCACTTTTGTATATTCAAACAGTATTTTTTTTGATAATTTTTTTCCAACTCGAGGTTGTTACGTTTGGTTTATTTCCTTAAAGTAAATCAAATTATTTTAAATTAAAAACTAAAGCGCCAAGTAGCTTGCAAATTATAACAAGAATTTAAATGGTCAATTAATTTTTTTTTATAAATACATTGTTTATAAATTTCTGAGATAAACACAACTAAATTACTGAATCAATATTGCGTGTTTTATGTTCTTGATGCTACTAAATCCAATGTTATCCTCTAGCAATTTGCTTTAATATCTACCGTAATCTCTCGAGAGTAGTAGACTTCATGAATGAGGTTATAATACCTTAAAAATGTTGTTCATTGGTTGGTCAATTGATGAGCAAGTCCGTAACTTGTTTTCAATTTGGGATCTCCAAGTGTTGGCAGGTCTGTCAGCTTTCCTCTCAAATCTTGATTTTATCTAGTTTCTGGCCACAATATTCTTACAATACACCAGAGGCAGAGCATCACAGAAGCATTCATATATAAACTCGATATTTTTTCTCTTTCACTGACCTGCAGAAACACAAATTTTACATTGCTGTTAAAAAAAATTGACTTTGCCGCCTCTGTTTTTTAGAAATATACTCCACAGATAGCAGAAGGTAAACATCTTTGATGGATTATCCAAAAGCTAAAAACATATGTTACATGGAGAGATTATAAGCATCTACATTTTTTTTATTTTATATTTTATTATATTTATTTTACTTTTATTGCATTTTGATTTGTCAGCGGCAATAGCAGGAGAAAGAAAGGTTTAACAATTATAAATGAAAACTGAAAAAAGAATATGTCCACTATTTTTCTTTCATCAAACTTTACAATCACCATTTGGAAATATGTTGGCTCTATCACAAAATTTTGAGTTTTAGGGCTGTTATTTGGCTTTCAATTGGCCCTGTATAGCCTAAGTCCCTTAGTCAGGGCTACACAGCTGAATTGTAAAAAATCATGCGTGTCTTTTGCTCTGTTGATTTGTATACTTATTCTTATTTATTTATTAAAGCGTAAACAATTTTACTTTACTACTAAAATTTAAAATAAGTGATACTAATACTTACCCATGGTGTAACTATACAAGGTGAGTGCAGTGGCACAGCTGACTGACTTTATTTACAATTTACTTATGTCAAAAGTAATGCTTTTTCAAGTGTTTTTGACAGTAGAGCATTATTTTACACAAACAAAATTCATGGTGTTTCTTATTGTGTTGTATGTGTTGCTGATTTGCACTTACCTTTTATAATTTCAACATGTACTTACCGAAGTGGTAATTTTTACACGAAAGGCAAAGTTCGTTCAGGCCGGTCAAAAAACTTTGAATACCAAGAATTTTTAAACTCAACAAGAGCTGGCAACAACTCAAGCAGTAATTTCAAAATGTGTGCGAGCAGCAGGATACATTTAAAAATGGAAAATATTAATTGAAGCCAAAAGACTTTAAAAGATGATTAGTCATATCCCAAAAGCTGGTAAAACAAATTATTTATCTAACGAGTCATGAATTCTGTACTATAGCACGAAGCGTAAAAAATCGTATATTTAACTCATCTAACCAGCCAAATCGACACTAAATCCAAATATTTTTAGCGGTAAGGGAATATTCTATATTTGGTGGGACCAAGAGGGTCCTATCTATTATAAGTTACTGAAATCCAGCCAGATCATCACAGGGAATCTACATCGATTGCAGCACACAGAACATGCCAGACATGAAAGCGTAATATTGCACCATGACAACTCCACACGTTGTAAAGCTGTTAAAAACTATTTAGGAAGAAGTGGTAGGAAATTTTTGTCTCATTCGCCTGGCAAAAGCTTCTCCTGGGATACGCTTTACTTCAGAACAAGGTAAAGAAATTGGATTGATTCCTTCTTGAAGTCAAAACATGAACAGTTCTCTTGGCACGGAATCTTGATAGAAAAATGGAAAAAGGTCTGTATTCAAAATTCAATAAATTCAAAACTTCTACTACTGATTTGCCAACAATTAAAATTTCAAAATTTTCATATTATTTCAATATGCACCTATTGGAAAACAATGTTCTTGCTGAAAGCCCCTTTAATACTATCACATCAACTTTTGTATTTGTTCGAAATTATTACTCGAATTCGGTATAGAGAACAATGATGAACCCACATGGAAACGTTACTCGAATTCGGTATACAGAGAACAGAGATATGGACCCCATCAATTTTGTTTTTACAGAATACGAAACAGTTATTCGGATTCGACATCAATAACAGAGATAAACCCACACGAAAACATTACTCGGTTTCGGTTTAGAAAACAGAGCTGTTTGTTTAGTTCGTAACTTTAATGATTTTCGAATACTGTGTCGTGCTAAATGGGTCAGTTTTAAAACCATGTTAAATTTTAGTACCGTAAAGGTGGTTTTAGACGGTATGTATTTTATTAGTTAGAGAAACAATTGAGCTAATATTATCTTTTTTTAAGAGAAAAATTTTATTCTTTCAGGCTAATAGTTCAAATTTTCAAAGAATACTATTGTAAAGTTCTAGAGCAATTGGCAAACTGGAATGAATTTTCTACCCTGCAATTTTCATATCATCTATTTAACTCAATGCTTTTTGAGAAATAGAATTCGAGAATTATCATATTTCCTTTTTACGTGTTATGAGTTAGAACGGAATGTATTTTAATCTGTTCGTAATACGTGACGCCTATACGTATGATTATTATTGTTTTTAAATTATTATTTATCATACGTATTTCCTCATTAATATTAACAGTATTATTCAGAAAAAATTAAAGTAGACTTCAAATATACTTTAAGAAAATTTTGTATGAAAATTTTGTCTAAAAGCACACTTCAAACCTACTTTATTTTTTATAAATACGGCAGTAAATCTTTATAGTAAGTAACGATAAATTATTAAAAAAAAAATTAAATATTCTATAATTCATAATAATTTTTTGTTGCTAAATAAAGCAAATATACAACAATTATTGTTTGTTTCTCTGGAATTAATTTCTTTGTACTTCTAAATATAAGCCACCCTAATATTTACCATACTCGCCTTAAACATATACTACATATGTATGTATGAATGTACATAACATACATACATTTTAAAACTTTATAAAATACCGATTTCCATCATGAACATTACAGTCATCTCAATTTTGCAAAAATCGTACCAGAATCAATAATAACAAGAACAATGGGTTAGTCTGTGTGTGTATGTGTGTCTGTTTTTATCACTGTGTCAGTAAATCTTACATAAATAGATGTGTTAGTGTACATTTATATGTGCTGTGGCATACAAATGATGAGATTTAATAAAAAATTTACATATAATAGACTCCTTTCGGTGACAGAGTTCAAAAGTGCTTAAGTTTTAAATTAAAATAACATTAATAATAAAACTTGTCATTTAGAAAAGTTTATTAAGGTGACGCTTAACCTGTCTTTATATATCTGGCCATTTATTTCTTTACTTTTTTTTTTTTTTGCTTTTGTTTATGCCAGCTTTTAACTACTTTTCTGTTAAGGAGCAGTAGTTATTGTTGTTCTTTTTCATAATATCCTTTTGCTATTTAACATGTTTTTCCTTCCTGAATGTTTGACTGTTAAAGGAAAATTTATAATAATTGAACACTTTGTTTAGATGATAAATAGGCGCTTAAAAAGATGATGATGACGATGATAACAATTAAAGGCCTATAAAAAAGTACAGCGAATAAAGTTTACTTTACAGATTAATCTAAATTAATATAAAGAATCACTGCCGTATTTATAAAAAATAAAGTAGGTTTGAAGTGTGCTTTTAGACAAAATTTTCATACAAAATTTTCTTAATGTACACTTGAAGTCAACTTTAATTTTTTATGAATAAGGGGGTCAATCTTTAGTGTTTTAAAATCATTTCTAAAAACACCGTATTGAGAAGTTTGTCAGAACTTAAAAACTTATTAGTGTTTTTAAACTTTCTAATCCATAGTTAGTATATACTTTTCTTTGTCCAAAAAACCAAAGTTCATTTTGAGGTTTTAAGTATAAACGTGATGCTGGTTTTTAAGCTCCAGCCATATTAATAGCTCATTATAATTCCACGTGTTACCAACATTTCACAACAACACAAATTTATTTCCATTTAGCTTGTAGTTAGACAGGCTATAAATAAAAAACGGTGAAAGCTTTATATAACCATGACATTATTTATGTGTTACATTAAATCCTTTTTTAACTGCCCTTTTTTTAAACACCTAGCCTCCGCCCCCTCTAACAGCCACAATTTGTCATCAGTAACGTTGTTCAGTGGAAAATGCCTTAAGAGCAGATAACAAAAACTTATAAATGAATGAACAAACAAACGAAAGGGCCTAAATCCAAAACATAGATATTCATACACAAACAAACAAAAAAAACAAAAGCACTGAAAGTGTGCTTTTTGCAGACACTTGAATTTTAAGCTGCTAGACATAAATCCTTGCCATGTCTAATAAAAGTAAAGGATCCGACAAACACAAGCAGTAAAATTAAATATAAGAAATTTATTCTATATTTGTATCAACGATTTTTGATTCACCCAAGAATGTAATGTTGAAACATTTATTATTTGGAAACTGTTAAAGGTCGTTTAATTTTATTTAAGCAACAATTATGGCAATTAATTTAATATGATTTAGAATGTAAAAAGTTTCAAGTTTTAAGTGTCGGGACAATACTTCTCCCTTTTTAGGGTGTTTGGCTTTTTAAATACAATTTTAGTTTAGTTTGTTGTTTCTACTGAACAAATGATGTTTCTTATAAGATTAATTATTATGGCGGCGGCTTTAATTACGGCTATATTCATGGCTAATGGACATGGAAATAATTACATTTTACTAAGCCTATTTGCATGAACTTGATTTTATTAAAAATCATTGAATAAATTGGATATGTTTATGATTAATCTTATTTGTAAAATTTAAAAGCATTTGTGTTAAATATTGCGTTAATAAATAAATCAACAAAAATTGTTAAGTGTAAAAAGAATGTAAATAAAACTTCCTTTCTCGGCGCATGACATGTAAAAAAATATCTTATTTTAAAAAAAATAATTTTTCATAAATTTTTTGCTTGAAAATAAAACATTTAATTATTTATAAAAAAATTTTATTCGAAGTTTTACTTCAAGTTAAATATACAAATTGTTTGAAAACAATTGTATACACTACAATTTATTTTGTATACACTACAATTTATTTTGTAGTGTATAGAATTGTTTTCAAACAATTTGTATATTTAACTTGAAGTAAAACTTCGAATAAAAATGTTTAAAAATTTTCAAATACTCGCAAGAGGAAGAATTCTCGTTTAACATTTAATTATTTATTTTATACATATTAAAATGAATCAGAAAAAAATTTACTATTTTTGCTTGTTTCCGTTTGTGTTTTATTTTTGTCTCATCCGCTAGTTTTATTATTTGAAAAAAACATTCTCAATCGGGATTTGTTTTGCTTTAATATCCGCATTAATAAAACTTGACTTTTTGAAATAGTCGTTACAAATCAAGACATTTTCACCATAACTCTTCACTTAAGTAGCTCATTCGCGCAAAAGTTTTGTCATTGCAAGGGTCGACAACAATATTTGGTAATTGGTGTTTCAGTTTGTTGGGTTAACATGGTTCCCTGCACCAAATTCTATTATTTTTGTTATTATCATAAGGTATCTTTAACGCAAAACGTTACACTTATCCGTTTTTAATTTCATATCTCCTGTGATATCATCTGCCTAAAAATTTTCAATACAAACTCTTTCATTTTTTTTTCATGAATTTTTTTTTTGGAAAAAAAATTTAAATTTTCTTTTTTTAAATTTTCAAAATTAGAAACGAAGTTATTATTTTAAAACTTTTATTACCACTAAATTGTATATAAATTTGTATAGAAATTTATTATATGTAGTATAAAATGCCTGCGCAATGCATAATCTTTATTATTTGATTCATGAATTTGTATAGTCTCCTCTACGATTCATAGTAAATATTTTGTTATATCTTTAAAATAAAACAAGTAAAAAAAGTATAGTCGGTCAAGCCAGACCATATAATACCCTACAGCCAGTATATGTATTAAACAGTTTTTCAGAATCGGGCGTTATATGAGAGATATAACCTATTATGGACCGATCATTCAAAAATTTACTGTCACGATTGCTGGGCATATAAATATTCTTACAGTTAAATTTTATCTCGATATAGATACTTTTAAAATATTTATGGTGCTTAAATTGAATTACGGAGAGGGTCCTATATGGGAGTTTCGACTAATTTCTGCATATATGAAACTTATTTGTGTTGAATTTTATTTGAATACCAACATTTTTAAGAAATTTATGGCCGTTAAAGAGATTTTCGGATGTGAGCCTTATATGGGAGCTACGACTACTTATGAACCGAACATAAGAGAATTGTGCCTCATTATCGTATATATATGGAATATATTCGCGTTCAATATTATTTAGATAGCAACATTTTTGAGGGAGTTATGCTCTTTAAAGTGATTTTCGGAAGTGGGCCTCAATTGGGAGCTATGATTAATTATGGACCGATCTGTATAAATCGGGACGACAAATCGACTCAGGAAGTGATTCTGAGTCGATCGGTATACCTATAAGTGGATATTGAACCAATATTTCTGGGCGTTACAAACATCAGTACAAATCCAATATACAAATCCAATATATACTATGGTGGTGTAGGGTATAATGATACAATTTAGTTTTTTAACGTTTGTGTAAATCTTTCTATTAGCGCAAAATAACTGGGTACTGTTTATCATATTAAGCTGTACTGGAAATCCAATACACTGGCACAGCAATTATTGCATCCTTTTTGAGAGAATATTTAGCAGTATGACAATTCAGATTATAGAACCCCAGCGAACAAGACAGGCAAAATTGCTCTTTACGATTGAATTCCGGTTGATGATTATTAGAAAGAAAAGAAAACTGACATTGAATATGTATTTAGGCTTAACAAAATTGGCACACCCAGCCATGTTTTGATTAATAATGCTACTATTATTGGCAGTATACAGAGTTAGACAGATCACATTTATCATTACGCTCTAACTCCAACTACTGAAGAAACTGCGGATTTATTATGTCGAATCCAGAGGTGGTAGTGGAGTCTTTATTTAAAAGTTAAAGAAAAGAAAAACACTCTACAATCTTCAAAACTAAATGAAAATAAATGAAAAATATGTACTTTTCCAAATTAAATTACTTGCAACTAAAAACAAATACCGCGTTCAAACGATACGCCAACTGTTATGAGTCCCGCATTTTTTTTTTCAATTCAAACAATTTGTACAAAAAATCTTTTAACAAAACCGTCTTTAATTATGAAATAACAAGCAATTTATTAAAGTAATATTCCAAAATAAACCCAAATATCGAAGACATATGAATTGAAAGTAAAATTACAATTTATACCTGTATCACAGCATGAAATTTGAGTTTTTTTTTGTCTTTTTTTTGTTACATTCTCAAATAAAAATCAATATTTGTATAATGCCTTTGGAACAGAGACAGAGACAATTATTACAGCGTCTAGTCGCAAACTGTTCAATTGTTAATTACTTTGACATTTGGTGTCTAAGTATTTGGTAACATTTTCACTTAACCGTTCCATACGGGTTCATTCAATGTTGGTTAAAGATAAAGTTTCTTTCGACATATTAAATTTATTTAAACAAATATACGTCAAGTTACAATTATCAAGTTGCCAATGTATTTAAAAAATTCATTCATTTTTTTGTAACTTTTTTAAACCAAAAATATTACTTTATATTTCTTTTATTTTATACAGCTGCGTGTAACTAATTAAGGACAATAGTATCCAATTTTTCTAAAGGTAATATTTATTAAATAAAACGCTAACATTTGACACTTTCATTGTTTTTATTTTGGTTGTTTTCATTGTGGGGTTTTTGATAATTTGTGAAATCAAATAATAGCATTTTAAATTAAGAACATTTTTAAAAGTTAAATTAAATTAATTATGATAACACGGAGTGTTTTTCAGTATATGAAGAGTTCTTTAAACAGGAATGCTACAAAAGTAGCCCACAAACTACGCCATATCTTTGACGCTCTTTTGACATTTCTCTTCAATAAGGTTTGCCATTTCATTATGGCCAGCAACTAGTCGAATTTATTAAAATTTACTACCGAAATTCGGAGACAGTGGACGCAACATTAACAGCGCTACGTCCAATTTATGGTCGTCATAATCGTCCTACCAGATCAACAATTGAGCGTCTAGTAGAAAAATTTGAATCCACAGGCACAGTACAAAATGTTACCGTGCCAATGAGACAAAGAAGTGCCCGTAGTGTCGAGAATATTGCTGCCGCTGAGCCTTCAGTGTGTCTCTCACACGTCGTTCTCAAGCATTGGGCATCTTTGTGAGGTCCTTGTGGCGAATTTTGCGAAAATATCTTGGCCTACATCCTTACAAGATCAAATTGACGCAAGAACTGAAGCCGCTTAACCACCAGAACTGTCGCATGTTCGTGAATTGGGCTGAGCAACAACTTGAAAATGATTTGGAATATCATCGAAAAATTATCTTCAGCGATCAGGCTCATTTCTGGCTGAATGGCTTCGTCAATAATCAAAATATGCGTTATTGGTCAGACAGCAATCCACACGTACTCCAGTAGTCATCATTGTATCCCGCCGGCGGCGTCATTAGGCCGTACTTCTTCCGTGATGATCAAGACAATGATCATCAATGATAACATAATATTTTTGGCCCCAATTGGATGATATGGACTTGGAGGTCATGTGGTTCTAACAGGACGGCGCCACAAGCCACACAGCGAATGTCATGATTAATTTATTGGAAACCAAGTTTGAAGTTTCGCTTGGCCTCGGTCGTGCTATTTGACGCCGTTAGACTATTTCCTGTGGGGCTACGTCAGTCTATGGTCTATGCCAACAAGCCAGCGACGATTGATGAACTTCGTGCGAATATCGAATGCTATGCATGGAATTTCTAGTGGAAAGATAGAGATATGTTATAAATTTTAGAGTCGACTTGAGCAAAATATATCCTAATGCCCAGAATATATAATAATAATGCAAAAATTAAAATTAACCCTTAAACGCACATGGAGCAAAAATGTTCTTTAACTATAAAAATCAAGAAAAACTCTGTAAATTTGATGCTCAAAATTCGCAATTTTATTTTTTGCAGCACTCTAATGTACATACATACATACATCACCAAAATGTTGAGTGGCATATTAATTTTGAAACTTCGTTAGTAACGACGAAATGTTGGCCATGAAATAACAAATGTAAATATTCTGAATCCTTACACACTTCTAAGATGATCTAGCTGAACACATTTATGTTATAATGTTTTGTATATAAATTCGTATTTGACTAAAATTACATTTTTATTCATAAAAATTACACAAACAAATACGAAAAATAAACATGAAATATTATTTTACATAAATTTAACATTTGGAAATAAACGCTATAAATTAGAATTGTATGTTAATGATGCCAATCTAAAAGAAAGTGGGAAGAGTGTTGACAAATGCAGGACAATTTCCATTTCCTAGGGATATTTATAAAAAAGTAATGTAAACATAAAGAAAAAGTGAGCGATGTGTTTTTAAAACTTATTTGTTTTTTTAATTTGCTGGAAAAATTGCTAAGAAATAGTAATTGACTGTTTTCATGTCTGTCTCTTTACATAAAAATTCGCCCATCTATTTGAGCCATACTATTGACAGGTTGTCAATGTATGTGTTGTTTTGCCAATGAATTTACAATAATTCTGTTGACATAACAATTATATCTTGAACATGTTTTCTTTGTGTTATTCTTAGTACTTTTTCTATTGCAGTTCTTCTATTTAGAGATAAAAATGTTTTATATATATTTTGTTTTTACTTTCTGCAAAATGAAGTGTCCTGAGAAAAGGTTATCTTAGCCAGGTGGTACTCCTGGTTGAAGGCGTATTTGTATTTGTTTAACAAATTGCACGAGTATTTTGCACCTTTATTTAGAGGATGTTCACAGTCTTAAGAGCAGAGCATACCTTACAATTATTGAGCATCGAAAAGATTGGGATTTTTAGAATACTTTGTTAATACAGAAATACATTTGATTTTTTTAAGTTTAAAAACACAAGCTAACTAAAATAATTTTAAATGTTTATGTAAAGAAAAAAAAACAGAAAATTCAAATTGAATGGGAAATGTTATTGTCATTTGAAAAAGGTTTCTTTGGCATTTATTTTTTGAAGTTTATGAATAACACATGTTGGCCGTTGCAGATGGTCTATCCGTTGAGTGCAATTTTTGAGGACTCGTTGGAGCATTTCGACTAGTAACTGGCGAATGAAACGACTGATGTTTTCCTCTAAGACCATAATCGAAGGGGGTTTGTCTGCATATACTTTAGACTTTACACATCCCCACAGGAAAAATCTAACGGTATGATATCGCACGATCTTGGTGGTCAATCGACCGGCCAAAAACGTGAAACTAAGTGCTCATCGCAGTGTTATCTCAATTAATTCATTGATTGATGCGATGTGTGTGAAATGGCGCCGTCTTGCTGAAACCCAATGTCGCCAAGATCACGAGCTTCAATTTCAGGCATCAAATAATCGGTTATTATGGCACCATAACGGCCGAATAGACTCTCCACGGTATTCGTGTTAACTCTCAGCTAGGGCCGCTATATTTTCTTCACAGCGTGCTGTACGTTTATTCGGTCGATTATTATCCAATAATGAATGCTGGGTCTCAAAATGTGTGATGGTGTTGCGAATAGTACGCCCAGTAGGCCGATTATGTTGATCATTCATTCCTCACAGAAAGTGAATTTTCGTAATAAAGTTGAACGATTTATAAACGTTGTTCAGGCGTAAGTCTTTCCATTATGAAGTGCCAAACAATACTAAACAAAAATAACATGACTCACATGTGATCTGTTAAAAAAAGGCTATTGAAAATAGTATTTATACTTGAATCATCCTATATCTATATCCCTATATCTTTAAGTAATTGTTGCTACTGTTTCATAGTAATTTTACATTGTTTGAGCTTTGCAATCATATACTTTACTTTTCTGTTACCAGTAATAGTCTTTTGATTCAATCATATTATTCATAATTCATTCATATTGTTTATACACCTAAATTTAGACAACAAATGTCCTTGAAGCTGTACACACATGTAATGTAATTCTATATTTTCATAAGAAGATTGAACTTTATAATTTGAACTTTAAGCTTAAACGATGATTATGATGAACACGACTGAAATAATAGATGCAACATTAATGATAACAATGGTATCATATGGTAGAAGTACACACACGTACACATAAATTACACTAGACAAAATTGTTTATCAACTAACAGTTAAAAATTAGTAGAAATGTAGCATTACATGATAAAATAATGTCTTTTCATTACTGAGCAAATATTTAAAAATAATGAAGGTTGTTCGAGAAAAACCATTCAAAGCTCTTAAACTTCTTTAATTATGAATATTCACATATTTGGATTCAGGGAATTCACATGTAATTTCCGTAAAACAAATGTAATCACAACGTTTGACTGTTTGATATTGATTTTTAGCTGGTTATATAATTGGAGCGTATTTCTTCTGCATTGAGGGAAGCCAAAAAAGGTACGGTCACACTTGGCAAATATTTGAAGAAAGAGACTTAAGCACTAAATAACATATATTTAAACTCGTTTATTTATTTAAAAAAAACCCTTTCTTCTTTAGGACAAAGCGCAACAAATATTTAGTTTTATGTTATTTGATGCTGCTTGATCTTGCAAAACTCTTGTAACGGTAAACAACGTCAAACAAGTTTGTGCTAAAACAAGTGGTTGCTCTTTTTTAAGTAAATATTTGCCAAATGTGACCGTATCTTAAGTGACTGGTTTTAGATGCTGGTTCATGATAATAGTGCACAGTGGGACGGAATCGATGGTTTTAAAAATAAATCTGGCATTTCTAAACAGCTGTTTTGATCGGGACAAAATTTTGCATAGAAGTAGCCAAGGAGTATTTAAAGATGATTTCTAAAAACCCACTAGAGGCGGACATGTTGGCGCTCAAATTGGGCACTTTTGATATGTAATTTGTTTAGGCGCCTGCACTTTTTGTATTTTTCTGAAAATCGTAGTCTAGATTTTTAAAAAATCGTGCATGTTCAATTGCTCTCTTGTGATATTCGTGTTATTTGCATTTTAAAAATTATATTTTCAAAAATTTTTAAAACCCTGGCCCGGGTTTTTCTTAATATTAGGCATCATTTTTGACGGATTTTTCTTAAATTTATGTTTTTAGTTAGACAATAAAATCTCGTATTTCAAAGCAATATCTATTATTCTGTTATTTTTTCTTAAGGTGGATTTACCCATTTGTTCCAAACATAAGTTTTGCAACCCGATTTCGACCCATTTCGAACGATTTTTCTGAAATATCAAAGCTGCCATATGTAAACAAAATCTATTAGTTTTACAATTGATAAAACTGCGGCCATTGATTTATTCTGCTTAGCTGTTTAAGTGTCAAAAAACAAATATATATAAAATTATAGTAAAATATTGTGTATATTTTTCAAAAACAATTTACAAAATTTTGTCCTAACAAATATGTTGTAAGAAAATACGTGAGAAGAAAAGAGATGTCGATGCTCTGCTATAAAATGAGGCATAAGAACAGAGGAACAAAAGAAGATACGAAGATGAGCCGATAACTTGCTACAGGCTTCAAATGTTGCGTTACCAGTACTTTTCAGGACGTCGCTCTGCGCCTTCTCGAAGTAATGCAGAAAGCGTTTTTCGGGAAGGTAGTCTCGCCTGAGAAGGAGGAGGATTGTTTCAGTCAATGTAGTTGATGATGACCAACTGTAAATGCGAAACCCTACCTCACACAAAAAAAAAAAAGATCAAACGCTTTAGTCAAATCAAAAAATATCCCTGCAGCAGCAGTAGTATAACCCGCATCTAAATCCTTACAAATATAATTTTACACATTAATACTTCTTTTCGAAAGCCATATTGAAAATCATTCAGTAGATTGTTTTTCATAAAAAAACTAGAAATTTGATTTTACATCAAAAATTTTATCAATAATGGAAAGTATCGAAATAGGACTGTAGATGCATACAGTTGATGATTTATCATCCTTGGCAATAGGAATTATTTTATGTACTTTTAAAATATCAGAGTATACTGACGAGTCAACAATAGTATTACAGATACAAACAAGAATTGGGGAAATATAATTGGAGCACCGTAAAACAACTTTAGGAATGACTGCAAATCTTTCTAGGTGATGGGCTTGAAATTATAGCTCCAACTTCCTCATAAGTGGTATAATTAAAACAAAATCTGTTATGACACAGTTTT
Organism: Bellardia bayeri; assembly: GCA_950370525.1. Classification (NCBI taxonomy): domain Eukaryota; kingdom Metazoa; phylum Arthropoda; class Insecta; order Diptera; family Calliphoridae; genus Bellardia; species Bellardia bayeri. The sequence continues at coordinate 86,044,819 of OX493265.1, read as the reverse complement.
TTTTTCTTGGACCAGCACTCAGGGGACGACCCCTACTTATGCAATGCATTGTATTGGAACTAGAAACCTAGGTTATGGGAGAGAGAATAGAGGAAGTAGTGTTTGTGAACATTTGACTTGAATTTTCCCATATTGAAAGTGGCAGGGAATACTTCTGCTGGTAGTTTGTTCCACATACGGACAGTGCAGCTAAAGAACGAATTTTCCCTGTAGTGTGTTTTGCGATCAACTGTCCAAGCGATCACAAATAGGTGGGCCCGGACTTAAGAACGTGTATTACGTAAAAAACTACGTGTTTCAGGAACAAGTTCCCTGATTTCAGCAGAACGCATTCCATTGCAGAAGACATTCCACATGCTCCAATGCATCAATAGAGTTGGTTACCCTACTGTCACCGATAAGCATCTTCGCCCTCTCCTGTACGCGGTCGAGCACCTCCAAAATAGATTTCGAAGCACCGGCCCATACATGAGAGTTGTATTTCATTGAATTAAAGTAAAAAGCACATAACTTTGAACATAAGTTGAACAGCAAATGTTTATTTAAAATTTAACATCAGGAGTACTAGGGTCTCTAATGAAGACGTTTAAGTAGAATATTTTATTTTGTTTTAGTTTGTAAATATTTTTTTGTACTTTTAAACATTTTTTTTCCTTATGTAAGTATGTTTGTGTTAACAAAAACTTTGTTGTTTTCTTTAAGCTTTTTGAGCCAAATTAAGTTTCTTTTTGTAATTTTTTTTTTATATATATTTATCCCGCACAACATTTATCTCAAATTACAGAAATATACAAAAGTTTAAAAAACATGTAAATTTTTGCTATGTATGTGTATATGTATGTGTCAGCTGGAAAGCATACGTTTGTATGTAGATTTCATAGTTACGTGTAAAACAATGCAGCACAACACACGCCTTAGCAACCATTGAGGCAACTTAAAAGCAAAGTTAACCAACTAGCCAGCTGGCCCACCACCCAACATTTGCCATTTGGCCCCAATGCTAAAAGATCATATGACAGTCAGTCAGTCAGTCAGTCAGCCAACCAACCAGCCATCCAAACAGCATTGTTTAGTAAAACGTGACAAAAACTATCGTCAACAGTGTTATAAATCATTAAAAGAGCTGAAACAAAAAGGAATAAGATATTTCTACTTTTTATTTTCTTGCTTCCCACAAAAAACCCAAAAAGTAGAATCAACATGACAAATATTCTAAGAAAAAAAAAAACTTTTAACAAAAGAAACTTAAACAAAATTCCCTAGTAAAATTATGATGTAAATAAAACAAGCTGCAAAGTAAATAAAGACATATGTACGCATATAAAAACTCACCACAAAATATATAAACTACACACTAGTATTTGACAGGATAAGATAAGTAAAATAAGGAGCTTCTTAAGGAGTTATTCTAAACCACACTGTTGCTGACAGTGTCAAAGGGAAATAACAAGAAGTAAAAATGCCAACTCAAAATTCATGTAGTATTAAGTTTTTAAAACGCACTAAGAAGTTTATAGGTATTTAAGATTATATTTTAGAGTAAAATTTTGGCAGTTTAAAATTTGTTTTAATTAATTCGCTAAGCATTCATAATTTCCATTGAGTGAGAAACAGGCTTTCACTAGTTAGGACATAAACCAACTATCTCTTTAGTGTAGCTATAAATTCAATAGAAACAAAATTAAATTGCATTCTGCAATGTATCGCAGGTAGTAGGCTTGTGGGCATAGACCTTTGACTTCAAATTAAGGAATTTTACAAGCTGGCAATAAGATCAATAATCTTAAATCAGCAATAAACTGCGACACCTTGTGGATATATTTGAGTTTTTTGTAATTAAAAAAGTAGCCAAATATTATTTAATTATGCGAAATTAGCGTATAATTTTGTGGGGGTTTTGAGAAAATAGAGTTTAAAATTTTTATCAAATCGGATGTCTATTAAAACCTCAATATCGCGGTAAATAAAAATTCTTCATATTGGATTTTTCGGCGAGTACATAATACCGTTCCTTGTCTTTAAATTGAGAATTTTTTTTATTCTACGCATCCTTTAAGACCATAATTATGTCATTCAAAGAGCAAGTCCTTCATATAGGCTATTTTATTTTTTAAGGAATTCGTATGAATTATCTGATACACTATTTTATTTTGTTTGATATACGCTGTTTTATTCAATAATTTTACCGTATTTTTATTAAAATATTTGATCTGAAAAATATCAATTTGTAACAAAGTGGCACATTTTCATTACTTTCCAATTTGGGTTATTATAAACAAAAAATTATGACAAATTAAAGTACATATATATTGCGTAAATCAAAAATAACTAGAAATTCATTCGTCTTCTTTCTCTTCCTCTGCTACATGTGGCTCATCTAAACAATTTCGCTTCTTTCCACCTTGTTAGTTACAAAAAAAATGACTGAGAGCCACGAAGAATTACATTCTTTTTACACAAATTTTGGAGATCATGCAGCTTTCGATTACAAATTGGTTGATCACCGCTTTTGTTGTTTCGCGTTCCTCCAATATCAATTACTTTCAAGTCTCCATTCCATTCCTCCTTATATAATAATTGTTTTCGTTGTAAGTGGGGCATAGAAATGATCGGAATGAAACTATTTCTCAAACAATAGTGTATATAATTATAAGCAATTTTATAAATTAACCGCCTGGCCCACGATGTCGAACGATAACGTTCGCTTAGATAATACTTAGGACACAAACTTGATTGTGGAATAAACAAACTTGATTGAGTAAAAAATAGATACGATAAAAAGTTTGTGTCTTAAGTCTTATCTAAGCGAACGTTATCGATCGACATCGCGGGCCATGCGGTAAAGTTTTCATAAATTGTATTTTTTCTACAGAGTAAAGTGGAGTATAATGCGTATACACTATTATTTTTTTAACAACTTTAGAGTGGCAATTTCAAGTAAAATAGCGCATACAGGCTTATTGAAGGAAAATTTTGAACCACAACTTATACACTATTATTTCCAACGACATTTTGACCCACTTTTTGGGAGTAGAAGTTAACGAAATTTTGACTAGACATAAACTCAATGATGGAGATTCTAAATATTAAAAAAAATAATAGCGCACATACGCTATTGTTATATTGAGGGGACGATATATAATCAGGCATGTGATGGAAATCGATATCGAAAACGAATCAGTTATGGAAATGCATTTTAATGCATTTATAATCTAATTTTTAACATTTTTGTTTTAAGATTCACTTTAGTAGCCCAATATCTTTAAATTTGATGTGATAAAAGTTTTTCAATACAGAAATATTACGAAAAAATTGACTTCTAAAACTCATTCGTTTTCGATATCGACTTCCATCACATGCCTGATTATTTCAATCTGATTTCTTCGATGCCGATCCGTTGAATCTTTTAACTAATGATCCGAAAACGAACTTTAAAGTAAAATATCTTTTAAACAATAAAAGATACAAATATCGGGTTTTGCAAGTCCTTTTAGCTAATCATTTTCTAAAGATTTTCATCATTTTAAGCTTTCCTAATTTTCCTTTTTTTTTGATTGGCTGTGGAGCTACTGAAAATCAAATATCCCTTAGCCTCCTGATAAAGGTACCCGGGTACCCGTATATAAGTTAAAGCCTTTTATTTAGAAAACAAAAAGTTTTTATTTTTTATTTTATTTAGAATTAGAAAAATGTTTATATCCAATTTTGTACTGGTATTATTGCATAAAATATATATGTCTTAGGACAAATGCGTGTTGTACATTGGCCGTTTACAGCCATCACAGATTTTACGAGTTTTGCGATCCAATTTTGCATCAATAGCCATACAAAGGTAGTAACGTAGTTTTAATGCTATCCGTCCAGTTTTGTCCCGCCTTGCTGTTGCTGATAGTCCTGCAGCATCCTGAGCAACTTTCTTAGGTATAGTTTTATTTGTTATTAGTTCGAGAGCTGCTTCGACATTATATTTTCAGTTGGCAATTCTACGCCAAATGATGTCAAAAAAAACCACGACGAGAGCTTCGAGCTTTTTTTGGCAGTCACCCAAAGCAGTCACCTCAACCATGTTAAAAAACAGGGCCAAGGGCCATCTATTTGTTTAACGTTTAGTGCAATATTTCAATATCATTTGGTCCTTAACATCTACTCCGCCTTTTGTTTAATTGTAAAAATTATTTATTTCTTCCTTTCCGTTAAAAGCCGGCTCCCCTGGAGAAGTGCGGATTCTTTGTCAAAATCTACAAAAGCTACAATAACATTTTCTCCTACATTTACTTGCCGCTGACACATACAAATAATTTGTATAGAAAAATTAACGTACACGGATAACGGTCGGTCCATAATTAGTCAAAGCTGCCATATAAATTTTTCAAATCGAGATGATACTTATATGCTCTGAAGTCATGGCAAACATTTTTAGATGGTTTGTCCATAATAGGTTATGGCTACAATATACAGCCCATTTTTGAAAAACTGTCATATTGGGTGTAGGATTGGACTTGACCGACTATACTTTCTGACTTCTTTTTTTTATAAAATTATTATTTTATTATTGAATCATAGATTACGCATAATCTCTACGGCTATGCTGACATATTTGCAATCTTTACTGAAAGTTTTCCATAACAAGAAATATAAGGCCTGCAGCGGAAAATTTTTGGCCAACAATGACACGTTCAATAATCATATGTGCCTAATCTAAACTGTGAAAATGTAACCTTTTAACAAATTCCTCAAGGTTTATAGCTTTATGTTTCATTTATAATTTCATAAATTTTTATTTACGAGCACATAAGAAAAGCGGAATCAATAGAAAAAATCCGTAAGAATTTAAACATTCATAAAAAGGCTCATTACGGAAAGTTTCACTTTTCAATAGACTAATTAGAACAAGGCAGAGTTCATACGAATTCAAGCAGAAGTATTTTCATAACAAAAGACTTTTGTAAAAAATCTAGAGGCAATATATTCGTTTTAGGGTAAATTTTTTTTTCGTTACATAAAAATTAAAAATATTTATGCCAAACGGATTTTATGTGAACAATACTTTACTAACACCTATTTCACATTAAAAAATATACACAAACTTAATCTTAGATTTCTGTTAAAATCACCTCTCCCATTTTTCGCACTCTCAATTAACTACCAAGCAATGATCTAGTAGTTGTTGTAAAAAAAGCAATAACCAATACGTTTAAAATCCGGCATAAATCCCCTTTTATTGGTAAATATGCACACAAGAAATATTGTAAAAACAAACAGCACTTTTGTGTTCATTTACTTTGTATGAAATAAAAACAAAAATGGTTGAAACTTCTGCAAAAACATTGAAAATATTGCATTTAACTTTTTTTTAGCCACTATTTATTTTGTTTTTCGGTTAAAGTTATTGCATATACCAAGGATGGCAAAAGGTTGTTTGAATTTTGTACCAACTATAAAAATAAAATGTACCATTTTGAGTATTTATAAAATAATAATACAACTTAACTACAAACTCACCAGCGCAATTCACAATCTTGTACAAATGGTATTGGATCATTGCATTTGCTAAAACATTTAGTATATTTTTGCTCTACACTAACAAAACACACAGCAAGAGCAAAAATATACTAAAGCTTTTTGCAAATGCAATGATCCAATACCATTTGCACAAGATTGTGAATTGCGCTACTGTAATGAAAATTCGAAAATTCAAAGTCTTTACCATTGCTATGTTAACAAATGTTGAAACAATTTTATACTCAAAATAAAGAAACGATAATATTTTTGAAATTTAACAATTATAACAAGAATTTTTAAAAAAAATCGTCGAACTCTAATGGAAATGGAGCTTTGGAATTAATTTCTGGACAAAAGGAAAAACATATAATATTGCAGTTAATTGAATTGTTTTAAAAATTAAAGCCATCGAAATACAAAAACGCTTTATAGTAATGCATTTGTTGCAAGTGTAAGACTTTGTAAAAAAAAATACAATCTAACTTGTGGTAATACCACATACGATATCGAGCAAAATGTATCGAAATTGTTTATGTTGGCATTACGATATGTCATATTGATATCGTATAAAAAGTATCGTCATTTAAGATTATGGTATTCGATATACATACATAGACGTCATTCGATACATCAGTGGCTATCGTTTGCAAAATAATTAAGTTTCCTACAGTCAAAACACACAAGTTTTACTTTGTAACGTTTCTCCATTTTAATTTTTATTTGTTTCTCCATAGGCACACTTTAACGTGACCCTTAATAGAGGGTCTCTGGAATTTCTGTATGGAGTCATCAACCATAGTTCAAGCGGGTATCCGGAATCTCCTTTAGTGTTGGATTTATTTATCCTACGTAAATAAAATATTTAATTTTCCCTTACCTAACAGCCAAGCACTTTACAAATTGTTCTAATCGTAAAACTCTAGTAGCAACCTTTTTTCCGCGGAATGCCTCCACACAAATGAATCATGAGCCAGCAATGACGGGTTCATATTTCGTTTTTATACCCTACACCACCATAGTGGAGATACCTGGCAATTTTCAAGATATTCCGATAAAATTTGGTACGTGATATTTTTTCGGCCCAAGGATGGATGGGATTGGAACTGGTGGAAATCGGTAAATTATTTTACCTGGCCCCATAAAAATGTCCTCCCGAAATTGGGGTTAACCGATAATAAATGTTTGAATTATGAAAGTATCCAAACAAATTTCATCACAAATGAGTGGTAAATGAAGCCAAGTCACAGCTACAAATTTTGTGAATATCGGTCCATAATTGATCATAGCTCCCATATAAGACCCACTTCCGAAAATCACTTTAAAGTTCATAACTCTCTCAAAACTGTTGGGTATCAAAAAAAATATTGAACCCAAATATGTTTCTTATATATAAAAATAATTTGGTACAATTTTATAATGATGATTATAAAAGTAGGTGTCATCATTTCTGTATATAACAAACTTATTTGTGCCGAATTTTATTTGGTTACCAACATTTTTAAGAAATTTATGATCGTTAAAGTGATTTTCGGAAGTGGGCCTTATATGGGAGCTACGACTACTTATAGACCGATCATAATAAAATTGTACCGTCCCCAATTTCGGGATGACATTTGTATGGGGGCCAGGTGAAATAATGGACCGATTTCTACCAGTTTCAATCCCATCCATCCTTAGGTCAAAAAAATATCACGTACCAAATTTTATTGAAATATTTTGAAAATCGCGACCTGTATACATGGACCGTCAGCCAGACGGACGGACGGACATCGTCAGAAAGTTATTCTGAGTCGATTGGTATACTGGTGGGCGTTGGACCAATATTTCTGGGGGTTACAAACATCAGCACAAATCCAATGTACCTTCCCCACTATGGTGGTGTAGTGTATAAAAAGTACAATTGTACAATGTTTGCCAACACAGGCACATACTGCTCAATATGTGGTGGGGTTTGAGTAAAAAAAACACAATTTGTTTGTTTGGTATTTTTTTGGTTTATAGTCAACATTTCTTTAAAATTCAATTTTAAATATTAAAAAACTTTTTAATTGAAGAAATTACTCAAGCATTTGTTTGTTTACTTTTGTTAGCCAAAAAAAAAATATGTCAAGTTAAAGTAATAGATTTTTAAACTAAATAAAAGTTTGTTTTTTTTTAGAAATGTTGGTGATTTCCAATAAAACTCTAGTTGTTTTAAATGCTTAATATTTATTTATATTTATTAGTTAATTATCTTTCATTTTTTGATCTCAGTGTAATTTCATTAAGTATTTTTTTTTTATTGTATTTATAATGTTGTATCTTTTTGGGGTTTTATTATTGGCTAAATTATATATAAAGTATTTTCAAAATTATTTTACTTTTGTTTCTATAAATAAATTTTATTTAGCACAAGTTTAAGCCAATTGCATACAACAATTTATTTCCTTTATTTTAACTAAATTTTTAAGTTTTTTTTTTGCTAATTTTTTAAAAAAATTTTATTTATACTGGAATTTGTAATCATATGAGTGAGATACACCGAAAAGAAAATTTAGCTGAAATAAACTAATTTTTAAAAAGTTTTTATTTGGTTTTCTTTTAAGGTTTTTTTTTTCATTTAAAAATACAAAATACATTTACAGTTATAATTATAATTAAAATAAAATAATTATTAAATAATTATTTATGTACATAAGTTTTTTTTTTATTTGTTTACTTGTGTTTTTGGTTTTTAAAGTATTTCTTATTTAGTTTTTTTTAATAATATATTTCTATCAATGTTTTTTGCTGTTTTTTTTTATGTATGTAAATGTTTGTGTTTGTGGCAGGTGTGTGAATGTTTGTGATATAAAGTTTTCTTTTAAGTACACACAGAGAAATTTTGGATTTTAACTAAAGTTATGTAAATTAGGAAATCATATAATTTATTATCTACGATGGTTTTTAAAAAAAAGTTACTTATGATTATGTATACAAAATATTTAAAATGGAAAACAAGGGTTTTAAAATTGAGTTTTTCAAAACTTTCAAGTATTTGCAATAACAACTAAAAATGTATAGAAAAATGTTTAGCTTAAAATATTATATTTTATATTAATATTTATATATCGTTACTTAACAATTAATTGACACTTAATATTAATCAAAAATAAAAAACAAAAACGTAAAAAACTTAAGTTACAAAAATTTTTTTAATGAATAATGGAATTTAAGGAAAAAACGTTATTTCCCTAAATTTAAAATTAAAGTATTATAAAATAAAAAATATTAAAATATTTTGACGTTTTTGTAGTTTATAAGAACTATCTAAATAGCTTTAGTATCATTAGGGATTTTACTAGTAACATATTAAATGAGATAAATTTCTAAACACTCTCAGTCGTACTGGCATTTTATGAACATTTTATGAGTTTAAACAAACAAATTTAAAATTTTATTTCAAATTCATCATTTGAAAAGTCTTTTCTAAAACAACTAGCAAATGATTTACTAACTCAGCTCTCTCAAATAACTCAAATAGCATAAAGTTAGCGCAAGTAAATCGCTTGACTTGTAGGAAAGTTTACTTTTTTCAGGCCTAAAATATAGCTACCAAAATATTATTCCAGATACAAACTGTTCTTCTTATTAAGATTCTCGTTCTAAATAAACATTTCCATAAAGTTATTGATGTCGCATAATATAAATTTTTTTTCAATTGTTTATTTATTGAATCTTCATTAAATAATGAACTAACAATAAGTATATCAATTCTTATACCTTAAAAAATAATTTTAGTTATTAGTCCAGCCAATGCCGGACGGAAATTGTGTGACCATTGTTTATTTTATTTATTAAGTTGGCATTCTTCCTTCTTGTCTTCGATTCAGATCCGCTGTATCCCTTCTTCTTAGTCGAATATAGCCACTATTCGTTAATATGTTGCGGGCTAATGGGTTTGGGGGTACCTAAAGCTTTTTTAATTGTTTTTCTGCATTTTTTTTTTTTTTTTTTGGATCTCAGTTTTTAACAAACGCACGTGTAGGTCTTTATGGATATTCGAATTTTCTTTTATATACCAGGGGGCATTTGTGATCATTCGTAGCAATTTGTTTTGGCGCCTTTGAATTCTGTCTACATTTGAAGCTGATGCTGTTGCCCATAGTTGGATTCCATAACACCATATAGGTTTTATGACTGAGTTGTAAAGCAATAGTTTGCAATTTAAACTTAGCTGAGAGTTTCTGTCAATGAGCCAATTAATTTGGATTAAGTTCAATTTCATTTGAGTCAATTTTGCATCTATATGGGATTTCCATGTAAGGCGTCGATCGATGTGTATTCCCAGGTATTTAGCTTCGAATTATTGTGTTATTGCTTGATTATTGATATAAATAGGAAATCAACATTTATTTCAAAACGTTTGTGCAATATAAATTTATTATTTTTCCATCTTTCTGGCAATTTATAAAAATTCAGAAGTGTTTACATTTTAAGGTTATTCGAGCAATTTTGGCTTTAAATGAATCAGTTGCATTCGGTACAATGAAATAGAGGCACTCGAGCCAATAGAACGAAAATCTGTGATCACTTTTAAAGCCCTATAAAACTACTTTTTGAGGGAAATTATAAAACCTTAATTTTCTCAGCAAATAGAGGCCCCAGACTTCTGAAACTGCTTATTGAGTGAAATAATAAAAGTCCAATTTCTTGGAAAATAGAGCTAAATACAGCTAAAAGGACGAAACTCTGTGAGCACTTTTAAAGCCCTATAAAACTACTTTTTGAGTGAAATTATAAAACCTTAATTTTCTCAGCAAATAGAGGCCCTAGACCCAAAAGGAACAAAATCTGTCTTTTATTTACAGACTTCTGAAACTGCTTATTGAGTGAAATAATAAATTCCAATTTCTTGGAAAATAGAGCTAAATACAGCTAAAAGGATGAAACTCTGTGAGCACTTTTATTTTATTCTGAAACTACTTTTTGAGTGAAATCATAAAAGTTTAATTTTCTTAGGAAATAGAGGCCCCAGAGCCAATAGGACGAATATCTGTGGTAACTTGTTTGATCCTTATAAAGCTCTATTTTTGCTGAAATAATAAAAGTCCTTAGATTTCGCACTATAGTAATGTATGCAGTTTTATCATAAGTAATGATTCCTTGCATCAATAATTTCCTTTTGCAGCGTTTAAGCAGCATTTTGGATCTACAATATCACCTTTTAAGGCCTCTCAGCTTCAAGTCATATGATACCCTGCTGTTGGATGAATCCTACTGCTAGCAAGTATTGTGATGTTGCTGCTTTAGTAGCTTGCAATGATTTTGCAAGTTTTTGTTGAGTTTAACAATGACAAACGCCTGCAAATCTTGCTGTAACTTTTCTCAAATTAAAGAAGTAAAGCAAGACATTCCCCATGACGCTTTGTTAGCACACAATTCGATATTTTCAGCAAGCAAAAAAAATTCTTGTTGTTTACACTCTAATGTTCAATAATCAATTAGAAATAAACGAGAGATATGTACCCTTCAACTGGCATATAAATTAGTAAAGGCAAAAACCATTTTGAAAAGATACATCATCTATTATGGATCCAAATATACACTTAATAAAAGAAAACCCCTTGTTAGGGCTAGTTATACAACTGTGTGTGTTTGTTTCATGAAGCTTTTCTTGAACTAATTCTGAATAAAAAATCATTAATCCTTATGCCGATAACAACTAGAACTAGTTGTGGAATTAATACTGTTTTTCCTGAGTACTAAATTAATGATTTGAAAAACAAAAATGTTTGTGTCTAATTTCTAAGGGCTACAAATCACTTCATTTAAATAGAATTTTAATGACTATGGAATATTTTAGGGAATAAATTTATGAAATAACATTAAGCTAAACAGCAAAAATTTCAAAAGAAAAAGGAAAGTATTTTGTACAATATTAGTTTTAAATTTCACTCAACACTGTTTTTTACTGTTTAATTTTTTTTTTTTTTTTGAGACAATTACTTGAAGCATACTTATCTTTTTTAATTGTAACTGCTGAAAAGGACAACATCATACAATATTGTTTAAAAAAATTATAAATTAATTGACAATAATTGAGATAAACGAGTTCATTGAAATAAGAGCTGAGGCTAGTCAAGGACAATCTAAATATCACTTGACTGCCTCGAATGTCAGCGTAATTGAAATTAACATTTCCACTTCATAAGTCAGCTCTTTGTGTCTACTGTACGCACAAAAGTATCAGTCTTCTTTCCTCTAATGAAAGTAAGAAATAAAAAGAATATAAAAAGTTCAATTCTGTGCAATGTCTCTGCTCATCAGCCTTTTATAACACACAATACTTTAGTATCAGATAGGGAACTTTATAAAACTGCGTAAAAATTTATTAATTAGAAAAGCACATACTCGTACGTACATACATAAATATTTTGTAAAATGATGCTTTCTAAATACGAAAAGTGTCATATTTGGAGTTGGTTTCAATTAGTAAACCAAGTCCATTGCAATAACACTCATTATTTCATTGTACACTGGAGTGTCCCGAGGAATAGTTATTTTCAGAATAAGTTGTAGGAATACCTTGCAAATCAGGCGATTAAACTGGCATCGTACTTTTATATTCATTCACCTGGTTTCTACATTTGTAAAATAAGTTGGAACTGAAATTTTCATTAAGTTTGTGTTCTAAATATTGTGAAAGAGTTTCGAAATGTAAAATATCATCAATATCAGTTTGCTTCATCGTAGAATAAAAGTTTGACTTGTTTTTCAAAACATCGTGAAAATGTTTATGTGAAATAGCAAACATTTTCAAGATGCTGCTTCAATAGCTTCCAATGATTTTGCAAGTTTTTGTTGAGTTTGACAATAACAAACTCCTGTAAATCTTGCTGTAACTTTTCTCAAATTACAGAAGTAAAGCAAGACATTCCCCTTGACGCTTTGTCAGCACCAAATTCGACACGATTTCAGTTTCACTTCGTAGTGGAATATAGAACCTAGGCGATTGTATTTATCTACGAGAGCATCTATTGTACATACATATGTATATTGTGTGTCAAAATATGTCACACTCAAATATTTTTACAAATGCGTCATTCTCTCTCCAAGTCTAATACTGATCACAATTTTATGTTCACTTCAAACCTTCGCAAAACATAGTAATTTGATGTAATCGATTTTCTGCATTTGTTCTTTTAAATTACAAATCCAGTCAAAATATTTTGATAATTTTTTTTTTTAATTAAATTTTAATCTAAATCTTTAATAAAAAGTTCACAGGCATTTTTAACAATTTCTTAAAATAAGTCAAAATAATAATTTAAAAAAAAATCATATATTTTAAAAAATATTTAAACACTTAGATAAACAAAAATAGATTTAACAAAGTTTAAAACGAAGTATTTTTCAAAATGAAAGCTTGAGCAATGACTGAAAAGATTTTAAAAGACCTATTTTATACAACTTGAACAGAAGGAACTTTTGAATCTGATTCTTTTTTGTATATTCTATATTATAACAGAGATTTATATCGATGTTTTCTAGCGTAAGGCCGAGTATCCGGTTTCTGTTTTGAATTAGGCCAAAAATTTACCGAATACCAATATTCAATATCCAGCCATATTTTGACCAAATACCAAAACCGAAACTTTTATAAAGGAAAAACATAGATTATGGAATTTGAAAGATAATAATACACGTTTTTAATGTAATTAATGGAATACGAAATTTTATATTTTACTGTAAAATATTTAAGAATGCGTTATGCCTTAAAGAAATTTGTCAGTTCAATGTAAAAACCAATATTTATGGCGTAGTGTCGGTACTTTAGGGCATTTTTAAATTATCTAAACATATTATAAAATTAAAATATGTAAATATTTTTTTTTTTGAAAATGAATAGTAAATTTTAAAAGTTTCGATTTTTTGCCGAATATTAGTTTTGGCCTGAAAAAACTGGTTTCGGTCAGACATTATTGTTTTCAATAAAAAGCTGTAAGTGCTTCTTTCTTCGAAAGAAGTCAGAGGCATACATATTTTAAATTATTCAGCTGAAAGTGCACAAATTTGATGCAATAGCCCACTTGTAGTAAATGAGCGATATATATAGTATTTAAAATTTTTTAGAAAAAATTTTGAGAATAATATAAAATTTTGTACCAAGATAAAAATTCGTGTTCTTAAAAAGCAAAACTTGGACACGTAGAATTTGTATATTTGTTATATTAAATAAATGTTCAGCTTAAGTTGGTATTAAAACATTAAACAATACAAACAGTGTTTTAACAGTCATCTGAACAAGTTTTCATAAATAACAAAGTCGAAGCGCTTGGTTTAACTTTATCTACAATATAGTAGCAACATAAAATTAATTTGATATTTTTTTAGAATATTATTCAACCATATTATGATCACTGTTATCACACATATGATTGCTGCAACCCAATTGTGTTACAATTACCTTTACTTTTTACGCAATGCATTGTGTTAAAACCAGGAAACTAGGTTATGTAAGGTAGGATACTCTACTACTACTCTCTTGTATTTGTGAATATTTGATTTGAATTTTTCTATATTGAAAGTGACAGGGAAAACATGTTTAGGAAGTTTTTTTCCACATACGGACCGTACGGCTAAAGAACGAAATTTTCCTGTAATGTGTTGTGCGCTTCACTGTCCAGTCGACCATGAATGGATAAGCCCTGACTGAAGAACATATATTTGTATTCAGTAGTGTTTGACAATTCAACATGGTTAAACTCACAATGCAACAACGTCTTTAAATCATCTAATACAGCTGATTAGTAAATTAGCTTTTTTGGAGAAATTTGTGTTTGTTGGCAAATCATTTTAGTGATCAGCTGACCATTTAGAACTTGTGATAGCATACCTCTGGTTCTTTCTTTGAGTTTATGTGATGCCAAACTGAGAAAAGTCGTCATGCGCGAGTTGAGGAAAGCAATGCTTGAAAGATAATCGAAAATTGGAGCTTCGTCAGTCAGCCAACATTTTAATGAAATTATTTTTAAAAATGTAAACTGTAAAAGATTGTTCTTTCGGGTAATAATTAAGATTGCAACAGTCAGTTGTGTTGTCTTATTGTTGTCATGAAAATGATTGACTCAAATACGTATTTGAGCATTATTGATTACAGTGCTCTTTCTATAGTTAACATCTAATCATGTAAACAAATTATGGTTATTTCTGGGTGGCCCTTATATATACGTTTATCACTGTTTCGATTATTGATGTTTCCGAGGTCAAAAATATTGCCTGTCATCTAAAAAGAAAGTGCTGAAAATGTGAGCAAAATCGTATAACAATTTATTAAATGTTAAAGAAAAATCTAATTAAAAAAAGTTTTTATATTTCATTGCAATTGATTTTTATGTGACAGAGAACATTTTTAGATCATGCGATACTTTATCGATTCTATTCTAGAGCCAGATCATTCCAATGCAGAACAATAGTAGTATGCAAACAGAGAAAAAATATAGTTTTACATGTTTACCATAACAATGTCAACATTTTTACAAGTTTTTTACCAATGTTATGATCACTGTAATTATTTATATGATTGCAGTAACCATAATATGATTAAGTTACGATTGTAGTAACTATGTATATATTTGTTACAATCATCTTTATGATGAATCCTTTTATCATAATTTGTTGCTCTTTCATTATGATAGAGAACAACATAATATGGTATAATCTTTCATTATAAAACTAATCACCATAAACATTATATTACATTACATAACTATAATCATATATATGATTGCTATAATCATGTGAATGGTAACTTAACCATAGCAAGGTTGCAGAAATCATATGAATAATTACGGTGACCATAATATTTTAAAAAAAATTTTAATAACGTTGAAATAGTTGTAGTAAACATGCACAACTATATTTGTTCTCTGCGTGTGTATTTAAGTACACATGAGGATTTGTCAATAGACAAAATTATCATAAATATTCAATTAAATACAATAATTTTGACGGATTTTAATATAAAAACTACGCTTGAAATTTCCTTTTTCACATTCTACAAAGACCAAGTTTTAACATTTTTTTTTTTGTTTTCTTACAGTTTGCCTGCAGCCATCCAACTCTTGCAGTCATTGCTAAAAGATTTCATTACAAATACTTTGTGTTTATTCTTAATCATTTAAATATATCAAAATGAATATAAACATTTCAATTAAAGCAGCAAAAACAAACATTTATCATTGTTAACAGTTTTCATAATTAGCAAGCAAAAGAATAACGAAAAAAGGAACAATACACAACAGAATTCAAAAGCAGCAGTAGCAACAAAATAATAACAAATTCTTATCAACACAGTATGGATAATTAAGCCAAGTTAACAAAAATATACTCCAGAAAATGGCTTGTTAATAATAAAACAGATAAAGGAAAATTTTCAAAATAAAAACAACATAAAACTAACAAAAATCAAATAAAAACAACATTAAATATCACTAGCAAAATAAATTTAAAACAAACAAAAAACTTGATTTTTAACAACATTATTTTAAAACAATTACTTCCTTGAGCCTTATTAATACATTTCCTTAAAAACCTTTTTTCCGCTGAATTCTTTATATTAGCAGCCGTATTGATTTAATGATGTAAACCCACATTTTGTTGCTTCTTTTCTTTTCTTATCATAAATTTAAATTAAATATTTATATGAACGAGTATGCTGTATGAAATGTTTCCGGTTCCTTTACTTTTTTTGCTTTTCTACTGCCTCCCACTGTCTTTCTTCATTGTTTTTAATTTTGTTTTAAAGTTGCTGGTTTTTTGTTTCTTTTTCGTTTTGTTTTGGGTTTTTGTTGGTTTTTTTTTTAAATAATATAAAGTCTTCTTATTTTCAGTTTTTTAAACTTAAATCTCCCCCTTCAGTGCCAACGTTGTTACTCCTGGCTGGCAAAGCCACCATCACACGTCCATTAGTTGCCTTTCACGTTTTTGTTGTGGTGAACAGCCATCGTTGGGTTTCCAGTGCCGAATTGCAACGTTGTGCCGATACACCGATTTCCGTGTGATCCCTAGCATCGAGGCAAACATTTAATTTATGATGACGTATGAAACCGCCTTCACGTAATATCCATTTTTGATTTTCCGAATCATCGCAGAGTTTCATCACCACCTGTGAACCGCGTGAAAATTGTACCAGTGTTAAGCAGAGATCATCGTGTTTTATTTGCTGTCGTTTGGTGTAGGCCCACTCTTGATTGCCGCCCGTATTGTGGCATTGGAAAATGCCTGCAGTTGAATATGGCATGAAAAAAGAGTAGAACAAACAAAAAATCATTAATAAATATGGCTAGAATTGTGTGCAAAGAGTATGTATGATTTGGATTGCAATCGCTTTTAATTGTATTTATTTACGATTTTAATAGTTTAACATGTTACATTTCATTTCATTTCATTTCATTTCATTCAAAATTTTATTAAGATTTTTTTGTGTTAGCTAGTTGTGTAGATTGAAATTGAGAGCAGTTCTTTAAAAGAAGGTACAAATACGATTTTTCGCAATTGAAAAATCCCCTCTGTTAATCAAATAATACCTATGAGAGATATCAGCAGATCACCAACGCTAATGACACAAAAATTATCATAATACCCATGTTTAGAAGATAGAATTAGCAGCGTTAAAATCTGTTATTGCAACTCAAGTTCACATATAAAGGTCATTTTAATAAGTGAACTCCTGACCTTTAAATAAATTTCTCTAATACAATTTTCTTTCAGATCAAAGTTCCAAATAATTCCTTTAAATTAATCAGTTAATGCAAATTTCACTCTATCATTTAAACACACAGTGGCTCACAGCTTATTTTACACAGTGGATTTTTTTTGTTTTCAAAGCTCCATAAAGAGAAAACTAACAGGAACTTAAAAATTAAATTGATGGCATTTAAAAGAAAATATGTTATAGTCTAAAGGTACTGTCACACTTGGAAAATATTTGCCGAAAAAGACGTAACCACTAAATAAAATATATTTGAACTCGTTTATTTACTTAAAAAAATGTTGTTAATTTAGGACAAGACACAACAAATATTTATATTTTTTATTTTATGCTGTTTGATCTTGCAAAACTCTTGTAAGAGTAAACAATGTCAAACAAATCCGTGCTAAAACAAGTGGTTACGCATTTTTGAGTAAATATTTGCCAAGTGTGACCGTATCTTACTTCATGGGTGCTTCATCCATTAAAAAATCAGGTCCATAACAAAGGCAGAAAGACACCAAATTGAATTTTCAATGAGCGACACATTTTAAGAAAAACATGGACATATCCAAGGATATCAGCTTAACAACTTGCCTCCACATTTTAAGCAATATTGCGTTGAAACTGTTTCTCGTGTCTTTCACCAAAGAACATATTTGTAAGGAATCTGCATTTTAGTATTCGGACATCTTCGCCGATGAATCTAAGTTTATCATACTCGATTCAGATTGCATGTCGAATATTTGGCGGAAACCAAATACAGAACTCAATAACGAAAATCTAAAGGCAAGAGTGAAGCAAGTCATGTTTTAGGGCCTGTATGTCACCTGTTGGTACTGGAAATTTAACATTTGCTGAAACAATCATGGACCAGTTACAGTACCTACTAAAGGACAACTTGCTGAAAAGCGCAGTGAAACTGGGTATAAGTTCAGATTTTCGATTTTACCAGGATAACGATGCAAAGCACAAATCGGATAACTGCTGTGGCGCAAAAAAAAAAACAAGCATGTCTTTTTTTATGATTTTAGTTTTTTATTATGGAACTTTGGAAATAAAAAAATGCACTGCATAAAAAAGCTGTGAGTATATCTATACAAGTTATTAAAAAAAACAAGATCATCAAAATGTCATCTTTCAATACCTTTAAAGACCTGTCTGCAGCAAGCATTTTCATTTCATGTTCTACTTTGTACAACTCCACTTTATACAACAAATATGGAAAAAAAATGCTGCGAATAAATGAATGAATGTAAATCAATTTGTATAAATTGATTTGTATCCTGCATCCAAATCTCCTGCTTCCCTCTCGATCTGTGCAACATGTATTATAATCAAGTCTCTGCTAGTGAGTGTTTGTATTGCATGTAGTTTGCATCTTTAAATAGCTTCATGTGCGTTTATCAAAAGGATTAATAAATATGTACATTTAACGATGAATGGAATTTTTATATGGAAAAAATAAAGAACTAAGAACATTTTAACGAGAGAGAGAGAGAAACTTCAGAACACGTTCATGCATGCAACGCATAAATGCGTTTATTAAGTGAAGCAACGGAAATTAAAACAGCAACTGAAAAGTAATGCAAATTTTATAGTTTTTTGCTGTGAGGTCTTTTCAGGAAATTTAAGATTTTAGCACAATATTAAAGAGTAACGGGAGGTAAAGTGCCAATGACCCTATAAGGTTGTAGATAATATTTTAATATGAAATTGATTTTAAATTAAATATTACAGCCTTATGATTTTCTTTTTTTCTTTTTTGAGAAACTGCAATGTGATTTTAAATGCATGCTGGGAAATTTATAGTTTAAAGTTTTATAGTTAATGGTTTTAATAATAATGTCACAAAAAAACATAGAAAATTTAAATTAAATAAAGTGGCTCACAGCTTTTGTATGCAGTGCATTTTTTTGTTTTCAAAGCTCCATAAAAAGAAAGCTAACAGTTGTATTTCACCCAAGAGTGCTTAATACACAATTTGTGATTCGGATCATTATTCTGATACAATCGAAAATCTGATCTCTGCGCTTTCCAACATGGTTGTTTAAAAAAATGTTAAATTTCCATACCAACAGCTGACATGCTTCACTGTTGCCTTCAGGTTTTTTTTATTGAGTTCTGTATTTATTTTCCTCCAAACATTCGATATGATATACGAATCGAATATGAGCCTGTTCTGTTCTGTTTTCCTAATTTATAAATGGTGTCTTGCGTGCAACTCGGCCATTAAAATCATAGTGGCGCAAGACATGACCAACAGTTTCAACGCAACATTGTTTGCCCAGGTCAGCTTCAAGTACGGAGGCCAGTTGTGCAGCCTTGCCGCTCATTGAAAAATTAATTTGCTGCATTTCTTTAATTTGTTGTGGACCCGATTTTCATGGAAGAAAAGCTCAATGATTGTTTGGACTGTGGAGACTTTAATGTTAACCATTTCGTTATTGTTAACTATTTGCGCTGTGTGTGGCCATTTTGGAAGTGGCTTAAAACTAATTTTAACTATTTTAAACTGACACTTGACGTTCCAAAACCAGTCTGACAGTTCAGCAGAAAATATTGATGCAAGCAGAAAAAAATAAAAGCGAAAAACCAACTGCATTGAGCTATCGGTACAGTAGAAATTGACTGCATAAAATAAGCAGTGACTTGATAAAACGAGCATTTTTTTGTTTTTTCTTTAAGTTTTAATAAATTAAAATATACGTTTTTGCAATAAATTATTTTTGTTTATTAGACTATAAATTTTTTTTCTTTTACATGACACTGATTTCTTTTTTAAGTTCCTGTTAGTGTTCTTTTTATTGACCTTTGAAAATAAAATAATGCAGTGCATAAAATAAACTGAGAGCCACTGTATCTTCTGCTGGCTTTAGACAATATATTGATTTGTATAGAAAATGTTTGAAAACTTAAGTTATCTCTAGAAAATTTATCGATGACTTAAAATTTCTGTAGAATATTTATCGATATTTTAAGTTTTCTATAGAAAATTTGGTGATAAAACAAATTTTCTTTATAAAAATTTATGACAACGCAGATTCTATTTATACATTTTATTATTAACAGAAATTTACTTTAAAAGCATTAAGTGATTTAAACTGCATTTAAAATTACACAACTTAACTTTTATTCAGCAAAATATAATTAACATTTTTCTACTTTTTATTCACAATTTAACTGACAGCTGACAGCTTTGACAGATTATTATTATTTTTAATACATAAACATGATACTTTTTAAAACATCCTCTAATATGCAAATATAAATTTAATTTAATTTTAATGTGTCACAAACTCACTCCAAAAGTTTCATGAAAATGTCAGCAGTAGAAAATGAAAACATTACTCAGCCAGCCAACCATTCATTCACTTTATTGCTCAAACACATTTATAATCGTTTATTTTTGCTTGTTTACGAAAATAATGAAACTAAATAGGAAACAATGAAATGAAAAATTCATTCGATATAATAAGAAAACTGTTGCTGACAAACAGTGTTCGGTGTTGTCAATCTAATGTTAGTTTAGTTTACAACCACCCTCCTCATCTTTAAAAATTAATCGATTAAGCTCCACTCTACTCTTACTTATCCAGCTTGCACTCCCTATACCTAACCCTAGTCAACCGAACGAGTGTGATAAAAACAATTTATTTCTGTTAGTAGACCCTCATGAATTGTTTATCGATTTCATTATTCAAAATAAGCACCGAACCATAGAAAACAACGGCAACAGCAACAACAATTAATTTTTACTGCCAAAAAAAAGTACTCGTAATGAATGAGCAAATGAACAAATGACGGTATGTAGCATAAGTACAAGCATTTATCCTTATACACTTTAGACGTATCTATTACAAAATTTATCAATTTTAGCTAAAAATCATTTTGCTGCTAAAGACCATCATCATCATCATCACCACCAACATCATCACCATCAATAAATAACCAAATGAAAGCGTAAATAACAATGAAATATATTTATGCAAAACTTACCAACAGTGCCATCAGCCAAATTTCCCATGGTATCCAAACAGAAATCACCTTGACGGAACTGACCAAACTCATATGAATCAGGAACTTGTAAATCAGGATAAACATGCTCTAAATACCATTTAAATGGTTTACACTGTAACTTCTCCTTAAGAGCTAAACGGTCATCAATGCTATTGGAAATTGAAGAAATAAAGAAAAATACAACGAAAATAAAAATAATGAGAAATACACATTTGGGAAATATAACAAATTGGACAGAAGATACATATGAGAAAAGAAAATATTATTTACACAAGATACTGGTACTTGAGCTAGAAACAACATCGATATGACTTAAATAAAATAAGATAAATAAAGAGAATTAAATGGATACATTTGCTATCACAACAAAATAAAAATTCTCGCCCATAAAATGCATTCCTTGCATACCCATGCTTGTGCAGACATTCCAAAAAACAAAGATTTATTGAAAACAAGCCCTCGATTAACGAGCTTAAAGAGCTGAAGTCATTTTATTACAACTTCTTTTAATTTTGGGAAATCTCAATGTCTTTTAGCAATTTGGTCTTTTACGACTTAAGTACCATATAATATAACAACAATTTCGTAACAAATCATTGCCCCAATTTACACGCAGAAATTCTTTAAGCTTAGCTGATTGCTTTTTTTTGACATCGTGGTGAGGGGAAGATAAGACGCTGTACACAAGATTGTACTAGCAACTCGTTTGAGTCTCTTATTTGTATTACATATCAGCGTTGTCAACTTAGTGCGTCTCGTTACATTTTTGGTGTTTTTTTGAATTTTTGTGCGAAAAATTCCTGCGTTTTTCAATTTTTCCGAAATGTGTACTAATTTTTAACTGAAGTTTTTCAATAATTCATTATCATGAAATCTATGCGATGAAAAAGGACCCCATTAAATTTATTTTAAATACGAATGTATGATAAATTAATACATACTCTCAAATTCGTCACATGTATGTTTTTTTTATATATAATTAACAACACACAAACTGCGAAGCGTTTTGGCTTATCTGCCGAAAAGACCCATAGTCCGGCACACTATCGCCTAGGCATTCCAAATGACAATTGCTAAAGTTAAATAGGGTGAAAATTATTGTTTGAAAATAAAATTAACATTTTAAACATGGAAATTAAAATTCTTGTGTAGCCGAATTGGTTTACTGAACTGTAGACGAACAACCAGGGTTAGAATCCCAGTGAAGCCCTAACAAATTTTATTCAATAGGGTCAACGAAGTACTAAAAGTACTTAAAATAGAAAACAAAAATATTTAAAAAATATGTACTGAAATTAGCCTTTTTTAACAATTAATTCCGAATAGCATATTGTTAGTTAAATTTTGAGTGGTTAAATGCTTATTTTATCCTTATTAACTCGTTAATTAAAAAAAAGTACCAAATATGTACTAAAATAGCCTTTTTTAGCAATTAGTACTGCAGTTCCGAATAGCATATTGTGAGTTAAATTTTGGGTGGTTAAATACTTATTTTAGCTTTATTAGCTCGTTTATTTAAAAAAAAGGATTTTCGATTAATCATTGATTTCTTTTTTAAAAAGTTTTATGTAGAATTTGTGGAAATTAAAAAAAAATTACATATCTAGTACCAAGGAAAAGAAACAAATTTGTTTAGTTAATTTTTTGTTTTTCTTAAGTTTTATTTTTTTCTTTCTAAAAACACTGAACTTTAGAAGCCTGTTTTATTGTTATATTTATGATACAAAACTATTATACTACTTATGTAAAATTAATTTAATAAATATAGAAAAGAATTTCTAAACTTGGCGCGTTTTTTTTTAATGGCGCGTTTTTTTTCCATTTTGGTGCGTTTCGAAATTTCAAAGTTGACAACGCTGTTACATATGTGTATACTTTCATATAAAAATGCGACAATATACACACATTTGTATACTCTCGTGTGTATGTAATACGAATAATTGAGTAACACATATGTATGAGTATACAAATGTGTGTATAACCTCAAATGAAAATACGTGCGATTTAAGCAATAAGAATTGTGCTGTGTAAATACCGAAGAAATTTCAAGGAAAAAATTGTCAGTCAATATTTTTTACAAAAACTGCTTCGTGTAAATTGGGACATTGTAAAAAACTACTTTGGCACTGAAAAACATCAAATTTCTCCTTAAAAATATAGTTGGGGTTTCCGAAATTTAAAGAGTGATTTTTTAAGAGCTTTCGAATCTGATTTAAAAACACATAACATTTCAATGAATGTATGAAATCTTTATTTGAGTCGATGGTACGTTCCATATATAATTGAACATTTGTATATGATTTCATGTAAACATTGACTGCGGCTACGCCTTAAATGGTTCATACGCTGGGTCTAATTTTTGCATACTCTCTCCAACATATCGATAGGTATCCCAGAGAAAAAGAAAAGTTGCTAAAAAAATCACTGTTTATATAAAATGTTCGGAATTATTTGTTAATTGAAAATTATCATTCCTAAATTTTTCAAATTCTCGAATTATTCGTATGAAATTGTTAAATTATTTGAACAAAAATTATTCCAGTAGATATCCTATAATTAAAGTTTTCTATAGATAATTTACAGATAGTTTAAGTTTTCTTAAAAAAAAACTGTTGATAATTTAAGATTTCTATAGAAAATATCTTTAATAAATTTCACTGTAAATCATTTCTGGATTTTGTTTTACAAGATTATCAGCTGCCTGCAACACAAGTATACAGTTTTGTTTTTGCAAAAGTTGAGCACTCTTTGAAAACAGACAAATAGACATTAAAACAAATTGGACAAATAAAAAGGAAATGTTAAATTATCCATTGACCAGATACACAAATAAACTTAAAAAAACAAACATCAAGAAATGACACTCACTCTTACACTTGCTCACAAAAGTAATCGCACACATATACACACAATAAAACCTAAACACGCAAATACACACATTCTAAATGGAAACTACACTCTTTATCATTACAATCACTAAAACACACTCTGAAACAAACACTAACTAAGTAATACTAGCAGTAATTGTTTGTCGAAATCTAGGGTCTAAAGAATGTCCATATGTACATAAATGAACAAAGCCATAGTAACATCATATGTTGCGGGTAAGAGTGTAAAAAGACAGACAGACAGACAGACAGACATGGACAAGTGTATTAGTGTTAAGACTAATATGTACTTACTTCCCAAATGCAATATTCTTGGCCAACGGCACTGCAGCATAATAGTACTGTTTGTAATCATCCATCCATACTTCTGCGGCACGACGAGTATTGCGTGCAAACACATTGCCACTACCACCCGGAAATGTATACGGATGACGCTTACGGAATACATGGCCCACTCGACTGCACGGTATAATTTCCAAACTGCCACCACATTGCCAAACACGAAATGAAATCTCTAAATTCTCGCCACCCCACACATCCATTTTCATGTCGTATTTGCCCAATTTGTTAAAGTAGGCCTTGTCGATAACAAACAGGCCACCCGCAATCATGGGAGTGCGTATAGCGGTGGTGGGATCATGTTGACGCGTCGTACGCTCTGTGGGACTTAGGTACTCCCATTTGAAAATCAAATTCCAATCGAAACCACCCCTCAAATCTGCCGATGCTCCTATGTACTGGAAATTATCCATACTAATGACATCGATTACAGGACACACAACACGAGTGGGATCTTCTCGCACACGCTCCAGCAAAGGCTCCAGCCACTGTTCATTGCACTCAACATGACTGTCTAGGAATGTCAATACGCCGGCAACGGCAGCATCTGCACCACGCACACGCGACCTCACCAAACCTTCACGTTTATCGTTGCGTATTATACGCACTTTATCGATTTTAGCCAGCTCCTGACCATCCTCAGCTAAAAGGTATTTAAAATAAAAACATAAAAATATTATTAAATGAATTTGTAATGAATTGTTAAAGCTATACAAGAGTGATTAATTTAAGGTAATGAAATGTTTAATGCCCTTAAACACATTCATCACTTGTGTTACTGGTACTGGCAATGGTACTTACGGTGATCACTGAAATCATCGACCAATATAATTTCACGTATTAAATGCTCTGGACTGCGATTAAGGACACTATAAAATGGATGGACAGAGAAATACATAAATATAAACACGAATAAATATAAATCATTTTTTCTAATTAATTTATTGCTTTTTCTGCCAGACAGCAACATTTTTATGTGAAATATCTGGGCTGTTGTAATGGGATTTTCAACAACAGCTTTAAACTTTCCAACAAAGCCATATTGAAATAACCTAAAAGTTTAGACAGTTTACTTGCCGGCATGTCAGTAAATTAATCTTTGCCAATTGCCAGTTTCGCTTTAAAATTCTCTTTGGAAATAGGGAAACTGTAAAAGTTACGTTTCGTAAAATACATGAAAATTACTGATAGCCGCTATTATGAATTTTCTTGATAAAATTATTGCGGCTTGTAAATGGCTCAGATGAATTGTTGAGAAGCCTTTGCATGCTTAATGTGTATTGTATGATGCACATATGGTCTAGAAGCGTGATTGAGCCATTAATGGATCACGATATCAAATGTTTACCTACTGATAAGGATGTCACTAATATACATATGATTTCAATAGGATGGTGCCACATGCCACAATGCATTTATTGCAAACCCTATATCCCCATCGAAATACAGCTGTTAATTGGCAGGTCTGGCACACTACTGGATTACTTTTTGTGGGGCTTATTAGCCCATTCAGTTTTTAAGCACAAGAGCAAACCTTTTCTCTGTGGTGAAGTTAAGGAAGGAAGTTAATATTCACAGTTTGCTTTGAAATTTTTTTTAATGGCGGTGTTTTAGTGTAAGAACATTACATTTGATGGCAGACATAGTTGTTCGAACCAGAACATAACATCCGAATAAGAGCGGTCCCCAAGCGACAAGATTATGCGCGGAGAAGAAATTGTTCGCAGAGTGAAAACTCAAAATCCGTGACGTTAGCAACGAAATGCACTAGTCATTTAACTGAAATGTTATTCAAAATGTTCTTAAAAGAATTGATATATTTTTAAACTAATTATTTGACCTTTTTGTTTTGATTAAAATTACATCGTTATTAAGCTTGAGGTAAAAATTTTTTATTTATTTATTATATTTTGCTATATATATTTTGCTGCATCATTTAAAGATTAGATAAAGGAAGAAATGAAATATAATAGAGTAACATACGGGTTATGGAAGGGATCTATCTTGAAGTATTTTGAAATTTTGTTTACATGATAATCGATAAAAAATGGGTCTTCCAATAGGATCAACTGCTTCTCCAATTATAGCTGGTATTGTTAGGGAAAAACTACTTGACACTTGTATTGGAAAACTGAGTATGAAACTAAAAATTGTAACTAAGTCTGTAGATGATTTGTTTTGTATATTTTCAGCAAGTGAGATAGAATTCAATAATATGGAGAGGTAATGAATTATTAATAGATTGGTATCAGAAACCTACAACCTCGTGAAGGATCATTAATTATTATTTAAAACTTCCTAAAATAATTATTGTTAATACAGATAAAAATCTTGTAGAAAGAATATTAACAATAAGTGATAAAGAATTCCACAGGAAAAATATAGAAACAATAAAGAAGATACTGAACGATAATAATTTGTCTATTAATGTTAACCTAGGCTTTGTACAAGGAAACCAAACTGATGCCGTTTATACTGACTTTAGTAAAGCTTTTGATAAAGTAAATCAAAGACTTTTTCTTGTTAAACTGGATCTTCTTGATTTTACATCTCGCAGACTAAACTGGATAAAATCTTATCTTTTGGTTAAAACTAAGTGCCTAAAATTTAATAATAAATACTTTAAAAATATTTTGATAACTTTTGGTGTTCCTCAAGGCAGCCACTTTCTTCCTGTTCATCGACGACCTTTCAAATGTTTTAAATGTTTCTAACATTCAAATGTATGCTGATGATGTTAAAATATTTTTGAGCTTCTCTCAATTTGTGGATCATTTATATCTCCAATCCGAACTAAACAATTACTTTTTGTGGTGCAGTCAGAATTAAAAAAAAAAATTAAACTTATGCGCTTTTCAAGCAGTAATTATATTCCTACCAATTATACTTTGGTTGACTACCGGCTTAAAGTTGTTGCAAATTTTCTTGATCTGGGAATATTAATAGACAACAAATTAAAATTTGTTTCGCACATTACCATGACGATAAATAAAGCTAGAGGCATTTATGAAGCGATGTGCTAAGGAAATTACTGATCCCTATGCCACAAAACAACTTTACATTTCCTTAGTAAGTCCTATATTGGAATATGGCTTTATTATCTGAGATCCTTATTATAGTATTCATATTCAGCATATAAAGTCTGTACAAAACTTTTTACTATTTTGCCTACGTGGTCTACTGTGGAATCCTGATATTAACCGTCCATTATTTATTTATTTATTTAGGTCAAAAGATTTTACATCCTTACTGACAACATATTAATGACAAAACAGTAATATATATAAATAATTAGTTCAACAATTTAGATATAGTGTAATATTTGTCTTCAGTACGTCATTACTCTCAGATATGTCCATAAGGTGATGGCATTTATTAAAGTTAAGACATGCACGAAAGAAAAGAATCATTATTAGCATTTATAGAACGGTAGAATTTTAATGCTAAGAGTTCAAAATTGAGGGTTCGTCTAACAGGAATATTGAAGTTTAGTTGACTAAGCAGGAACTCCGAATCAACATCACCACGAATTATGCCCAGAACAAATAAAGCGCTCAGCATCAATCGTCGACTATTTAGAGTTGGCAATTTTAGCAAAACAAGTCTACTTTCATACGGTGGCAAGACATAAGAATTCCAACCAAGACCACGGAAACAGAAAATTGTTTTTGTACCGATTCAATACTATTGATATGAATTGAATAACAAGGATCCCAAACAATTGATTCATACTCAAGAATTGGTCGAATAAGAGAAGTATATAAAAGTTTTGTAATATAAGAATCTAAAAATTCCTTAGACCAGCGCTTCATGAATCCAAGTACCCCATATGCTTTCTTTACCATTATAGAGATGTGATCGCAAAAATCAAGTCTATGATCCAACAGTATGCCAAGATCCCATATGGTTTGAACTTTATTTAAAATAACAGTATCAATATAATAAGAAGTCTCAATCGGATTATGTCCAAAAAATGACATGTGTCTGTATTTCTTAATATTTAAATCCAATAAATTAAATCTGTTAACTAAAGCCCATAAGTGATAATTTGTGTAATAGAAGATTGTGGTTAACTTTATCAAATGCCTTACTAAAATCCGTGTATATCGCATCAGTTTGCATTTTATTTGTATTTGTATCATATCATTTTATTTGCATCATCCATTGATGGACATAAATTTATACAATTACAAACTATATATAGTAGAAGAACTATGCTTAATGTAATGTTTATGATCAATATAATTAATTAATGGTGAAGTCTGCTCCGATTTCCTTACAAATAATGTTACTTTTGATATTCCTCAACGATTTTCACGCCATTTCAAGCCACTGTATGTCAAAAATGTTAGAACTAATTACTCCGAAGATTATATTGTGAATTTAACAATCTTAATAAAATAATTGCTTTTTTTTTTCTTTTAAAACAAATGTAATTAAATATCTTTTATCCTATTTGTTAATAAATTGTTTATTAGTCATATACTTTTTAAAAAGTCTGTAAGGATTTAATCCAGTGACTTAATAAATAAATAAAAATATAATTTTTAAATTAATGGGACATTCAAAAATAAAAATAACAAGTTAGAGTGCTATATTCGTATTCGGCTGTGCCGAATATTTAATACCCTCCACTTAAACGTACTAAGAAATAGAAAAACTACACTGGTTATAGGACTAGAATATCCTTAATCTGTGGTTTCTATTCAGTCTTAGTGCAAATTTTATTTTAGTATTTTATATATTGTTTGAAAGACAGTTTTACGACCAACATAATTTATGTTAAATGTTTTGAAATTTTATCTAATTTTGACCATTTATAATTAATGTAATTACCGATTCTTACTGTAATTTAAAGAGTTTGTCTGATTTTCATAATAATCTTAAGTGTAATTTAACAATTTATAAAATTAAAAGAACATTTTTCCATATCCACACCAATTTAAGAAACAGAGTATAAAAAAAAGGCTCAGATATAAGATGAGGCTTTTTTTGGTTGAATTTGATCTTAGTAACATTATTTACAAAAGGTTTATGGGTGACATAGAAGAAATCTGCCAATAATGGACTGATAGCTTCTAAATCCAGTATCCACTAATGTGATTTCTATGTATTTTAGGATTATATTGGTTTAATTTCATTTCAATAAAGTTATTTTGTATGGTTGGTTGTTATGCTTAAAAACTAGAATAACTAAACACAAATCTGATCAAAAATATGAAGAAATGTTTTTATTAAAAACAGCATTACCGTCACAAATTTGAATCACTATCCCGACTTTGAGAACAAATCAGTTTTGAAAATGCAAAATATTTATAAACATCGTTATATATTACAAATGTTAGAAATTATAAATGTAGCAGCAAATCTTGGAATTGATTTTAAAAAAGGTAATGTTGCTCAAAACTATAGACACTTAATTTGTAAAAACGGAAAGGAAATTAAATTGTTTTTTTATATTTTTTGTTTGTGTAATATTTAGATTTTTTTTAATGTGACATTTATTGTTATATTGTTTGCCAAATATCGGAAAACACAATAAATAAATAAATAAAAAATGTTGGCCTCAAGCTTAATATAATTTTAATAGAATCGACATCTGTATGCATGTTCGTGGTCCGATATCATTTTTTCATATATAATTGTCAACTCATACTATTTCCAATACAAAAAGCATTTCAATGATTTTCACATAAATTCATTGCTATATTTTATTTTAAAAAACAAAAATCTCACAGAGAAACACTTTAGTTTACCTGACTATGGTACGCAGTAGCGTTGAACGGGCCTCATTGTGAAATGTTATAATGACACTGGTCTCTGCCAAGTCTTTGCGATAGTTTTTATTGCGGCACCTGTAAAAGCAGAAAAAAATAAATTGAAACAGCGCAAGTAGAAATAGTAAAAGACTTTTTTTTAACTAGTTCTTTTTAAATAAACCATAAACAAAATGTAAAATTATACATTACAGTAAAAAATTTTGTTTATTTTAACTACTTACATGGGATGCCTTGTATCGGGTATCTCACGATTACTGGGTAAAGCATCACTGGCCTCCTGATTGAAACGATTACGTATATAGGGATCTTCACCAGTCCTCAAAGCACCGCCACGTATATAACCCGCCTCATCGAAATACTCCCACTCACCAATACCACCACCACCCATGCCATTAGTTGCCACTGCTAAGCCACTAGTGCTGATAACATGATGCGATGTTTCCTCTTGAGGTGACAATGCATTTAAACCCAAACTGCCAACATGTGGCTTAAATCCTCCAGGATCAACGCTGCCTTCAAGAAGGATGCTTGTATGCAATCTATTTGAGTTTTGTGATGCTGCAACGTGATGCTGTTGTTGTGGCAATGACTGCAGCTGCTGGGGATACAGTTGCTGTTGGTGTTGCTTCAAGGCTGTCGGTGATGAGGGTATGACCTCATCCTGATATTGTTGCATAGCTTCACGTAAACGTAATGCACGATTTTCCACCTGAAACGAAAGCAAAAAAATTTATATGTAGATAAATATACATGAATATGCGTTAAAGATATTGGAATAGGTTTTTTTCCTGTGGTTGAATGTTGGAAATGGCAACAGCACAATGTGTAATGAAGCGTAAGTTTATGAATAACCATGTAATAAGTGTTACATAAACAAATAGTGATAAACACAAAATACAAAAGTATTAAATAAAATTTCTGTTAAAGGGAAATATTGCAACATCTTTACAAACAATAGATTTTTACAACAAAAATAATAAAATCTTTAAAATTCAAACTTTAAATTAAATTTCCTTTAAGAAAATGTGTTCGTAATAAGGGAAATTTTTAAAATCTTACAAATTATTTTTAAGTGATCCAAATGTGCAAAAAACAATATAATTTTTAACATCTTACTTTTAAATAGAAATTCCTTTAAAGAAATTTTTTTTTAATTTATTTTTAAAGAAAATTTTTTTAAAAAAGGAAATTTAGAAAAACGTACACAATATTTATAAGCAAACGTTGTCTATAACAAAAATGTAAAAAAAAATATATTTCCTAAATAAAGATTCTTTTAAAGAGAAATATTTTGCAACAAGAGAAATTTTAGAAAAACTTACAAATTATTTTTATAAAATTTAATTCTATAATAAAAATAATAAAATTTTTAAAATCTTTTTTTTTTTAAATAAAATTACCTTTAAAGTTAAATTTTTTGTAACAAGGTAAATTTTGAAAAAAAACTTGCAATATACATATATTTAAAAGATCCAATTGTACAATAAAAATAATACAGCATTTGAATTATTGTTATTAATTAATTTAAAGGGAAATATTTTGTAACTTACAAAATATTTTTAATATGTTCAAAAAAGATAATAAAACTTTTTAATTTTTTTTATTTGAATTAAATTTCCTACAAAGGGATTTTTTGTAACCAGTGAAATTTAAAAAAAACATGCAAAATATTTTTAAGATATAGATTTGCTTAATTAAAATAGTCAGATTTTTAAAATTCTCGTTTTTAATAAAATTTCCTTTAAAGGGAAATTTTTTGTAACCAGGGAAATTTATAAAAAAAATACAAAATATTTTTAAGAGTTCCAAGTGTTTAATAAAATTAATAACCTTTTACAAATCCTTTCTTTAAATAAAATTTCCTTTACAGGGAAATTTTTTGTAACCAGGGAAATTTATAAAAAAAAGTACAAAATATTTTTAAGAGTTCCAAGTGTTTAATAAAAATAATGACCTTTTACAAATCCTTCCTTTAAATAAAATTTCCTTTACAGGGAAATTTTTTGTAACCAGGGAAATTTATAAAAAAAAAGTACAAAATATTTTTAAGAGTTCCAAGTGTTTAATAAAAATAATAACATTTTTATAAATCTACCTTTAAATAACATTTCCTTCAAAGGGAAATTTTTTGTAACCAGGGAAATTTTGAAAGAAAAACTTACAAAATAATTATAAGAAATCCTATTGGACAATAAAAAATACATAGTAAAATTTATAAAAACATACCTTTAAATAAAAAATTTCCTTCAGAGGTAATTTTTTTTAATCAGGGACATTTTGAAAAAACTTGCAAACTGACCAGCAGATTTTTATTTTGAGAGGTGTAGTAGGTCCAACATAAACTACGTTTAACCACGTTAAAACATATACGCGAATGAGTGATTTTATGCAATAAATATTAATCATACGACATCATTCACCACATGTCTAAAAGCCACCAACTACACCAACCCTTGTAAATATAAATCATATAACAAACCAATTACAATAAAAGAAAAACGTAGGGAATTATTGCAGAAATTCATAGTGCACCATAAGCAACATTTACCAACGTTTTAAAACCATAATCAACATTAACTATGGTCTATGCTTTTCCCAAACTAAAATTCCTGTTAAGCAGTCACTTGGCAAGCGATTAAGGACATTTGATAGAAATGTAATTACAATGCCTGCAGCAACATGAATAGATTACAATAAAATCTTTGGTCTGCTGAAAATTCTCTGCAAAATCACAAATACATGCTTATGTTTTTTTTTTTTTTTTTTGTTCAATCTTTAATCTACATTATTTCTTATTGTCATGGAAATGGTATGCAGCATATTTTAAATATTATTGCTGAGAATTTATCTTTTCAATTTACATTTGTGTGGCCTCTTTACGTTTAATTTGTAGATTTTTACAAGAGCTTATGAAAGGTTGCCTAAAATCTTATTCAACTATTAGAATGTTTTTCCTGATACAGCTTTAGGAAATGTATTATGACCATAAGGATGTTTAATTAGATTAGTGGTATAATGTAAGCTTGAAGGCTTAATTGTGTAACTGAAAGTAAGAATTTATGAAATTTTAGTTTAAATTTTAATTGCCTAGAGTTCTATGAAATCTTAAGCAGTAAATCGAATAGTTTTAGCTTATTGGTTTAATAATAATACGAGGTCTGATCAAAAACTAACCGTTATTTTAAATTTTCGTGAGTTACGTATCTTTGATTTCCGCAATGTTGGTACACATGTCTGTTATACTTATATATTGGTAATATCAGCCATTTTGGATTGTCAGTTTGTTTTTGACAGATAAAAAGGTTAGTCGTGTTTTGGTGTGCTCTTCGATTTTTTACTATTCGAAAAAATGGATCAAAGAAACTGTATTAAGTTTTGTGTAAAAAATTAAATTAAATGAGAAGGGATATTTGAAATGTTGACTGTGGCGTTTAGCGAGTCTACTATGAGTAGAACACAAGTTCAAAGATGTCAGTGAAGATGCTCAACAACCGATGAAAACATTGAAGCAGTGAAGAAAATAATTTTCGATAATCGTTTAATCACTATCAGAGAGGTTGCCGATGATGGTGGCATATCGTTCGGCTCATGCCAAGCAATTTTTACTGATGTTTAAGGCATGAAACGTGCCGCAGCGAAGCTTGTTCCAAAATTGCTAAATTTTGAGCAAAAACAACGTCGCATGGACATCGCTCAGAAGCTGTGACGAATCATTGGTGTATGACTATGATATTGAAATCAAAGCCCAATTATCCCAATGGAAACATTCAGAAGAGCCAAGACCGAAAAAAGCACGTCAAGTTCGGTAAAATGTGAAGGTTTTGCTCACTGTTTTCTTCGAATACTACCTTGAAGTTATGCGCCGTTTGCTCGAAGCAATTCGTCAGAAACGCACAGAATTGTGGAAAACACAATCATGGATTTTGTACCATGATAACGCACCGGCTCACTCATCGATGCTTGTGCGTGAGTGTTTGGCCAAAAACAAAACCGTTATAATGCCTCAACCACCGTATTCACCGGACTTGGCCCCCGCTGACTTTTTCCTCTTCCCAAAACTGAAGACACCATGAAAGGAAAGAGTTTTGCTACGATTGAAGAGATAAAAGAAAAATCGAAACAGGAGTTATTGGCGATACCAAAAAGCGCATTTCAGAAGTGTTTCGAGGATTGGAAAAAATGCTGGCATAAGTGTATTATATCTGAGAGGAATTACTTTGAAGTGGACAAGATAGTTATTGACTTTTTTTTTTTTTTTAAATTTAAAATAACGGTTATTTTTGATCAGACCTCGCATATATCTCTTAAGATAAATATGATACAATAAAACTCAATGCTGGCATTTCTAAAATATTTGCATGCCTTTAACACAAAATTATAACAATTGTAAGCAACATGGTCTTTGAAAACTTCAGAATTAGTTAACAATAAAAAATGTGTACAAATAAACTGATAAATTGTTCTGAACAAGATAAACATTTCTTCTAAATACATTATTAAAAGTCTTTAGTTATAAAGAAAAATTTAAATTCAACTTTTCCCCACAAATCCCACAAATAATGCTGCGGCATCGAAAACAAATACAAGACACCATTTTTTATTCACTCTGCGAGTTACTTATTTATTGAGCTGCGTGTCCAGGTTTCACCATATTTTGTGTGAATAAAAACCCCATAATTTTTTACTTCTTTGCCAGCTTTACAGTTTTTATACAATTGAGTTTTTATACAGGACACCAGTAATATAAAATAAAAAATATATAAAATAAAACTTCTAGTGTTCAACAACAATCTCCAAGTTTTCTGTATAAGAAACAAAAAAAAACTGAAATGCTAAAGTTTTTTTTCTTTCCTATTTTTATTGTTATTTGTTGATTGTTGTTATTGGAAACTTTTCCATTGTATTGCTTTTTCCCGTACAGCGTTATTTTTCATAGTGATTTTTTAATAGAAATTTGAGCTTATTATACGCAAAACTCATGAAGAAAAGCAACTTAAGAACTTTTTTTCTGCGTTTTTTATTCAGATATTAAAAATGTACAATATAAACAAATATGCATATTTAAAATATTCCATTCCCTAAGACATTTATAACAAACAGTTTTTCTATCTATTTAAATTAATTAAGTTTTTCTTTTGTGCTTTGAAAATAGAAGCATTAGATATTTTTTCGGTGATGGAATGTTCGAATTTATACATATTAAATGTTATTTATTTGTATACTTTTCTTCTTCAGAATTGTATGTTGAAAATTGAATAAGAATAAACTTGCCCGAATGCAAGCCTCATGAGTGCTCTATTTTCTCCGAGTAGACAAATCATGACAATAAAACTATCCCATAAACGGCAATGACAAAAAGTAGCTATTCTATGTGAGTAACAGCGAAACAGCTTAAACTAAATCAATCAGTGGTCATAAGAGTCCAAAAAGTACCCAATGCACAAATGCGAGGTCTCCCAAAGCTATTAACGCATACGAGCACACGTCTCATGATGACACAAATGAAAAGGGCCAAATCTTTAGCACGCAAAAATGCTTCTACAGCAACAGAAAACCAGTAAGTCGATGTAAAGCAAGACAAGGCTTTCGCGACATTGGTTACTTTTCAGCAGTAAAATAATTAAAATTTGAATTGCCAATAAAAAATGTTAAGTCACGGTTAAGGGTTTTTATCAGAAATCACAGAAATTGAACAGTAGATAACTGAAAACGTGTAGTCCTGTCAGACGTATATAAATTTAATCGTTTACAATCCTAAGGTAAGCAATATTGCTGACGCCCAACAGCCCAGAGAATTCAAAGACACCATGTAAAGGCAGCAAAGAATCACAGTGTTAGGAACATCATAATATGCTGCATTTCATGGTGGCACCTTGAAACGCTCCAAAGAATTAAAGGAATAATGAGCAAAAAATCACAGTGTTAGGAACATCATAATATGCTGCATATCATGGTGGCAACTTGAACCGCTCCAACGAATTAAAGTAATAATGAGCATAGAAAACTTTCTGCGTATGTTGCAGACTCATCTTTCCGATTTTGTAGAGCGTCTATCAGTGGATTAAGTTACCTTGCAGCTTAATGGTGACCCAAAGCACACTTTCAAAATCGTATAAGAATGAGCAGAATTTTATTTTGATGCAGTTACCAGCAAAAAATCCCGACATCAATCCGATTTACAATTTTAGGTCAATCGTGAAGAGGCTGTTGGGACAATACCATTTATCTGCAAACCATTATGAAGGACCTTGGTCAGGGGCTTTAGCGCGATTACTTTACTTTCATAATTAATCGAATAATTTCAATAAAGTAAGATATTAAGTTTTTTCTTCATAAAGTTACCTTTAATCCAGAAGTGAGCAAACACATACTATGATGTTTATATTTGTGTTGGTTAAACAGCAGAGAACGTTGTGTATTAAGAAAGAAAATCAAAAATCTTACTTGCACAAGTGCTAACCAGCAAATGATTTAAGCTAGCTGCGATATCCAACATTGACATATGACAAGTTTTTGCACTTTTGCAAAGTTTTCAAGAAGTATTTTTTTATAAATAAAAATTTGTCTGCAATGGTGTAAAACATTTCATTTTTATTTTTCGCAATTTTTATTATTGATTTAGTTTGACAAAATAATAGATTAGAAAATAAAATTGATAGTCTTTTTTAAACAAATTTTAGTTTTATGACAACGCTGATCACAACAAAGCCAGAAACAAATGCTCATTTTAGTAAAACACACAAATAAGCTCTTAGTGTACGTGGGTCAACGTAACGTAAGCAGAATTTTGTAGCCAAGCACATGTGCTGGGAAATTTCAATTTCGCACATGACTGATTTAATCACATCCCTTGTCAATATCATCCCCAATATTACTTCCGTTCACATTAACAACATCCCATTCATTATCAATTTATTCTAGGCTAACATTTTTATAAATATTAATTGTTTAAATGTTAATAAAAATAAAAAGAAAACATAATATATAATGAAATTACTTTGCGCCATCTCATGTGTTTTCCTTGTTCAGTACTTTAATTCTTAAATATAAAAGATTTTTAACTTTATCACAGTAACATTTATATTTGTCTATATAAGTATGCAGAAAAAGCTGTCGGACCACTCATCAACAGTGCTTGAAAAAGTTCTTTTAACTTTAATTATTTTTCAGATTTCAGACAAGTTATAATGTTTTCATTTAAAATAAAAATTCTCATAATAATTTTATATCTCAGTTTCTCTAGACGGCATTTTTAAAACTCTGCAATTTAAAAATGCCATCATCAAATTAAGCATTATGAAAAACATAAATTTAAACAATTATTATAGCCACCACCAAAAAGATGGTTGATGGTTGATTTATATTAAGTTTGTCCGTTTGTAACACAACGAAATATTGATCGTCGAACCAAAAAGTTTATATATTCTGGGTCTTTATAATATCCTACGACGGTCTGGCTATGTAAGTCCGTCCATAAGTTCGACTGTTTCCTAGAATAACTGCTAGATTTAAAAATCGCTAAAAATATATCATTATTGAGATGAAATTCACAATAAAACTCGAATACACTAAAATATTTTATGCCGTTCGTGCCATAACCCATATGATGGGATCCGAAAAATGAAATAACTTCTACAATTACTCGTATTTTTATCGATACAAAATGATATAT
This sequence comes from Bellardia bayeri, assembly GCA_950370525.1. Lineage (NCBI taxonomy): Eukaryota > Metazoa > Arthropoda > Insecta > Diptera > Calliphoridae > Bellardia > Bellardia bayeri. Next base: position 86,006,905 of record OX493265.1, on the reverse strand, counting down.
ACGAGGGCGGTTAGTTTTTCAAAAACAGTTTTATTTTTCAATATAATCTGCTCAAACATCAAAACACTTAGTCCAACGCATCTCTAGCAATTCTATCTCTTGATTAAAAAAGTTTTCCTCAAGGCCTTCAATATAGTGGTTTACAACTATAATTGCATCTTTATTTGAGGTAAAACGCTTGCCGGCTAGGATTTTTTTTCGATTTGGGAAAAGGTAAAAGTCATTGGCTCCTTGACTGCTGATGACGATGTTTCAATAAGCAATATATTTGCTGACTTCTTTTCAACAACATATTCTACCAAGCCGTATTCTAACATTCGTTTAGTCCAGGTTCTGCTGGTATTCCCAGCAGTATCCTTAAAAACTGTGCAGCATCACTGTCTGCGCCTCTTATTGCATTATTTAACAAATCTATTGAATCGTGTTATTTTCCATCAGTATGGAGAACATCTTATATAATTCATTTATTCAAGAATGGCAGTAAAAATGATGAATCTAATAACAGAGGTATCGCTAATATCAATGCAAATCCAAAACTCCTTAAAAAAAATTCTTACAGATTGCCTATATAATCCAATTTCTTCGCTTCTATCACCATGTCAACATGGGTTTCGTAAGTCCCGTTCACCTACAACTAATGTTTTGGAACTCACCACTATCGTCAATGAAGGTTTTACAAATAAAATGCAAACTGATGTGATATACACGGATTTTAGTAAGGCGTTTGATAAAGTTAACCACAATCTTCTATTACACAAATTATCACTTATGGGCTTTAGTTTCTCAGCTATAAAATGGTTGAACTCTTATCTATCACAAAGAACTCAACAAGTCAAATTTGAGAATGTTATATTAAAAATCATTCAAGTAAATTCTGGTGTTCCTCAAGGTCCAATTTTGTTCACCCAATTCATCAATGATCTTTGTACTGTTATTTTGCATTCTAAAGTACTGATGTATGCCGGCTCTTAACAAATTGACAATATTTTCATATCTCATATAAACATGTTGAGATATGTTAAGAAATATGAAGATAATGTTTGTGAAAAAAACTTTTTTTACATTGTGACTAAATTCTATAATTATGGCTGCAGTATTTTAGATAAGGTAACATTTGCATATAATGATGTTTCACTCATTGCTGAAACAAAAAAAAAAACTTTATATGGGCATTAAATGCCACTGCCACAATCAGTTTTTTTTTTCGTGTAGTGAAACACAGTTTTTTATGCATTTGTTGACAATATAAGTTCCAAAAATGTTTTTATGAGATTTTGCGAGTTCTAACTCTCTTGCTTATTTCAGATACATTAATTTCTACCAAGTACTTTCTGAATTTGCATATAACTTCCATATGAACACCTAACTTATGCTCGCATATGATTAGTTACATTTGAAATAACAACACAAAACTAAATATTATTTATACCTTCCTACTACCACTACTACACACTCACAAAAGTCTTTTAAAGTACTTAAAAGTTCTATTTACGATTATATTCTCAGGCAAAGTGTAATGATGCTTAGGTGCAGCAGCAAGAACAAAGTTTTATGCAAACATTTAATAACTTTGCACACAAAAAAAGAAATTATAAAAATACAAACTAATTTAAATATAGACTACATTTTTCACACAATACAACACAGATGATAATGCGAGAAAAAATTTTAAACATAAGCAGTTTTTACTTCTTGTTTTTTTTTGTTTTTGTGAAAATTTCATAATATATAAATATAAATTTCAAAGTTTTAATTGCCAGCTGCTTTGCAACATAAACTTATTGCTGTGCTACTTGCTGCTAAATATTTAAATTGGGTATTAGAATCATATTGTGTTGTTTTTTTTTACATTTAGGTTAAATAAAAGTTCAAATAAAACTAGATATACGAGGACGGTTCGGAAATTTCTTAGCTTAGAAGAGAAAGCGCGGTATAAACAGAAGAAAGTAACGTGTTTTGGAAACTTCCATCTCTGCTATGAACACATGTTAAATTTCTATTCGATCTTACAACTTCTTCATATAGGAACAGGTGTTCAAAAAAGACGCACCCGCGATGTTTTTTGCAATGGAAAAATTAGAAATTCGTGGTGTCATTAAATATTTAAATAAAAGTAGTTTATCGGGACAAAAATTCATAATGATATTATTGTGCAACAGTAAAAAACTGGGTTGCTGAATTTAAGCGTGGTCGTACAAGCATTGAGCATGGACCACGTAGTGGAAGTCCAAAAACAGTAACAACAACAGAAATTGTAGCCAAAGTGCATGATATGGTATTAAATGATTGACGAAGAAAAGTACATGAAATAGCCAATATCATGGGCATGAAGAACTACAGATGAAAAAGCTTTCTGCAAGATGGGTGCAGTATTTGTTCACGGTGGACCAAAAACGCATAAAACTGAAAATTTCTCTTGTTTGCATCGTTATAAGAAAAATAAAATGGATTTTAAGAGTCGTTTCATAACTGTTTATGAAACATAGATTCACCACTATACTCCAAAGACAACACAACAATCCAAGCAATGTACTGAAGCTGGAGGAAGTGCCCCAAAGAAAGAAAAAACAATTCAATCGGCTGGTAAAATTATAGCGACGGTTTTTTGGGTCTTCAAAGGTATTTTCTTGACTGACTATCTGCAAAAGGGTAAAACAATAAATTCAAAGTACTATTGCAACATTTTGGCTCAAAAAGCTGTAAAAATTCGAGAAAAGCATCCTGGCTTACAACAAAAAAAATAATTTTTCATCAAGACAACGCACCAGCGCAAAAGAGTGTTTTAACAATGGCTAAAATCAACGAATTAAAGTACGAGTTGCTTGACCATCCACCTTATTCTGTTGGTTTAGCTTCCAGTGACTATTACCTGTTCTCAAATTGAAAAAAACTTCCTAACTGGCAAGCGTTTTATCTCAAATGAAGATGCAATTACAGTTGTAAACCACTATTTTAAAGGCCTTGAGGAAACATATTTTAATCAAGGGATACAATTGCTAGATAAGCATTGGACTAAGTGTAGTTTGAAGTTTCAAGAGATTATATTGAAAAATAAAAATGTTTTTAAAAAACTAACTACTCTCTTTCTGTGCTAGGCTAAGAAGTTTCCGAACTACCCTCGTATACTTAAAACTGTATATCTAGTTTTATTTGAAATATATAAAAAATACTATTTGAAATATTTTAAATAGTAAAATATCCTCTAACAAGTGCCTTTGTTAAGCTTTTTATAAATACTTTGTGGGCATCTTCCTTTAACGACAGCAAAAAAAAAAATACCCAGAATTTTGAAATGCTGTTGCTTTACGAGTATATAGCATTTAAGTTGCCTTCAAATGCATTCATGTATTAAAATGAAATTTCCTGCTTCGTTAAATCCTAAATGTGCTTTAAATGAGTATAAGGACTTTATTGGTAAATCGTTTGCCAACTATTATTACTACTTCCAGCTCCTCTATTACATTCTATTCCTTTTCTGCACAATGACCTTAATTCCTTGAAAAGGATTTCAGTTTTATTTCATTGTCATTTCAGTTTTTCCTCATACACACAATACAGATATCTGCTCTCTTTACAAAGTGATCAGTTTTTATTTTAGACATTTTGGTATTTTTTTTTTTTGTTGTCTTTTTTCGTTAAATAAGATTTCTTTTTTGACTTAGCATGATAATCAGTATGTGCCATGATTTGTTATAAAAAATAAAAATTGTAAAAGTGCTCAATATAGAAAAGAAATTTTTTTTTCGTTTTTAGAATTTTATTATTTCTTTTCTTTCGTCTTTTTTTTTTTTTTTTTGGTTAAAAATTTGTTAATGTTATAATTCTAGTCACGTATACGTAACATTTACCAGTTTTACTTTTTTTTGGTTCAGTTTTTTTATGTTTCTTTTATAATAAATAGAGCTACAACTCAGCAGTTGCAAGTTATGGTAGTAAGTTATTTTAGGGGAAGTATACCCTAGGGAATGAATTGTAGTTATTTATTTAAAGATAGTGAAGAACTTGAAGAATTTGTGGTGCTCAGAGATTTATACGACATTATGGAAGAATAAAGTTTTAATTTAGGGTTTACAATATAAATTTCATTTATATTATTTAAAAAATCATTTTAAGTTTCGTTTAATTATTTGCGATATAAGTTTCCTTTTCCTTACAAATTCTCTACATTGTGCTCTTTTCTAAAAAAAAAAAAATAAACTTAAAACAGGCAACAAATTTTATAATTTTAATATGTATGCTACGATCATATACAGTGGGAAGCACAAATGAGTACATGGTAAAAATAAAAATAGAAAATGTATTATTTCAGTTATTTTCTGCTTATTATTGAAGAAAATAATTTATAAATCAAAACTAAAGTATCAAGTTCTAAGAAAAAATATAAACGAAACGAAAACAGCCCGCATGTGCTCAATTTTACACCATAGAGGTATTAACAATAGAAATTATTTTTAATATTTATTTCAAAGCCCGTAATTTCGCTCCACCAGTTTTTCAATTGATGCATTTGCAACACTCTTACATACGCGCTGTACACGCAGTCAAAGCTTTTAGTTAATCGGTATTGTCCCTACTGTCTCTTCACGATTGATCACTTTTTGCTGACCACCGCATCAAAAGAAAATTCTGCTCTCTCTTTCACGATTTTATCATACTAAGCATTGGGTCACTATCCAGCTGAAATGTAACTTCATTAACAGAATATATAATCGGAAAGATAAGTTTGCAAAATACGCAAATGGTATTTTTGTATACTTAGTTTTCCTTCGCCGCCTTAACATGACGTTCCTCCCACCCTGTTTCATTATTTCCTTTACACGTTGTCTTTGAATTCTCTGGGCTATTGGGCATCAACAATATTGTTTACTTTCGGATTGCAAACTATTAAATTTACTTTCCAATATCTGTGCTCTCTGGCAAAATTTAACCATGCCTTAACATATTTTATCGACAATCCTAGTAGCGATGGGCTCGTTTTGCTGTCCATCGACTAATGGTGTTTGTCTATTGGTATAAAAGCATCACGTGCGTGAGCATTCGTTAATAGCTTTTTGATTTTCCGATTTGTATTTGGACTCTTATCACCGCTGCTTGACTTACTTTAAGCTCTTAAGCTAATAGTCGCAGAGAATAACTACTTTATGTCATTAGTAGAGTTTTTGTGATCAATGGCTCTTAACAGTTTTTTTCATTATTTATTATAACTTAATTTGTGTTGGATAATTTGCAAAAAGTGTTTACCACATTAATATTAAACTAATGTTTTTTTAAGCACACAAAGAAAACAAACACATACAAATCTATAAGTAAATTTTAATATCTTGGAGAAAATATAACAAAAAATGCACTTGTTGAAAATCTAGTTCTTGGAATTTGTTTATTATAAATTCTTTATATGTCAAAAATTCTTATTTTTCATTTAGTATTGTAAATTATTTTGTTTAGCATTAAACCTAAAATAAATGACAGCAAACATTTTGCAATTTTCATTATTAGTTTTGCTGTTAAGCAATAAAAAATTTACAAGGCAAAAACATGTACTCATTATTGCTCTCCACTGTATTTAACTTAAAGTGTAAAAAAGCTAAGTCTATATTTTATAAAAATTTTATATTGAAAATACCATGATAGAATAAAAGAAATTACATTGACATGATTCCTTTCATATCAATTTATTGGAGCTAAATCGATGCAAAACTTTAACTGCAACACAACGGGCAAATCTAAAACAAATCTGTAAAGTCTTTAGACATACTTCCTCCAAATTGTCTTACTGCGACGAAGAATTTCACATACTCTTACTTTTAAAAAAGTACATTGTTTTTTCTATACGCCCTAAAACATGAAAATCTTTTTCTGCCAACAATGCAGGGGCGGTAAAGGGTGATCACGTATATATGTATAATCGTATACTTAGATGTAATGTTATATATATATTGTGTATCCTTGTATCCTTATACCATGTCTATAATACAATTTCGTATTTGTATTTTATTTTTGTATATTACACTCTCGCCCAACAATACAGACTTAGAAACAGCCAGTATTAATGTAAAATAATAAGAAAGTAGCAACAGCATCAGCATATAAATGCAAATTTGAAAGCATTTCGTAAAAAGGTAAAATGAAAAAACATAAAAAGAGGTTGTGTTCTCTGGTAAAATGACAAATAGTTGAAGTTAAAGTGTCAGCAATTAATAAGTTTCTCACGTGATTGCTATGCCAGCAACCAAAAATAAAATGTAATGAAATGAAATGAAAAGAAAAACGACATGACATTATTTTTTTTACTTATTTATAACAAAAATTGTATATATTTTTTTTGTACATTTCAGGTTTTTTTAATGATATGAAAGGGAATAAAACAATTTGTTTTGTGCCACTGATAAAATTTATATTCAATCGGCAAATCAGGTTAAAAAATTAATTTTAGATTAAACGAAATTATGTCAGGTTTGAGTAAGCGTTTTTTTTTTTTTATTCTTCACTCACTTTTTGTTCATTTGAATTATATTCGAATTGTGCTAATGGTTTTAAAGTGCTGATGAATATCAAATGAAGAATTATTCTGGAGTTCAGTCACAATTTTTGTGAAATCATTTGTATGCAAAAAGTTTATTTGTTGAATGTCTGGGATTTTATGTCAGATAGATTTTAAATTAGTTTTATATGGCACACGAGTGGTTAGATTTAGTAAGGCAAAATAATTTATAGAACCAAATTAAACATTAATCAGAAGACATGTTAATATTTGTAAATTTCCGTGTTTAAAAACTTCCAAAGAAAATTCTGCATTCAATAAAGACTCCGACAATGCATAATATCCAATGCTTAGCTTGCCACACAAGAGCATACTTGTATGAACTTGCCAGGAACATACAATTTGCAATTGCTTGTACATGACTGTCAATAAAGTCCGGGACAATTATCAGATCAATATCCAACCGCCAAGTAATGCCAAGGATAGAAATCAATGCGGGCTTTTGAATTACCCAGCTAGCTGCAACATCATTCAAGGCGGGTTCCTAACATATCTAACACGATTGCCACCTCATCAATACATTTTCTGAGCACATAGGCAATTGACCGACAATGCACAATGGGGCAATGAATATATTTCTTTTTATAATTAAACCTACCATTACTAAACGGCTGATCGGTTCTAGATAAAATTTTACATGGGCATACCTAAGCATTATAAACTCGACGAGATGTGGGTTAACAAAAAATTGGAACTCTAAAGATCCATTGAGAGCAATATATAGTCAGACAATCAGTTGTTATAAGAGTCCAAAACCATTAAATTTTTAAAAAGTTATTAGTTTAATATGTATTTTGCATGTTTTCTATCATGTGGATAAGGTTACTTTTTAAATGGATGGTGACCCAAAGCACATTTTCAAAGTCGTGAAAGAATGACTTAACGAGCAGAATTTTCTTTTGGTGCAGTGGCCCGCAAAAAGTCCCCACCTCAATCCGATTGAGAAATGTTGGTCAATCGTGAAGAGACAGTTGGTTTAATACTGATTAACAGCAACCCATTTGGACGAAATTTGGCGCAAATGGGTTTAGCGCAAATGGAAGAGCATTTCGAATGAATTCATTGAACAATTTGTGAAGAGTATGCTAAAATTTGTACAAGCAAATATCTGTAAAGTAAATATTAAAAACACTATCGTTCTCTAAAGTTTTTCTTATGATGCAAAATTGAAAACATGTAAGATCATTTAAATTTAAAAAAACATGTCAAATTTAATCTCTGTTTTTAGAAAAATTTCAATGTGTGTTTTTAATTATTCTTATGAAAAGTGAACTTGGCACATTTGCTAACTGAGCTAACGATTTCATTTAACGTTTTTTACACATCACACATCAGATCGCAATAACGTCTCCAAATTATTCGAATGCATTAATTAACCCCCTGGCCCACGATGTCGAACGATAAAGTTCGCTTAGATAAGACTTAAGACACAAACTTGATTGTGGAATAAACAAACTTGATTGAGTAAAAAATAGATACGATAAAAAGTTTGTGTCTTAAGTCTTATTTAAGCGAACGTTATCGTTCAACATCGTGGGCCAGGGGGTAAATCTTACTGTTCTGTAAAAAAAATTAAACTAAACAATGATTTTTTTGAAAAATACTTTTGGAGAGCAGCTAATTATGTTGTATATGGATTAGGTCTCAATGCAGTTCCTACAAACATTTCTAGTTCTTAATACTAATAAGCCACGTCTGTATTTATTTGTTGGTTCCACGAACAATAAAACTTACATGAGTATCCTTGGTTGAACTAACCTGTAAGCAAAAAAAAATATTTAAAAAATGTGTATTTAAATAAAAAACAAGTAAAAAAAATAGTCGATAATGTCCGACCATATAATACCCTACACCCACTATATGTGTAAAAACAGGTTTTCAGAAATGGAAGCAATATGGGAATTATGACCTATTATGAACCTATCATACAAAAATTTAATAGCCTGAATTTTGCGGGTTCTTATATGGGAGCTTTGACTTATTATACATCGACCTATATGAAATTAGATCGATGTCATGATTTCTGTATATATGGTACTATTTATTTCTACTAAAATAAGTTCCAATACAACCGCAATAAACTCTAAATGAATAAAAAATTATATATGTATATTGTGCAATTGCTTTGAATTACAAATCTATATGTTTATACTTGGTCTTATCAAAAACTATCCGTTATTTTAAAATTTTGTGAGTTACGTATCTTTGATTTCCGCAATGTTAGTACACATGTCTGTTATACTTATATAATGGTAATATCAGCCATTTTGGATTGTCAGTTTGTTTTTGACAGATAAAAAGGTTAGTCGTGTTTTGGTGTGCTCTTCGATTTTTTACTATTCGAAAAAATGGATCAAAGAAACTGTATTAAGTTTTGTGTAAAAAATTAAATTAAATGAGAAGGGATATTTTAAATGTTGACTGTGGCGTTTGGCGAGTCTACTATGAGCAGAACACAAGTTCAAAGATGTCAATGAAGATGCTCAACAACCGAAGAAAACATTGAAGCAGTGAAGAAAATGATTTTCGATAATCGTTGAATCACTATCAAAATGGTTGCTGATGATGTTGGCATATCGTTCGGCTCATGCCAAGCAATTTTTACGGATGTTTTAGGCATGAAACAACGTCGCATGGACATCGCTCAGGGGCTGTTAAACATCGTCAACGACGATCCAGATTTCCTCAAGAAGGAATCATGGGTGTATGGGTATGACATTGAAACTAAAGTCCAATCATCCCAATGGAAACGTCCAGAAGAGTTAAGACTGAAAAAAGCACGTCAAATGTTCGGTTAAATGTGAAGGTTTTGCTCACTGTTTTCTGTGACTGTAATGGCGTGGTGCATCATGAATTCTTGCCACAAGGTCGTACTGTCAATAAGGAATACTACATTGCAGTTATGCGTCGTTTGGCTGAAGCAATTCGTCAGAAACTCGCAGAATTGTGGGAAAACCCAATCATGAATTTTGCACCATGATAACGCACCAGCTTATACATCGATGCTTGTGCATCAGTTTTCGGCCAAAAACAAAACCATTATCATGCCTCAATCTTCGTATTCATCGGACGTGGCCCCCGCTGACTTTTTTCTCTTCCCAAAACTGCAGACACCGATGAAAGGAAAGCGTTTTGCTACGATTGAGGAGATAAAAAAAATCGCATGTCTGCTAAGGATGTGGGCCAACTTTGCTTTATTGATAGTACAGTAAATGCTGCAAGATACATAAAAATTCATAAAGAAAACTTACTACCTTCAATATAAAGGCTAAATTCCTATGGCGATTACATTTTCCAGCTGGATGGGGCACCTGCTCACACAGCTAAATTGACTAAGAAATGGTTCACTAAAAATCAAATAAATGTTTTAGAGTGGCCGTCATCCAGTCCGGACCTCAATCCGATAGAATTGGTATGAGCTATAATGAAAAGACGCCTCAGAAGTGATCCACAGCGAACCATCCCCGATTTAAAGATGAATGCCAAAGCCTAATAAATTCCATTAATAAACGATTAAAATCCGTAATTAAAGCAAAAGGTGATGTTACACAATATTAATTTTAATTAGATAAGAAGTACGAATAAATAATGTTCGATTTAGTATTTCTAATTTTTTAAGTACCTGTACTTTTTATTTTCTTAAAAAAAGGCGTTTCATTCAATTGAAATTTTTGTTTTGTTTCTAAATAAAGTGTAAATATATCCCAAATTATAAAAAAAGTTTGTCTTAATCGGGCCAATATTAACGAAATTATTGGGTGTTAAAATATATGAATTGAAAGAAAATTGTGCCGTACGAATTACAAGTTGTTAGAGTAGTATGTATTTCTGGCTTAAACAATTTAAATTCATTTTACCAGAAACTGTAATTTCAATTACGATTTTTATATGTTTTCATACATATCCTTTTTCAATAATTTTCAACAATTGCAAAATTTTAACTTGAAAATTTATCATGATCGCACACATTGTCATATTTTGCATACATACATATGTACATATATTCCGACTATATTTCAAACACTATAACACCTTATTTATAATACAAACTGAATTTAGCATGATTTTCAATACAAATTATAATTCAATTATTCATACATATTTCAGTATTTTTTCTGCATAAATAAATAACAATTTTGTGACCTTTTAGGTTAGAAAATTTGCAACAAATAAGTTATACAAAATTTCTATTGAACTCTATATTTGCAAAACAATTTAGAATATTATTTTACCTCTACGAGTACCACTATTATAGAAATGGAAAATAAAGGGGTCAAAAAGTAATTTTCAAAAGGTCCTTCTGTTATTCAATTGTAAAGTTTGTGTGTGTGTTGCATGCTTTTGTAAATGTGGTTAAAAATCAACAATCCCTAAATTACATAAAATTATTATAGACATGGACACATGTATTGACACATGTATTGAAGCTAAAAATAAAATTCTAACAACAAGAACGGAATTGAAGTGAAAAGCGAAATAAAAAAAACTTGGAAAAATTCCAAAAAAAATTAAAAGAAATTCTTTACTTATTTCTAGATTTATAAAAGGTATCGACTATGTACATATTGCTGCAAATTTGCTTCTCTTATTTTATCTCTATTTCTTCTATTAAAACGCCTGTCGCCTTTATTGTACTTCAATGCCTATATACTTACATACATACATAAGTACATACAAATATAATCTTCTTTACAACTTACATAGATTTTTACGTATAAAGGTTGTTTTTAAGTCAGCATAACCAATTGAGATTCCCATATAAAGATAAAACAAAAGGGACTAATGGAAAAGCCGAACAAAGAAAACATATTGCATATTACATCAATTCGAGGAATAAAGGATAAAAAAAATAAAGGCAAAACTTTAAATAAAAAATATGAAAAATACCTGATTAAATGTGGATACGAACAATATGGAACAAAAATTAAAATATTAATTTGAATTTCGGAATTCATTTTTTTGCATTAAATTAAATTTTTATGTTTCACAAATAATGAAAAGAATGAATTAAAATTAAATGAGTGATTTTTCAATCTGCAAAATAGAACCAGTTTATTGTATTAATTCAGAGGTTGTTAATTTAGTACATCATATTAAGTACAAGAGATTTGAACAAAATTTTAAACATAGGTTCTATTTTAGTACTACGAGTATGTACTATTTTAGTACTAGATACTATTTTAATACTAGGTACTATATTAGTACTAGGTATTATTTTAGTACTATGTTCTATTTTAGTACTAGGTATTATTTTAGTACTAGGTACTATTTTAGTACTACGTACTATTTTAATAATAGGAATATTTTAGTACTAGGTACTATTTTAGTACTAGGTACTATTTTAGTACTGCGTACTATTTTAATAATAGGAATATTTTAGTACTAGGTACGATTTTAGTACTAGGTACTATTTTAGTACTACGTACTATTTTAATAATAGGAATATTTTAGTGCTAGGTACTATTTTAGTACTAGGTACTATTTTAGCACTATGTCCTATTTTATTACTAGGTACTATTTTAGTACTAGGTATTATTTTAGTACTAGGTACTATTTTAGTACTAGGTACTATTTTAGTACTAGGTACTATTTTAGTACTAGGTACTATTTTAGTACTAGGTACTATTTTAGTACTAGGTACTATTTTAGTACTAGGTACTATTTTAGTACTAGGTACTATTTTAGTACTAGGTACTATTTTAGTACTAGGTACTATTTTAGTACTAGGTACTATTTTAGTACTAGGTACTATTTTAGTACTAGGTACTATTTTAGTACTAGGTACTATTTTAGTACTAGGTACTATTTTAGTACTAGGTACTATTTTAGTACTAGGTACTATTTTAGTACTATGTCCTATTTTATTACTAGGTACTATTTTAGTACTAGGTATTATTTTAGTACTAGGTACTATTTTAGTACTAGGTATTATTTTAGTACTAGGTACTATTTTAGTACTAGGTACTATTTTAGTACTAGGTATTATTTTAGTACTAGGTACTATTTTAGTACTAGGTACTATTTTAGTACTATATTCTATATTTTGTTAATTGCGACATGAATTTTGAGTTTTAAGGCTGTAATCCATTCAATTGACTCTGCATAAACTTAATCTTCTAGTGTTAAATCACATTTTTGTGAAGGCCAATTTAAAGCTGAATTTAGTAAAATTATGTTTTTCGGAAAATTTTGTTTGAAATAAATTCGTGGTTTCGCGAGCCTTGTGCCAGTGAATGATATTAATTTCTTAATAATATAATTAATATCTATGTTTTTCTTGATCCGTTCACCGTAACCGAATTTCCATACCAAATACAGTCACAAGTTCAACATGTAATGGCTTCTAAATAATAATACAGTATTGATTGTGTTCTTTTCAGCACAAGCTTCTAATAAGAATTAGAACATTCTATTATCGAAAGTTCATCCCTGAGTAACTGAGTTAAAATCCATTATGTTTCTGGTAAAAACTTTACGTGCTGTAAAAATTCAGTTTTTATACTATTAATACTGAAATTATTTGAAATTTGAGCTATTTCAAAATCTTGCAGCAAAATCAAAAGTTTTTCCCTGAGTATTTTTCATAATAATTTTTCAGAAGGATGAGAGTTATTAATGACATGAATATCTCAATTGAAAATGGCACTTTAATATTTAAAACTTTTGAAAAGCTAACCATAAAAATCATATCAAATTTGTAAGCAAAATAAGGAATAACTTCAAACTAGTTGTCCGGCACAAGCAAACGAGTAAGTTTTTCAATATTGTTTACCAATATCAGCAAATTTGGAAAATAACTTTATAGAGGACTTAATAATAATATGAATATGTCAATTATTACTCTTGTAACAAAAATTGCCAGTCAAGTCATCATTAAATTCCACATATATTCTAATTTCTTTCTAAACTCTGTCTAAAAGCATTTCGCACTTGCTAACACCAAAACAACCCCAATGATATTAAACCGTTCAACACCACTTCTGACACATTTATTTTTCCGACTGTCATAATTTCACTTTTTATTTCTTTCCTCTCTCTCTCTCTCTCACTCGCTGTGAACGTTTTAATAAACCCTGTTGAAAAAGACAATATAAAACCACTAAAACTACAACAATATAACAAATATAAAATGAAAACTAAGCATATTTATGAAGAACTTTCGTGTGTCATAAAATAACAAAGAACAGAATTTAATTTACAATTTTTGAGCAGAAAAAAGAAACCAAAAATAAAGAACAAAAAAAGAAAATCCACACTTGACAGCTAAAAAAAACCATAACGCAATTTCCGTTGAAATACAACTGAAAACGGAAGTTATTATGTTCGCAAGTAAATTTTGTATAGCGAAAAAGAAAAGAATGTACAGGAGTAAAAGTGTAAATGTTAAGACAGGATATTAAATAAGCAAACAACAGGATTACTTGAGTAGTCATATTTTAAAGTAAAGCTATTTAATCAGGCTACTTGATTTTATCAACGCTTCTTTTATATATGTCATAGTTTTAATATCACTGAAATTAGTTACAAGTAATGACTTAAATTGCACGTTATCAATAAAAGCAGATAATAAATAATGCATGATAGAACTATTTCTAAGTAATGCAAAGGGTTTGCAAGGTATTACCAAATCTTTGCTGGATACTTTAGTGAAACGTGTATAATTCATTTGTCAACTAGTGAAAATAAATATTTTAGAAAATATTTACATTATTATCATTTACTCGTATATTGCAAATGTTCCCACTGTGTAATGTAGAGTATTTATTATTCGTACTCTATTGTATTAAAATATATCAACATATTTAAAGCATAAAACAACTTCTTTCGTATTTTGCTTTACACTAAAATAATGGATTTTTCTGGTGAAAAATCAACGAGATTTAAAAATTGTATGCAACACTTCAACATAATGCAAAAGACGGAACGCTGAAAAAGTAACACCTTTTTCAATATAGACAAAGTTGACTTTCAAATAACCTAAATTCAAAGAAAAAACTTAGGAATCAATATAATATAGTATTATCTGCATGACCTAAGGGAAAAAGTAATCGTAAGACATTGACATAAATAAAATTCTATACATTCAATAGCCATGGAAACGTTTAAATTTAAAAGCTCATATTACAACAATCTACTGAAATGTTCATGAGAGTTCGAAAAGTACAGCGTGCTGTACTGTATCCTTAAGACATACAATATTTTACAGAATCCTAATGAAATGTTGAGGCAATCCCAACGTGGATTGAATAAGTCGTGGGGCCACTAGTTGATTGCGCGCTATAACTACGTCCACTAAAAAAAAAGTATCCTTGAAGTACACAGCACAGTACTGTATTCTTAAGGTACACTGTACTGGTACTGTATCCTTAAGGAAGTCATTATTATACTGTATCCTTGAAACACACAGTATTGTACATAATCCAAACAGTACAGAATACTGTACTGTATCCTTAAAGTAGGCAGCACAGTACCGAATCATTAAGGTACACTGTACTGGTACTGTATCCTTAAAGTATGTAGTAGCTAAAAATAAAAATAAAAAAATCAACAAATATTGAACAATTTTATTAACGAATCATAAATACTGCAACCATTTCTCATAAATTTTATCAACAGCATATAATGAATATACATATATTACCAATCAAATGGCAAAACTAAACTACTTCCTTTAGGTAGAGAACACACACGTAAGTGTTTCTAAACTATGGAACGGATGTAAAAGTAAAGAAAACAAAACAAAAGACATGTTGAATAGCGCGTTGCTTTAAAATGAATGGAAAGAAAATATTTAAAAAAGCTGAGAGAAAAGTTATAATAATGCTATAAAATAAGTAAAAATGGGTGACCATTTCGTTTATTTATTTTCAAATAACAAAATACAATCCTTTCAACTTATAGCAAAAAAATAATATAGTTTTGTGAAACATTGAGGATAAACCACGAAATTGTAGCCAAAGTGCATAATATGGTATTAAATGATCGACGAATAAAAGTACGTGAAATAGCCAATATCCTGGGCATCTCAAATGATCGAGTCCATTTAATTTTGCATGAAGAACTACAGATAAAAAGGTTTCTGCAAGATGGGTGCCGCATTTGTTAACAGCCGACCAAAAACGCATAAGAATGAAAATTTCTCAAGCTTGTTTGGATCGTATTAAGAAAAATAAAATGGGTTTCAAGCGTCGTTTTATAACTGTTGATGAGATGTGGATCCACTCCACCACTCCGGAGACAAAAGAACAATTCAAGCAATGGACTGAAGCTGGAGGAAGTGCCCCAGAGAAGGGAAAAACCATTCAATCGGCTGGTAAAATTATGGCACTTCAAAGGTATTTTTTTTTGACTGACGAAAACAATAAATTCCGAGTACTATTGCAACATTTTTGATCAATTAAATGTAAAAATTTCAAGAAAAACATCCTGGCTTAAAACACAAAAAAAAATAATTTTTCATCAAGATAACCTGGTGCGCACAAGAGTTAACAATGGCTAAAATCAACGAATTAAAGTAGGAGTTGCTTGACCACCCATCTGGTTTAGCTCCCAGTGACTTTTACCAGTTCCCAAATCTTAAAAAATTCCTAGCTGTTGTAAACCACTATTTTGAAGGCATTGAGATAACTATTTAAATCAATGGATAAAATTGCTAGATAAGCATTGGACTAAATGTATTGTAGTTTCAGGAGATTATATTGAAAAATAAAAATGTTTTTTAAAAACTAACTATTCTCTTTTTGTGCTAGGCTAAGAAGTTTCCGAACCGCCCTCGTAGTACCTGACAGCATACGACAAAGCAATTTTATATTGCCTTCGTAATTTAATTTAGATGTATTAGGCTCTTATGACACGGTATTCGCGAAGGGCCTGCTTCTGATACAGTGTGCCCTTCTGTTCATACGCACGGCTCTAAACGGGGAAAACGTGTCTAGAGGTGTCTATCTATTAACATCCATGATGTGTACGTTAGGGTCCCTAACGGTTGTTGTATTTATAAGGCTGAGATATGGGCTATAAATAGTAAAGGTATCTTATTTGATATAGATAATTCAATAATATCGATTTTAGTTGAGGAACTGTGAGCGCTCTTGAGTGGGATAGGGATACATTGGTTAGTTTTATTTGGATGGGTTCAGAGATATAGGGATGTGAAACTTCTTGCATAATTACAGTGATAATATGCACTATGTTGTACCGAAAGCGTACGTCAAATATCCTGAGGCTACTTTTCAATGACTTCTGCAATAAATGTTAGAATATGAAAGATAATGAGACTATTTATTGTGTTCTGTGTCATTGTCCTAAACTAACAGAACTAGAAGGTTTATTGAACACGGTTACGTCAGCAGTCTTTTACAACATAATTTCTGTTAGTCGAGGAGACACGCCAATACGTGTCTGCCAACCAGTGAAAGAACTATAATTTCTGCTTTTACTATAAACTTAACTAAAACTATTGATTTTAATAAAAACTTCAGAGATAATAGTTGGAAATAGAGGAAGTTCAATACTTATCATGCCACTGTTACTAACTGGCGAGGAAACCAAGAAATCGGCTGTCTTGGTATTAATGTTATGGACACTGAATTATAACGTATTTTGAGCATTATAAAGAATACGTTTTTGTGTTCCTATTGAGTTATATTTCACATCGTCTTCTGGTCACCTCAAAACTTCCAGCACAACACAATTATTATTCAAATATGTATTCTTACTTAAATTCAGTAACGTTTCTTTTAACAAAGAAATATAAAAAATATGTGTCTTTATTTATTTTTTTTTTTCGTTCAAAATATAATAATATAATGACGATGATGTTTAAATAGGATGTTGTTAAAAAACAAGCTAAATTTACTAAGTATATGAATAAAAAAAACTGGAAGAAGGAATGAATAAAAGAGGAGTGTAACTTAAAATATAGCAGCAAAATCAGCGCTGCAAATTGAAAGGACATACAAATATACTTACATTTAAGCATGGACATATACTAGAGGTACTTTAACTAACTTACTTAAGTAGAAAAGAGGATAACGACAAATACGAAGAATACAAGACATAGACAAAGCAAAAAAAGGCTGACCTCAGGGCTAAAATTCCTGCACAAAGTTAAGGAGAAAAGAAACAAAATTATACACTTTGACAGCATACTATTCTACTCAATACTTTAATTTAATTAAAAACTGTACAGAGATAAAGAAAAGAACAGTGAAATGAAACAAACCTACAGGATATTCAAGCAACTTAAGTTTTTTGCTAAACAAAAAAGAAGCAAAAAGCTAATAATTTGTTATATAGGAAATTTTTTATAAATAAAAATCTTTTTGTTTTTTCGTATTTCCTACCAACTCAAACGAAAATTTTATAAACAGATAATTTGGACAAAATTTTTTCTTTAAATGGTTTTTGTTTATTTAGTAGTATTTTTGTTGGTTGTTATTGCTTATCTAATATCTGATGGGTTTATTAGTACTAGTATTTTTTTTTTTTTTGTAAAATCTAAATGCAAATTATGGGATCTGGGAATGTTATGTTTATGTAGAATGCCAAGAATATTGTTGGTAATTAAGTTTTGATGATTATGCCATTATGCATAATGTAACGACTTTCACATATTTCTTCAATCAATGGCATCACGTGAGAACGGCTGGATCCATTTGGCTAATTTTTTTTTATTGGATTCGAAATTCTCAGGAGATGGTTTGTAAAAAAAGTGAGTCCAGTCAACTTTAATTAAAAAAGCCCCCTAAAGTCTACTGTACAAATTAAGATATTTTATTTGCAAAATAAGAACAGGTAGGTTGTGAATATATCTTATTCTACAATCCATATAAAAAACTTATATACCCTATGCCCTATGCTATGCCGAATCTTATATACCCTTCACCTTTGTTGTGAATGCATAATTATTTTATGCATAATTATGTCGATAAATACGCCATCTGTTGATGAATTTGTTCGTAACAATATTAATACACTTTGTTTGATCAGCGCCATCTTAGTTTTTTTGATGAAATTTTCACATACACACTTATATTACGGTTTAAGAACACACTTAAAGTTTTCGAACACTTTGTTTGATAAACGTCATCTGTTGATGAGTTTATTAGTTTTTTGATGAAATTTTCAGAGGTTGTCTCGGATTTTTGCTCATATCTCGGTTATTTATGGAGGGATTTTGCTGATTTTAAATAGCAAACTTCTCGAAAGCATGTCTGACAGAATTATTGAAGATTTGGATCCCGAAGATATCTGGTGACTTCAGAAAATTGATTTCGACAGACGGACATGGCTTAGTAGACTCCGCTATCTATAAGGAAATATAGGGTCGGAAAACTATATTGTGGAAATTACAAACGGAATGAGAAGCATATATATACCCTCCTCATGAAGGTGAAGGGTATAATTAAATGGCTACACATGAAAACGGCTGGAGCGATTTGGCTGATTTTTTTTTTTTGTTCTATTCAAAATTTTTAGGCGATGGTTTGTAAAAAAAAATTAAAAAATTTATTGTAAAACTTGAAAATTTTAGGTTTTTAATATATTGCCTCCTTTTCACTTCTCATTTTTCTTAATAAGCGAAGAACTGACACCAATTTTTTTAAGTATGAGAAAAATTTTAGCAAAACACCTACCAAACCAAGTGATCTACAATTTAATTTTATGCGCGTCTAATTTCCAGTTCGCCTTGCATTCGCAATGACGATACATAAATCTCAAGGACAATTTTTAAAAGTGTGTGGGTTAAATCTAGAATCCCAATTTGTTTCTCACGGTCAATTGTATATTGCGTGCTCGAGAGTCGGTACACCGTCAGAACTATTCATTTTCTGCCCCAATAGAAGAACAAAAACCATTGTTTACCATGAAGCTTTAAAATGAATTTTTTTTTTTTTAATTAATAATTGTTTCAATTGTTGTTGCATATAATAATCATCGAATTTTGAATAAACTGATATTATTTTTTGTTGTTTTTTCTTTTACTGAAATTTTTGTGTCCTCATTTTTAATTCTATATGAAATACAAATCATTAGTAAATACCGAGCGAAGCCGGGTGTTCAGCTAATTTAAAATAAAAAAGTGATAAAGAACAAATTTAAGTAATTGTGATGGTTGTATTTATTTTATACAGAACGAAATGATCGTTTTCACTTATTTCACTAGATTGTTAAATTGTCTGCATTATAGTTTTCTCACTTATATTATTAATTTTATTTAATAAGTTTTGTATATTTATTTTTTTTACAACATAATATACATTAACTAAAACACACGACTTTGCTGAAAATTACGTTCACAATACTCGTAAGATAGTTGTATCATACAATGTACAACATACAACATCACTTGTATATTGAACAATTGGTGTCTTATTTTAATATGTACAATATTATTATTTCAATTTGCTTACAAATCAGAGAAGATATTACAAATTAGTGGATGTGGAGATTGTAGTGCACTTTTCGGGGATTTAATCAAATTAAAAATAGCAGTATGAGTTTCCTTAGCATGCACTTAAAGAAATCTGTAGAATAAATATTGTTACAAACTTTTCCTCGCAGTAGTCATGATTTTCGTATAGTGATTTCTCACTTGGAAGTATGTGCTCAGGTTTTGTGTTGCTTTAACCAAAGCATTCTTTTTCTAGCTTATAATGGAGCTTCCAAAATTGTGAGAAATTAAAGCTTTTTGTTTGTAAAATAAAAAACTTCTTGTGCAAAAGTCTTTTTTTAAATTTCCGTTTGTTTAAAAAACTTTTTCAAAAAGAGTTTGCAAAATTAATTTTCCAATTTTCATCTATTTTGAAGTAAGTTTTGAGTTAAAAAATTGTTTTTTTTTAAATGAAGCGCATTTTCAGTTCAAGCTTAAGTTCAGCTTTTTTTAAGTTTTTTTTAAGCTTTATTAAGTTTGTAATTCCGTTTATAAGACATCGAAATATTGGCCACAGAACCATAAAGTATATATATTCTGGGTTCTTGTAAGATTCTAAGACGATCTAGCTATGTTTGTCCATCTGTTGAAGAAACTATAGAGTGATAGAGAAAATGGCCAAAATCGGTCCAGTAGGATCGGAGTTATAGACGAAAATTTCAGACAACTTCAATATATTTCAGATATTTTTGCCGTTTTCTAAGATCGTATGATGATCCAGCCATGTTCGTTAGGCGTCTGAACATTTAAATGCCTCCAAAACATTCACTGTTTCACCAAAATGTTTGGTATTGAAAATGGGTAAAATCGGGTTAGTAAAAACCGAGTTATAGACTAAAGTTTCAGACAACCTCGATATTTCTTAGATAATGCAAGTAATATTATTATGAAATTTTGCACACTTTATTTGTATTATAGAAAGACAAGTTCTATTGAATATAGTAAACATCGGTCTCCCGGAATAAGGATCTATGGTACATATATAAATGCCTGTAGAAAAACAGTATCTATACAGAATTTAACGCATATTACTTTCACGTGACGATAAATAACAAAGCGGCATTTTGTTTGAATTGGTCCATATTTTACCATAGCCCCCATATCAACTCCACTTCCAAAAATAACTTAACTGCTCGTAAATCTCTTTTAAAGATCACTATCAAATTGAAATTGGACAGAAGTAGTCCACATATATTAAGTCAACTTCCGAAAATTTTTTGAATACACATAAATCGCTAATAAACATCATTGAAATCCAGTAACCAACTTTATGGTGATCGGACCATAATTGGTCATAGCTCCCATATAAAGTCCACTCCACTAAAACACATTAACCTTAGTGAGTATCTTATAAATATTGATATCGAACTGAAATTTTTCACCCATCAGTTATATGTTAGTAAAAATTTTACTATTGGAATTTGTGAAAGTCAGTCCATAACTGAATTACCCAAAAAAAAAAAAAAGCTCTAAAATATATCGTTACTGAGATACAAATATCGTTATTGAGATACGAATTTCACTATAAGACTTATATACATACATTAAAATATTTTATAATGATCGTCACAGAACATGAATTAGATCCCTTCTAAGGGATCCGAAAAACAAAATAACTCGATAACGAAAACAAAAAATGTTACACAAATTTATTTCATGCTAATGATATAGAGCTGGTGGGCACGTAAGAATAATTTTTACGATTTAGTTTTTAATTAAAAAAATAAAGCATTTTCAAGTGTTTTGAGTTAAAAAAAATAATTTAAAACAAGTTTTTTTTTAATAAATAAAAGTTTTAATTCTTTTCTGGCTAAAAAGTTTGCTTTAATTTGTAAAAAAAAAAAAAGTTAATTTATCTTTTCACCTTTAAAAAACACAAAAATCTAAAATTTTTTAATTTTCAAATTCAAAAATCGCTTATTTTTAGGACCTAGAAAAGATATTGCTTTGAAACTTTATGCGTAAGATTCGTTGCTGTTAACTAACAATAGTTTTGAAATTCTGCCCTAAATTTTAAAAACACAGCTTAAGGTAAATTTTAGAAATTTTGATTTTAAAAAGGTACAACTTGGAAACCCTAAGAGTTACATATATATCAAAGGCAAGCATTATTTTTTAAAGATCTAGTTAAGCATTTTTAGAAAATAACAAAATTTTTGCAACTGGATGTAAAAAATCTCTTGAGTTTAAATTATGTAAATGTTTAAGAGTTGATTACGTGTCACTCCTGGAAGGTTTGTGGCGTTCAACTTCAAAACTTCCACTCGAATATTGTTGACTATACAAATTTCGAGTTTTATCCCGATGGAACCAGTCATTTAGAAATTCCAGATTTATCTCTAAAGAATTTCAATTCTATTCCACTGTAGAGCACCAGTTATGCTAAACTTTGGAAAAAAGCTTGATGCAAAAAAAAAAATTTTATTTTATTTTATTTTAAGATTTTTTTTAATACATATCACTTGTGCCACTGTGCATTTGCTTTTTTCCCACCATTAATTTTCAAATTTAAAAAAATATACACACAACATTTCATGTTTTTTACATCCTGTTTAAGCCTCCGATGAGTGATAGTTCTGAACTTCACGGCCCTGTGAAAAGGCCCCTATGGACCTTTTTTGTAAATCATTTCATATAAAAATTTTTTTTTGTTTTTATTGTTTATAACTAAATTCTACATACAAAAATAATTTTTTCAATTTTTTTAACTCAAAGACATTAGGGATGATGATAAAAACAAAAAAATGTAAGAACTGGTTTATTGCTAGTAGTATAAAATTAGAATATTGTGCCTTTCCTTGAAAGCAATAAAGTTCATGTCTTCGAATTTTTCTTAGAATTTTTTGTTTTTATCATCATCTCTAATGTCTTTGAGTTTAGGTTTTTGTGTTCAGAACAAGTAAATTATGTGTTGAAACAATAAAAAAATTATAATGATGCTCAAAAACATGCATTTATTAGTGAAATTCAGTACAAGGTCCATACGGACCTATTCACACGTTCGCGTACTATTCTCACTAAAACCTCAATAACTCCTAAAGTAATGATCCGATCGGCTTGACTTTTTCCAAAAGATGCGCAACAAAATACTCTTGGAATACAGAGTAACTTTGTGGGGGGAGGGGGTGGTGTTGTAGTGGCCGAAGTAGGAGTAATTTCAGTTTGAAAAGGCAAAAAGGTCCCTAGGGACCTTCTCACTCATCGTAAGGTTAAAAAAGCTGGATATTATTAACTTTTTTTGCTCTCTTTACATTTATGTAATCTGAGCTGTCCTTAAAAACTGTTGTGTATTTTTAGATTTCTATTAAACTTAAATATTATATTTCTTACATTTTATAACAAATATACCTACAAGTTTCAGAAGTATACAGCTACTAAGTGTAGTATTTCCAAATAAATATTATTCTACTTGACCCAAAGACCTGTAGAAAGCTGTTTTTGTCTCTTAACTCGTATTACAGCCACCTACATTTCCAGAGAAATATTAATAAAAATGAGAAAATAATTAGTAATAAAAAGCAATTATTTTTGTATTTTTAGAAACAGTGAAACGGAAACATTTTTAGGTGGAAATAGACAATCACATACCTAAACATAGCTTTCATAGAAGTCGCCATTATAGTGAGTTATGGTATAAATATTGACAAATTATACTGACGAGTTCCAAACTATATGGAATTTGTCAGTACAAAAAGATGCAGAATTACAAATCTTTATTGATGTTATAGAAAATAATCCAAAATACTAAAGGTACGGTCACACTTTTCAAATATTTACTGAAAAAAGTGTAACCACTTGTTTTAGCATAAATTTGTTTGACGTTATTTACTCTTACAAGAGTTTTGCAAGTTTAAACATCATCAATTAAAATAGAACTAAATATTTGTTGTGTCTTGTTCTAAATAAACGAAGTTTTTCTTAATAAATAAACGAATTAAAATAAATTTTATTTAGTGGTTACGTCTTTTTCGACAAATATTTGCCAAGTGTGACCGTACCTTAAAATATTAAACATAACAGCGTCATCTATTAGCCATGTCACAGAATTTAATTCCGTTCGGAAGTCGAATTAATTCTGTATTTTGCCTCTATAGAAAAAGTAAAACGCAACATTTTTTTCAGAATGAAACCTAGAAATTCTTAAAATTACAATTCCACATAGCAAATTAAAACTGGTTTCATTCCATTTCATTCATATGGCTCATTTGATATGACTGTATATATACGAGTGTAAAACAAAATTAGAATTTTGTAGATAACAATGAGCACGAAACTCACTATTAGGACAATATGAAAGTTTTCGATCAATTGATTCTAAAAAGCAACTTCTTGTTCCAGAACTTTTGTCTATTCCCAAACCTTCAACCACCTATTGCACCCTACTAATATTTTCCTACACAATTCCATATTTCTTTTCATTATCATCATCCTGATGACAAAATAAGTACACACAGAAGTATTGGTTTCTCCATTGATTACTTTGCGTTTCATTGGAAAAACCTAATTAATTTTTAATTGAATTTTATCCATAAAATAAACATTTTATTTCTCTTGTCTTTTTTTAATCTTTATTTATTTATAAATAATACTTTGTGTGTGTGTTGTTTTTTTTCATCACAAACACTTTCAATTATTATCAAAAGTAAAATGCTTTTAAATATTTTATGAACTTCTGCCAGAGAACACCTTGATGGGAAACGGACGCCATGGTGTTAGAGAAATGTTAACAAATAGCTGAGTGTGCAAGAAAGATTTAGTTGAGAGGAATAAATAAATAAATATGTAAGCAAATTTAATATTAAATAGCTTGAATCATGGTGCAACTATACAAGGTGAGTGCAGTAGCCCAGCTGACTGACTTTGTTTACAATTTACTTATGTCAAAAGTAATACTTTTTCAAGTATTTTCGACAGTAGTACATTATTTTACACAAACAAAATGACTGTTGTTTCTGTTTTGTGTTGTATTTGTTGTCGATTTGCACTCACCTTGTATAGTTGCACCATGGCTTGAATCAATGTTTATTGGAAAGTAAATATTGAATGTAAAATAAGCAGGTTGAGGCTACGGTGATTTTATTGTCATATTTGTTTTTATTATTATTAAGCTCTATTTCAAGGAAACATATTACAATTGTCATTTAATTATTTCCATTGTAAGTATTAAAAAAAAATTGTGAAAAGTTCAGACAGTGCAAAAATTAAAATTCCTTTTTTCAAGTAGAGTTAATTAAACATGTTTATTCCTGATATTTCCGATGTAAAACTATGTACATATATTTGAGTTAATTTTCCATGTGTTCAGGTAAATTAAAAATATCTTGCGTATTTTTGCAACCACTTGATGGCGAAAAGAAATTTTTGAAGAATTGGTAAAAACTTTCAAAATACACCGCAAAGACGTCTTATTGGCATAATTAATGGTTAGATATGGCCTTCAAGATATACCAGAAGACGTGAAAAGAAATGTCGAGACAAGGTTATTAAAGCTAGTGAGCAAATGTTTTGCAACAAGATTTAGCCAGACTTGTGAAAGAACTGTCGGAAGCTTCATCCAGTTAAGGCACGGAAGTGAAAAAACAATTTGTAAGAGATTCAGATCTGAGCCTGTTCAATGTTTAAAAAGCTAAGAAAAAATGTTATTTAGCTGAAACAGAAATCAGTGAGATGCATGCAAAAAGTTCACTCCAGTCAAGAAGCAAGAAATAAGGACACGAGGAAATTTGGAGAGTTGTTTACGAGAAATACATCGAGAATAGACACAAATACAGATCTTTTTAATCCACTCTTAATTTCTTCAGATGCTTTTATCGCAAATTTGCGTCACACTCCCTTTCGAGTTCGAGTTTGATAACAAAAGAAGTCTCTTCACGCTAGATTACCTGAGATATATAAAGTAGACAATTCACATTTATTTCAATAAGAGTGATTATATACATACGTATCAAATGTATTAATTTTTTGTAATAGCAAATAACAGTCTTATTCAGAAAAAATTAAAGTAGACTTCAAATGTACTTTAGGAAAATTTTGTATGAAAATTTTGTCTAAAAGCACACTTCAAACCTACTTTTTTTTGAATACGGCAGTAAATGTTTATATCTTTCACTTGCTTTAGTGAACGAGTTATATATGATCTCTGGTTTGATTATGAGATCTTAAAGGTAACGAAAAATTTTATAAACAAAAAAAATTTATAACAAGCACTAATTACTTATCACTTACTCCTTAATTACACCTTCATTTTAAAAGCAAATAACTAAATGCAGGAACCCTTCAGCCTAACTATAGACACACACTGCACAAACCTCTTCAAATGACGATATTTTAATTTAACAAACCACTTAAAATTTTGAAAATGTTTGCGAAGCCAACTAAAAGTACCACTCACTCGTAAAACTTACCAACAAATTTGCTACCTACCACAAGTGCCTTTTGACTTCTTGACGGTGCACGTAACCAACTGCCAATGGGGGTGATAATTACAATATACCGCACATTTGTTACATCAATAACTTTCTTCTTAATAGCTGTAAACGATACTTGAAATAGCAACAAAACGTACAAGAAAATTTCGTTGCACTAACTTACATAACTCAATACAACTTAAGCACACAAATATCAGAGAGAGAAAAACCGATAACAAACAAATTGGATTTTAAAAAGTCATGACTTCATGTCTAATATTAACCTTCATCTTCAAAAAATATTTTCTATAAAACCAAATATGAAATAACAAAATCCGAAACAAACTTAAAAAAAATATACAAAACTAAATATGTATGTTTAAATCATTGGCAAAACAAACAGTGCTAAAAATTGTATCATTGAACTTTGTGGTTACTTAAAATGGTAGTATGTAATACCAGGCACTAACTAACCAAACCGAACAAGCCAACCAACCAACCATCCAACCATAAAGTCAGATCACCAGCCAGCCAACCAAACAAATGTATCAAACTGAACCAATATCTCAGTCAGTCAAATATTGCTCAAAACAAAAATAAAACAAAAATCAATCTACATTAAACTTTAGCCAAACATCCAAAAAATAAACCAACATATATATGTACATATGTATGTTTATATATACTCAAACATTGATGAGTTATAAATTAAATTGTGTTGGTGTAACAGTAAATTCAGTAAATTAATTCTATAGAAAAAAAAAACTGTAACACACAAGTTAATCTATGGAAAAACACACATACACAAGATTTTCTATAGAAAAGATTGTTGTCCAAAAGATTTTCTATAGAAAAGACTGATATGAAAAAACTGTTATACACAATATTTTCTATAGAAAAAAACATGTTATATACAATATTTTCTATAGAAAAAAACCTGTTATACACAATATTTTCTATAGAAAAAAAAACTGTTATACACAATATTTTCGTTAAAAAAAGTTATAGACAATATTTTCTATAGAAAAAACTGTTCTACACAACATTTTCTATAAAAAAAAAACTGTTATACACATATTTTCTATAAAAAAAAACTGTTATGTACAATATTTTCTATAAAAAAACTGTTATATACAATATTTTCTGTAGAAAAAACTGTCATAAAAACTATTTTCTATAGAAAAAACTGTTATACACAATATTTTCTATAGAAAAAACTTAAAACACTGTACACAATATTTTCATAGAAAAAAACTGTTATACACAATATTTTCTATATATTTTCTATACAAAAAACTGTTATACACAATATATTCTATAGAAAAAACTGTTATACACAATATTTTCTATAGAAAAAACTGGTATACACAATATTTTCTATTTAAAAAACTGTTATACACAATATTTTCTATTTAAAAAACTGTTATACACAATATTTTCTATTTAAAAAACTGTTATACACAATATTTTCTAAAAAAAACAATATTTTCTATAGAAAAGGCTGTTACATACAAAATTGTTATATAAAAGACTGTTATACCCAAGAGTTTCTATATGAAAGTTATATACATATGATTTTCTACAGAAAAGATTGTTATACGCAATATTTAAAATAGAAAAAGAATGTTATACCTAGAATTATAGTGAGAATATGTAGAAAAATAAAGCATTGTCAAAAGTCCGATGATGATATAATTTTTGAATATATACACCATTGACCACTAACTTGTTCTCCCACCTAATACAATCATCAGTCGCTCTATTCTTCAAATTACACCAAAATGTTTGTTACGGCTACAATAATAACAACAGCAACAACACAATACACTGCTAAATAAAAACTTAAATTAGCTGCAAAATAATGACACAATTTAAACCATGAAAAAAACAATATTGTAATAATGTAAAATTATATGTATTTTGTTTTTTTATTTTTTCTTACTATTGTTGTTGTAAAACTTTCAACTTCCATTGCAATGTAACATTATTATTTACTAGCGATTGACTTTTGAGCCAGGCAGCAGCAGAAAATAATAACAGTGGCAATGATAGCCATAGCTGCAGCAGCAACAACAACAACTGCAACACTATTTTTGTATAAATATATTTATGAGCATGAACAAACATACTACATACATACATACTTAAACATGTTTTGTAAAAAAATTTTGTGAACAAACATTTGAGACAATTTTTGGAATAATTTTCACATATTTGTACATTTTAAACATTTTTTAAATAGTTTGAACTGTTTTAATGGCAAAGTGATATGATAAGTTAATTTTTTAGATAACCAATGTTTAGTGTACAGTGGAACATAATAAGGATATGTTAGAAGCAAATTGACAGTTAATTTAACACATGTATTATTTATTTTAAACATACCAGATTACAAATTTGCACATACCTGAAAAAAACAAGACATTACAAACATTAGTTATACTATAAAATTACAAAGTGTTAGAAATTGCGAGATTTCCTTTTTACAATTTCTTAGTTATAACGACTAACTAAAGATTTTATTTATATTGCATATTAGTTTAATTAATTTTGTTAATGTTAAATTTTCAAATATCGGGAACAATTTGGCCCATATTTAAAAAAGGTAATTTCCGATCATCCAATAAGTATTAAAGTCAATATTTCAAAAATATAAAACTTTAAAGATTCAAAACTGAAATTTTTTAATCACCCCTATCGTGAATAAAAATTCCACATGAAATTTGTTCCCTTTTCACATTTTTCCTATTAAAATTCAACGTTAAAAAAATAAAAGGGAACAAATTTCATGCGGAATTTTTATTCACGATAGGGGTGATTATCTGTATGCTGTGAATATGTTTAAATACCAGCATAGTCTTCTGGCATTACTTTATGGCGTTCTGGCATTACTTTATGGGTGCCCCGATAGACTAGGCGATAGTTTGCCGGACTATCAGTCAGAGGGTTGCGAGTTCGTTGCCCGCCAAAGACACTGGGTGTTTTCTGCAGATGAGCCAAAAAGCTTCGCAGTTTGTGTTTGTTAATATAAAAAAAAAAACTTACTAGTATTATATCTTACATATATCTTTTTTTAATAATTGAACCCGATAATGTAGGATTTCCAAGGTATTTGTTTTCGATTTTGTCTGATTAAAAATTTAGGGAACAAAAAGCAGCACGTTTATTGTAAAATTTTAGGGAACAAAGAGAACCTTGTCTGATTTAAAATTTTGAAGAACAAAATGAACCATGTTTTATTGAAAAATTTGGGGAACAAAGAGCAGCTTGTCTGATTGAAAATATGTGAAACAAACCGATACACAAATGTTGAACATTTTTGGGAACAATATGAAACACATTTGTTGGAAATTTGGGGAACAAAGAGCAGCTTGTCTGATTGAAAATTTGGGAAACAAAACGATACACATTTGTTGAAAATTTTGGGGAAGAAAATGAACCACGTTTGTTGGAAATTTGGGAAACAAAAAAGACTTTGTCTGATTGAAAATTTGGAGAACAAAAAGAACCAAGTTTTATTGAAAAGTTGATGAACAACAGTCTTTTCTATAGAAATAAACCAGATTTTTAAGAAAAGCAGATTTTTAAAATAAAGTGTTGCCGAATTTTACCTGGCGCATGCTTCAGCGCATGTTTGTGCATGCTAACATAAAGTGGCTCACAGCTTATTTTATGCAGTGCATTTTTTTCAAAGCTCCATAAAAAGAAAACTAACAAGAACTTAAAAAAGAAATTGCTGTCATTTAAAAGAAAAATATGTAGTCTAACAAACAAATATAATTTAGTGCTAAAATGTACATTGTAATATATTAAAGATAAAAAAAAACAAAAGAAATCTCGTTTTTTCACGTCAAAGCTTATTTTATGCAACCAATTTCTATTGTACCGATAGCTCAATGCAGCGTTGTTGGTTTTTAAATCTATTAAATTTAAAATAGTTAAAATAAGCGATAAAACAACGAAAATTGCTTCCAACACAGTCCAAAAAATCGTTGAGCGCTTCATCCATGACTAACCGGTCCATAACACTGGCAGATATGTACCAAATAAAATGTTTAATGAGCATGCTGAGCGACACATTTTAAGATAAATAATGGCATATCCGATATATAAACCCGAAAAACAGACTGTGCAGGCTAAATTTCGCCAAGGAACATGTTTGCAAAAAATCTGCATTGTAGAATTCGGTCAACTTCGCTGATGAATCTAAGTTTAACATATTCGATTGAGATGACATGACGTATGTTTGACGGAAACTAAATACAGAACAACAGGCAAAGAAAACATAAATGCAACAGTGAAGCATGGTGGTCCGCTGCTGGTACTGGGAATTTAACAGTTGTTGAAACAACCATGAACAAGTTCAACAGATTCTAAAGGTCAAATAGTTGGAAAGCTTAGAGAACCTGGATATAAGATTAGATTTCCGATTTTTCAGATTTTTGATATCACTGCCCACATTTTATGACACCTTAACCACAGTGGCCATACTTTAATGTTAATGTTGTCGAACACTTATGTTCAGTTTTAGAAATCAGCATAAGGAAGCACAAATTTTTAATAAAAACAATTTAAAAAAAGAGCGTCACTGACGGAGTGGTCGAATATTTCGCCGAGTATTACCCAAAAACTGGTCGCATATATGCCAAATCGACATAGATCTGCTGTAGATAATAAAGGCTATCACACCAAATATTAAATAAGTTTTTGAAACCCATACATGCCTGCATAAAATAAGCTGTTTACACTTTGCATTAAATTATTTTTGTTTGTTAGACTATAAAATTTTTCTTTTAAATGACACCAATTTCTTTTATAAGTTCCTTTATAATAAACATAAAATAAGCTGTAAGCCACTGTATATGTTATGTTCAAAATCCATTTAGAGACTTCTAAAGACAAACTTTTTAAAGTTTTTTGACAGAGGGATTTGTTAGCTATGATTTAAAGGTGGAAAGGTGGTTTTTCAAAAATCATCTGCAGCATGGCCAGATTTGATGTGAGCAAAGCTTTAAGCATAAGGGTCGATACTACCCACAAGACATTTACTCATCAACCCGGAACTTTTTCGCTGTAGCACAGTGTTATTTTGAAAATGTCTTATTATGATTATCAGCATTTAGACCTTGAGTTCTAAGTTACTTTTAACGAAATACTCTGGCATAGTACAGAGTTTAGAGCATTGAAGCAAAACCAACACATTTTTACAATTGCTTCTGGCTTTAATTGTAATTTTATTAACAAAAACGAGACTTCTCTGGTGTTCTTGCTACACCACTTACAATTGTAGTTATTGTTGCTATTTTGTATTTGACTATTTTTTGGTTTATTGCCAATTAAGACAAAAACATTACAGAAGATACACACATTTAAACGAATATCTAGACTTTCGAAAACATTTAATACACATACATACTCGCACATACATACATACATGCTACAGTTACTAACAAATGCAATTTGAAAATCTATTATTAAGACAATGTGCGTTTGTGTATTAATAACAGCTAGAACTTACCCAAGATACTACTATGTGTGTGTTTTTGTGTGGCTAAAAGCAGAAGACTATTAAGGGAATTGGGTTAATTGTACTCTAGATTTGTAAAGATTATCCAAGCTTACAACAACAAAATGAAAATTTTATTATTGCTAAAAAGTTACGAAAAAAAAACCTCCACTAACAACAGCTACCAACAACATTAATTTTAAAACTACAACACAGCAACAGCAGCAATAGCAATAGCAATAGCCAAATTACAATTTGTTTAAAAGTTTATTGTTAAAAAAAAAATTAAAGAAAATAAAAGAAAAACAACAATATAAAAACATTTTGTTATTAAACATTGACACACTCTTAATGAAGAAAATAAATTGTTTAAAAAACTTTTTGTTGCTTTTTTTCTACTTGATTCTGTTACTCTGCTCGTCTTCTGCTGCTGTTACATGTTCATTCATTATCAGATCTTTTAACAAACTTTTACAACTACTTAAGAAGCCTCGTTGTTAACTGACTGAAGAATTTTTGTACAAAAAAATAAACAAATTTGTTAAAAAAAAAAAGTAATTAAACCACAATAAAGTTACAGTGTGCAAGTTGTTCTTTATATCTAGAAGTTTTTTCTTGTTGTTGCTGTTTTGTGGCAAAGTTTTTGTTGTTACTACATAAAGCTTGTCTTTATAGAAACAAAACATTTGTTTTTTTTTTTTTTTTATTCTGTATTGACAAATTGTTGTTAAGTTAGTTTTTTTTTTATTTTTTTGGAAAATCTAATAAAAGTTTATCTTGTAGAGAAAGTAATTTACAACGGTGTTGAAGTGATGGAATCTGTAGGCAGACAGACAAATTTTATGAAGTTTTATTACCTTTTTTCTCCACAAATATTTGAGAATTTAGAAATTGTAGTTTCTATAGAATGTTAAGAAAAGAGTTTAACTAAATTACAAATACAGTGTTTAATATGTATATTGCTAAAACTTGTGCTATAATATATGAAAATGATAAATTTTGTGACTTTTCTTAGTTAATATTTTATAACACAGTAATTTGCTAATTGATTTTATATTCTTAAATAGTTATGGAAAGGTGTGAAAATGTATAATGAAAATAATAAGTGTTTCATAACTATAAATACACTGCAATTAAAATAACTTAATACACCAATATTCACAAAAAAATTAGACTTTAATAATGTGTTAGGCCTCCTTTTTTTGAAACAGCTCAAAAATCCAAGCATCTATAACATATTTCTTTATGTGATATATACTATTATAAAATCGACGGTTTAATATTCCCCAAATGTTCTCAATGGGGTACACACTTGATTGTACCAGCAATTTGTATGTGTATACTCTCAAATAAAAACACCAGTATGTAAGCAATAAAATTGTGCTGTGGGAACACCGAAGAAATTTCAAGGAAAAATTGTATCAATATTTTCAATAAAAATTGCTGAATGTAAATTGGGACTCAGTTTGTAAAACAGACGACAGCTTTTATCAAATAAATACACTAGGACTTTTTTGAGCAGTATACTTATGGTTGATTTTTATAACTTCTCAATAGGGACATATTGCAATAACATGAAAGTTTTATCATTTGTCACTTGTTGACGTATAAGTACAGAAAGCTTTGACAATTATTACAATGAATTCAATTTCGTTTAAAAATTCATCATATTTAGGGCTTCTGAAAATCCTGGGGAAATTGTTGAGAAGCCTGAGCATTAAAATGGTTCGCCTTCCATACAAAAAAAAGTTGTGTCTGTCACCCCATAGGATTAAAGATAATGTAAAAACAATTCCAGAGAAAGAGAAAGTCTTGACAGAAAGAATACGAAAAAACTGAAGAAAAAGGAGGCAACATGTAAATAAATAAAATTGAAAAATGATAATTACAGCAAATTTCGAACCACCGGTAACAGTGGTTAAAAGATTGATGTTTATCTGTTGGCTAGCAGGCACCCGCAGTGCTGCAGAAGGTTAAAACGCA
Organism: Bellardia bayeri; assembly: GCA_950370525.1. Taxonomy (NCBI): domain Eukaryota; kingdom Metazoa; phylum Arthropoda; class Insecta; order Diptera; family Calliphoridae; genus Bellardia; species Bellardia bayeri. The sequence goes on along the minus strand of OX493265.1, from coordinate 85,973,033 downwards.
AAGAATTCTGATGAGAGAATGTGGTGATTCTCGAAACATGTAAATTCAACCCAGGTTCAAACCCCAGCTCAGCCAAGAAAAATTATCAATAAATTTTAATACAGATTTCATGTTGTAAAACAATTCTTTCAGTAAAAATATTAATGAAAATTAAATTTAATGAACTCGAGCCCGACTAAATAAATATCAAAAAATTTAAAAAATAATTCCAGAAATATTTTTTTTGTCACGCCTACAAATACCGCCCACCACTCTACTGTGCATGCTACTGAGTCAATGTATGTTGTGCTATGTGGCCTGAAGGCATGATTGAACTATTTTTTTTTAAATTCGACTGGAAATGTGATAACGGATGTGGGCCTGTTGTTGTTGATATGGATATCACTGGCATGTGATTTCAACAGGATTGCGTTACAAATTTCCCAATCGCATAACTTTATGAAGTTGGCTATGCAATTTAAAATCACTTGCCTATTTTATGTACAGAGCCAAGCGAATCATTTATAGCCTTAAAACTTAAAATCTGTAGATAAACCCGAAATTTGACCAAAATGTGATTGAAAATTTCAGAAAATAATCATGCATCTATACGAGTATGCAAGGTGGTTATCAATCGTTTCAATAGTTACTCATTCCAATATATTAAAAATATGAACGATTTTCATAAAAATTGTTTTGAAAAACAGGATTCTTGCTGAAACCCTCTTTATGTTATTTTCACATTTTTTTTTTTTGAAATGTTACGTAACACATAAAATTAGCTAGAGTTTAATGTCGAAGGTACCCTATTTTTTATTCTCAGTGGTCTTTGAGATCCGTCATCAAAACTAAAACTCAATCATTTCTCAACTAAGGCTATGTGAAATGTCATAATAAACGACTTAAGCTAGATTTACACGATTGAAATTTTCTTCAAAATTGCTCTTCAAAATGCTTCAATAATAGTTATTAATAGTTATTAAATAAATAAATTTTAAAAAAATTTTGCTATTTACACGAGTTTGAAGCATTTTGAAGAAAATTTCAATCGTGTAAATCTAGCTTTAGACAATTCCCAATATAGGTATTTCAATTCTGCGCAACTGTGCAGTAAAAACAATTAATGATATTTTAGCATCCAAGGATAATGAAATTACTGTAGTAGCTTAAGTAATAACTCTCAACTGCTATACTCCTCTGTGACCTGCTGCATTACATTAAGTATTACTTGTGTAAACTTTTCTTAAACAATTTTAAATCTTCAAATAAACAGATCCGAACTTAACAGATGATAAGTAAATCATGATTAAAAAACAAAAACAAAATTTACAGAAAAACCAATTAGCAAATTGTACTGGAAATCTGTGCATATATTAAAACAAACCTAAAATGTAGAATTTGCCAAAAACGTAGGAACACAATAAATCGTTTCATAGACGCTTTACAAAATTCTCTTTTTATAACGGAAGAAAAATATGATAATACATCCTAACACAAGTAGCAGTGGTAGTTTGCTACAAAAAAAAAATAGATACAATAGTTTCAAACTGATTTTTGCTGTTGTAAAGTACGTACGTGTATCTTTGAAAATAAAAATTTAGTTTGGTTAAACATTTGCCAAGCATTTTTGCCTTTGCATAAGTAAAACATACACACACACACACACACATGCTTTGTGAAAAGTTACACAATACCAATGCACAGCTTTTTGTAACTACGAGTATGTATGCATGAGTTAATGTGTATGAAAATTCTGTTTTACTTTGTTTTAAAGTTTCTTTAAGTACACACACGCTCACACTAGCTGCCATGTAAAAGAATTTAGATACACACATTAAACTTTTCTTTTTTTTCTTTTTTTCTTTTCAGTTTGTTTCGTTTTAAGTTTAAGTTTAAGTTCTCTATTTACAAATGACGCTAATGGAAGTGCTGATATAAAGTAAATACATGTAACTTAAATTTAAGTTGTGTACAAAACGTATTTTCATTATTTTCTTTAGATTCTTTTTTTTTCTTTCTTTCTTTCTGGTACTTTGGTTTTTGTTTTAGTTACAAATTTGAGGTAGTGTATTATAAAAAGATGTACAAAAGATAGAAACAATTGCATGCACATACTTTGTTTTACAGATATTTGCTGTTTTTTCTACTTGTTGCTTTTTTAAGAAAAGAAAATTTGTATTGTGTATTTTTTAGATGCCTGTGCAAACACTTAGAGAAATCAAGTGTATTGGCTACAAGAATTTAATAAAATAAGTCAATTTAATCGAAGTCAGTTCTACAACTCCTACAGCTTCATGTATGAATTCATTTTATTTTTAGGTATTTATTTAGTTAAACCAATTTTCGATTTAATTTATGAGTTATTAAAGCAGCAACTATAATAACAAGTTAATCTAGTAACATTAAATTAATAACACATTTCAACTTAATTGCACATAAATACACCATCACCGGCTTAAAATAGCCTTTTAAAATTATCCTATATAAGTATTGCAAACTCATTATAACACTCAATTAAATTCAAATTACTTGCTAAAGAACAATTTCTCTCAATAGTTTTAATAAACATAAATTTTATAACAATTTTCCAAAATGTTTATATTATTTTAACAGTGTTTTTATAGCATTAAATTGTATATCATCAAATTGGGAAAACATTGCATTTAATTTTTCTATATTATTTTTTTTTAAATAATACGCATACTTTCATACAATATGAGTAGATTTTTGTTTTACCATTATAATTCTTTTTTTTTTATGAATTTAATGGACGAAATTGTAGCAAGGCACAAGCAGGAGTAGTAGTAGCAAGCAGTTGAATATATGTATGTAGCTTCCATTACATGAAATTTTATGGGTTTTAAACTATAAATAACAATTAGTGGGCTGCAAAAACAATAAAAAAAGAACTCAGAAAAATGTTACAAAAAACAGATAGAGATATGAAAAAAATAAAGGCAACTGAAAGAAGCCAGCTACTCTGCATATATGCAGAGTAAATACATATTTGCACAAATTTACGAAAATGTAGGTCATTTAAATAGACCCATTTAACAATGAATATTTTAAATAATAAGAGTTACAATTTGCAACAAGATATTTTTTTAAAGGGGTTGTAAAGCAGCAGTTTTAAGTTTGTGAAAATAGTTTTAAATAGTGCAAAGGTTTCTGTTTTGAATACATAACACAAACGACTGATGCTCAAAAAACACTTTGATTGAAGCTAAACTAAGATCACTGAAAGAGCTAAGTTTGAAAAGCTCAACTAGAGAAATGATTGCAGCTGGACTAAGAGCAATAAAACCTAATGATTGAAGCTAAACCAAGACAAAATAAAGAACTACGATTGAAGAACAACTGTGACGGTGGTTGCAGCCGAACTAAGACAAAACTAAAAGCTAAACTTGAAGCTAAAATAAAAGAACTGCGATTGAAGCGTAATATGGACGATGCTTGAAGTGGAACTAAAAGCAATAATAGGTCTTTATTGCTTTTAGCTTGAATCTTAACTATATGTAGCTATGATTGAAGCTATAATAATATTAAAATGTACCTACAACTGTAGAAAAAATAAGACAACTTAACTAAGACTAAATAAATAATTACGATTGAAATAAATTTTAAACTATGATTTAAGCCGACATAAGACTAAATATTTCAACTATGATAATAATTGATGCCTCCTTAAGATATAATAAAGAACTACGATTCAAACTCAAATTATGCTATGATTGAAGCCGAGCAATAAAGACCTACGATTAAATCTCCACCAAGACTATGATTGAAGCTGTACAAAGACTTAATAAAGAACTTCGATTACAGCTCATCTTGGACTATGATTGAAGCCGTAAATAAACCCCTACGTTTGAATTTCAACTAAGACATTATAAACAACTACGATTGAAGCTCAACTTGTGCAATGATTGAAGCTGAGCAATAAACACCTACGATTGAATCTCAACTAAGACTATGATTGAAGCTAAACCAAGACTAAATAAAGAACAACAATTAAAGATCAACTTTGACGCTGATTGCAGCCGAACTAAGACTAACTAAATAACTACGATTGAAGCTTAACATGGACGATGATTGAAGCGGAACTAAGAGCAATAAAGAAATACGATTAAATGCCAACTATAACTATGATTGTAACTCTAATAATACAAAAATATGCCTACAGTTGAAGAAAAAATAACACTCTGATTGAAACTTAAAAAGACTAAATAAATAAGCCAAAATAAGTCTAAATAAATACCTGGGATTGAATCTCAACTAAGATAACACGGTGCTACAGTAAAAATATACTTGGAAAGTGACCTAGTGTAAGTTGTAGGCCTTATTGAGTAGATCATAAAACAATTTTTAAAAATTCGGAAACAAAATACGTACACATTTAAAAAGGCACATATTTCTTCTTTCTGAAACCGTTTAAAAATTGAAAATCGGATTAAAATCAACTGAGTTACGTGTTCATAAGTACTCGAACCTACCCGAAAATAGTTCTTTCGGAGTAACTCCGAAATTTTAGGGTGTTTCCGAACTTTTAAAAATTGATTTATGATCTACTCAATAAGGTCTATAACCTCTTTTCAAGTATAAAAAAGTGCTCATTTGTAGCACAGTGTAATTATTGGTGCCTACTTAAGACATAATAAAAAACTACGATTTAAACGCAAATTGTGAAATGATTGAAGCCGAGCAATTAAGACCTACGATTGAATCTCTACCAAGACTATGATTGAAGCTGAACAAAGATGTAATAAAGAACTTTGATTGCAGCTCAGCTTGGACTATGCTTGAAGCCGTTTTAAAACCATAAAAAAAATTGCAATTAAAGTAAAACTAAAATTATAATTGAAGCTGAACTAATACTAAATAAATAACTAAGCTTAACTAAGGCTTAATAAATAACAATGATTGTTACTCAACTTCTACAATGATTGAAGCTGAACTAAAAGCAATAACGACCAATAATTGAATCTTTATTAAGACATTGATAAAGAACTACGATTAAAGCTCAAACTTGGACGATGATTGAAGCCGAACTAAGAGCAGTAAAGGTCTACGATTGAAGCTGATTGGAACATTATTGAAGCAAAATTAGACAACATAAAGGACTGCGATTCCACGATTAAAGTTCAACTTTTACAATAATGGAAAGAATGAATTAAAAACAATAATTGAAGCCGAACTTATAACAATAAATACCTACGATTAAATCTCAACTAACACTACGATTGAAGACTAACTAAGTCTTAATAAATAACTACGACTGAAGCTCAACTTGGACTATGATTGAAGGCCAAACTCGCCTACACAAGGACCAGTGATTAGAATTACACCACGATTTCATAAAGACCTGCGTATGATGTTTAACTTGAACTATTATTAAACGGAAGGAAATCTAATCATTTATTTGCTAATGTTTCAATAAAAATCCAAAACTAACTAAAATAACTAACTAATACTTACTTAAATACTTAAAAAAAATCAATTTACTAAAATGCTTTTAACAAACAAAATCTTATTCTTTTGCTTCCAATAACAGAAACTCCATCTTTCGAAACTCTCAATTTTATTTTTAATTACTTCCACTACAGCAAATACTCGTAGTATAAAATTTATTTATTGTCGTTCTAAATTCTGACAATATTAAAAATTTCCCAAAAAAAAAACACTAATCTTTTTTTCAGTACTTAATATTGGCATGCGAACGGATTTTTGTTTTGCCTTTTATTTTCTTAGGTTTCTTGTTCTAAAGGATTACTTTTATTTTTCAGTTTAACTTAAAACTTACAAGTTTTAGTTGTTGTTGCTGCTGCTAATGCTGTTCGCAAGTAATTAGTAAAAGTGCATACAAATAACTGTTGTATAAACATTTAAAGTTATTAGAACTTTTAATGAAAATTGTCATCAGAATACCGAACTAAACTTAAATTCTGCTTCAACATTTAATCCTTCAACTTCATCTCGAAGGTGTTGTTGTGTGAACTCATATGCTTGTATTTACCCGTTAGTTCTAGATGTGAACATACAACTTGGTGGACCTTCCCTCACAATAACTTCCGGGTTCTTTCTTTAGGGTTTTTAAGTAACGGGTACATTTGCACAAATGTGTGAAAACTTATCGTCGAACTTTCCAGTACTACCAACTTTAATAGTTTCAAATTAATGTCCATATCATATTTCTAGTGATTTCTATAATTGACCAGGCCCTGTTAGTAACTTGTGGGTTGATTTAGTATCGAAAATATATTGAAAATTCTAGTAGTCAACAAAACACAGATAGATTACTTTCAGCTAACTTGTAAATTATTTAATAAATGTTTGACAGTTCACTACCCCTTCCAAGAACTGCAGGGTACTGTCACAGCTCTATATACGAAGTATGTGGAAGTGTAATTGTAAAAACAAACAGCCAGCACCTGACATTATACACATACTCAACATGAAACTACATATACATATGTATAAACTAAAATCTAAAGATATTCCAAACAAATAAAATAAAACAGGGGCGGGACTGTGGAAACGGGACTGAAATAAAACTAAAATCAACTAAGACTATGATTGAAGCTAAATATATATGAGAACAATGATTGAAACTAAACTAAAATCAAAAAAAAATTATGTTTGATGTAGAACCAAAACTATGATTTAAGCTGAACTGAGACTAAATAAAAAATTACGATTGAAGCTCAACTTGGACAATGAAACTCAACTTGGGCAATTAAAGATTTACGATTGTATCTCAACTTGGACAATGATTAAAGAAGAACTAAGACTAAATAAAAAACTACGATTGAAGCTCAACTTGGACAATGATTGAAGCTAAACTAAGAGAAAGAAAGATCTACAATTGAAGCTCAACTAAGATTATGATTTAATATACTTAAGACAAAATAAATATCTGTGAAAAAATTAAAACTATGATTGAAGCTTTACATAAAGATATACAAAAAAATCCTATCTAAAGGTACTTGGGAAATAGTTGTCGAACAATATGTAACCACTAAATAAAATATATTTGAACTCGTTTATTTATTTAAAACTTATTATTTAAAACTTTTTACTTTAAAACTTTTTATTTTAAAACTTCATTTATTTAGGACAAGACACAACAAATAATTAGTTTTCTGTAATTTGAAGCTGTTTATCTTGCAAAACTCTTGTGTCAACAAATTAGTGCTAAAACAAGTGGTTACGCTTTTTTGATTAAATATTTGCCAAGGTGCGGTCACCTTAAGACAGAAGTACAAATGAAGCTCAACTTTTACAATGATTGAAGCCGAGCAAAGGGTAAAACGAGTAAGAAAGTATACTCGGTCAAGCCCGACTATATAACACCCTACATCCAGTATATGTACAAAACAGTCTTCTGGAAATGGGTGCTATAAGGGAGATACTACCTTTTAGGGACCGATCATCCAAAAATTTATTGCCATGATTTGACAGTGAATAGAAATATTATGTATGTTATACTTTATCACGATATAAATACTTTTAAGAGATTTAAAGAGGTTAAAGTGAATTACGGAGAGGGCCTTCTGTGGGAGTTCCGACTAATTATGGACCGACCATTATAATATTAGGTGTCATCTTTTCTGTATATATGAAACTTATTTGTGTTGAATTTTATTTGGATACCAATATTTTTAAGAGATTTATTTATGGTCGTTAAAGTGATTTTCGGAATTGGGCCTTATATGGGAGCTAGTACTAATTATGGACCGATCATCACAAAATTTGTAGATGTGATTGTTAAATTCCTATTTCGGCAGGCCATTTGTATGGGGTCCCGGTGAAATAATAGACTTATTTCCACCAGTTGCAATTCGATCCGTCCTTGGGCCGAACAAATACCACGTACCAAATTTATTGAAATATCTTAAAAATTGCGACCTGTACTCTGCGCACAAGCTTTACATGGACAGCCAGCCAGCCAGCTAGACGGACGGACGGACATCGTTGAATCGACTCAGAAAGTCATTCTGAGTCGATCAGTATACTTTAAAGTGGGTGTTGAACCAATATTTATGGGCGTTACAAACATCAGTACAAATACAATATATGTGGGTATAAAAAGAATTAAGTAAACAATGATTGAAGGCGAACTAAGAGCAGTAAAGATCTACGATTGAAGCTTACTAAAACTATATGAAAATCTGTGATTAGAGCTCAAGTGATAGCATTATTGAAGCAGAATTAGACAACATGAAGGCCTTCGATTCAACGATTATTTGAGCTCCACTAAGAGGCAATTCATGAAGCAGAACTGAGACTGCATAAAGGCCTGCGAATCCACATCAACTTGGACTATAATGGAAACTGAATGCGATTGATGCTAAGCTGGTGGTTTGAAGACGAAAATTACATAAATTTAACATTTAAATGCTTTCATATTGCTGGAAAGTTCCAGGGATAATATTTGTTTATTTAGGGACAAAAATTAAATCAAAGAACAGTGAAAAAATATTCTTTTGGTGTTTTTTATTGTGTGTCACTCGCATGGTGCTTTTGGTTATCAAGAGCTAAATTGCTAAACTGTATTTCAGAGGTTTTCTTAGAACCATCAACAGAAATTATCGTCATGTACTATAAAAGGAGCTTAGATCACTGTTCACATAAAATCCGTTAGCATAAATGTTAATAAAAAAAAATGTCCATCTTATACTTATGGAGCACGATCTTAAGCACAGATTTTCTTGTATCATTTAATAATATAATTTACAGTACTTTTTGGAAGCATTAGCTTTTTTGCAATCAATTGTTATGATATTTGTAAACAATTTTCTTGCTATATTGATTTTACATACTGCCTGCCATAAAAATCTGCCGACGTTTCGTTTTAAGGGCACAAAACAATGCCTCATCAAGACGTGAAATAAGGCATGCACGTGCATGCTAACATATTTGTATGTTATAGTCACAACCTTTACTAGTTTCAAGTGTATATTTCAACTTCTTTTGTTAGCTAAAATTTATTTAAAACGGCCCAACTTTATCATCCGCTACATGTAATCGTCTAATATCGTCTCATGTTTATAACTACTGCCACCACACAGTTGAATGTTTTCCTTTTCTCTCTAAAAAAAAAACATTGAAAAAAACGAACCTAATAGTTATTTTTTTAAAACCCTCCTAAAAACCAATACAAAATATATTTGTTTTGTATAAACTTCTATTTCATAGAACAGACATTCCATAAAAAAAAAACGTCGAGAAAAAAAACAAATAAACTTGGCATTTGGCCAGAATAATGTAATCGAATATCGTTAACCTACAAAATTTTAAACAAGATTTTTTTTTGCGATTTTCAATTTAAATTGTACAAGAAGCGAAGACGAACGATATGAAGATGTTGAAGAAGTATCTATTTACTGGCAAAGATACAATTTACTTTGATTTAAAACTATGACAACATGTTTGTTTTTTTTTTTATATTCTCATTTTATATGTATGAGTATTTTTTTGGTTAAAAAAAGCAAAGTTGTTTTTTTTCTATTTTTCAACAATTACAAGAAGTTTTGTAAAAATGTGAGGACAAGTGGATGATGATGGAAAATATAAAGATGAACTTACACAACAAAGTAGTTGCGTTGCACTGGGTAATGGTAAAAAATAAACATATGTAAAAGTTATTGTTTTGGTACGTAAAGGTGCTATCAGACGGGATTTATTTTACATATGTACTGTCAAATTTTCCATATGTAAAAGTTGTACTTTGCATGTGTAAAATACATGTGGTAATACATATGTATGTAATTTTTTCGATTAGAACACGTTCAATTTTCCTGTGTCAAACATAAACAAAACCGCTGGTTTCTTTTGAAACAAAATTGTTTGAAAAAATATATTGTAAATAAAAATTAAAGAAAATGGATAATGAACATGGAAAAGTAAGTATTTTTCGATTTTTAATAAATTAAATTATGTTGGATTGGCCAAAAGAAGCAATTCCTGAAATTAATACACATTAAAAAGACAGCTTTTGTTTACATTTATAGGTTATGTCATACGAAAAAACATAAGCAGGTGTGATAGCAAAAATTATGAATCGTATGTAAAATGGAAATTTTGACATACATACGGAATTACATATGGGTAAGAAAAGTGACAGTACATATGTAAAATACATCCCGTCTGATAGCACCTTAAAGATGGCTATACACTACGTGTTTTTGACGCCCTTGGCAGGGCAGAAAATTCATTCCAATGTGCCAATTGTCTAAAAATATTACTTTTCAATGGTATTCCTTGAATTCTTAATTAAAATGAACTCAAGCCAAATAAAATTTCTCCAATAAGAAAGTAGAAATTTTATTAAAGGAAACCAGAAACAAAAACATTTTCACTTATAGCAAAATCTGGATCTGTCCGAGTAAGTACCGCAAGAGAAATATGTGTGAAAACTTGTTTGTAAAGATATCGAATAATATGTCCTTATCCATGAATCCAGCACAACAAAGATAGCTCTAAGAGTGCTTGTAAAATGGATGGGTTAGTTTTAATTTTCAAAGTTTGAAGAAGTAATTTTTTTTTTCCACCAGAACTCTCAAAGTTCATGTACAATTGATTCATCAGTTACGAAACACATTGAAATGTCATCGTTCTGCAATATGATTGATAAAATTTTCAGGGTTTCTATAAAATTGATGTGTCAGTTATGTTCTGACAAGTTTGAAGAAGTAATTTTTGTCACAGAAATACATCGACCTGGGATCATCCTCCAGCATGATATACAAAGCTCTCAGAGTTCCTATCACGAAGCCCATTGAACTGGGATCATTCTCCAGCATGAAAAAATTTAGCTCTAAGAGTTTTTGTAAAATAGATGGTTGACTTCAATTTTCGATGTTTGAAAAAGTAACGATAAAGACACACGCCACGACACAGAGAGCTCCAAAAGTTTCTATAAAATTGATGGGTCAGTTAAGCGCTCTCAGAGTTTGTATACAATAAATGGGTCTGTTATATTTTCGATGTTTGAGTCGTTTGCAGAAAATTTTGAAACAGATATTACAAGATTCCCATGTAAGCGATTGAGAAATAGAGCTGAAACAGCTATCGAGACCAATGCCGACCCAAAAATCTTGATAAATTCTGTAAAAACGCAATAGTTTGACAGCAAATTGTTGTGGTCTAAAGAGCAACCTTTTTGTCACCCCTTCAACTATGACTTTTGCTGCCTCTTATTGGACATCACCACTTTTCAGTAAGGTTCTGATTGAATTCTCTGTCATTATTTAAAAGCTGCAAGGGATTAGTAGTGCAAAAGTCAGGTCGATGTAATAGAAAAATATGTGAACTCCCTAATTATACCCAGTTTCGGCCAATTGAATCCATCCCATTATTGGGATATTGACAAAGGAACGATGAACCGAAGTTGTATTGAAGTTCTTGACAATGAAATAATTTTAGAGATTTGGATGCAGTATGCAGCCTTAGACAGATAGATATGTTGCACAAGAAAGAGAGGATTTTTGTAAGAGAAAATTCATTTTTGTTTCTACTCTTAGCTTTTCTTAAATATTAACAAATAAGTATCAATTTCTGTTTCAACAGTATCAAAACGCTTTTTTGTTACATAACAAAATTTTAAAACATTTATTCGAACGGATTTTTTGTGAACAATGCTTTATGCTTAAATTTAATTATTGCTCTAAACTAAGAAATTTTGTGTTAAAGAAATTTGTATTATTTAGTTGAACAACAAAAATCGATCTCTTGAACTAGTTCTTTCAGAAGCTTAAGTAATTAAGCTTCTATATTAACCATAATTTTACATTGCCAGTGTAAACCTCTGCAGACTGTATGGATTTTGTAGGTTTTCAAGTCAATGCCAAAAACTGTTTTTAATTTTTTTTTTGTGAAATAAAAAAAGTATAAAACACGCCATGACGAAGAGTGATATGATGTGATTGTAACTTTGTAAATATGAATGTGAACCCAGCCAGTGAAGAGACTTGAGACTGGTACAGATATTGGCTGACTTCAGTTACAATAAAAACAACAACATCAGCAACTAAAAATATAAAATTTTGCAGTTTTTGTGTAGCAGAATCTAAACTAGAAAAAAACAAAGACAAGATGATACAATCTTTTTTAGGTTTCAACAAAACAGGCCTTTTACTTTGAAAACAAAAAAAAAAAGACAAGAAACAATTTGAAATGCAACTTGCAGCAATATACGATTTAATTTTTTTGTGGGGGCTTAAATATGTTTGATTAGGTAATATCTAATAAATATATAGAGACTTGCAAAAAAACAGCAGCTTCTCCTCTTTTTGTGTTGTATGTGAGTTACTTACTGGTGTAACAAAAAAAAAAACTGTAACCAAACAGTTTAGAAATGCATTCATTCATTTATGCATTTATACCCTACACCACCATAGTGGGGAGGGTATATTGAATTTGTGCTGATGTTTGTAACGCCCAGAACTATTGGTCCAACACCCACCTTAAAGTATACCGATCGACTCAGAATCACTTCCTGAAACGATTTAACGATGTCCGTCCGTCCGTCCATCCGTCTGGCTGGCTGGCTGTCCATGTAAAGCTTGTGCGCAGAGTACAGGTCGCAATTTTGAAGATATTTCGATAAAATTTGGTACGTAAAATGTTTTCGGCCCAAGAACGGACGGAATTGAAACTGGTGAAAATCGGTCTATTATTTCACCTGGCCCCCACACAAATGTTCTCCCGAAATTAGGGTTTCAAGATCATAAATGTTTTAATTATGCTAGTATCCAAACCAATTTCACCACAAATGAGTGGTAAATGAAGCCAAATCAGATCTACAAATTTTGTGCAGATCGGTTCATAATTTATCATAGCTCCCATATAAGGCCCACTCCCGAAAATCACTTTAAATAGCATAACTCCCTCAAATATATTCCATATATATATATATATATGAATAATATGGTACAATTTTATGATGATCGGTCCATAATTAGTCATAGATAGCTCCCATATAAGGCCCATTTGCGAAATTTACTTCAACGATCATAAATTTCTTAACAATGTTGGTATCCAAATAAAATTTGACACAAATAAGTTTCTTTTATACAGAAATGATGACACCTAATTTTATAATGGTCGGTCCATAATTAGTCGAAACTCCCATATAAGAGAACGTAATTTACTTTAACCTCCATAAATCTTTTTACATCGAAATAAAGTATAACAAACATAATATTTATATTCACAGAAATCATGACACTAAATTTTTGGATAATCGGTCCATAATAGGTTATAAAGGTCGATATACCGCCCATTTCTGAAAAACGTTTTATACATATACAGGGTGTAGGGTATTATATGGTCGGGCTTGACCGACTATACTTTTTTACTTGTTTGTTTTGGCTTTTAACGTTTTTATAAATTTTTTTTATATAAAATTTTTTTTTATTTCTTTTTTATACATGTCCACTTACATATTGCCTAAGATTAATTGTATTTGTGCATCAAAAATATTGCCAAACTTTGCAGCTCCGCTATGGCTTAAGTCTTTTACATATTTACAATTGCAACTAAAATTGCCAGCTTCCATCAACACTTCAATTATCCACTACTACTACACACACTCAATACTCGTAATCGTACGAGTATGAATACCACCAACCATGTTAGGCTTTAGTTTCGTTTTAACAGGAGGAAGCTGCACAAATTGTATTATACATCCCTCCATTAGTGGCAAGATGTAAGTTGGATCTTTAAACGTTTAAATTTGTTTGGTCACTAAGTTTGTTGGTTGCTGTTGCCAGCCTTAATTGAAACATTTTGCCACACAGCCTATATAAGCGTTAAATTGAAAATGGTTTCAAATTGTGTCTGTTCAAATTTGATTTTTGAAAAGATGCAACGTAATTTAACAGTGGATTAAAAGAAGCTACCTTCTAAATTTTATAAGTTTTACATTTTTGTTTTATGATTTTTGCTAATTTTCGATCTTGACTTTGTCGTTCTTAACTTTTCTTTGATTTTGATGATAAAGCTTTTGGTCGTCATGTTTCGCTAATATGACGAAGTTTATTAAAATCGTTATTCGTTACTACTTCGTTTACGCCAAACACATCTCCAAAACTATAAAAATAACTCTCAAGGTTCCTTTAAAATTGATGCGTCAGTTAGATTTTTGAAGATTGATGAATTATTTTTGTCACACAAACACAACTATAAAGAGAGCTTATGCAATTGATGAATATTGAATTGGGAACATTCTTTACCACTACAAAGACAGCTCTGAGAGTTTAATTAAAATATATGCATCGGTTAGATTTTTCAAGTTTGAAAAAATAAGTTTTGCTACAGAAACATATCACAGAAACTTTGTTTTAAAATTTAATTTGTTAATATTGTAAAATATACGAAAAATATAAAAATTAAAAATTTCCTCAAAAATCTCATGCAAATTTTTGGGGCTTTCATTATTACTATTCAGATATATTTTATAAAAATTACAAAATTTGGGCTGAAAGTTGATTTAAAAGTTGATTTAATGATATGGGACAATTTGGCGTAATTTTTCTTAACCTTTGGGATGATTTTTTATTAAAAAAATTACGATTAAATTTCATAATGAAATGTGACCCCTTTTTTGTTTATTTTTTTTCCTTGGGGTATTTTTTCTGAAACCATTATTCGCAGCGCCGTGTAGAGTATATACATACATATACCTTATAATTTGAAAACAAAAAAAAACAATCGAAGCGTTTGTTTGGTGGGATCCTCAGAAAGAATCTATGCATTTAAGGCCGACAAAGAATTTCCAATGGCTGGCTAAGAGTCATTGTTGTGCCAAGATCTTCATATAATTTATTGCCAAATTAAATCATGCATTTATTAGATGGCCTCAAGAAACATGTCATCTCATTGGATGACGCATAATTCGAGAACCATTCAACAATAAAGGCTCGTGTTGGTAAAAACTTGAACGAGTTGCTCGCTCTAAACCTCCTAATCCAATGAAAGAAATTCACTCAAAAATGCAAAATTTTCTTTAGCAAATCATTGCTAAAGCTCCCTTTCGACGGTATGTATTTTGCAGTGTGTTTGTCAAATTTTCAACTGTAAAATACATACACGTCGTGTAAAACCAAAAAAAAAGCTTCTGCAAATGTCAGCCTGCATTTACAGTGTAAAATTTTCAATTAGAACAAGTTCTATTTTCATCTGACAATGCACCTGGCGCCAAGAACATAGTATTTATGATTCAGCAAATTTATATTTAAAAAAAAATTGTATTAAACAAAAAAATAAATTTGTATTAAAATATTTATTGAAAATATTTTATATAAATTTTTATTTGACTAAATATAACAATTTTTGGCCCCATATTTTATAGAAGCTATTGTTACAATAATGCTGCAAGTAATATTTATTTTATTTTTTAATTCATCTTTTCAAACTATATTTGCAAGAACACAGATTATGTCACATGCAACCAAAAACCGACGTGGGCAAGCAAAAATTAAAAACTGCCTGTAAATTGCCAATTTTGACAGACAGGCACAATTATATATGTATCGTACAACTGTCAAGTACACTGGAAAAGACATACCGTCTAAAGGGAGCTTAAATATTGCAAACAACAATAGCGGAATTCACAATATTGTGCAAATGGTATTGCAAAAATGTTTAGCATATTTTTGTTCTACACTAACAAAATACCCAGTAAAAGCAAAAATGTGCTAAACCTTTTTGCAAATGCAATGATGCAATACCATTTGCACAAGATTGTGAACTGCGCTAATATCTTCAGTGCACTCATATAATATTGAACGTTTTCCCTTTAAACAATGACGAGTTCTCATGTTACATCTCGCACTCAACAAACCAAAAAAAAAAAAACAACATCAGTAGTCAACAAAAAATTGTTCTAGGATTAACCTAAATTTTGTTGCATGTTTTTAGCTTTTTACCACTGTCGATTTGGAATTTTGCCTTGCAACTTATTGGCGCCTTAATATATATATTTTTTTCTTCTCTTCAGTTATTGGCCTTCAGTAGCATTATACTTAAATTAATGATGATGATATTTTTGTTTAGCTACAAAATTTATAATCTCCATGCGTTGAAACTGCAAAATCTCTTAAGTTAAGGCACGAACGAGTCTTTTGACTTTTAATAAAAACTACCAAGCCATCTAATGAAAATCAACGGAAAAACTATTTATTCAAGAAGATGTTTCTGTTTCTGTATCTGTATCTGTTTCGTTTTTTTTTTTTTTTTTTTTTTGTTCGTTGTTTGTTAGTTTGTTTGCAATAAATTTAATGAAAACTCCTTTTGTAGCTCTAATAATAAATGACATAATGCCATTAAGATGAATGATGCATCCAATGCATTCACGGGAAGTCGACTGCAACCGGTACAAGCAGCTTCAACTGCATGTTAAAAGATACAACAACAATGAAAAAAGTAAAAGTGAATAAAACTATACAATAAAATTGTGAAAAACGAGTGAATGAATGAATGACTGACTGACATCTTCTACATTCAATTTGCCAGAAAATGTAGTATGAGAATTACCTAAATAAATAGACTTATGTAATTTGTGGCATGTACTCACGTATACATTGTTTTAATGGTTATATAAGTTTTTTTAGTTATTTAATTGGCTTTAATTAACATTTTTTTTATATTTCTAAAGCCAAAACTAATAAAGAATTATGAAAAATGTATGGAATTTGAATTTGGAATCTGATATAAATTTTCGTAAGATTTTAAGAAAAAATTCGCAGCTTTACCGGCTTTACACGCTCAAAAACATTTACGAGGGCGGCTCGGAAACTTCTTAACCTAGCACAGAATTAGTTTTTCAAAAAGATTTTTATTTTCCAAGATAAGCTCCTGAAACTTAACGCTTATCTAGCAATTCTATCCCTTGATACAAATAGTTTTCAGCAAGGCCTTCAAAATAGTGGTTTACAACTGTAATTGCATCTTCATTTGACGTAAAACCCTTGCCATCTAGGAATTTTTTAAAACACTCTTGTGCACTGGTGTATTGTCTTGATGCAAATTTTTTTTTTTGTGTTGTAAGCCATGATGTTTTTCCCGAATTTATACATTTAATTGATCCAATATGTTGCAATGGTGCTCTGAATTTATTGTTTTACTCTTTTGCAGATAGTCAATCAATAAAATAACTTTGAAGTCCCAAGAAACCGTTGCAATAACCTTACCAGCCGATTGAATTGTTTTTGCCTTCTTTGGGGCAGTTCCTCCAACTTCAGTCCATTGCTTTGATTGTTATTTTGTGTCTTAGGATCCGTTTTATTTTTCTTATAACGATCCATTTGAAATTTTCAGTCTTAGGCGTTTTTGATCGACTGTTAACAAATGCGGCACCCTCTGTAGTTCCTTATGCAAAACTGAATGGACTCGACCATTTGAGATACCCATTATATTAACTATTTCAGGTACTTTTATTGTTCGTTCCTTTAATATCATATTATGCACTTTGGCCACAATTTTAGTTGTTATTGCTGTTTTTAAACGTCCACTAAGTGGTTCATCCTCACTGCTTCTACGACCACATTTAAATTCAGGAACCCAATTTTTTACTGTTGCATATCAAGAAACACTTTCATTAATACATTCACCATATCATTATAAATTTCTTGTCCCGATAAACTACTTTTATTTAAATATTTAATGACACCACGAATTTGTAATTTTTCCATTGTAAAAAAAATCGCGGATGCGTCTTTTTTGAACACCTGTTTCTATATGAAGGGGTTGCCAGATCGAAAAGAAATTTAACATGTGTTCATAGCACAGATGGTACACACTTAAGTTTTTTCTGTTTATTCCGCGCTTTCTGTTCTATGCTAAGAAGTTTCCGAACCGCCCTTGTAAGCAAAAGTTATTAGTTTTATCCCAGGAGCATAATTAGAACTTGTTTAAAAGTAACTATTGCATAACTATAAATACATAAAACTTTCACAATTTTGTAAGTTAGAGATAAAGTAAAACAATTTAAACAAATATAACTAAAAAAAAATCATAATTTTTTATTATATCTTTTAAGAATGTGTAAAGAACGTACTTAGTGTTTCATAACTATAAATACACTGCAAAAAAAATAGACTTTAATAATGTGTCAAGGCTCCTTTTGTTGAATCAACTTAAAAATTCTATTAGTCATACTATTCACTAGATTTATTTTTATGTCTTGAGATATGGATATCTAAGCTTCTATAATAGCTGATATACATATGTTTTCATATTGTCAGAATTCAGCACAAATTCGACGGCTTAATATTCCACAAATTTCCTCAATTGGGTTCTGATTTGAAGAATATGCGAGTGATTCAAGAACATAAATATTTTTCGACTTCACTTATATTTATAGATGGGTTGTCTTGTTGAAAAATAATTATTTTTTTTTTCATTAATATGGACATATAAACATGGGAATTATTTCCCATCTAGTAATTTCGTGTAATCAGATGAAATCATTTTGAGGCTTATCAACGCCAAATCAAACATATTGTCCCCATAAAAAGTTCTTTACACCATCAAATAACTGCCAGCGAAATTTATTTTTGATAAATATCGTGCTTCCTCCTGTTGGTCTTTCCAACAGCTGTTTAAACCATCTGGACCAGATATGGAAAATAGCTTTTTGGATTTTGTAACAACTATATAAATAAAATGTTTTGTATGTCCTTTGTTTGTAACTTTACAACAAATAGCGAACAATAAATAATTTTATAAATGCAACACAGTTTACTTCAGATTATTTAATGAGAATTATTGGACATTTTAAACAACAACACTGACTTACTAACAAAAACTCTCCAAAAAAAATAGTTTCGGAATGTATAAAATACAGCGCACGCTCTAAAACCATTAAACGTATTTATTGATATGAAATTAAAAAGAAATCCAAAATTTCTTATTATAATTTGTTAATAAAACCATTAACTAGTATCTTTGTGTGAGAAAATTCTCCTTAAATAAGCTAAACTAGAAAGTTTATTTTGTTGATCAATTTTATCTACATACGTCTTTAGAATTCACTCTTTAAAATAGGGTGTTTTTTTAGAGGTATAGAATTGTAACTGGCGGCCATTTTGTCAACTATCAAGTGATTATTGCTTGATGTCGCTAGCCTACTCCGATAAGCCCGAAACGATTGACTACTTGGAGGACAACATTCGCCGCGTTATTGCCGATATACGGCCACAAATGTTGGAAAAAGTTATCGAAAATTGCGCCTACGTCGAATTACGTCCGAGCCAAAAGTCATATTTCAATTATAATGCCAGAAGATTATCTTTCTAATAAAGTAAATTTTATGTCAATTAAAAAAAAATCATCTTTGTTTTAAAAAACACAAAACCATGATTTTTAAAATAAATTTGCACAATTTGTAAGCGTTGTTCAGGCTTCAGTCTCTTCATGTTGAAATGCTAAACCAAACTAAACATAAATCACTTGGCAGCTGATAAAATGGTCGCGAGTTAAAAACATGTTGCCCAATTAAAGTTCTATACATCTAAAAAATACACCCTTTACTTTAAATTTTAACATAGAAACATAGTTTTTATGGTGTTTCTTGGCAAATTACATTTCTTTTTTGCATAAAATAAAATTTATCTTATAATCTAGTTCTATATTGCAAATATAAATTGAATTTTTTTAGTTTCAAAACTCATAGAAACACACTTTCAACTAAAACACACAAACATACTGTCTAAAAAATGTGCCATAAAAACTTTTAAGCTAAAGAAGACGTTATTAGGGATATTCATGTTTTATAACTTAAAAACGGCATAAACAATATCAATCAGTTGATAGACGTTTTCAGGAGCTATTAAAAGCAATAGAAACCCAGTATAGTTTTCAGAATTTGTTCTAAAAAAAACTAGTTTTAGAATGAGTATAAACACAACAACTTCAGACCCTTTTATGTCTTGGAACTAACTCTGGAGTTGACAAAAATACCTTTGAAATCATTACTGTGATTCTAAATCACTTCTATAGGGTTTTATGGAACTAGTTCTTTGGCATTCCGAAATCGCTTTAAAAAAATTTATTTCTTTTTGAAAAAATAGAAAAACATTACTGAAATTATTTCAAAACTTGCTCTAAAATCACTAGTTCTAGAAGGAGTGTAATCAAAATCACTTCAGTTACATATATGACAGTTTTGCAACTAGTGAAGTTCAACTACTTCTGGAACTAGTTCTGTTTGCATATTGATTCTAAATATTGATTATAACGCGTTTCTATAGTGTTTTTAAGGAAACAGTTCTCTGACGTTTGTTATACATCGGCATTAGTTTCGAAACAAGTTTTTGAAACCGCTTACAAAAATTTTGCTTTTTTGGAAACATAATAGCACTATTATCAGAACTTTTCCTAAATTAACTAGTTCTAGAACGACTGTAATCAGAACTAATTCATATTCTTTAATGACAGCCATGAACCCGGTGACGTAACAACAAACTTGTAGAACCAGTTCTGTGACACGCTATTGCGATCCCAAGGCACTTCTATAGAGTTTTTAAAGGACAAGTTTTTTGGTAGTAGTTATTAATGGTTACTAGATTAGTTCTAACGAACTTTTATTATTAGTTCCGGCACAACTATTTAGAAAAACATTGAAAAATAAAATCCAATTTTTTAAAGGATTCAAAATTAAATATATTTGTCTCAAGAAATTGGACAAATGTACTGGGAAATTTAAAATCAAATACCAAATACCAAAACCAAATACGTGTGTATCTCTTGAAAACCCCCTTGCAACAGAATTCTTTATTTCATATGTATGTTGAACATCTAATGCAGCTCTATTAAGAATATTGTCGGTAAAATAAATTAAGTTTTTCAAGGCTTACTCTGTAAATAAATCATTGTAACAGTAAATGAGTATTGAAACTAATTTCGATGGTGACTGCTTAAAACAAAAATTGGTGATGAACAACTTCTACAACTGTTTAAAAGAATGCACATTGGGGCAGAAACGGAATTTTTTGTTCGATCGAGATCAAATTAAAACAATTTTAAAATGTGCATTAGTTTTGAAGCTTTAAAATGTTACATTTTTCAATCTTATCGAGATATCAACTTGAAACCTTTTGAATAAGATCGAAAACTAATATGGAACATTTGCAAATTTATCAAATGTTCATTAAATAAACATACTGGAAAGATAAATAAGGAACACATAAAGAATTATGAAATTGCTGTCGGTTTTGTAATTCCAGCTTAGAAACTTTAAAATGCTGTAGAGCCTGTTGCTTCCGAATTTAACCTATTTTTTTAATAAAATTAAATTTTTAATTTTTACTTAATATAAATTTAAAAAATTGCTTAAGTTTTTTATATTAAAAAAAATTACTGTAAAGATACATTTCAGAGAATTATAAATTTGTTATATATTCTTAAAGAATGACATTTTTTATTAAAACAAGGGTTAAGAGACTATTTTCACTAAAAGAATGCAAAATTCGATTTTTTTTTTTTTTTTACTTTCAAATTTGAAATCGTTTATTTTGGGACCTAGAAAATATATTGCTTTGAATTATTTTGTGTCTGATGGGAAATTTTATTGTTTAACTAAAAAATAATTTGAGGAAAGTGGGTTAAAAATACTACCAGTTATTAAAAAAAAATACCCGAACAGGGTTTGGCAACATTTTTAGACTTCTATTTTCAAATGCTTGCTCTAAGTCGAAAACCAGAAGAGCATTTGTTGCAAGAATTTTGTTAATGATTCAAGCATTTGTTGCAAGAATTTTTTTAATGATCCAGCCGAGGACTTTTAGAAAACATAAAAATCTTAGAAATCGGATGAAGAACGAAATTGCTCCCGTTTAAACAAATTATATATACATATCAAAGCTGCCTTATTTTGAGCTCCGCCTCTAAAAGGGGTTTGCGGTCCATCTTTAAACCTTATACATTTGTAAAATTTTATGAGGGGCGGGCAATTAGTTTAAAAATGTCGGATTTATTTTCAAATACTTTCAACTTTGTCCTACTGTGCAGCAGTTTTTTTTTAACGAGCCATATAGCCTCCTTTTACAATTAAATTATTTTTGATTTTATTTTATTGAAACTGGAAACTATTATTGGCTGATTTTAGCAGCAAATCATTCTTCGCCACAAACTTAACAAACAAATTGATGATCAAATTATTTAAACAAAATAATTTTTCAGAGAAATCATTTAAAAAAAATTACGAGGTATCATGAATGAGACCAATTAAATTGTGGAAACTTTCGATCAAATGATCTTATTTAAAACTTATATTTCGGATTACTATGCCTCACTGTGAAGAATACTAACTGCTGCTGCTGCTGATTACAAGTTCAGTACCAAGTGCAATAATGTTTGCTTTCACATTTTACTGATTCAGCCGTAATGTCTATATTTTAGGTTCTTTTATTTGTTATAATCAAATTGTGTACAATAATGTTACAGTAGAAATTTGGAAATTATTATAAAAAATCCGACAGAACATAATTCACATATTCAATGATAAACTAAGAAACTCATAAGAAATTCTTTGATATGTGATCTTCAATTGTTCTCGTGAACTCCCCTAATATATATTTTTATCATAAATCTTCACTTTAGCTCGGTAATAAAATATAAATTTGCTACGTTCCAATTGTTTATTATTTATAAACATAAAATGCTTTTTCAAATATGAATATTTTGTTATGCTTGTTGTTGTTTTATGCTGGAACTAGCAACCTTTAAATATAAGCCAATGAAATGAAATATACGTGCATACATACACAGAAGATAGTATTCAGATACTAAAATGTATTCGTTAAATCTGCAAGGGTGAAAATCTTAAAGGAAACATTAAAAACAAACATTTTAACTGTAATACATATAAATACAAATACATATACATATAAAAATATAGTGTTAAATAGTGTTGCAAACTTAGATTCCTCTCTCTATATTTATTTTTCTATATACTGTACATATATATTGTACATATGTACATATATACGTATTTTGTTTATCTATTATATATTTTTGTATATTGAAAGCAAATACAATTTAAGGCATTCAACTGGAAGACTGAACAGTAGAAACACAAATTTTATTTAACAACTGAGCGCCAATACTTAAAAGACATGAAAAGAAAAATGGTTAGAGCAAAAAAAAGGAACAAACTCCACACAGACCTACAAAGACCACAGCGGCAGTACAATTTTGAGATACATAGTTTATATACTCTGCCACATATTCCGTATACTGGTACATATTCCATAGAGAGTCAAAGTGGGCTAAAGATTGAAGTTTGTTTATTTTTACACATACTACTTTACTTACTCGTCCTTGTTTACAAATTTGTATGTGTGTGTGTGTAGCTGCCTTGTTTTATATGTTGTAACTTGTTACAAGTGTTAAGTTTTGCAACATGGGCAGTGTATTTAATTAGATGGCATATTAAATGATGTTGATGCCACACTGCTGTTTTACATGCAAAATTGCTGTTCGGGAGGAGATAAAATGATTTTTGCCAAGTTAGTTTTTTATTGCTTTGTAACGAAAAGCTAGAGAGAGAGTTTAATGGGATTTACGAAAGTTGTTTTGTTTATTAGCAAGAGAATTTTGGAAAATCTTTTTTTTTTCTCTTTGTAAACAGAAAATTATAAACAATTGCAACTCATAACAAATTTGTACTAATTGAGCAATTGGGATCATGGATTTGAAAATTATGAAAGATTGTTGGAAAACAAAAGTTTTTAAAGCATTTCTAAAATAACAATTTCAAATATTTCCAACCTTTGTCAGAAATTAAGAAAAGAAGAATGGCATGAAACCCGTATATGCAATGTTTTTTTATAAAAAACTCTAATCTTTACAATATTTTCTTTGGAAATTTCCGTTACAATAAAGATTTTCGTAAAAGAACACTGTTGCAATCAAAATTTTCTAAAGAAAACATTATTACAACAATAAACTGCTATATTTAATATTTTCTATAGAAAAAACTGTGATACACAATATCTTTTACAGAAAAAACTTTTACAAACAAGATTTCTATAGAAAAGACTGTCACATACAACATTTTCTATAGAAAAAAATATTATACACAAAATTTTCTATAGAAAAGACTGTTATACAAAAGATTTGCTATAAAAAAACCGTAATACACAAGATTTTTTATAGAAAAGACTGTTATACACAATATTATCTATGAAAAAACTGTAATACACAATATTTTCTATGGAAAAAACTGTGATACACAAAGACTGTTATACACAAGACTTTCTTTGGC
This sequence comes from Bellardia bayeri, assembly GCA_950370525.1. NCBI lineage: Eukaryota > Metazoa > Arthropoda > Insecta > Diptera > Calliphoridae > Bellardia > Bellardia bayeri. The sequence continues at coordinate 85,948,789 of OX493265.1, read as the reverse complement.
AAAAACTGTGATACAGAAGATTTTCTATAGAAAAGACTATTATACACAAGACTTTCTATAGAAAAGACTATTATACACAAGATTTTCTATAGAAAAGACTGTTATACAGAAGATTTTCTATAGAAAAAAATATTATACACAAAACTTTCTATATAAAAAAATGTAATACACAATATTTTCTATGGAAAAAAATGTGATACACAAAGACTGTTATACACATGACTTTCTATGGCAAAAACTATAATGCAGAAGATTTTCTATAGAAACGACTATTGTACACAATATTTTATATGGAAAAAATTGTGATACACAAAGACTGTTATACACAAGACTTTCTATGGCAAAAACTGTGATACAGAAGATTTTCTATAGAAACGACTATTATACACAATATTTTCTATAGAAAAAACTGTTATACACAATATTTTCTACAGAAAATACTGTTATACACATGATTTTCTATAGGAAAGACTGTTATACACAAGATTTTCTATAGAAAAGACTGTTATACACATGATTTTCTATGGGAAAGACTGTTATACACAAGATTTTCTATAGAAAAGACTGCTATACAGAAGATTTTCTATAGAAAATACTATTATACACAACATTTTCTGTAGAAAAAACTATCATACATAATATATTCTGTAGAAAATACTGTTATACACAAGTCTACACAATATTTTCTATAAAAAAAACTGTGATACACAAGATTTTCTATAAAAAAACTTTTACACACCATATTTTTGCAGAGTAAGTGTAGATTTTAACCTTTTCAAGTATTTCATAATTTTTCCAACTTTCGATCATGTTATAGCATTTATATATAATTTAACTCTTAAGTATTCCATTGAAGGCACCGCTTTCTATTAATCATTACTATCACAAATACATTTCTAAAAAATATCCTCAAATTATACCAATATTTTTTTACTTACTCGTAAAACTATTCATTAAATTGACGTAAATAATAAAATATAAATTCATTTATCTTTTACAATTTACCTTAAATATAAAACATTTAAAGCATCCTCGTGCCATTTTCACCCTAGTAAATAGTTTCATCAAGAAAAACTAAATTCTTACAATGCAAATATTTTCAGCAAATTTAACCTCCAGCTTCGCTGATATTCAACAGAATCTTCTAATTAGAAATTCTTAGAATAACTGCAACTATTATGTTGTTTTATTTTGTTTTTTAATAAACAACATTTTTTCTAAGTGTATTTATTTAAATTACTGCTATATAAATCATTTTAACATTAATTATAATATTTACGTTTTTTTTTTGCTCTCTGCTTTATGCCAAAGTTTTTTCCATTTCAATTGAAAGTAAAAGTTAGAAAAAAGAAGCAAAAACGCAAACAAACATTAGAAAGAAGAAACAAAAACAGAACAACATTTAACATTTAATGAGGAAAAAAAACTATGTAAAATAAACAAAAACAACACAACTCCACAATATTTTACATTAAAAGTGAAGAAAAAAAAAATAGAAATATTATGTAGAAATGTTTGCTGTAGTGTAACAATGTACGAGTATCTAGATATGAATGTGGAAAAGTGCATACATATACATATGTATTTCAGTGATATAATTTTAATTAAATATATTTATATGAAAAAAATGCAAAAAACTTGTGTTTGTATGTGTATAAATAATAAAAATAATTATAATACTAAAACACAAAAACAGAAACGAAAACATAAAGTAAGTTAAAATAACCGGAAATGTGACAACGGTAACAGCACAGACAGCAGAGCCGCCAGCAATGACGTCGAGTACGCAGTGGTGAATGACTGCACAAAAAACAAGTCAGAGTTTATATTCGACTGTGTCGAATCTTATATACCCACCATTATTATACCAGTAGTGTGATTTATTGATGCTTAAAATTAATTTGTGTATCGACAACGAAATTTCTATGAGTGATAGCTCCCTCACATGGGAGCTATAACCTATATTGTGCCATAACTTTTATGTATTTAAGGCTTATTTTAGTTGAGTTTCATCTCAATAGCAATATATACAAAAATTTTATAGACATTCCAGTTATTCCCAGAAATGGATCTTATATGGGAGATATGGCCAATTACAGATTAACTTTCACAAAATCCAAGAGTTTAGTTTTTGCATACTTTCAATTAATCTTTGTAAAATTTTGGTTCAGTATCGATAATTATTAAATACTGTCGCTTGTTATTGAGTTTTTCGGAAGAAGTTTTCATATGGCACCTATGAAATATTATGGGCCTATCACAATGAAATTCGGTGAAATTATTTATATATATAAGTATGTAAATGATTTGTGTTAAATTTCAACTTGATAGTGATGTTTTTAAGAGAGTTTTGCGCATTAAGTGATTTTCAGAAGTGGAGTTTATATGGAGGCTTCGGTCAAATATGGACCGATCAGCATGAAATTTATAACGACAATTTGTATGTACACATGGATTATTTATGTTTCTTGACAGTCACTTTTTAAAAGATTTGTGCGCATTTTCGGAAGTAGTCTTTGTATGGGGCTATGGTCAAAATATGGACCAATGCAAACAAAATATCTTTTTGGGATTTCTCGTTGCATGAAACTTATTTTTGTTGAATTTTGTATGGATACTGCTTTTCTGTAGAGTTTTTTGTACCAAAAAGCCATATTGCGGAATGACATGAAGGCTATGAGAAGACCGATTCTTATCATTTTAACAAGGACTTCTCCTTCTATAATAGAAATGAAATATAGAAAATTCATGATATTATCTACATTATATTTAAAGAAAATTGCAAAAAAATATTTGAAAATATTTATAAAGAGGTTATCTAAAACTTTGGTCTACAACTCGGATATTACCGAGTTTGCCCATTTTCAATACAATACATTTCGGTGGAACAAATAATGTTTGTTAAAAATTGTATTACTCTATGTCTTTTATTCGCAGCTCTATCGTGCCTTAAACAGACGGACAAACATGGCATGGTCTTAGAATCTTATAAGGACCCAAAATATTTAGACGTTTTGGTTATACGACCATTATGTCTATGTGTTACAAACGCAATGACAAACTTAATATACTTTATATATCTTTTTGGTTGGTATAAAAATCTGGCTAAAGAAACAAACCGAATCAAAAACATTTAACATTTACAAACAGCAAACAAGTCATCATTAACAAAATAAATACCACCAAAAATAAAATAATAAAAATAATAGCAACAGAAAATTATACCAGCCGCAACAAAAATCAAATAAATGATATAAAAACCAAAAGCAAGCTGATAATGATAATGGCTGTGAACGTTTAGAAAAGTGGCCTATTAAATGTTTCTAAAGTTATATGTACTAAAATTCATTCTCTAGAAGTACTTCAGTTCTACGTACTCTATACGTGTTTAGAGGAATTGCAGACTTCTAACTAAATTGCTCCAGCTTCATATGTATGTACTCGTAAGTACCTTTAAAATATTACTTAATGTAAACCCGAAATGTAAGTTTAGATTTAGTTTTATGAATTTAATTAGAACAATATGACCAGCATATTACAGATTTTCTATAAAAAAAAATATTACAAATAAGTTTTTCTATAGAATAAAACATTGTTCTGCACAAGAAAAACATTGTTATACATAAGATTTTCCTTAGGGAAACATTGTTATACAAAAGATTTTCTTTAGGAAAACATTGTTATACACACAATTTTCTATAGGAAAACATTTTTATATACAAGATTTTCTATAGGAAAACATTGTTATACGCAATATTTTCTTTAGGGAAACATTGCTATACACAAGATTTTCTTTAGGAAAACATTGTTATACACACAACTTTCTATAGGAAAACATTTTTATACACAAAATTTTCTATAGGAAAACATTGTTATACATAAGATTTTCTTTAGGGAAACATTGTTATACACACGATTTCCTATAAGAAAATATTGTTATACACACGATTTTCTATAGGAAAACATTGTTACACACACAACTTTCTATAGGAAAAAATTTTTATACACACAATTTTCTATAGGAAAACATTTTTATATACAAGATTTTCTATAGGAAAACATTGTTATACATAAGATTTTCTTTAGGAAAACATTGTTATACACACGATTTCCTATAAGAAAACATTGTTATACACACAACTTTCTATAGGAAAACATTTTTATACACACAATTTTCTATAGGAAAACATTGTTATACACACAACTTTCTATAGGAAAACATTGTTATACATAGGATTTTCTTTAGGAAAACATTGTTATACACACGATTTTCTATAGAAAAAAATTGTTATACACACGATTTCTGTAGAAAAAGTTTGTTATTTACAAGATTTTTTTGTAGGAAAACATTGTTGTGCACAACATCCCATATTTTAGATTCGCTACAATAATTCTTTTAACATGCATAGAAAACTATTGAAATTGTGTTTAAGTTGGTCACGTTAATTTTGTGAAAATACCAGCAGTAAATCGTCTTCGTCTTAAACTTTTAACTAACAAAAATTACTTTTAAAACAGTTTATCATGTCAGTTGGTGGTTGCCATTGCTATTGCAGTTATTGTTGTTGTTTTATCATTATAGTTTTTTTGTAGTTGTTGTAGTATTTAACACATATACCCCATGTCGGGGTCTGAAATGTTGAATGTAAAACGTGGTTGATGCCGTTTGCAGTCACTTCAAGAGGAGATTAAATATTTTTTTGTAAGTTTATTTTTAGTCTTTATTTGTGGTTTAAAATTCAGTAAACGACCTTGCAAAAGTTTGTTTAGCTTTTTAAGTATTTTTTGTTTTTCTTTTCTCACTTGCATTTTTAGTTATAGAGATTTATATTTTTTGAATTGGCTTAAAGTAACGTTTTTGTTTCTGCTTACTTTATATAAATACATACATAGATTTCTACATAATCTTTAGCGTTTAATTTGTTTATTTTCTCTCTCGTCTGTTGAATTTTCAATTTGAAAAACGTTTGTCTCGTTGCTGGCCTGGTTGAATGGTTGGTTGGTTGTAATCGTAGATGCCTCTGGGAATATTTTGTTATTCAAATAGTTTCTTTTTTTCATATTTTCTTATGAATATTTTTGGAACAGGAAGATGTTTTAACAACACTTGAGAAATAAATGCAACAACAAAAATTGAGTAGTTAATAGCTTGTTTCTATGTTGCGAAAAAAAATAATACTTTATTAACACAACTATTTTATGTTCACTTCCAAAAGATGATTATTTTTAAAATTAATGATGTTTGAATATCATTTATTATTAAGTTTTCGAGCTTATTTTTATTATTACATTCGTTTTTCTTACTTTGTTCATTTTGTCTTCTATTTTAAATGACTTCTTTAATTATTTCATCAAGTAAATCAGTTTTTTGTTTAATGCTTTCACTTTTTTAATGAATTTTGTCATAATTTTGCTTTTTGTTTTATATTAAAAATTATGTTCATTACTCTTTGTTACTTTTGTTATATAATTTTTTTTATATTCAGTTTTTTTCCTCGATTTATTATACAGTTTTGTTTCTTTAATAAGTCTTCTAATAAGTCTGTCTTTGCTGTTTAATATTAACATTTATAATTAAGGCAAATTAGTAAAAAGTAAAAAAAAGAGAAGTAAGGTCAGTAATAATCTGCTTCAAATTGATGACAGATTTGCTGTTCTGTTGTAGCTATTTAGAAAATATCTCAAAATGGCGCTAATTGCACAGAAAAAAAAAATCATGTTTTTTTTCAATTAAACCTTTTATTGATTTCAAAATAATTTTCAATTAAAATTTTAATTGATTCAATTACTTTTTCTGATTTCTCTGATATTTTCAATTAAATCTCACATTTGTTTTTAATTGATACTATCATTTTGTTTACAGGTCCGATTTCAATTAAATTTTTAATTGATTCCACAAATATTTTAATTGAAACTCATTTTTATTTTTTTCTGTGTGGGGAGTTTTCTTTAGAAAATGTTTCCATTTATCGCTAACTAAGAATTTTCTTCAGTTACCGCTAACTTTTGAATTTATTTTTGAAAATCTCTCCAGTTAGCACTAACTGACGTGTTTTCTTTAAAAAATTTATTTAGTTAGCTATAACTGGAATGTTTTCCTTAGAAAATTTTTCCAGTTAGCACTAACTATAAATTTTATAAATTAATAAATTTTCTTTAGAAAAAATAAATTTTCTTTAGGAAATTTATCCAGTTAGTTAAACATTTTCTAAAGAAAATATCCTAGTTAACGCTAACTGTTTTCATTAAAAAAAAATTCTCTAGTTAGTTGTAACTGCTTTCAGTTCAGTTAGCGTTAACTGTGAAGTTTTCTTTAGAAAAGTTCTCCAGTTAGCATTAACTGTGGAGTTTTCTTCAGATAATTTTTCCAGTTAGCGCTAACTATGGAGGTTTCTTTAGGAAATTTCTCCAGTTAGCGCTAACTTGAATGTTTTCTTTAGAAAATTTCTAACTGGAATGTTTTTTCAGAATATTTCTCCAGTTAGCGTTAATTGGAATGTTTTCTTTACAAAATTTATATTCCAGTTACTTCGCGCTAGCTAAATTGTTTTCTTTAGAAAGTTTCTCCAGTTCGCGCTAACTACAATGTTTTCTTTAAAAAATTTCTTCAGTTAGGGCAAACTGGTATGTTTTCTTAAGAAAATGTTTCCATTTAGGGCTATCTGGGATGTTTTCTTAAGACAATTTCTGCAGTTAGCGCTAACTGGGATGTGTTTTTAAGAAAATTTCTACATTTACCGCTAACTGGGATGTTTTCTTAAGAAAATGTCTACAGTTACCGCTAACTGAGATGTTTGCTTAAGAAAATTTCTACAGTTGGTGCTAACTGGGATGTTTTCTTAAAAAAATTTCTACAGCTAGCTTTAATTTTGTAGTTTTCTTAAAAAAATTTCTTCATTTAACTCTAATTTGAGGAAATTTCTTAAGAACATTTCTCAAGTTGGCGCTAACTGTCAAGATTTATTTAGAAAATAACTACAATTTTGTTGAAATTTGGGAGTTTTATTTAGCGAAATGTCTCCAATTATCGCTAACTGGAAAATTTTATATTTTAATTTCAATATGGATCACAAGCATGATCCTTTTATTCAATTTCAAACACATGACTTCTCAATTTATTTTTAATAAAAACTGTTGATGTTTATCTGACTTTTAAACATTTACCTCCTTATTCATAAAAACTTACAACAGGTTTATAAAGCAAATCTCCATACAAAATTTGCTTTATAAACCTCTTATAAACCTGTTGTAAGTTTTATGAATAAGGCCATTAGAACTAGAACTCACTATAAAATAAATAACAATTATTTGGGGTTAATGGAGCCGTACAAATACCATGTCTTAATTGTTTTAGCAATGCAACAAATGACACAATTGATACTTAAGTTTGTTCTATAGTTCTATACATTTTATTTCAGTTATAGATACTGAAAACAAGAATAATTAATTTAGCACAAAATTTATATTTATTTAATACATAACATACATACATACGTACTCGTACATACTATACATACGTACGACAAGTAAAGCCACAGAGAAGTGATGAAACATTTATTTGTGTGTTAAAATGTCAGGCAGGCTGTCATAAAACTCAAGAGTTATGTGTAAATTTGTGACTGTGCTTACAGAATGAGAAGAGTTTAGGGGAAAAGCAGAAAATTATAATATAGTTAAAAAAAAAATTGACCTGTTTATAAATTAATAAAAACAACAAAATAATTAAATAAGGAAACAAGCAATTAATCGATGTTAAACCCAACCCAGCAAATGTTTTATGTTTCTAAAAAAAAAACTAACAACAGAAATAGAATTTTAAAAGGCATGGTAAACAAAACTTTATTTAATAGAAAAATTTCTCAATTTAAATAAATTTTCAACTTGTGTGTAGAGGCAAACATTTGCTGGGTTATTTTTTTTTACATTAAAATTACTTTCGCAATTAATAACTTTGTGTTTTCTGGATGGGAATACAATCAAATTATATGATTAATTTAAGTTACATACTCACATACATACGAGTACATTTTAATAAGTTCAATTGAAAAACTTTTCTCTATTACAACGTAATAATGAAAATGTAACAAACAAATGTTTTGATAAGCAAATTATTGTCGATAATCACGATAATAATGTTATAATTATAATTATTTCAGTTAAGTGAAACATGAACATTTCATGCTTAATTTAATATCAGTCATATGTGAATACAAAGTGTTGGTTTTCAGGGAAAAACAGCCTGAATTATTAGTTACAGAAAAAGTTTTTAAATGAAATTATTTCAACCATATTTAAAGCTAAAAATAGCCAGATACTAAAGTTCTTTTTCTGCTAGTGTAAATCTAGTTTTTGTAAATTATATTTGTTGCTAAAGTAAATTTCTTTTTCATTTCAAATTCATAAGCATTAACTTAATTCTGGGGTTTTATTGCAAGTATTTTTTGTATTGTTTTCTAAACCCAAAACTTTTACTTTTCAACCAACCATTATTTAATTCGACAGTTGCCTATAAAAATAATGAAAGCTTATTTAGAGCGGACAGAAAGTACCACAGCAAAAACAACTCCCCTAAATAAAGTGTTAAACAATAGTGATGAATAAAATATTATTGCATAAATTATGCTGCCAGCCATAATTATTTACACATTTTAAACTTTTATTTTTTTTTATAAACATAATTTATTATATTCACAAAAAAAAACTGGTCAGATCTAGATGTCATTGTCGTCATTCGCTCATTTATTCATTCACTGGCACTTTTAATCATGTACAAACTGTGTGTAAATTTAAAAAAGTCTTGGGAGGTTAATTAAAAAAAGCGTATCTCAAAACATTAGCAAATTGAAAAAAAAAAAAATACAAATTTCATTTTAATTTTCTTTCTCTCATGACTTATTTTTGTTTGTAATTTTACATTATTTTTGTTTGTTTGCTCTTAATTGAAGTATTTGAAGTGCTTTAAGTGAAGTGGACATAAAGCAAACGATAATAAAAACAAAATTAGTTTAAATTAGCTATTTAATGCATATTTTCTATGCGGTTATAATACAGTCATGATTTGAATTTAATGAATATTGTATTAAAAGCCTACGAACAAATTGAAAGTAATTGATTTTTATAACGAGAACTAGTGTTAACAAAACTGTTACAGAATGTTTAATATAAAAAATTTCACCTTTTATTTACTTTTTTAGATAAAGATTAAATAAAATTTATAAATTTTTATTAAGTAATTTTTTTAAGCTTGAGGTCACTTTTTGTTTTTTATAAAAGATTTTTTATTTTTATATATAAATAACTCGATATTTCGATTTCCTTTGGAAATCTTCTTCAGGAGTAATTTTAATATTATAACAAATTTTTTATGTGTAATATTTTGATATAAGTTTGAAAGGGGTTGACAAAATTGAAAAATATGTTCTACAGAAAAATAATTTCAAATTTTCGATAATAACATTGAACAGTAAATAATTTTTACAGAAATATAGTAATATTATGAATAATAACATTTTGGAATGATAACATTTTTTAAATACATAAATTGTGTTAATTTCTCCTATTATTAATATTTATATTTTTGTTCAATAGGTGTCTATAATTTTGAGCTAAGTTTTCTGTGTCTTTTTTAAAATAATTTATTCTTCTTTCTGATGGTACATTATTGATATGTAACATTTCTAACATGTATCTTCGTTTTTTATAATTTTTTGTGTCCAATATAGATGTGTTATCAAAATCTGGATAGTGGTTAAAATCTCTACAATGGGTTGATAAAGCTGTTTTTTGTGTTGAATTATAATTTCTATATTTCTGGTCATGTCTATGTCCTGCTAATCTAGTTTTAAGTTTTGTCCCTGTTGTTCCTATATATATTTTGTTACATTGCTCGTTACTATTACCACCACAAGAAATTTTATATACTAAATTTGACATATCTGTCTTTTCTAATTTATCTTTAGTTTTTGTGAATAATCTTCCTACATTATTATTCACCTTATGTGCCATTTTGTATGTTGTTTTGTTATATATGTTTAAATGTTCTATTCTTTCTGAAAATCCAGGTATATATGATATTGACTTATAAATTTTTGGTTCTGAAATTCCATTATTAATATAGGATTTTCTTGTGTTAAATTGTTTTATTAATCCGCAAATGAGTTCATTAGGAAAACTATTATCTTTTAATATATTTCTAATTATTTCTTTATTTTTCTTATGAAATCTAATGTCACTAATTGTTAATATTCTATCTATAAGATTTTTAGCAGTGTTTATGATAATTCTCTTTGGGTGTTTTGAGAAATAATTTAAAATTCTTCCAGATGAAGTTGGTTTCTTATACCAATCAAATACTAAATTGTTTCCCCTTCTTGTAACTAATATATCTAAATATGAAATTGAAGAATTTAATTCTTTTTCAATGGTAAATTTTATATTCTGATCAAATGAGTTGAATGTTGATAATAAAATATCGATTTTATTATCTTCAAATTTACAAAATAAGTCATCTACATATTTTGTTAGTATTTTTGGTTTTATTGATAATTTTTCAATACATGTGTCTAATAATTTTTCCAATACAATATCTGCTATTATTGGAGATGCCGGTGAACCCATTGGAAGTCCCTTTTCTTGTGTATATATTTTACCATCATATTGGAAATACCTATTGTCAACTATACAGAATTTTATGATTCGTAAGAATAAATTTTTATTAATATCAGTAAATTCGGAAATTTTGTTCCAATTTTCTTCTATAATTTTTATTGCTAGGTCAACTGGAATACTTGGGAATAATGAAACAACATCAAGTGATATTAATTTTTCATTATTTTTGATTGAAATATTTTTTAATTTATCCTTAAATTGTATTGAATTATTAACATTATATTTTGAATTTTCTGTTAAATTTTTAAGGATTTTAACAATATATTTACATAGATTATGTGACGGTGAATTTATTGATGAACAAATTGGTCTTAGTGGAAAATTTTCTTTGTGTATTTTAGGTAATCCATATAACCTGGGAGCTACAGCTATTGAAGTCTTCATTTTATTTTTCTCTAGCTGTAGCTCCCAGGTTATATGGATTACCTAAAATACACAAAGAAAATTTTCCACTAAGACCAATTTGTTCATCAATAAATTCACCGTCACATAATCTATGTAAATATATTGTTAAAATCCTTAAAAATTTAACAGAAAATTCAAAATATAATGTTAATAATTCAATACAATTTAAGGATAAATTAAAAAATATTTCAATCAAAAATAATGAAAAATTAATATCACTTGATGTTGTTTCATTATTCCCAAGTATTCCAGTTGACCTAGCAATAAAAATTATAGAAGAAAATTGGAACAAAATTTCCGAATTTACTGATATTAATAAAAATTTATTCTTACGAATCATAAAATTCTGTATAGTTGACAATAGGTATTTCCAATATGATGGTAAAATATATACACAAGAAAAGGGACTTCCAATGGGTTCACCGGCATCTCCAATAATAGCAGATATTGTATTGGAAAAATTATTAGACACATGTATTGAAAAATTATCAATAAAACCAAAAATACTAACAAAATATGTAGATGACTTATTTTGTAAATTTGAAGATAATAAAATCGATATTTTATTATCAACATTCAACTCATTTGATCAGAATATAAAATTTACCATTGAAAAAGAATTAAATTCTTCAATTTCATATTTAGATATATTAGTTACAAGAAGGGGAAACAATTTAGTATTTGATTGGTATAAGAAACCAACTTCATCTGGAAGAATTTTAAATTATTTCTCAAAACACCCAAAGAGAATTATCATAAACACTGCTAAAAATCTTATAGATAGAATATTAACAATTAGTGACATTAGATTTCATAAGAAAAATAAAGAAATAATTAGAAATATATTAAAAGATAATAGTTTTCCTAATGAACTCATTTGCGGATTAATAAAACAATTTAACACAAGAAAATCCTATATTAATAATGGAATTTCAGAACCAAAAATTTATAAGTCAATATCATATATACCTGGATTTTCAGAAAGAATAGAACATTTAAACATATATAACAAAACAACATACAAAATGGCACATAAGGTGAATAATAATGTAGGAAGATTATTCACAAAAACTAAAGATAAATTAGAAAAGACAGATATGTCAAATTTAGTATATAAAATTTCTTGTGGTGGTAATAGTAACGAGCAATGTAACAAAATATATATAGGAACAACAGGGACAAAACTTAAAACTAGATTAGCAGGACATAGACATGACCAGAAATATAGAAATTATAATTCAACACAAAAAACAGCTTTATCAACCCATTGTAGAGATTTTAACCACTATCCAGATTTTGATAACACATCTATATTGGACACAAAAAATTATAAAAAACGAAGATACATGTTAGAAATGTTACATATCAATAATGTACCATCAGAAAGAAGAATAAATTATTTTAAAAAAGACACAGAAAACTTAGCTCAAAATTATAGACACCTATTGAACAAAAATATAAATATTAATAATAGGAGAAATTAACACAATTTATGTATTTAAAAAATGTTATCATTCCAAAATGTTATTATTCATAATATTACTATATTTCTGTAAAAATTATTTACTGTTCAATGTTATTATCGAAAATTTGAAATTATTTTTCTGTAGAACATATTTTTCAATTTTGTCAACCCCTTTCAAACTTATATCAAAATATTACACATAAAAAATTTGTTATAATATTAAAATTACTCCTGAAGAAGATTTCCAAAGGAAATCGAAATATCGAGTTATTTATATATAAAAATAAAAAATCTTTTATAAAAAACAAAAAGTGACCTCAAGCTTAAAAAAATTACTTAATAAAAATTATAAAAAAGGTCGAAGAAAATAGAATAAAATTATTTATAAAATTTATAAAGATATTTCTCTAGTTAGCGATAATTGGAAAAATTTCCAAAAAAATTTACACAGTTACAGCGAGAAATTTTCAAAAGAAAACCACACAGTTAGCGCTAACTTAAGAAATTCTTTAAAGAAAACTCCCCAATTAGCGGTAACTTCAAAAATTTTCTAAAGAAAACTACACAGTTAGCACTAACTTGAGAAATTTTCTAAGGAAAACTACAAAGTAAACTTTTCATTTAGCGCTAACTTGAACATTTTTTTTATATAAAACTATTGCTAACTTCAGAAATTTTCAAAAAAAAACTTCCCAATTAGCGCTAACTTTAAAAAATTTCTTGCAAAGCGCTAACTTGAAAATGTTTTCAAAAAACCATTTAACTTCTCATTTAGCGCTAACTGGAACATTTTTTTAAATAAAACTAGCGCTAACTTTAGATTTAAAAAAAAACTTTCCAAATTAGAGCTAATTTAAAAACTTTTCTTGCAAAGTTAGCGCTAACATGAAAATGTTTCCAAAGAAATCTCCCCAATTATCGCTAACTTCAAAAATTTCCCAAAGAAAACTACACATTTAACTTCTCAGTTAGAGCGAAGCAATTTTCTAAAGAAAACATACCAGTTAGCGCTAACTGGATAAATTTTCTAAAGAAAACTACATAGTTACAGCGAACCTGAGAAATTTTCCAAAGAAAACTACACATTTAACTTCTCAGTTGGAGCGAGAGAATTTTCTAAAGAAAGCATTCCAGTTAGCGATAACTGGAAAATGTTTTAAATAAAACTAGCGCTAAAAAAAAAATTCCAAATTAGCGCTAACTAAAAAAACTTGTCTTGCTAAGTTAGCGCTAACATGAAAATGTTTCCAAAGAAAACTCCCCAGTTATCGCTAACTTGAGAAATTTTCCAAAGAAAACTACACATTTAACTTGTCAGTTAGAGCGAAGCAATTTTCTAAAGAAAACATCCCAGTTAGCACTAACTGAAAAATTGTTTTCAAGAAAACATACCAGTTAGCCTTAATTGGAGAAATTTTCTTAAGAAACCATATCAGTTAGCGCTAACTAGAGAATTTTTCTAAAGAAAACACTGGATAAATTTTCTAAAGAAAACTACACATTTAACTTCTAAGTTAGCGCAAGAGGAATTTCTAAAGAAAACATCTCAGTTAGCGCTAACTGGAAAAATTTTCTAAAAAAAAATTATAAATTATGAATGTAATATCTAAACTAAACATACTTTGCCTGAAAGAAAGTTTTTTTTATAATCGAAAACATCAATCTCTATATTTATTAATGCCATAAAACCTTTGATATTTTGTTATATTCATAGCTACCAACAAATATCAAATAATTATTAATTAACCTAATTTTGTCTCATAACCTTGCAATTGACTATTGAATCACTTCAAAGTTTTACCTCTGGCATCCACTTCATTTCAATTTGTTCGTAATGATAAGTTCATGACTTAATATTGATTGGCTCAACAATTTTATTAGTTCACCTTTGGTTGACTGTCATAAGCTTACCTGAAAATAAAATGAAAAATTAATAGAATATTTTGTTATTAAAATCATATCTTATGAGCATACGAGTATGTATATTATAGTATAAATAAATAAGTAATAAAGTAATAAAAAAGTTGGTTTATTAAATTCTTAACAAAATTATAATTACAATGTCAACAATCTATTCAATAACTTAATGAAAGAAGAACATTGTTTATATTAGCATAGTTTGAAAACCAATAATAAAAAGTTGTTTTAATATCGAGACGAGTAAATTAGTAGCTATCTAATAAACATAGTAACTAGTTCTTAGTTTTTGTTTACCATTTTGTTGTGTAATAATTAATATGAAAGTTCAATAGGTCAATGCACCTAAAGGGGCTTTTGAAACTAACACAAACTACTTAACGAGAATTAAATTTTTCAAAAACACAGAAACAGTAATATTGGATTCTTTTCTCCCAGAATGTGTTTGTATTTTTAATCGAAAAAAAAAACGCAATCACACAATTTTCAATCAGATGGAAATGTGTAGAAGGAGGGGTAAAAACAAAAGTTTATGACAGTGATAAAAACACAATACAGCAGAGCTGAACAGAGCAGAGCACAATAACAAAAAGAATCACTTACGTGTAGTAAGATTGCATACACTGAGAGAATAATGCTGGAAATTTTTTAACAAAAACGGATTTTAAAAATGTCTGTAGAGGAAACTATATTCTACTACGAGTATTCTCTTAATACATATAAAAATATAAAATTAATAAATATACATATTTAAAAATTCCATTTTTTCATTATTCACAGTGTACAGGTACACTATTGAATACATACGATGAACATATGTATTTATGTTAACTTGTATGTAAATTTTTATGACAGTGATAGTTAAATGCAAAAATATGCATACAGCATATGTTACATACAACATTAACATAGTCGTGGTACGAGTAGTCATACTACGACTCAATGTTCGAATGTATTTTTCTTTAGTTACCCATTCCAGCAGTTCTGGGTGACTGCAGCGGACTAGTGATGTTAACTAGCATTTAGAATCATCAAAGGTGACATAATTTGCTTCGTGAGTAGTTATTTTAACATGCACATGTGTTAAGGTACAGTCACACTTGGCAAATATTTGCCAAAAAAAAGACGTAACCACTAAAAAAAATATTTTTAACTCGTTTATTTATCGTTAACTCGTTTTTACAGTCTATTAGCTGGTCCCAAGTACCTAGTACTCAATTATTTTAAATTTACACATGACGTTACAAAATCGACAACACAATTCAACAACAAACATTGATAGAATTAGAAAAATAGAAAAACGAAAATCCAACAACGCTTCATTGTGCTATCGTACAGAAGAAATTGACTGCATAAAATAAGCTGTGACGTAAAAAAAAACCAGCATTTTTTATTTTTGTTTGTTAGACTATAACATTTTTTCTTTTAAATCACACCAATTTCTTTTTATACCCTCCATACTCCTCATGAGAGTACGTATAAGATTATCATTCCGTATGTAACAGTGAGAAATATTCATCTATTCCTTAAGAAATTTCAAGTCGATTGAGCTATGTCCGTCTGTCCATAATCAACAACGTTTACAAAAACCCATTTAGAATTCTCCTAAGCAGTTTGGTATTTAAAATCAGCAAAATCGGTTTAGGACCTCCATAAAAATTTGCTATTTTTAAACATTTTTCTTACAATTTTTTTAAATATATTTCAGATATTGCCATGAAATTTTGTATACGTTTTTTTATGAGAAAGTGTGCGGAAAATAGTAAAAATATGTCCATATGGTTTCTCATAGCCCCCATATAAATATATTCCCGAAATATGGCTTAATATGCCTGTCAAATTGGAATATTATTACAAAATTCGGCAAAAAAAAGTGTCATGTAAAAAGAAATCGCAAAACAAAATTTTGTTTTGTTCAGTCCATGTTTGACCATAGACCCCATATAAAGTCCACATCTAAAATTCACTTAAATACGTATAAATGTGGTATAAATATAGTTACCAGGTTAAAATTCAACACAAATAATTATTATAGATATATTAATTGTTGTTGTGAATATTGAAAATGTTCTGTTAATTTTATAAATTGTTTAATTACACTCAAGAGTATTATGAAAATCAGACAAACTCTGTAAATTATGGCAAGAATCGGTAATTACATTAATTATAAATGGTCAGAATTAGATAAAATTTCAAAACATTTAACATAAATAATGTTGGTCGTAAAATTGTCTTTCAAACAATATATAAAATTAAGACTGAATAGAAAACACAGAATAAGGATATTCTAGTCCTATAACCAGTGTAGTTTTTCTATTTCTTATTACGTTTAAGTGGAAGTTATTAAATATTCGGCACAGCTGAATATTGCACTCTAACTTGTTTAAGTTCCTGTTAGTTTTCTTTTTATGGAGCTTTGAAAACAAAAAAAAATGTAATAAAATTAAACTTAATCAAACGATCAGACATTAAAGAAATATAGTCTAAAAGGTAGACATTGAGTACTTACAAAACTACTGGGGGATGTATTGTACTATACTTTAGTTAACCATACAATAAAAGCAACAATAAAATCGATACACATACATATGTGTATTTACCTCAACCATACATTAACACATCAATGTATGTGTCAGTGTCAACATAATAAAATGTTGCCGTTGCCTTTTTTCTGTCTATTTGAATTTTACACCGACTTTAAGTTAAACACTTCTAGTTTTCAAATTTCAAAAATATGTACAAACCTACACCACCTACAACTATGTAACACCACCCCATTACCTCAGTACTACAAGAACAACAATAATGCATAAGAATAATAATATTGACATCAATCCATGAACAACAAAAACAATATCAATAACAAAACAAAGCTGGTGTTTATGATGCCATAGTGAGGTAATACTTGTAATAATAACAACAACAATATTCTATTAAAAACAACAACGAAATAACAATTACGATTGTAATATATAAGAAGAAGAAGAAAACAATAAAAAAAGGGAGGAATAGGCAGCCTGATAGACAGAAGAAAAGAGAAGAAATTCATAATAATAACAATAATTCTAGAGTAAATGCTGCTGAAAGGAGGTGATTTTTACCGTTTTTTTTTCTCCATGCAGTTTCTCTGTAAAGAGAGGGCAGCCGTAATTACTCATTTAAAATTTTATTTACAATAGTAGAACTCTTTTCCATGCGATTTTCTTTTGCTAAAAGGAATGATTTATTAAAAAGTACCTTCTTTAGAAACTTTGAAGTTTTAACAATTTTAAACGAAGATGTTAAGAAAAACACTTCCATAATTTGAGAAAAATAAACAGAATGTAGGATTTAGATTATTTTATTCCGCAACAGTCTATCGTCAGCATTTATCGGTATCATTTAATAACACACACGCAGGGGTTGAATCGAAATTGTTTGTAAATAAATCTAACATTTAGAAACGAATAGTCCAATCGGGATTTTATATGGACGTAGCCGAGGTGTATTTGAGTTTAAGATCTAAAAATGAACTCCACATGCCCTTCTGAAGTTGGGGGCTCATAATAACGCACTCTTTCATGTAATTTGTTTAAACGCGTGCGAATTTTTTTTGTTTTTTTCTCAGTTTTGTTTTTTCTTAGATTTTAAGGTTTTTTATATTTTTCTAGACTCCTTGTCATTCCATTTGTAACACATCGATATATTGATCGGAGGACCAAAATTTGTATATATTTTGTGTCCTCAGGAAATTCCAAGACGTTCTAGCTATGTCCGTCTGTCTGTTGTAGGCACGATTATTAGTTTTAATGAAATTATTGGAATTAAAAATGGGCAAAATTGGTCCAGTAATATAATTTCGTACAAACTTGATATTTTTAAAAAATGTTTTGCTATTTTCTTCAAATATAATGCAGATGAAAATTTGCACACTATATTTTCATAGCGCGACAAGTCCTGCTAAAGATGGTAAGAGTCGGTCCTTTATTTATTATAGTCCCCGGAATTTTGCTCTAGGGTAAAAAAATATCTATAGAAAGACATTATCTATAGAAAATTCAGCAACAATAAGTGTAATGCTAAGAAAAATCAGACACTCAAATGTTTTATGAAAATCAGACAAACTCTGTAAATTATGGTAAGAATCGGTATTTACATCAATTATAAATGGTCAAAATTAGATAAAATTTCAAAACATTTAACATAAATAATGTTGGTCGTAAAATTGTCTTTCAAACAATATATAAAATCATAATAAAATTTGCAATAAGACCTAATAGTAAACACAGAATGAGGATATTCTAGTCCTATAACCAGTGTAGTTTTTGTGTTTCTTATTAGGTGGAGGGTACTCAAGATTCGGCACAGCCGATTATAGCACTCCGACTTGTTTTAATTCCCAATGAGTTACACAAGCGAGTTACTCGTTTGAGATATGATCTATATTTATATTGGTGAAATATTTTTAATATCTAGACAAATGGCACAATAGAAAGATACTATCTATTTTAAAGGCGTTTGATTTTACAAAAATGTTAAAAGAAGTCTACTTTATCAGCCACCCTCATATATCAACATGTGAAATTATTTAAGCAGAATATTTGAATTAGAATTGCAAATTCAAAATTCAAATCAGACATAAATGTGGTAAAAATTGTTTAAAAAAAAGAATAAGAAGAATAAAAATTAATTTACAAAGTAAAAAGGAGTTTTCACATAAAGGACCAGGGCATTGAGTGTTTGATTTCTATAATTTCAAAACATTAAGGGGCTCTAACAATCGTTTTGTATTGGCTATAAAATGTTCATAATCAAAATGTTTGAATTAATTAAAGGTTATTTTAAGCGAATAAGAATATGACGAAATTAAATTCGATACAAACATTGATGAAATTCCATTGTTTAAAAGTTCGCGAATCCAATTATGGCCAATTCTTTGAAAATCTTTAATTTGCAGAGTAAAACCTTTTCCTATAGGACTATATGTCACAACACCTTACTGAACATTCTGGCGGAACATAAAGTTCTGCTAAATGGAATTGTTAAACAAAGCGCAGTTGCCATAAATCTCATGGAATTTTTCCCAATGAAGGCCGAGGAAAAATTTTAGCCACAAATTCAGACCCACACGTAAGTATTTGACTTTTTTGTAAAACGAATTTAACGAACAACATTGAATTTTTTAATTATATTAATTAGATACGGCAAATCAAATCACTGCTCGCTGGTAATGCTGAACGTAATATTGATGAAGTATTTGCCCAAAGCATCATTATATATTTTAATAATGTAGATGAATCTTTTGGCTAAAACAGATTCCCTGATTTTCCAAATGTGTTTAAAGCTGTAATAGTTACAAAGTTTGTTGTATGTTTGTTTTAAGGTTTTTAATATTTAAACAAATCGTTTGTTCTGTTAATATCCAGATGTAATATCAACTTTTAAAGAATTTTCCGACAGCTGCAGCATTTTAGCGGCAAAAAAAGTAATATTTTAAACAATTAGCTTGGGGCAAAGCAAACTTAAACAAAGAACAACAACAAATTGATGATGACTCATCCAACAAAGTGTATTCAAACGAAAAACAATAAATTGAGGACGACTTTTCAAATATATAATATTAATTTTTTTATAATCTTAACTTTAATTTTTTATAATTTTATAAATCTGAACAGCCGATACAAAAAACTAACCCCCTTATTCAAAAACGATTATTAAATTTAACAAACGTTTATTAAGCAAATTTTTATATGCAAATCTGTCTTAATAAACGTTTGTTTAATTTAATAATCGTTTTTGAATAAACTTTCTTGAATTGTTATCACTATAAAAAATTCTTTTGAAAAAACTGAAATGAAAAAAGTGTTTATTATGAATTAGTGTCTTTCAGTATTTTATTTTTTTTAATAAAACTCCAAAAGTTAACAAAAAAAAATCATTTTAATTCTTATTATATAGTTATTTCAGAAAATTACCAAAAGTGTAGACTAGAATTACTAAAATGTACCAGTGAATCGCTGGTTGCAATGTCTACATATGGTCGCAAAAGAACTACCTCTGCAATAGTAAATATGTCAGTAGTGGATTTTCAATAACACCACATGTTAAATGTCTATAGGAATTGGCATTGTCTGGGGTATTGTAAGTCACTAGTACTGGTAGCTGTGTCAATAGTAAGTAAGTACAGTTCCACTATTGACATTTCCTGAAAGGAATAAACAAAACCAGTCGCACTTGCAAGAGCTTTAGGAAGTTTGTGTTACGTTTGTTGGAAGATTACACTAACAAAATCAATTTTAAACAAGAAATATAAGTATAAGAGCGTGGGTCACAATACAGTCTCAAAATAAAGTTGTAGTAGTTTTTCGATGGCTAGTTTAAATTCATTAACATAATCCTCCTTCTGACACCGAGATTAGGAAATTGATCGATAAAATTGTCGCATCTGGGCTTCTGAAAATCCAAGAGCAGTTGTTGAGCACATGTTACTGTGTAGTGGCGGTTTCGTTTTTCTACAATTCGGCTTGAAATGTAATTACGATCAGTATGTAACGGATGCTGTGGATATAATTGTCATGTTTCATAAAACATAATTTCATGAAATTTAGCTGCTAATTATAGGTCACTCTGATCATTTTTGTGGGTCTACGTTAAAGTGTAGATAAGTATATTTAAAGCCAGTCATATCTGTTAAGCATTAAAACTCTAAATCCGAGATCGACATCGGTATGCTTTATCATGCTGGACATGTGTCTAACATAACATTTCAATTCGTACTCTGTCCACTATAAATTCTTTGTTTTATTATGTTTTGAAAAGCAAAGTTCTTGTTTAAAGCCCTCTTATCAAACGTACACAAAACTATTATAATTCTCTCAGGTGTAAAAGCAAGACATGGCATAGGCTCTCTCTCTATCATTAACGATCAATGACTTTTTTAGTATATCTGCAAACCTTAGCATATCTTTAAACCACAATCGAAAATCTTAGCCACAATCTCTATTTATAGACCAAATTTAGAGTTAATGCACTAGAATCATTAAAATTTCATTGCTTTTATTGCCATCCAGCGATTTGTTTCTATTTATTTTTAATTCTTTGACATAACTCCTTTTAACTTAACAATTCATTCCTTTCCTTAACTGTTTTTGCTAAACTTTCAGTTTACGCTTGTAGTTTTCTGCAGTAACATTAATTCAATTGTATTTATAGACCACATTTTTCTCTTGTTCTGTTTTTCTATTACCACTTTTGGTCACTGGAGAGGATTCGCAATAGACCATTAAGCTGCTGTAACTATAGATTTGTTTGGTTATTTATCCAGACTCTTTCAATGTCTCTCAAATACATTTCAACATTCGAGCATATAAAATGCCTTTGTTTCCCTTTTGCAACACAAACTAAACTTGCAACGTTACCTGAATACAATATTCTGTACTGAGAGCAGTTTATATACATAAATTTAAATTTTCTATCTTCTAATATTATCGACTTATAATGCTGAGTGAAATGCTGGGCAGTTAAGGAATAAGGTAAGGAGTACTGGAAAAAAACTACTAACGAGCGAAGCATATGGAGCTGTGAAAAATTTATAAAATAGAGAAGTTCTAGACTTATACAGAGTAATTTTTAAGAGTTTTCGGATTTAATTAAAAAAAAACATACAATTTAGAGAAATATATGGAATCTCTATTTGAGTCGCTAAAACGTTCTACTCGTAAATGAAATTCAATGTTTAAAGATGATTTTATGTACGCCTTAAATGGTACATACGCTTGATCCAACTTTGGCATACTCTCTCCAACATATCAACTGGAATCTCACAAAATAATTCCTTAACATTAGCTCCCAGTGGGTCGGCCGTTGCTGGCTTGTACCTATAGATATGAGCCTTAACATAGCTCTACAAAAAATAATCTAAAGGCGTTTAATCGGCCAATTGAACGGCCCACACATATTTCACTGTTTACCGAACGTGCCTCTTAATTGGAACATTGTTTCGGGTGCTGTGTGGCATGTGGCACCGTCTTGTTGAAACCTAGTGTCAGCCAAATCCAGCTCTATCTATCAAAAATTGTAATAATTGCACGGTAGCTCTCGCCATTCACAGTAACGTTCCAGCCTTCGTCGTACAAAAATCCTCCATTTTACGGCATGTATTGGCAGTTCTGGCAATGCTTCTGACTGACCAAATACGACAATTTAGCTTGTTTACGTATTCTTTCAATCAGAAATGAGCTTCATCGGATAAAAAAGTGCAGTATGGACTTTCTTAACGGAGCATGATAATAAAATTCAATAATCTGCAAATTGATTGTTTGTAAGTCGATTCATGTTTAAATTATAGACCAAACTGAACATACGAGTATTTGACAGTAACTTGTTACACTAAAGCATCTGAGCTGCCAAAAACAGTTTTGCTAAAAAGAAAGTTACTAAAAAATCACCCTTTAATTTAGATTATTAAACAAATGTGTGTTTTTAACTAGAAATGTTAACTTGTTGTAGTTTCTTTCAAAAAATTGTTTTAAATTAAATTTCTCATATCCCTCAATAACCTGTTTAACTACGCAAACATATTTAAACTATTGACTTTAACCCTATTCTAATCACGTTCGGGGTATATGTATGTATAAGCTGCATTTTAAACAGCAGCTCTCACACTCGTGCAATGTCTACTCGTATTGACTGCACTGAATGTTGTTTGTAATTTTTTTTTTTCTATTTTCTGTAACAAAATTTGAATTAATTTTTAAAGTGGTACTTTTTTTCAATTGCCATTCAAATACATGCTACACATACAGTTTTAAATTTTTTCTTCAATCACCAGACAGACTACTTGTGTACATATGAGTGGCCACATACACTGCTAGCATGAATGTTCTTAATGCTGCAATACTTGGTATGCAAGTAGCAAAAGTGCTGAAGTTGAGTGCGAATGAATGAATTGAATGAAATGAAATTTTTCGTTAAACAATTTCTTTTCAGTCAGTCTTTTGTTAAACCATAAACTTTAATTAAATCGAAACATACATACATATGAATATTTTTTGGGAGAAAAATTACAAAAAAAAAATTCACAAAGCAGGAAAAATCTTTAATTTTTTGTGGGTAAATGTCATTCAACTTTGATTAAACAAAAAAGTCAAGCATTAATAACTGGTATTAAAAATTGTTTCGGTGACTTTTATAGTTTTTCTTCTTTGTTTTTTGGTAACATGACATTTTATTTTGTGTTTAAAATAAAAACACAACTGGTTTTTGTTGAAACTACATATTTTTTCGACAATTTAAATTTGATTTTTAACGGGTTTACTATAAATTTTATTTAAATAAATAAATTTTCTTTTTTCGTGATTTATTGATACATTCATTTTTTACTCATGTCATTGGTAATTGATGGAATTTTTTTTGTGTTAATTTAGTTTATCACTAAGCTGCTGTTGAGCATTTGTTTATTTACATACATACATACATATTTACATATATATTTGTTATAAATATATTAAATAAATATTTAATTTTTGTGCACAAAAAAGTTTATTTTATTTTTCTCAAAGTTTATTATGTCAAAGTATGTTCTGTGAAAATGCCAAAATGTCAGTTTATTGGTAATAAAATTTAGTACATGGCTTATTTTTATTGTGCTGACTGGCTCAATAAACATTTTAATAAAATTAAACAAATAAATAAATAAATTGTTATGTTGACTGCCAGACCTTTTAGGTGCCAAGCTAGTAATAGTAAATACATATATTTATATGCATGTTCATAAAGGTTAGCATTAGATAGTTAATAGTAAATGTTGACAGTTGACAGGTAGAGCCACAAAAAAAAACGTATTAATTAAGGCTTAAGGTTAAAATATGTTGGATGTAGATAAGGAAAATCTGGGTGTTATATTTATTTATGAATTCGTTACACAGAAAAAATTAAAATTGATTTTCAATTAAAATAATTGTACATTTAATTAAATATTTAATTGAAAGTGGACCAATGAAGGAATTTGTAGTATCAATTAAAATATTTTGTAAAAATTTAATTAAAAAAAATATTATCTTATTTAATTGAAAATTGTTTATCAATTAAAAGTTTATTTGATATGATTAAAAGTTTAATTAAAAATCAATTAAGACTCAATTAAAAGTCTAATTAAAATTTGTCGGGCAATAATTTTTCGTTATAATTTTTAAAATTATAATTTTAAAACTATGTATTTCCTAAAAAAAAATTAAAACTAAGTTTCTAAAGAAACTATTTAAATATAAACATTATCAGTCTTATTCAGAAAAAATTAAAGTACGCCTAAAGTGTGCTTTAAGACAAAATTTTCATACAAAATTTTCTTAAACTACACTTGAAGTCTACTTTAATTTTTTATAAATACGGCAGTATATGTTTGTATAATAATTTACATTTTCACTGCAAAGAAAACAAATTAATTTTTAATTACATTGCTTTTACCACTTCCTCGGTAAGAGGAAATGATATTGGAAATTCGATCTTTCAGGCATTAATAGCATTTAAAGCGGAATTAAATATACAATAAGAAAACTAAGCTTCTGGTACTATTTTTTTAAAAATTGTGACATTTTGAGACCCAGCATTCATTATTGGATTTATTACAAATTAATGAAACCAAGTGGAAAAAAATGGAACTTTACATTGCATATACAGTGCCAAAGGGGACTAAACGAAATATATGTATGTTTCTTCAAGAGGTTTATTATTGGTAGTATTTGTAATATATTGTATATTTTTCAAGGCAGGTTTTATTTTTTGAGTAAAGTTAGAAAGGAAAATTAATATGACCTATACGGAAGAAAATTGAATAAGAACTAGTTACGTAAGTGGTTACTAGAGAACGGTTCACATATTATATTAAGATGACCTGTCACTACAACACTACCATTATTTTTCTCATCAATGTTAATTGTGGCTACATTCAGATAGTAATTGATGGATCTCATAGTAATGAACTAGTTCAGTGTAGTTCCCTACGATATTGATGTTTGATATTGTTCAATTCTAATTATGCATTAAATCGATAATTTTTTTATATTTGAATATAGATACACTACAATAAATACTATTAATATGTTGTTGACAAAATCAAAAGAAAAAT
This sequence comes from Bellardia bayeri, assembly GCA_950370525.1. Lineage (NCBI taxonomy): Eukaryota > Metazoa > Arthropoda > Insecta > Diptera > Calliphoridae > Bellardia > Bellardia bayeri. Next base: position 85,923,230 of record OX493265.1, on the reverse strand, counting down.
GTACCATTAATGTGATACATATTGTCCTTATTTTTAGAAAAATTTATAATAACCAAAATATACCAATCCTCATTGTAATAATGAAAAGTACCAATAAATTCATCTATTTCTGATTCTTACTTCGCTCAGAAGTAAAGAATTTCAAAGTCGTTTTTATACTGACAAAAAGTACAATTTGCTTCTTTTTAGAAAAATTTAAAATAAGCAAATAGTATTATAATCTATCTAACATCTAATATAAATGAACAATTTCACTATAAAGGTACGGTTACATTTGGAAAATATTTGACAAAAATAAAATATATTTGAACTCGTTTATTTATTTAAAAAACTTCGTTTATTTAGAACAAGACACAACAAATATTTAGTTCTATTTTATTTGATGATGTTTGGTCTTGCAAAACTCTTGTAAGAGTAAACAACGTCAAACAACTTTGTGCTAAAATAAGTGGTTACGCTTTTTTGAGTAAATATTTGCCTTGTGTGATCATACCTTAAGTTTCATTGGTAACTAGTTGTCACTCTAGAATTAAAAATGTTATATTTCTTTAACACATTTTAACCAGTTATGTAATGCGTTCATTTTTCATTCATAGTGTACTTTTGCATTAGCGATTTGTAGTAATTCTATTTGCTTAAGTCTCTGGACTTTATTGGTACTATATTTTTTCCTAATAATGGTGCAAACAATTTTTGATTTACTGATACTTTTAGCAACAAAAGCGGACTTATTTGTTCCTTTTTCTTAGGAATGAAAGGAAAAGAAAATGTTACTTTTTATCTTCAACAAAAAAGATTTAAAGTACTTTAAATTCAAAAAAAAAATTCAGTGAAAAAATATTTATTAGTTTATTACTTCTGATTATGCAATCAAAAGGCGACCTTATGGTACTTTTAAATTCAGAGTGAAGTAAGAATCATTAAATTAATGAAACTTAATGAAACTTTTTCTTTTTGTTAAAGTCAGCTTAATTAAGCATACATATTTCTAAGTAGCATAAGAATCTTCAAAAGGGAGTAAAATGGTACTTTTTGTTTTAAAAAGTGGTACTTTTTCAGCTTCTGACTTCATGGTACTTTTTAATCCAGAGTGAAGTTCTTTCTTTTTGTTAAAGTCAGCATTAAGCATTGAATCATGAATACACATATTTTTGAGCAAATTAAGAATCTCTAAAAGGGAGCATAATGGTACTTTTTATTTAAGCACATAGTAATTTTTCAGTTTTAAAATTAATAAAACATAAAACACTCAATTTAATACATATAATTTTTAATGAATATATTGGAACTTTAATAATCAAATGGTACTTTTTTATTAGTACTTTGTGTTGTTAAGTATGCGGGTTTAAAGTAGAGGTATAAGTAACAGTTGAGTTTAAAGTATAAATTTCATGAAACGGGCAAATTTATACACAAAAATTCATCTAAAATCTCTTTCTGAAAACATGCAGCAGTCTAATATTTACTAGGTTATTCAAATAATGTAAAACTGTGATATTCACATTGATTTCCTTAGTAACTATCGTCTGCTGCTGGTCCGTTTGTACAATACGTTTGCAAAATTATCTTGCTAGTTTTTGCCAAGCAGCTATTAAAGACACCCACCCAAATAAGAGGGTGTAGCAAACAGCATTTACTGCAACATGTATCGATAGCGACAGTGTTGATGATGCTGATAATAAAGGAAACCAACAATAACAACAACATTACACTTTTTAATTAATTATACAATATTGTGTTTCTGTTTTGCCAGAAACATTAATTGAGTTTGCTTATGGCCACAAAATGCGATTAAAAGGCATTTAGGCTTGTTTTAATAAATCAAAACGCAAAAACCCAGCATTGAAGGGGAAACAAAAACTTAACATAGAAACATATAAAAATGAAAAGTCTATAATCCCCCAACCCACAAAATAAAGCATAAGCTACAATATTTATTGTTAAAATTCGGTTTAAAGCCAAAATATGAAATAATCAAGCACAGCGTAAATTCAATGCAAAATTTATGTGGAAGGAGAGCAGCAGCAGAGCATTTGAAAATTGAAACGTAAAATATATAGAAAATGTGGGAGTGAAAGAGAGTTTGCAATTTGTTAAAGCAGAGGAGGGTTAGACAGCAAGTAGCAACAATTGCCACAAATGCTGCTGCTATTGCTACTGCTGTTTTTAATCGCTCTGAATTCAATTACTAATAACAACAATGAAAGCTGCTATTGCAAATTCACTACAATAAAAAGCATTTAACCATGAATGGTGATCTAAGTATAATGCATATTGTAACAATATTTAACAGCAACAAATATCATGTGAAGTTGCAAACGCCAAACTTTGAAACAAAATGTTGGATTTTTTCAATTATTTACAAACAAAAGCAAATAATAAATGCGTTTGGAAAACATGCTGGCAAAACTTTACTTTAAATTATGGGGAATAAATCAGTTGGAGTATTTTACAAATGGTATTGAGAAAAGTTATAAAACTCTAAAAATAAAACTATTGTAGCTAATCTACATATAAGAATATAAGTAATGCAGATGGTATTTTGTAAATAAAGTACGAAAATATCTTAAATAAATGCGCATTTCCATAGTCGAAAACGCGACATAAACATTTCAAGGGAAAAAAGTATAGATATCTTAACAATTTGTTTGTCTTATTTAAATGTTTCCATAGCATATTTTTAGTGCAGGTTTTTCGTTAAGTTGTTATCAATATATTAGCAATAAAAATGAGATCCCGAATGTGACAAAAACCAACGCATTGAAAAATAACTTTTTAAAACAACTTTTTTTTAAATTTTAATTTGGTGTATTTTATCATCGAAAGTTTTTCACTGATGGAAAATGCAGCCGTCGCTGAGTCGACAATATTTGGCCGATGGGTTGTGAGATCATGTTGCTTCATCGGTTTTTATGGGCGGTGTAAATATTTAGAAATCAGACGCTCTTGATGTTCTAGGTATGAGAATACTGTGTGATGTCCGCTGGACAAAACACATTTTTTAAGTGTCAAAAAAAGCGTTCGAAATACTTCACTCCATATCTCCGTACTATGTATTTACACCATCTATATTCGACCGAAAATGGAATACAACTCTCATGTATGTATGTGCCGATGCTTCAAAGTCTATTTTGGAGCTACTCGACCGCGTACAGGAGAGGGCGAAGATGCTTATCGGTGACAATAGGGTATCCAACTCTATCGATTAATTGGAGCATCGTTGCAATGTGGGTTGTGTTTCACTGTTCTATCGATAATATAATGGAATGTGTTCTACTGAAATTAGGAAACTTGTTCCCAAATTCCGTAGTTTCATGCGTAATACACATTCTTCAGTCAGGGCTCATCCATTCATGGTCGGCTTGGCAGTGGATCGTACAACACATTACTGTCCGTATGTGGCATAAACTACCTGCAGAAGTATTCTTTGTCACTTTCAATATAGGAAAATTTAAATCAAATGTTCACAAACACTACTTCCTCTATTCTCCCTCCCACAATCTATTTTCCTAGTTCCAACACAATGCATGCATGCTGGCCCAAGCAAAAAAAAAATATAAATTTTCTAAACTAGTCTAAGTATGAGATGACTTAATGGTACTGGTTGCTTTTGACCGAAATAAGTCCGCTTTCACAAGTTTCAATTCTTACTCATCAAGGCAAGTATTTGTGAATGAGAAGCGAAAAGAGAATAAAAGGGATACAAACTTGATGGTACTAGTAAATTTTCGTTTTATTTTCTTTTTTGTTTTTCCCATCTTATTGTACACAAAGTTGTTTACATGTTGATTTGCATGAAAAATTAGAAACTTGATGGTCTATAATTGACGATACGAGTATGAACGAAAGGGCAATTTCAAAAGAGAATTGCACAAAAACTGAATTGTGTGTGACAGTACTAATAATCATTTAAATTTGGATTTAATGGTACTTTTTAGAATTAAGAGTATGAATTGTAGGAATGGTACTTTCTGTTTGTGTCAATAAAAAGAGGCTTAATTATACTTTTTGCTTCTAATTTAAGTAAGAATCATTCGTCTGTTGGCAAAGAAAACATAATGAATGGTACGTTTTGGTTGCTCTAAATTATGCTAACAATATATTAATGGTCCTTTTTTCTTGTGATTGTGCCAACAAAAAGAGACTAAGAATCATTGAAAGGAGAATTATAGGTATTTTTTCGTTATTCTAAGATAAAAAACAGCGTTATTTTTCTTCTTCTGGTTGTGCCAACAAAAGGAGACTTAATAGTACTTTTTTTAATTCAGAATGAATTAAGAATCATGGAAAAGGGATTTAACAAAAGAAGACTTAATGGCAATTTTTGCATATTATAAATTAATGATCTTATAGGGGTTTTCAAAAAGAGAACTTTGCTTTTCAAAACAATATAAACGCAAGAAATTATATTAATACCATTCGAATTATAATTGTATTGGAACGGCTTATAGATAACGATTCTTTGGACAATATTTTAAACCACATTTTGGGAAAAAGGCGGCTCTATTTTATTAATTACTTCACAGATTTTAAGCAGTAGTCGATTGACTCTATTATTTAACAAAAACAAACGGCCCAGAAACGCCCTATTGTTGAGAAGCAAATACTGCAATTGCTTCTTGATTTTCAGAAGTCAAAATTTATCAATTTTGGCTTTTTTATACCCACCACCAAAAAGATATGGGGTATATTGCGTTTGTCATTCCGTTTGTAACACATCGAAATAATAAAAGCAAAAAGTCTATATATGCTGGGTTCTTATAAGATTCTAAGATGATTTAGCCATGTCTGTCCGTCTATTTTTTGCACGATAGAGCTTCGAAAAAAAACACATAGACCAATGAAATTTTTACAAAACATTCTTTGATCCACCGAAATGTTTGGTAGTGCAAATGGGCCAAATCGGTCTAGTAGGATCTGAGTTATAGATCAAAGTTTCAGATATTTTTTGCTGTTTTCTTCAAATATCATGAAATTTTGCACACTTTATTTTATTATAAAAGAACAAGTCCTGTTGAAAATGATAATAATCGGTTCATGATTTCTCATACCCCCATACAAATGGCTTTCCGGAATATGGCTTTATGGTACATAAATGTCTATAAAAAAGTCGTATCTAAACAAAATTCTGCAATAATAAGTTTCATGCTAAGTGAAATCTCAATAATATATTGTTTGCACCGGTCCATAATTTTGACATAGCCACATACAAAGACCACTTCCGAAAATCACTTAAATGAACGTAAAACTTTTGTAAAAATGACTGAAATTCGACAAGCAGAATCGAAATATACATACATTCAAATCGTCGTACCAAATTTCATGACGATCGGTCCATATTTTATCGTAACCCGCATAAAAGTCCAGTCCCAAAAACAACTTAAATGCGCATAAATCCCTTAGTTTCGGATCATAACCTGCCACTTTTGCTGCGCAACGTTTGAGTTTGTTGGTGAGAGGGGAAAAAAGAGAGAGAGAGAGCGGACCACTCTTTTTGAATATGGACCGATCATCAGCATATTGAGACGGACGATTTTTATATTTGCATGGACTATTTGTGTTGAATTTCAATTTAATAGTGGGTTTTGCAAGTCCCGGATCACACACTGCCACTTTTGCTGCGCAACTTTTGAGTTTGTGGATGAGAGGGGAAAAGAGAGAGAGAGAGGGGACCACTCTTCAAAAGTTTGAGTTTCTGAATGAGAGGGGAAAAGATAAAGAGAGAGAGATGGGGCCACTCTTCTTTCCCCTCTCATCCACAACAGCAAAAGTGGCAGTATGTGATCCGGGACTTACAAAACCCACTATTAAATTGAAATTCAACACAAATAGTCCATGCAAATATAAAAATCGTCCGTCTCAATATGCTGATGATCGGTCCATATTTGACCGTAGCCCCCATATAAATTCCACTTCTAGAAATCACTTAAATACGCATCAAGTTCTTATTAGCATAAGCAGCAAGTTTAAATTCGACACAAATAGTTAATGCATATATATAATCCGTCACTCTCAATATGATGGTGATCGGTCCATATTTGAGCGTAGCCCCCATATAAAATCTACTTCCGGAAATCAATTAAATGCGTATACTCGTATAAATAAATATCTTACTTGTTTAATTTGTAATATAATTTTTAACTGTTTACGACGTATTGCCGCGGTGCTTGAGATTGCTTGGTGTCCCCACAATAAAAATGTAATTGCCTCCGGTTCGGAAGTTGTTTAAAAACGATGTTAAAACGAAATTAAATATTTTTGTTTAATTTCGACCTTGATATTTCGACCTTAAGCTTAAACAATTATTTGAATATTAATAAAAAAAAAAAAAAGGTCAAATAAACTATAATAAAAAATATAAATGAAAATATTGAAATTAAATTTCCTTTAACAATTGTTAAAGCAACTATTACTAATATATTAACCGGTAAAGTGGCAAAACATTTATGTTATTGCAATATGTTCCTTGTTCTTGTTGAAAACCCCTTAAAATATTCAAAATTTGAGGAAAAAACATACTTAATTATATCAATGTATATTAAATATAGTTCATTTTAATAGTTAAACACTCATTAATACAAATATGTAAAAATAACCAACGTTAACCAACATTTTCCTAAAAAATTAATGGTGTGTGTAAAAGTAATTTGGAAGCATCAAAACATACCACCAACTGACTGACTGACATGTAGTAATTCATCTTTACTTTTTTTCATATTTTAAATACAGCCTCCATTTACCACCATGCATTCAAGCCATCTTATGTCGTAAAAATATTTCCAAGGTGCCTCTTCACACAGGTGCATAATAAAATTCCATTAAGAGAAAAAAGGTGTAACAAAAATTAACTTGTTTTATTAAACGTTGTTTGCTTTAAAAGAATTTAAATTTAGTAGATAGTTTAAGTTTTTCTTTTTCAAATAATATAAATGAATGGTTGGTTGGTCTAATAATAAACACACTTTTAATAAACCAATTATTATGCATGAAGGTTTGCATAAGACTCGGTATTTTATGCAGTAACTAAAATAGCCATCAGCCAGACACAGAGTCTCTTCTTTAGCCATAGTTTTGTTTATTACAACAATAGAGAGAGAGATATCAACCATTTAAGATACATAGCTTTTAGTTTGGAGAACGTTCATAGTTATGCCTGGTTGAATACTCTGCATACATTATGACGTTTCTAAACACATCATTATTATCGTCATATGAATTTGTAGTATCATAGTTACACTAGAGTACTTGTATGTACACTAGTTCATAGAATTACCTGCTACTCTATATAATATATACATAAATATAAGTACATATATACAGTGTTCGGTTGCATAATTTTGTGTATATTGTGTTGTGTCAACACGTGTATATGACATGTAATTTATGTATTTTATGTACTTAGTAACTGTAACTCTCATATCTGTATAATTTATTGTCACATTAAAGTAACCCTCGTACTTAATTAAAGTACTTGTGGAGTGTAGCAACATTAACAAACAACAAGTGATGAAAATGGAAATGATCTTTTTTGGAAAGTTATTAATTGGACTGGAGTAATTTTGTTTATACATATCGTTAGCTTAATATAGAAAAGGTTAATCTATTTTTTTTCACTGTCAAAAACACCTCCCCTAAAAAAATTAGTGAGCTATGATTGCAAATAACGGATTTATAGTCATATAAAACAAGCCTTAACTCATTCGAAGCTTTTTTTTTTTTTTTTGAAAGAAAAAAAAATTTTAAATTGAATTTAGAGTAGATACACAATCAAAGCTACAACTAAAGGTGCTATCAGACGGGATGTATTTTACATACATACATATGTATGTACTGTCAAATTTTCCATATGTAAAAGTTGTACACATCGTGTGATGCATATGAAACTTTGCATGTGTAAATAAAATACATGTGGAAATACATACATATGTATTTTTTTCGATTAGAAAACGTTCTATTTGCCAGTGACAAACATAAACAAAACCGCTGGTTTGTTTTGAAACAAAATTGTTTGAAAAAATAATGAACATGGAAAAGTAAGTACTTTTCGATTTTTAATAAATTAAATTATGTTTATTATATTTATTGCAGTTGGATTGGCTAAAAGAAGCAATTCCTGAAATTAATACACATTAAAAAGACAGCTTTTGTTTACATTTATAGGTTATGTCATACGAAAAAACATAAGCAGGTGTGTTAGCAAAAATTATGAATCGTATGTAAAATGGAAATTTTGACATACATACGGAATTACATATGGGTAAGAAAAGTGACAGTACATATGTAAAATACATACCGTCTGATAGCACCTTTACCAAAATTTTGATTTCAATTACTTAATATTTTCAAACCTAAAAAGATGGACCTGCAAATAAAATTATACATAAACGAGGAAGTAATAACTTTAACAGAAGAACAATTTAAAAATTGTGCATATAAAAAAAATAAACGCATTGAAGTATCTGTCCAAATCGTCCAACTATTTTTTTAAAATATGAAACTGTAGATTTTTCCGTTTGTCATTTTAGATTTATATGTTTGACATTTTTATTTTAATTAAAGCTGTCATGCAACACACTATTGGACACTTTCAAATAGTAAAGCACAATTTTTTTCTGGGCATTACTATGAAATGAAAGAGAGGCTATTTATTTAATCGAAAGTTTTGCAACACATACATATGTAGACATTTAAACAACTAATTTAGAAAAGTTTATGAAACGTACCAAAAAAAAAAAGAAATTGCAAGAGAAAAAACAGATTTAGACTAAGGTGCAACTACTGCGAACAAATGTTCTGACGTTGTTCGAACAATAACATAACTTCGATAAGAGTTGTACCAATGAAACAAATTAATGTGCGGTCAAGAAATCGTGCACAAATCGAAGGCTTGTCATCTGTCAATTAGATTGAATGAGATGTTTATTTGAAGAACAAATTTAACAAGAAGTGCATAAAATCAACTATAACATAATAATCACATAAAAAACAAAATTTAAATCCTGGTAGAGTATTGGACTCAGAAAGAATTAATACAAGATACAAGAAAGAATTCTAGATCAACAGTTCTGCATTATAAGATATAAACTACAGATACATTTACATATAACCACAAGTACCTGCCCACCATTCGTTGCTGGCGTTTACAAAATTTTCTCAATTTATTTCCTGAAATTAAATTTTCTTTTCTACATTAATTACTACTCCGCGGTATTATATGGGATTTTATTTTGAAAGCACATGGTGTGACGCGTAAAATATTTTTTGGTAGAAATAAACACACACATGCACATAAGGTATAGTTTGCCTTTCACCCATTATAATCAAATTGTAAAAAGAGACAAAATTAAATTTTGACATACCAAAACCTAAAACGAAAAAAATACAAATTTTTTCTATCTCCCATTTTGGCCAAACAACAACGGCAGCAAAAACTATGAATAAGTACGATAATAAAATTAAAACACTTGCATTAATTTAATTTTTTGTACAAAAAAAAAATAAAAAACACACATAAAAAATTTTTACTCTGTTGACCAAATACAAAGCGAGGCAGTACCAACAAAAAAATATATTGTACATAGAAAAACCGGCAATAAAGACACAACATAAATGCAGATACCAATATAAGTATTTATTTATGTTTGTATCTAAGAGTTTGAATATGTGAATGTATCTATGTAATGCATGTTTGTAGGTATTTATTTTATACATTTATTTATGTATGTATATTGTATTGTATGTGCCGTGTTAATAAGAGGCACGACTTTAGCTACAAAAAAAAACTGTGTAGAAATGAAAAAAATTAATCACGTTCCATTCACGCTGATGGTGAATGGCTTTTGTGGTGGTGCACTGCTGCATCACCTCTCATTGTACCAGTCTTTTGTTGGGGTTGTTGTTTGTCTATTATTATTTGTTAGACTAAATGGGCAAAAATAAAATACAAACCACACATACAAAAGATAAACAACAAAATAAACAGATCCATCCATGTGTCTTTTGGACCGGCCCTCCTCGTACTAAATTCATTCATATGTACAAAGTTACTGCAGAAAACGAGTTATATCGGCACAGGAACAAACATTAATTTCGGTTTTATCAAATAATGTTTCTGTTTGCACAAAAATAAAATTGGATTTCTTCTCACATGTGTTGCACATTCAATAGTAAACAGCCAGAAATTTGTAAGTACGAGGTCAGACTGAACTGTTATACAGAATATATTCTATAGAAGAAACTGTTAAACACAATAGATTCTATAGAAGATACTGTTATACTTAAGATTTTCTATAAACAGTTGTTATACATAAGACTATCTATAAAAAAAATGTTATATACAAGATTTTCTATAAAAAACTATTATACACAAAATTTTCTATAGAAAAAACTGTTATACACATAATTGTATGTAGAAAAACTAGTTATACACATAATTTTCTATCAAAACAACTTACATATGTATATAAACAAGATTTTCTATAGAAAAAACTGTTATACACAATAGTTTCTATAGAATAAACTTTTATATACAAGATTTTCTATAAAAAAGAACTATTATACACAATAGTTTCCATAGAAGAATATTTTCTATAAAAAAGAACTGTTCTACACCAGAATATCTATAAAAAAACTGTTATACACAAGATTTTTAATAGAAACAACTTATATACACATGATATTCTATAGAAAAAACTGTAATACAAATGATGTTCTATAGAAAAAAACTGTTATAGACATGATTTTCTTTAGAAAACTATTATACACCAGATTTTCTATTAAAAAAACTGTTATTCACAAGATTTTCTATAAAAAAATACTTATACACAAGATTTTCTATAGAAAAAAACTATTCTACACAAGATTTTCTATGAAAAACTGTTATACACAAGATTTTCTAATTGTCTATAGAAAAACTTATTATACACAAGATTTTATATAGGAAAGAACTGTTAGACACAATAGTTTCTATAGAAGAAACTGTTAGACAAAAGATTTTCTATAAAAAAAAAGAACTGTTATACCCCAGATTATCTAAAAAAAATGTTATACACAAGATTTTTTATAGAAACAACTTATGTAGACATTATATTCTATAAAAAAATTAATGAATTTTTTTAATTTTCTATAGAAAAAAACTATTATACACATGATTTTCTTTAGAAAACTGGTATACACCAGATTATTTGTAGAAAAAGCTATTATTTACAAGATTTTCTACTAAAAAAAAACGTATACACGAGATTTTCTTTAGAAAACTGTTATACACCAGATTTTCTATAGAAAAAACTGTTATACACAATATTTTCTATAAAAAACTTTTATACGCAATATTTTCCATATAAAAAACTATTATAAACATAATTGTCTATAGAAAATCTTGTTACACACATGACAACTCTTATACACAAGTTTTTCTATAATAAAGAACTGTTATACACAATAGTTTCTATAGAAGAAACTGTTATACACAATATTTTCTATAAAAAAGAGCGGTTATACCCCAGATTATCAAAAAAAAACTGTTATACAAAAATTTTTTATAGAAACAACTTATGTCACATGATATTTTATAGAAAAAACTGTAAAGCAAATTATTTTCTGTAGAAAAAACTTTTATACACTTAAGTTTTTATAAAGAATCTTTTTATACACAAGATTTTCTATAGATAAAGATTTTGTATAAAAAAAACTTATACAAAAGTTGTTTAAAGAAAAAACTATTATACACAGGGTTTTCTTAAGAAAGAACTGTTATACACAAAATTTTATATAGAAAAAACTGTTATACACCAGATTTTCTATAGAAAGATTCTCTATAAAAAAAAAACTTTGATACACAAGATTTTATATAAAAGAAAGTACTTATACACAAGCTTTTCTATAGGAAAAACTGTTATACACCAGATTTTCTATAGAAAAAACTGTTATTCACAAGATTTTCTATAAAAAAAACTATTATGCTGTTATAGCCATGATTTTCTATAATAAATACTGCAAATTGTTTGAAAGTATCAAATAAATCGCGGCAGTACAGGAGCATATGGAATAACTGTAGAAAAACGCATGATATTAAAAAAAAAACATTTAAAATTATACCGCTGGTTTTTCGGGAAAATAATTTGTTTAGTCGAAAAGAATGCGTTATCGTGGTGGAAAAATCCCCGATATAATTTTTCACTTATAATAGTCAAACCTTACTCTTCTCAATACAATAATTATTTAAATGATTTTAATTTTTTACAAAAGCCCAAATGCCTTTAAAACAAATATTTTGGTAATTTAATATTTCCAATAAGTTGCAAGTAAATAAACTTGATTATAATTTTTTTCCTTAATTTTGCAAAGCCTTTTCTGTAGTCCCTCTTATGTAACATTCAATAGTAATAATAATAATAATGAAGTAAAAGTATGTCTATTGTTTTATTTTACACATAATCATTATCACTCTAATCATCGTTATCATGATTATGTGTCATATGGTGTATGGGCCTCTTCGAAATACATAATTATTTTATAATGGCATCAATAAATAAGTACTATGACTTCATATTAATACACTGCCAACCAGACAGAGTAACACCTTTCATTTATTTCTATTGTTCACAGAAAAATGTAATTCGGTTTTTGGGATTTTTTATTTATAATTTCAGTTGTCTATAAACATTTCTTTGTCGTGGTAAATGTAGAATTTAAAAAATAAAGTTTAGCTTTTTTTAATTTAAAAAAAATGGTGCTGTGAAAAGGGTTTCAGATAAAAACAAAGTAATATTTTGTTTATTATTGAAATAGGATTAATACTTGAATATTAATAAGTTTTATCTAAATAATATAATATTATTTTTGTGTGAAAATGACATTTGATGGCATACACATGTAGTTGTGGGGAGAAATTTTGTGAGAATATTGTTCGAACAGGAACATAACATCAGCAAGAGTTGGCCACACAAGATGAATTCATGTGTGGACAAGACATTCTTTGAACATCAGCTCAGCTTATTATGACTTATAAATACCTTTAGCTTAATTGAATAGAAATTTCATCAAGTCTTTTCAATTTGTTATGCTTACCTAAAAAGAAATTAAAATAAAAATAAATATTTAATATCACAAAAAATAAGTTTTTTTTTAGTTAAAATTGATAATGAAAAATATATTTAGCAAAATCTTTTATTTTCCATAAACAACACAAACAACCCTCAACTATTTTTTCATTAACTCTTCCGTACAAAGTGTCCACTTATTTATGCAATTAACATAACATATAAATAATTATACTCGTACATTTATTTATGTGACAAATTTAATTACACACTATGCACCTCAGAATTTTACCTCCATTTGCAAATGAAATGTTATTAATAATAATTTAATTATTATTTATCATTTTTATGCATGTGTGTTAAATGCCAATTAATAAAATTTAAATAAATACCATACAACACAAAAACTAACAAAAACATTTAATAAATAAGTAATCATAGAGATGGTCAACATCATCATGGCCAATTATTCAAATTGGCCAGAAACAACCGCAGAGAAATACGCTAAAATGTTGTATAAATAATATAGTAGATGGAAATAAAAATATGATGTGACATTATGATGGACTAAAATTATAGATTTTGTGTGAAAATTATGCAAAATAAATAAATAATGTACTGCTAAAATAAATTACATTATAGAAGATTTTAATCACAATTTTAATCAACAACAAATTAGTTCTCGATTAACGGTTATCATTTTATTTGCGTTTTTTTTGCACTTCTAATGTCGCGTTCTTGTTCTTAAATAATTATGTAATGTCAATATTTCATATATTTGACTATTGGTAAATTTTACTTTTTAGTTTTAATGTCGCGTTCTTGTACGTAAGTCATTGTTATTTTTCAGTTATCCGCGATTGTTCTAAATTTAAATTAAAATAAAAATTTTGTTGTTTTAACTGCATATAACAAGTGTTTGGTATCTCTTATGCTTGGCACAGCAAACTCAAATTTGTTTGTTGGTTGACATAAAGATGATAGCAAACTTTGATTATGCATTTTCATTCTCGATTGTAATCTTAACAGGTATGATTTATGATTTATGAGTCTTAATTGATAACTCATACTGTTTTCAGCTAAATAACCGATCGTGTTAGTTCTCTAATGGCTATGAGAGCCAACCATTAGATGAGATTATTATGATTTATATTTTTGTGGCAGTAAGGTTTAAAGATCAGCTAATTTCAGGAAATAGTTTTGAAAGGAATTTTTTCTGCAGCTTAACATTTGTTTTACAAATGCTGTGCTCTAATTTGGCTGTTTTTACGGTAAATATGTATAAGAATTCTGATGTAGTGATGTAGTAGTGAGTGCTTATACTACATATATATATATCAACTATTTAATATTGATTTTCTAAAAACTGCATAAATTATTACAAATTAATAATTAAAACAACATTACAAAAATTACACACAACAAAACCAAATCTATGCGCTTACGAGTGCAATTCAAACACTAGAAATTTTGTATTTTGGCGAACGAAAACTAAACCGTAAAATTATAAATATTTGCAAAATAAAATATTTGTGAATAATGAATAAGACAAACAAACAAACAACAACCAAAAACCGGCTAATTAGGATCATTGAAACGTCCAAAGCGGATGATGGCTGTTTCATATTCAAAAACCTGTAAATTAAATATTCAAAATTTTCAAAACTTTATATTGCATTTGTAGTGTATATTGATTGTATTGTGTTGCAGTTATTGGCAACTGAGTGTTTAAATATAATTCAATAAACCAGTGTTTCATATACAATCAGTATACATATGTACATCTATATAGAATACCAACAGTTATGCATTCAATTTAAAGAGCTAATGAAAGATTATTTTGTTTTGCAAATTGCAAATAATTAAGTTGCTTTTTGGCAAAAAAAAAAAGTTTATAGTTTATGATTATTTGTTATAATTATAATGAGCTGTGTGAGAATTTAGTTTCAATTAAAGCAGAATGTAGAACGATAATCACTTTGGAGACCGCAATTTTATAATGAAAGTTGTTTGCTAATCATAATGAAATTGTTGCAAAAGTCAACAATCTCATTTCAAATGAGATTCTAATTTTAGTTTAATTGAATTTAGGAAGTTGTACAAGCAACTTTATTAGAATCACTTAATTAAGCTGTTCACACTAAATCTACCCTTAAGTATCCTACAATTTTCATCTTATTGAAATAAATTTTATACCCATTCAAAATTCTCTTAAATAAATAAATTTCTTTAATTTTATTTAAATTTCCTAACACATACAAACATTTTTCTTTAACCACATACACTTTTTCTACGTGCTCACTTCCAAACACATCCTCAAAATACCTGTGTACAATTGCACAACATTTTCTTACCACATTTTAATATATACGCAAAAATAAAATCCCCTATGGAAATATAAAATTATAGTTTTATATCTTTAGCATCTGCCCCACATTCTCTGCTTAAGGTGAGTTAAGCTGATCTGAACTTAGTAGCCAGCCAGCCGCCAGTCAGCCAACGCGCAACCAACAACAATTTACTTTTCATTATATTTAATGCTATAAATTGATTATGAAAACAGAAAAAATTTGCATACTTTAAGGGATACTTTTAAAATAAAATATGCAGCATAATTTAAGCAGCAACTTAAAGAAATAATGTATTCTTTGTGGTGTAGCAGAAACATAAACATTGTTGGCAACAACAAATAATAAAAGTCAGAGGAAAAGTTTGCTGTTTGCAAAATAACCTGCACTACTACATCAGCTGAACTTTATTGTTGTTGCAAGTATAAATTGCGGAAATAAACTGCAAGAGGGTGTATAGGACAGGGCCAATATAAATAAATTTTATGTTGTATTTAAATTTAGATTTTTTTTTTTTTTGTTTTTGGAGCAAAGTTCAAAAAATTGAAGTTGCAACTGTTGCAGTATAAAACAATCTTGTTTATTTTTAGCTTATCGTCTTAATTTATAAATTTAAATAGTCAAAATTTAAACACAACTGCATTATATAACATAGTTCAGAACGCGACATTCGCACAGAATGCTTAACATGTTTTCTTGTTTACATTTTTTTAACAGTTTTTACCCTGAAATTTTTTCGGTGTTCACACAGCACAATTTTATTGCTTCAATCGTGTATTTTTTTTAAGAGTACACATTCTTAATAATATTATTTATACTAACTTTATTTAGGGTTTAACATTTTACAAGTAATAAATACATTATTAAGAACGCGACAATTAGTTTATACGAGGAATAAATATCAAAAAACTACGAATTTTAATTTACTTTTTTGGGGATATAATGCAAATGAAAGTTGTGTTGTTGAAATATTTTTATTAAGATATTTACAATCATTATAATTTATGAATTAACGTGCAACATATGTTGCCCTCACTATTGTAACACATATTAGCAATATAATAACAATGAACAATAAATACAGAACGCGACTAAAGAATATAAAAATACGATGATCTGTCGATCATTATTTATATTTATTTAAAATCACTAAATAAAGAATTCAAGCCTCTAATTAAAAAGTTAGCGGGCTACTGGTAACAAGCAATGGTTTATTTAGGTACAAGAACGCGACAATAAAACATGAACAAAATCAAATGCAAAATTGAACGTCAAACATATTTGTTTGGCATTTATTTCTATTAAGTTGTATTTATTATTGTTAGAAACGTTTAAAATCTTGAGATAATAACATTAAAAGTAGCTAAGACCTTGGAAAAATAATATCGTTAGTTTTCAGGCTATTATGATAACACTTGAAAAAACCCGACTTTAAAAATTAACAAAATCAAATAAAAAATTTGCGTTATTAAAGATTTGCTCGTTCTCTTTTCACAACAAGAACGCGACATTAAAACATAAACAAAATCAAATAAAAGAGATTTAATTGAGATTTCTTAAGCTTCTATGCAACTAAATGTATTTGTTAATTTGTTCTTGATAGACAAGTTTTAGCTTATGCAAAATTTACTTTATTAAAATCTTTTTATGATTTGTTTTAACAACAATTTACTTTTGCTTGCATTTGGGATTAAAGCATGTCTAATAAATAACACACTCTAAACTTGTTCTCTCTCTAACTTGTTAAATCAATTTAAATTAATGTTTAAACTCCGACTTATACATACATATGTATGTCTTTGAATATTAAACTGAATATTATGGGTACATTATAAACCTTTTTGTTTATTTTATTTTATTTAAATAACCCTAGCATTTTTTGACTGCCTCTGCTAATGACGCATAACAACAAAATGTCCAAAAACGCCTCTATTTTGTTTTGACTTTTAATTTCCAAAATTAATAATTTACTTACTAATTTAAGTTTTTATCGACATTTTGTTTTGCTTAGTTTTTTTCGTTACCATTAGTTTTAAACAATAAATTATCACTTTTTTCTCTGTCTCCCTCTCTCTTTTTCATACTCATTTGCATTATCACAACAAAAACCGTAAGTAAGCAAAAGCAATAAAAACAACAAGAAAAAAATTAATATAATATTTGTTGCTAGTTTAAAAATAAATAAACACACGGTAGCAAAATGTAAAAACAAAGACAGCTAAAATCTGACAATACCCTACAGCCCTACAGGTTTAACAAAACTGAAAAAGTCATTTTTTTGGAGACAAAAACTAAATTAATTGCAATTATTAACCTTAATATAGAGTATTACTAAAGAAAAACTTTTAAAGAACCAACCTTGAATTTAAATTTAGTAACCTTAGGGAGTGGTGTTCGACTGTGTCTGACAGTTTGTTGGGCTTAATGGTTACAAATGGATGGTATGAGGCCAACAATAAAATAAATGAAGACCACTCGACGAATAATAATCATTTATTAAGCTGTGTTTACATTATGTGTAGTTGTCATGTGGACTGTCACTTTTTCGCATGTCAAATTTGTACATATAGTCTGAACACCGTCAAACAATATCATTTGTTATTTCTATGTGTGCAATACATATGACATTTTTGTATTTAGAACGAGTTCTATTTTCAAGCGACAAACCATCTGACATCAGCTGTTTTTATAACAATCATTTTGTGGCGGCAAAAATTAATTGAAATGTTATTAAATATAATTTATACCTAATAGTAAAACAAAAATACTAAAAAAAAACTACAGAAATTTATTATTGAAAATGGAGGGAAAAATTGAAAAGGAGTTAACAAAAGTAAGTACATATGTATGTGACATAACCAACATATGAACATGTAATTTATAAGCCGTATGTAAAACTCAAATTTTGACATACACATGAAGTCACATATGGGTAGAAAAGTGTCATTCCACATGACAAATACACATAATGTGAACACAGCTTTAGTTTGACACTTTGAGTGTGCGTGTATGTGAATATGTTTGTTTTTAGAAACATTCTGAAATTTCTTTTTAATTCATTATTATGCAGACAAGTACCTACAATGTTTTTAGGACAATTATGGTTGGTAAAAACAAAAACTTACTAACATACTTAAGTATGTAAATACATAAGATATTATTATTTAAATAATAGCGCAATTCACAATCTTGTGCAAATGGTATTGTATCATTGCATTTGCTATAAACTAACAAAATACACAGCGAGAGCAAAAATATGCTAAACCTTTTTGCAAATGCAATGATACCATTTGCAATACCATTTGCACAAGATTGTGAATTGCGCTAATGCTTTTAAACGTAAGACCACATTAGTTATAAGATAAAACTTACTTTTACACAAACTTTTTTCAACTTTTTGTTTTAATTTTAATTAATATTTTTAGGATAAAATTTTATTTCAAATTAACCCTTTAATGTACTTGCAGTTAAAACAGAACCAATATTTTAAAAGTTTTGAATATAGTATTATTGACTTTTTAGCAAATGAATATTTAAATGGTGTGATGCAATTTTTGGAAACGTTGAATGAAATTCACTGAAGTATGAATAAGTTTGTAATAAAGTAGTTGACAGCTGACAAGATGTCCTGAGTAGCTATAGAAATTAAACAAAGCAAATTGCTGAATAAAAAAAACTTTACGAAAGATAGACAAATGATGATAAAAAAAAAGAGAAATTTTAGCTATATACCAGCAAGCAAACTAAGGGAAGAGTAATAAAGAAAAAAATGCCTGATCAATAACTAAAGAAATTATAAATAATAAATACGAAGCTTTTGATTAAATTGAGTGAGAGAAAAATATGCATTATATATGTCGCGTGCTAAATCATACTAAATTTAATTTAAAAAGAGAATGCAATATTTCACTACTGCAACTATCAACACATTTTTATAGATATAGTCTAAAAGTAGTTTTATTTTTTGTCGCGTTCTGGATACCATGTTTATTGCTATTATATTGAAAGCAACAAAACGGTGAAACCAACTCTTTAAACTAAACATAGCGCTATTGTCTAAATGTTGCCGAAAAATTTAAACTATAAACATTTTTTATGCCCTACACCACCATAGTGGGGAGGGTATATTAGATTTCTGCTGATGTTTGTAACGCCGCCTTAAATTATAGCGATTAACTCAGAATCACTTACTTGATTGATTGTCCGTCCGTTCGTCCATCCGTCCTGTAAACCTTGGCTGTCCTTAGCAAATCGGCCCAATGACGGTTGGGATTAATTGGTTGGAATCGATTCATTATTTCACCTAGCCTCCATGCAATAGGTGTTTATCGGTCATAAATGTTTGATTAATGCACGTATCTCAACAAATTTTGCCACAAATAAGTTGTACAGAAACCTAATCATTCACACAAATTTTGAGCAGATCGGTCTATAATTGACCCACTTCCGAAAATCAATTTAAAGAGCATAACTCTCTTAAAAATGTTGGTAACCAAACAATATTCAACACAAATATGTTTCATATATACACAAATTATTCGGTTTATAATTAGTCATAGCTCACATACAAGAAAATCAGTTGTAAAATGTGCTTTTAAAAGTTTTTATATCGACATGCAATTTAACACAAAAAAATAGTTATATGCACAGAAGTTATGCTACTAAATTTTTGGATGATCAGTCCACAATAGGTCATAGCTACTAAAATTACTTTAAAAAATTGTAATCCTATTTGCAGATTTTGGCATTTGTTCTACAGGCGATTAAAAACTAGTTTCGTTTTTTGTCGCGTTCTATATTATTTGCAAATAAGCGATAAATCACACATACATAGTGCTACTAAGGCAACTGATAATTAAGTCTGTTTTTTGTCGCGATCTGTATTCTATGTTTCTTTTTTGCAAATTAGAAACAACAAAACTACCAAATCTACCTTTTGATATAAATATAGCGCTGTTAAATTGCTATCGAAAAATAGAAACCAACAAATGTACTTTTTATTATTTATTTTTATATTACTTTTGCTTAAAAGTTTTATATTCCTATTTGCTGATTTTTGCATTTTTTCTAAAGGCCATTGAAAATGTGTTTATGTTTATTGCTAATATATGGGGGACAACAAAGCGATTAATATAGTGCTATTAAAAGAATTAAAAACTAAGTCTGTTTTTTTTTTTTTTTTTTTGTCGCGTTCTGTATTCTATGTTGATTGCAAAAGTATTGGAAACAATAGAACAACCAAATGTACTTCTGCTGTTAATAAAGCGTCAAGAAAAAGCTGTCGAAAAACTAAAACCAGAAACGAAATTGTTTAAGACTTCTTTGTGTTTTTCAGTTCAAAGGAAAGTGAATGTAGCGTTCTCTATCATGTAAATAGCTATAACCTTCCGCCCCTGTATAATATTTAAATACGCAAACAATTTTGTGAGATATAACACGGCTATTAAACATTGCTTTAAGACAAACAGCTCTTTAATGCACAAAACATTACAAGTCTTGTTGTTATAACATATGACTATGTTACTATGTTATTAATGTTTAAAAATCTAATTAATTAATTAGTTACATAAAGAAGGTGTAAAATTCACAACAATTTGTGTAAAAATTCACATTTTTCATATAATGAAAATAACATAAAGGGCATTCAGTTAGACAAGCAAAAGTTCAGCTATAATAAATAAATAAATAATAATGTTTAAATAAAGAATGTACGTATATTTTCAGATAAGTTAAGATAAGATACTAGTTTATAGCAGTGATCGTTAATTTATTTGTGTATAACACGAATGTCTACGAAGCTCCCAAAAGTATGAACTAAAAACCAAAACTCATTGTCAATAATTGGACAGATTACAACAAGAGTAACGTGACTGGCTGACTGTTTCATTCATCATTGCACAGCCAGCTAAAGCCAGAATCTTGAAATTCGGGTATTGGACTCCTTTTACATCTAGCTAAGATCCACTAAGAAGCGATCTTTGGAAATTCAGATGTTAAGGGGAATATACTGGGGAAAAAAGCACATTGTGCATCTCCAAAAGAATAGAAAATTAAAGTCTGTCTGCCTTTATTTCAAAAAAGATAGGATAGGTGTATGGTACGTTTTTGAAATTCCAATAGAATAGATCTAGATCTAGAAATATTATTTTCTAATTCCATCGGTAACGATAATTTACTGGTTATTTTGTATTGTGGATCACTTACATGAGTGCTATCAACTATTATGGGGCTATCGTAATAAAATATTGTACCTATTATTTTTTTGAAGTTTTTTTTTTTTTTTTTTGTTTAAATTTCATCTCATTAACAACATTTACAAGAATTTTATGGATATTCCAGTTATTCCAAAATGTATACGGAGGTGTCACGAGACGGAAGATAATTTTGCAGCGTGTAACGATGTGACTTAACACACAATAAAAAATCGAAAAAAAAACAAAAATTGATTTTAGATTTTTGAAACCTCAAAATTGTCTCCGGTGTATACTCTGCAATTATTCTCGGAAGTGGACATTGTATGAGTATCCATGTCCAATTATGGACCAACTTTCACAAAAGTCAGTAGTATAATTTTAATATTATAATTTTAACATACTGATCTGTGTTAAATGTTTATGCAGGTTAATAAGTATTCGGGAGTAGTCCTTATTAAAGAGCTATTGCTGGCCAATTATAATGAAATTCTGTACGAGGATTTATATGTACAATCCACATGTATCTAAAATATCAACTTGGTAGCAATGTTTATAAAATATTTATGCGCATTTAAGTAATTTTCGGAGGTGGTCTTTATATAGGGCTATGTGAAAATATGGACCGTTTTGAGATTTCCATTAGCATGAAACTTAATTTTGCAGAATTTTATACCATAAAGTCATATACCGGAAAAACATTAGTATGGGGGCTATGAGAAATCGTGGATCGATTTCTACCATTTGCAACAGGACTTGTCCTTCTATAGTAAAAATAAAATGTGCAAAAAAAAATATCTGAAAAATATCGAGGTAGTCTGAAACTTTGGTCTATAACTCAGATCCTACTAAACCGATTTTGTCTATTTTCAATGGCAAACATTTCAGTGAATGAAAGAATATTTGGTAAAATTCTTATTTTCGAAGCTCCATCGTGCCTTCAACAGACGGATGGACATCGTCTTAAATTCTTGCAAGGGACTAGAATATATGTAGACTTTTTGGCTCTACGACCAATATTTTGATTTGTTACCAACGCAATTACGAACTCTTTTTGGTGGTGGGTAGTAAAATGAGTGATACATCCGGCTTAAATAATAGAGAGCAGAAATCTTTTTTTGAAATTCTAATAACAATAGTTATAATATTAAAATAGTACATCTAAATAATTTCATTACGGGGTACCGTGTTTTAGCTAGTAAAACATATTTCAAAATTCCCAACAACTGTATGAAATTTTATATACAAACTTCCGAAAATTTGATTAGTTTTATAAGAGATAAATACTTTATACATTTATTCCAGCTTCTTCCACCTTCCTTGAATCCCACTAATAAAATCTGTTCATTAAGCAAATGTGCAAAGACTGAAATCTATTTTTTTTCTCTTTGTTTTCAATTACAACTCGCTCACTCACTCACCTTTTCAGTGTTGGTTTGAAAATAATAAACCAAAACAAACATCCAGATAACACTAACAAATACAATCAATTTGACGTTGCGACGCATGATGACGACGATGATGATAATGGATGTTGTTGCTGCTGCTGAAGATTTTGCTTGCTAATGTTGTTACAGTTGATTAAAATGATTTTGTAGTTTCGTTGCTGCTGCCGTTGCTGAGTTTGGAGACTATATTGTGGTTAGCAATGCTGAATAATTTGCTTTGGATTATTTTTTTTAGTTGGTCAGATAATTTTTTTTTTTTTGGCAGTTATTTTTTACATTCAAATTTTTCATTAACACGTTTTTTAGATTTTCTAAAGAAATGAAAGAGAGAGAAAGAAAAATATTTGTTAAATTAAATTTTTTTGTCAAATGTTTTTATTTTAAAAACGCTGTTTTTGGTAAATTTTATTTTTTTTTTTTACTCTGGTGTTATTTAATTAAATATTTTAATTGAATTATTTGTTTGTGTTTAATTTTGTGTTATTTACTTGTTGTTTATATTAGTCTGGGAAAATTTTCTTTAAATTAGACTAAAATGTTGAAATAGTACTTTTCATTATAAACAGTTAAAGATAACAAGAAGTGGGCGTTTGTTGTTGTTATAGTACTTATTAAGATACACTGTGCTACCAAAAATTAAAAAAGAAAAATTCAGTAACATTAAATGAGTTCAAAAGAGTCACGAAATATATGAAAAGAACTGGTTTTAAGTAAACTTTGACCTTTTATATCATAAGCTTTTCCTAACTTTTTGAGAATTTGAAAAAAAAAAGTTTCAACTTCAGTTGACTTTAATGAAGGTATTGGCAAGTTTAAGTTTAAACAATTAAATTAAATAAATCTGATTTTATGCGACCTTTGACCTTTTATATCCTAGTTATGATATGAGAATATATTTTAAAATTTTTATATAATTTATATGAAAAAATATTTTATAACTTTTTAGGCTGTAAAATTAAAGTTTTAACTTAACAAGTTTAAGCTTAAATAATTTTATCAAATTATGTTTAATAGTTTAATTTTATTAAAGTTTTTACCTAATTTTTCTTATCTAACCTTTTTGGTTTCAATTGTTCATTCAAATGTTTATTTTTAAATTTTCACTTAATATATTATTCACTGACAGTAGTTTAGTTATCAGCTAACCACTTGAAAAGGTTCCTCATACAAAATTATATTTCATATTTCAAGTACTAAGATTTATTTTTATACCACCACTTAATGACATAGGCTGTCAAATACTTGAAAATTTTATTTGAAAATTATTAACTAAATTAACAGACAATTTGTTTATAACAAAGCAATTTGTTTTCGTTTATAAAAGTAAACTTTTTATGCTCACTACTACTAGTAGCTGTAAATTTAAGTAAAGCATTGCCTACTTTAAGGTGGAAATAAAAATATACATAAATAAGATATAAAGATTTTATTTGTAAGAAGGGATTTAAATGAACAACTTAAGTACTTTATAATTGAAATTAGAATATAATTCAAATACATTCTTAAACAACAATATAATAATAATAATTTGGTCTTCAAATAGACTTTAAAATTTTATGTTAAATATAAAGAAATTCCTTAATTCTGTAAATATACCCTCCACTACCATAAGTAGTGAATAAGGGTATATATAAGTTTGTTATTCCTTAAGTAACACTGAGAAATACTCATCTGAGACCCAACAAAGTATATATAATTGATCCTTACGAAATTCTAAGTCGATTGAGCCATGTCCGTCTCTCTGACTGTCTGTCTGTCTGTGTAAAACACTCTCACGTCCAAAGCACACAACCGAAATCAACAAGGTTTACAAAAACCGCTTATAGTTCTCCTAAGCAGTTTGGTATAGAAAATCAGTAAAATCGATATAGTAGAACCAGAGTTATGGATCAAAATGTAAGACAACCTCCATAAAAAATTGATAATTTTAAACATTTTTCTTGCTATATTTTTAAATATATTGCAGACAATACTATGAAATTTTGTATACGTTGTTATTATGATAAAAGAAGAAAGTGTGAGGAAAATAGTAAGAATATGTCCATGATGAAATCTTCCCGAAATATTGCTCAATTATACAAAAATGCCTATAAAATTGGAATATCAATACAAAATTTAACAGGAAGAAGTTGCATGCAAAAACAAATCGCAAAACGAAATTTTTTTTAGTTCGGTCCATGTTTGACCATAGACCTCATACACAGTCCACTTTCAAAATTCACTTAAATGCATATGTAGTAAAACTGATATAAATAATGTTAAACGTCTAAAATTTGACAAAATTAATCCTTATAGGTAAATAAATTGTTGTACTAAATTTTATGGTGGTCGGCCCAGAATTGGTCATAGCTCCCATACAAGGACCACATCTGAAAAAGACATTTATCCCTATATATATTGTATAAATATCGGTACCGACTCAAAACTTTGCACAGATCATTTACATATGTATATACAAAAATCATCCCACAAAATTTTGTGAATTTCGGTTTATTTTTAAATGTATGCCCCATATTAAGCCCTCTTCCGAAAATCACTTTAATACTCATAAATCTCAAATAACTCTGTTGCCACAATGAATATTAAATCGATAACAGCCTTAAAACTTAAAGACCCAAACCGTGATTAACGAAATACAGCTACTATGTAGCCAAAATGTTATTAAAAATTTTCATAAGTGAAACTATAATTTTAAATCGTGATTGTCAGCACAATCTCTCCAATATAATTTTTTAGTCACAATTTGACGTTAATGATTTTCATAAAAATTCTTTGTTTTATTTTATTTTAAAAAACAAAGTTCTTGTTAAAAAACAATACTTCTGACCCAGTTGAATTTATAGAAGATGTTAGCAGTGCGAATTCCTGCAAATTCAAGAGTATTACATAATATATTCTCGACGTCGAGAGCGCTGTTGCGAATGTTAACTCTTTCTAAAAAAAATGTATGAATTCGCTCGTATTTTCTCAAATTCGCCACTGTTACTACCGTGTATAAAATTGCCAGAGTAAATTTCATTAACATATATCCAGTCCTTCAAGAACTTACAAGGTATTTCTAAAGATAAATATTGCGGACCGTGTAACAATTTAATTACTGACACAGACCTTCCAGAATTGGTCCCAAGATCATGAGATTAATTACCATTGGTTTGAGGTTATTTTAGGTCAAAAGTCTATAATTATCAATCCATAACCAACTGTGTTCAGTAGGAGGCCATATTTATACAAAATGATTATGAAAAATATCCGACAAAACAGTGCGCAAAGCCGTGGTAGCCATTTGCCCTACAAATCCCAAACCTGCCTAATTTATGTTGCAATAAAAAAGTAACAATATATAAATATAAATAAATACTTTATTTTATATTTTAAATAAATATTGCCTTAATATATTTTTTCTTATTTCCCTAAATATATCTAGAATAAATATGCTTTTTTATTATCTTTGTGTTTTAACACGTACATTTTATGACTTTTCTCAAGGATTACTTTAATTTTTTTTTTCCTAAAGATAATAAAATCATTTTATGATTTATTGAAATTTAAATTCATATTTATCTCTCAATTGTGTTGAAATTACAGCATACTCTAAGGAGTTTATACTGTTAATAGAATATTGCATACTTTATTGTTGTACAGACAATATTCAAAAGTGTTTAAGTTTCAGTTTGTGCGTTCTTTTCTTACTGCTTAAGTTATTTATAGAAAATGTAATCAATCAATCAATCAAGCCAAAACAAAAATGTTGAGAAAGAAAATTATTTATGAAAAGCAACAAATCTCTAAAGTATTAAAGGCAAAACGCTAAATAATTTAGAGTTTGGCAAGATATTGCTTTTAAAGGAATATTTTTAATAGTAAAAGTAGAAAATTTATTTAAGGAAAACTGCTAAACTAATTTAATTTCTTTCTAAGTAACTTTACTTACTATATCCTTGAAATGTTTATTTAATTTATTACAATTTATAGAAAATGTTCCTTTAGTTTGTCACTTGTTCTATTAATAAATAACTCATGTCACTGATGTTTGTTTAATCTGTTTAATTTCTTAATTTTACACACAACATACGCAAAATTCTTCTTCAGTTTTCTTGAAGTTTATATGAATTTTATTTAGATCTTCGTTTGAAAATAAACAAATGTTATTTTTAATACAATTGTTGAATAATTATTACTCGCACATGAACGCTAGCACACAACACACCACTTGTAATTAAAATTGTTTTCGTTTCAAACATGTTTTTTCTGTTTCGAATACAAGTAGATACAACACAAGCAATAACTAAAAAATCTTGAACATGATTTTGAAATTAAACATTTAGTTCAATATTTCATGTTATTTAAACACATTATTTAGCCGAAATGAAAAATAACAAAAATAACGAAAAAATATATAAAATTTATTAGCAACAAATAAGAAATTATAGTCGGTCAAACCCGACCATATAATAGCCTACACCCATTATATGAGGAAAAACACTGATTCAGAAACCTATTATGGACCGGTCATCTAACAATTTCGTGCTCAGACTTCTGTGCATATAAATATTTATTATATTATATGATTATTTATCTGATTATTCGACCTTTTTAGTTATTAAACAATTATATTTTATTTTCGAGATTAAGGTCTAATATTGTTTTTATTTCAAATTTATAAATACTCAAGCTCGAGGTCAGTATTTATAAATTTGGGATCCTACAAAGAAAAGGTCGAATATTTCAAACTTTTATTGTTTTTATTTATTCTGATATTTCGCTACAACAATGTGTAGCATCTTCAGCATCATCTTTGTTTCCCTGAAGATGCTACACATTGTTGTAGCGAAATATCGGAATAAATAAAAAATAAAAATAAAACAATATTAGACCTTAATCTCGAAAACAAAATATAATTGTTTATTATGTGAAATTTTATCTCGTTATAAACACTTTTTTAAAGTGACTTTCGAGATGGTTCTTATATGGGAGCTATGACTAATTATGAACCGATTGTTATAAAATTAGGTTTCTGTATATATGAAATTTATTAGTGGTGAATTTAATTTCGATACCTTGATTTTTAAGAGAGTTATAATCGTTAAAATTATTTCGGAAGTGGGTCTTATATGGGAGCTATATTCAGTTATGGACCGATCTGCACAAAATTAAAGAATGTGATTAAGCTAAATGAACAACTCACTTTCATTGAATACGTGCATAAATCAAATGTATATAATTGATAAAGCTCTATTTTAGCAGGACATTTATATGGGGCTAGGTAAAATAATAGACCAATTTCAACCAAATTCAATTCCAATCGTCCCTGAGACAGACAACCAGACAGACGGATGCATTATTAAATCGACTCAGAAAGTCATACTGAATCGATGGAAATACTTTAAGGTTGGTGTTGAACTAACATCAGGACAAATCCAATATACTCTCCCCACTATGGTAGTGTAGGGTATAAAAGCAATTATTCTATGGTAAACAATTTGATGCACTTTCACACAAAAAACTTATAGACACACACATACATAGACAAAGTACTTTAATTTGTTTTGAAAAGATTAGATAAAAACCGAAACTAAAATTAAAGAAAATAAAATTTTGTAAGGTTTTATGATTATTAAATTATTTTTTATATAGTTTCTACTTTTGAAATTAATAACTATATAATAATTAATTGGAGCATTAATAAAAAACTGTTGGAAATTAGACAAACTTGATATTATTTAAAAATACTGCTACTGACTGAACGCGACCATTAAAAACATTTAATTTCACGCAAGCAGGGATCAACTCAAAGAGAAAATGTAATCTTTTTTGTAAGTCCGTAAAGAAAAAAAATGTTTAAATGAGTAAACATACATTACAATAATTTCTAGAGTCTAAAATCTAGACTGTACAACATTAAGAACATACATTTCATACAATTTGAAACTCATTGTCTTTCTAAGATTTAAATATACATAGTTTGTACTTGTATATGTCCCAGAAAGAGCGTTCTGAAGCGATCGAAAGAAATAGTAGTAGGACGGAGCAAGATCTAGATTATAAGGCGGGCATGGTAAAACATCCAAACCATATCTTTCGAAATTTTTTTAACAGGTATTGCAACATGTGGTCGAGCGCTGTCACGATGGAATATTACGCTTTCATCTCTGGCCGCATATTCGGTCAAAACTCTATTCAAATGAATCAGTTGCATTCGATACAGCTTCGCTGTCAGATTTTAGCAGCTCATAATGCATTTTGTTGCCACTAAATACAGAGCATTACCTTAGCGCCATTGATATTTTGCTTTGGTGTCGATTCGACAGGTTGGCCTGGCTTTACATACTATATCTTATGCTTCAGGTTATCGTAATTAATCGAGTTTTCATCGGAAATAATGATTAGTTGCGAAACTGATTTCCTTGCATCGTCTTGCAGCTTCAATTCAAGTGGTACTCAATTTCCCTGCTTTTGTATAAATTCTGCTGCATGCAAACGTTTTTAAATTGCTGCTTGAGTATGTCCCAGTGGTTTTGCAAGCTTTCGTTAAGTAATGCCCACAATTCTTGGTCTTTAAACTTTTTTCGCTGGCCTTTAACTTCCGATTGATACCGATTGAACGCATACACCATAACCTTAGGTGAATAAGCTGTTTTATTCAGTTTGTTGGCACATAATTTGACATTTTCGAAGCAAAAAACATTGTTCAAACTCAAAATATTCAATAGCTAAAGCTGGATTCACCCAATTTGTTCCGCACAAAAAATTTGTCCGGAGAAAATTATTTTAATGAGAGTTTTTTGCAGCACGATTCGAACGATTTTTCTGGGAAAGCAAAGCTGCATAATGTAAACAAAATCTATTAATTTTACAAGTCATAATACTGCGGCCATTGATTTATTTTTCTTTGGTTTTTAAGTGTCAAAAAACAAGTATTAAATTATTTTATAGTCTAACAAACATAAACCATTTATTGGAAAAATGTACGTTTTAATATATTAAAACTAAAAAACAAAAAAATTTTCGTTTTTTTAACTTAGAGCTTATTTTATGCAGTCAATTTCTACTGTACCGATAGCTCAATGCGATCCAAAGCACAAATATTTATTGACACAACCGCCAGACCTTAATGTTATGGAAAATTTTTTGTAAATTTCTTGAATCAGATTTAGAAAAGGCGCTACTGACAGAGTGTTCGAATATTTCGCCGAGTATTACCCGCAAACTGGTCGCATCTTTGTCAAATCGCCTTAAATCTGTTGTAGATAATAAAAGCCAACACACCAAATATTAAATCGTGTAATTGCCAATTTTAATTTCAAGTTTTTGAGACCCATACGCATATGCATAAACTAAGCTGTGACGTGAAAAACGAGTTTTTTGTTTTTTTTTTTTTTAGTTTTAATATATGTATTATTAAAATGTAAATTTTAGCAATAAATTATTTTTGTTTGTTAGACTATACCATTATTTCTTTTAAATAGCAGCAATTTATTTGTTAAGTTCCGGTTTGTTTTCTTTTTATGGAGCTTTGGAAAAAATACACGCCATAATATAAGCTATGAGCCACTGTAGTTTGCTTAAATAACGTCACAATTCATTTTTCTTGTATTTCGCATTGGATGTATGTACGCTCGAATATTGACGAATATATGTTATTTAAAATAAACTTAAATTTATTAAACAAGTTATTTTTTAAATGCCAATTTAATAAAAAAAAAATAGCAAATAAGTCAAGGCCAACAATAATTAATTCACATTTTAAAATAAATAATATCTGGATTTGTAGGGAATAGTTAATTTCAGCATATATTTACAATTTATCTAACACAATAGATTCCGAAAAAGATTATAATTAATTCAACAAACTTCACAAAATTGTTTATACTGCGTTTGTATCTTTATTTAATATTAAAAGGTCAGGTTTTGGTCTATTAAGTTGCTTATGTAGTTCCAAATTGTTCGTATAAGTAGCTAATTTAAAATTCAATATTTTTATGTATGTATGTACTCGTAGTTCCCTCTTAAAATGGAAGTCTATTGTTAGCCAATTTATCACATTCGTAATGTAATTCTATTCGTTTTCAAGCACTTTATTTCGGAAACCATAAAATTGAATTGACAACACTGTTACCAAATTTTAACAAACTTAAATTGTTAAAACATTTTGAAAATAGCATAATCAAATTGAAAAAAAAACACAACTTTTTAAACTGATTTTAAAATTCTTTTAATGTTCTTTACTCATTTCACCATTTATAGCAAATATGTTAGTAATTACTGCAATTAATCATTATGTTTTAAACAAACATCAGTTATTTTTTCACGAAATAATTTGTCTCAATTAAATTAAAATTCCATTTACCAATTTGTAACACTTTTTTTGTACACTAAAAGACAAATACCGCTTTAATGGTTTTTATTTTTATTATAGATAACGATTTTTTATTTTTGTAATTTAATTTTTCCAAAATTTAAGCCAACATACACAACAGTTGCTTGGCCAATTACAGCGACTGTTGCTAGAGTTAAGTGTATTTTAATCCAAGTTAATTTTGTTTATTTCACCACGCGCGCGTTTTAAATTCAAGAAATTCGAATAACTCGAGCGACCGTTAAACCACCGTACACGACAAATACTAACGTACAAATAGCCAAAATTTTAAAGTTTACATATGTTTTATCTGCTGTTTTTAACAGCAGAGGTGCTGCTAGACTTGAATATTTATCTACATAACAAACGTTCCCAGCAATAACTACAACAACAGCACCAATTGCAAAAGTATCTAATAAATTTTATACTACCTATAACAAATAATATGAATGAATTGCTTGGTTTTGCTTTTTGGTCTACTGCGCTTGTATAAGAGTTTGTGTAAATTCTCTCTCTGTCTCTCTCTTCATACGTATCTCTTGGTCTTTCATACTAATTTGCTTGCAACATGTTGTGTTTTGTTTGATGGCACTTATGGTAGTATGTAGTTTGTTTTAGGGGGTACTGCTGCTTATTAACCTTTTTTTTATCCGTTGTATATTTTTATTTTATTATATGTAGTTGTTTTTTTGTGTTATTGACATTTTGTTTACATTTTAATATTCCTAGTAAACACGTGCTCAGTTGCAACAGTATTTTTTTGTTGTTGTTGGCCTAAAAGAATACTTGTATGTAATAATAAGTAGTTGTTGTAAATTTTAATTGGCTATTTTATCTGGGTTTTTGTTTGTTTTGTTTCTTTCGTGTGATGGGGTCACACAGTGTAATTTTGTTTAAACAAATATTTACTCTGCTGGACAATCAAGATCCTTATCTAAAATAAAAATCAACTATGTAACTATGTATCTCCTGCTATTGTTTAGTAAATTTTGATACACTGTTTTATCAGGTTTGGGGAAAAATTGCAAATGATAATTTAGTCCAGAATCGTTAGAAATTCTGTAATAACATTTAAAATGTTTGCTTATGCAGTTTGCGGAAGTATGATTAAGGAAGATTATGAGCATCATCATCATCTATTATGTAAATGTATGTTTATAATAGGAAATTGTTTAAGCTGACGTCAGAAGTATTCGAAGTAGTTCTAAACGAATGTGATCTAAAAAGGGAATCTTAATACTTGTTTGGTTATATGTTACAACCTACAAGATCATTGCTTGAATGTTGTGTAAATAAATATGTATACATATAAAGATAGGTTTCTAATGAATAAATTTCGGGCTTTTATGACAATGACCGAGAATTTAGGGAATTTACAAGAATTGGAAATAAGTCTGTAATTTTTAAACGATAAGTCCGAGTTTAAAATTTTGACCTCATAAACCCACCAGAGGCGGTGCAAGATGTTCCCAAGTTGGGGCATGACGGTTATGTGAGAAATTGATAACGATCCCAATTCTCTGTTTGTAATCCGATTTCAAGACTATATACAAATCCACTAGTCGAGTACTAAAAAAACAACATACAGTTTACGAGATATTCGGAAAAATTTTTTTATTTTTGTAGCCACCCTAGTATGACCAAATATGGCTATGGACCGATCATCCAAAAATGTTGTGGCATGACTTCTGAGCATATCACTAATAACTTTTAACAGATTTATGCATGTTAAAGTGATTATCAGAAGTGTGTCTTATATGGCTGCTTTGACTAATTACACTGTAGAACAATTTCAAACTTTTTCCAAAATTACGGTCTCCTTAACAAGAATCAATCGTCGGAACCCCGTAATTTTTTTTTTGTTGTACTGTGTTATGGACCGACCGTTATTAAACTGGGCGACCTGATTTCCGTATATATGAAAGCTTATTATGTTGAATTAATTTGGATACCAAGATTTTTAAGAGATTTAGTCCGCGTTTTCATTGTCATGTCATTTTTGTTGTCAAATTGTCCAAATTGTTGGCAATCTATATTTGCATACAATTTTCATACAATTGCCAACAATTTGGACAATTCGACAACAAAAATGACATAGTGAAAACCAAGCATTACGGTCGTTAAAGTTATTTTCGGTAGTGGGCCTTTCATGGAAGCTACGACTAATTATGGACCGATTTGATTGGGCCGAATGATTTGTATATATATATGAGACATATCTCTGTCAAATTTTATTTGGAAACCAAGAATTTTAAGAGAGTTATGCTCGTTAAAGTGACATTGGGGGACATTTTCAACCAATTTAAATCCCAGTCGTCCTGGTCTAAAAAATTATCATGATAATTGTGACCTGTATTTGCGAACAAGCTTTACATGGGACAGCCGACCAGCCAATGGGCAGGCGAACATCGTTAAATTAAGTCAGAAAGTGATTATTAGTGATTTTTATTCTTACAAATGTTAGAACAAATCCAATATACCCTTCCCACTATGATGGAGTAGTTATGTTATTTTGAAGTCCAATAATATTTTATTTTCATATACATATGTACATATTTTAAATAATTTGAACTGGGTTAATAATGCTTTAAATTGAAACACATTGAACACATGAAGAACATCGAACAGAAAACACCTTTGAATACTAACTAATATCGGGAATTGTGTAAATATGCTTTAGTTTAGTTTTTTATACATGGTTAATTTCTTTCAAATTTAAAATATTCTTAAATAATGCAATTTAATTTCACGGTATTTCCTTCAGTGTATGTATTTTTAATTTAAATTAAGAGAGTACTACACTTATATCCCAACTCTTCTACATATACCAAACACAATAATAAACACCATTCCAACAACATTAACAAAAACATTCAAAATAAAACATAAACAAAAACAAAACACATCCTCTTCCGTATAAGGGTTGTTGGTTGTTAGCAATTGTGACTGTCAAAGTTTCTTTTGCTTTTCGCCTGTTTCTTGGCATTTTTTTTTTCTCTTTGTTATTTTTATAAATGACATTTAAACCAGACAAACACTTTTTCGCAATATTTTCTAATTCATTACAAACAATATTTTTTAGCAATTATTAAGACAATCTAAACATTAAATTTTATGGCAGTTGTATTTCAAAAGCTCGTTATTATTATTATTTGTTTTATAATAACTATTTGGGTTTAATTTTTACAAAAGGGTGGCAAACGAACACTTGTTAAAACAAGTTAGCTTGAAGTTAGCCGAATCTAAAATACCCTCCACCTAAATATAATGAGAATTACAAAAACTATATCATGTTAAATTTCAACAAAATACCGGTATATCTAGGACAGATGTGAGTATTTAAGTTATTTTCGAAAGTGAGCCTTATGTGGAGGATATGGTCAAATATGGACCTAATTTATTCACAAAATTCAACAGTTTGATTTTTTCATATACACATACTATATACATGAAATGTTAAAAACTTTGGATCGGTAATGTTATTTATAAGAGATTTATACGTATCTAAGTATTTTCGGAAGTTAACTTTTAAAGGGAGTAATGGTCAAACATAGACCGAACAGAAGCAAATATTGTTTTTTGTAGGATTATATGGCTTTAAAATTTTTTTTTTTTTACGTTGTCTCAGATTTTGATTTACAATTCCGATTCTACTAGACCGATTTTTACTGATTGTCAATACCAAACTGCATAGAAGAATTATAAATGCAGACAGACGGGCAGCTAAATATTTTTCAATGTTACACACGGAATGACAAACTTATATATACCCGCTTTCACTACTTGTGGCGGTGGAGAGTATAAAAAGAAACAACAGTTTCTTGGTAATATTATTGATTTTTTTAATAAAATTTATACTAACACTTAACGTTTTAAACCATTAACACTATAGGGAGGAGGCACCTTGAAACTTTTTTTTTTAATTTATTTTTAATTAGAAAAACTTATGTTTCCGTTTTTTGCACTTAATTGTAATTTACTTAAACTGTTATTATTTTATCATTTATGTAAGCTTTTTGTTATTGCTCTTATATACATATTTAGTTATTTTATTAAAGCGTTTAAAATTTTGTGTGTGTTTTTAAACAAAAATATACGATTTCGGTGCTTACTTCCGCGTGTTTATTTCGCACCGTCAAAAATTCAACTGTTTTTCTTTAATTCGCTATTTTATCTTGTCATCATCATGCATTTTCTGTTCTGTTCTGTGTCTTTCATTCAATTTCGTCTGCTTTTGTGTATTAGTTTCCTTCGGTACCACCCTTATTGCGACAGACACAACACCACTTGATACTTGAAATGTCAGTTTTAAGTCATGTTAATATAACAATAACAAAAATACTTATAAAGGAAATAGCTGAAAGAGAGTTAAATATGAGAGGATTTAACATGAGTGTGTGTAGTAAAGCGCATGCTTACGTAAAGTCAGGAAGTGAATAAAACACTGAAAGAAATTTATGGTGTAAATAGAAGTAGTAAATTATTAAAAAATTGAAACAAATTTGTTTAAAATGTGTTTCTTCACACGA
Source organism: Bellardia bayeri (assembly GCA_950370525.1). Taxonomy (NCBI): domain Eukaryota; kingdom Metazoa; phylum Arthropoda; class Insecta; order Diptera; family Calliphoridae; genus Bellardia; species Bellardia bayeri. The sequence goes on along the minus strand of OX493265.1, from coordinate 85,887,318 downwards.
AACATTTTAAATGTTGTTTGTTAAATCAATGAAGTTAACAGCCATGTTATTACTTCGATTATGATCATTTTTAAATTTTGCAATACTTATTTTTGTTAATTTTTGCGGAGCTTTTAATAATAATTTACAAAATATATTTTTTGAAAATTTATTTTTTATGTTACTCATCACAAATAATGTAGCGTAGACTTGATTGTACCTTTAGCGTCCCTCAGAAATCTAAAGAGTAGATAGTTTAAACTTTTTTATTTTTTATTATTATTATACCCACCACTTAACATCAACACATCAAAATATTAGTCGTAAAATCAAAAAGTCTATATATTCTGGGTCCTTATAAGATTCAAAGACGATCTAGCCATGTCCGTCAGTCTGTTAATAGAGCTACGAAAAAAGGACATAGAACAATTAATTTTTTATCACACATTCGATGTTCCACGGAAATATTTAGTATTAAAAATGGGAAAAATCGGTGCAATAGGATCCGTGTTATGGACCCAAGTTTCAGATAACCTCGATGTACAAATGCCTTCCCGGAATATGGCTTAATGGTACATAAATGTCTACAGAAATTATACAAAATTATGCAATAATAGGTTTCATGCAAAGTCAAATCTCCAAACGATAGTTTGTTTGCATCGGTCCATATTTTGCCAAACAGTGCATTTTTCGGGATGCATTGGCAGTTGTTGCAATGCGACCAAATACCACAATTTTGCTTGTTTACGTATCCATTCCACCAGAAATGAGCTTCATCGCTGAATACAATTTTCTGTTAGAAATTCATGAATCCAAGAGCATGAATTTTGATAATAAAATTCAATAATCTGCCAGCGTTGTTCATTTGAAAATCGATATATGGTTAAATTATAGACAAAATTGAACATATTTAACAGCAAGATGTAAACACGAAAACAGCTGAGCTGCCAAAAACAGTCTTGTTAAAAAGAAAGTTGCTAAAAAAAAATCACTTTTTACAAACAAATAGCAAGCTGCTGAAATAAAACAAAAAAATATTTTATAAGATATAAAAAGTTGCACAATGCTGAAATATACTAAATGTTGAACTCGAATGCCGATAGTTTAATATAAAAACTACCAACAGACAGCTAAATTGTATATAATGGGTGATTCAAGTAGAGCTGCTTTTTTTAAATAGCCTTTTTTGACAGATCACGTGTGAGTCGTGTCATGCTGTCATATTATTTTTGTTTAGTATTGTTTGGCATTTCATAATGGAAAGACTTGCGCCTGAACAACGTTTATAAATCGTTCAACTTTATAACGAAAATTCACGTTCTGTGAGGAATGTGTTTCGTGCACTTCGCTCAACTTATGGTCAACATAATCGGCCTACTGGGCGTACTATTCGCAACACCATCACCCATTTTGAAACCCAGCATTTATTATTGGATAACATTCGACCGAATAGACGACGACCAGCACTCTGTGAAGACGTGGAATCATCGGTCCATATTTCTTGAAAAATTATACCGGTGCGAACGTAACCGTCAATGGCGACCGGTATCATGCCATGATAACCAACTATTTGATGCTTGGATTTGAAGCTCGTGATCTCGGCGATATTTGGTTTCAGCAAGACGGCGCCACTTTATACATATCACATCAATTAATGGATTTATTGAGAGAACACTTCGTTGGGCCGGTCGATTGGCCACCAAGATCGTGTGATATCACACCGCTAGACTTTTTCCTATGGGGATATGTAAAGTCTAAAGTTTATGCGGACAAACCCGCTTCGTTTCAGGCTTTGGAGGAAAACATCATGCGTGTCATTCGCCAGTTACCAGTCGAAATGCTCGAACGAGTCAGCGAAAATTGGACTCAACGGATAGACCATCTGCAATGTAGTAACGGCCAACATTTAATAGACATAATCTTCAAAAAATAAATGCCAAAGAATGATCTTTCAAATGATAATAAACATTCCCCATTAAATTTTAATTTTCTGTGTTTTTTTTTTTCTTTAAAAAAATAGAGAACCTCAAAATGAATCACGCTTTACTATTTTACTTTAGTTTAAACAAATCGTATTCGATAATAATGCTAACAAATTTGGAATATTAAAATTTCTTTATTTTTCTAGACCTGAATTATTTTCTGTTTTAAATTATTCTTAAATTCCTGAAAATTTCAATGAAATTTGTCTGGCACACTGAAGTACTTTGCATAAAAATAAGTTGTATTACATTGCTAAAACAATGAACTTAAGTTACCCACATTAATTTATTTTCTAACAGCCAGCCACCCGGTTGTACCCATTAACTCAGTCAGTTATCAACATCATTTGCAGTCATATTTGAATTACATTCGAAATATATTTATTGTCTTGACTGAAGTGTGTGTAAGAGCTACTGAGTTGAGTATATTTCCATTAGCATGAATTTGTCTGTCTGTCTGATTCTAATGTATGATTTTATTCATATCAATTGCATTAAATAAATAAATACCATTTAATTATTAATTTATTTTACTCATTAAGACATAAAGAAAATTATAACAATTTTATAAATACACTCTTTGTTTAATGTAAGTAAATTATTTATATATATTCTTCTTATATACAATTGCAAAAGAAAAACTTTTTCTTTTATTGTTTCAATTAAACAGTTGGATGGATGGATGGATGGAGTGTGTGCCATATCATGAACACTGGTGATGAGAAATTTAGTGGTGACTACGAGCAGTTCAAACGACTGATTGTAAAAACGTTCAATAGAAAATCAACTATTATGTACCTATTAAGTAACTATGGCCTGTCGATGGATCTAATAAGTTTTCGTGTAATCAAATCAAGAACCTTAGGATATGAAAGGTGGAGATGAGAATGACTTGGTTAGTCAGATTAAGACTTTCGATTCTCCTAATCATCTTACAAAATTACAACGCGACCTATGACGAAATAAACAAGTGACTTTCTTACAATGATTTCTTTAGATGCTATCACAACACTGTTCTGAATGTCTTTATGTCATTCGTTTTGCAGGCCGGCCTTTAGCAATTGTTCAGAATAAATCATATCGGGCTAAAATCCTTATCTTCATTGTCTACTATTCTATTAAAAATTCAGCAGATCATATTTATCTGCAGTAAGATTTGGATAATTTTAATAACTGGTGTGACTGACGTTAATTTAATGGAATTAAACCTGAAGAAATGCAAATATATGCACTTTTCAAGAATTTATGATGCTGTCAATTTTAACATGTTATGTGATCATAAACTAGAGTTGGTAAACTCAATTATGGATCTTGGGATTTTGTTCAATTTTATACAACATATAATGATGACTGTTAATAAAGCTCGTGGTATTTTAGTCTATATAAAACGATGGGCAAAATAATTCAATGATCCACACATCACTAAATGTTTATATACTTCTCTAGTAAGACCGATTTTAGAGTATGGTTCTGTTGTATGGGACCCACATTATATTGTACATATTGATCATATTGAATGTGTTCAAAAACAATTCAATCTTTTTAGTTTGAAGGATATATACCGAGGATATGCATCACTTCCATCATATTCATCAAGATTACGTTTGATAAATTTGCCAACATTAAAAAGTTGTAGAATAATCAGAATCACTTTCTGAGTCGATTTAACGATGTCCGTCCGTCCATCCGTCCATCTGGCTGGCTGGCTGTCCATGTAAAGCTTGTGCGCAGAGTACAGGTCGCAATTTTAAAGATATTTCGATAAAAATTCGGTACATGATATTTCTTCGGCCCAAGGATGGATGGGATTGAAACTGGTGGAAATCCGTCCATTATTTCACCTAGCCCCATACAAATTGGGGTTTACGAAATTGGGGTTTACCTGTCATAAATCTTTGAATTATGCAAGTATGCAATTTACCACAGATGAGTAGTAAATGAAGCTAAAGCACATCTACAAATTTCGTGAAGATCGGTCCATAATTAGTCGTAGCTCCCATATAAGGCCAACTTCCAAAAATCACTTAAAAGAGCATAACTCTCTTAAAAATGTTGGTATCCAAATAATATTGAACACAAATATGTTTCGTACATATACATATAACATGGTAGAATTTTATGACGATCGGTCCATAATTTGTCGTAGCTCCCATATAAGGCCCACTTCTGAAAACCACTTTAACGACCATAAATTTCTTAAAACTGTTGGTATCCAAATAAAATTCGACACAAATAAGTATAAAGAAATGATGACACCTAATTTTATAATAGTCGGTCCATAATTAGTCGAAACTCCTATATAAGACCCTATCCGTAATTCAATTCAAGCTCCATAAATCTTTTAAAAGTATAAATCTTTTAAAAATCGAGATAAAGTTTAACATACATATTATTTATATTCACAGACATCATGACACTAAATTTTTGGATGATCGGTCCACAATTGGTTATATCTCCCATATTACGTACATTTCTGAAAAACTGTTTTATACATATAATGGGTGTAGGGTAATATATGGTCGGGCTTGACCGACTATACTTTCTTACTTGTTTTAAATTTTGTTATTGTTTCCCTGATGGTGCTACACATTGTTGTAGCGAAATATCGGAATAGATAAAAAATAAAAATAAAAACAATATTAGATCTTAATCTCGACAATAAAATATAATTGTTTAATAAATAAAAAGGTCGAACAATCAGTTAAATTATTAAACAAATTAATATTTAGTGTTACCCAACGTTCACTGCGCCTCTATAACAATCCACTTTATTTTAAAACTTTTCGAACAAATTTTGCTATGGCAGATCCGTTTAGAAAATTATGTTCTTGTTTTCGCGAAATGTTTAATTTGATAGACTTTTCTTTAAATTTAAATACCATAAAACGTAACATCATTTTAAATTTAAATATTTAATTGTACCAAGGTGTCAAAAAATATATATGTATATGTATGTAATTTTGTAAATGGTCTGTAAGGATTTTATCCATAGACTAAACAAATAAATAAAAAAAACTACCTTCTACACTTTGGCTTGTATAGGGTTTTCAAATAAGAACTTTGTTTTCCAACATGGAATAAATGAATTAAATTTTGCCAAAACATCTCATTGAAGCATGTGTTCAGAAGGTGTGAGTGGACCATTTTAAGTCAGTTTGCATAATTTCACGAAATTCAGCTGAATTGGATTTTTGTGGTGCTATGTTTTAATGTGAGTATAAACAGAGCCAATCGGATCGGTTACAGCCTTAAAACTGAAAATCCGTGAAGTGATTAACGCAATAGAAGAGCCATTTTGTCAAGATGTGATTAAAAATTAAAAAAAAAAAAAAGTAAGAGTGATATATACGGCTATGCCGAATCTTATATACCCTTCACCTTTGTTGTGGATGCATAATTATTATATATACTACATACATACATACAATATAATATATGTATTGTTACGTTTTTACCTTTTAATAAAAACGGTGGTTTATTTCCTTTAAATAAAGCGGATTCTTTTTAATTGCAAAATTAAAGCGTCAAGTAGTTTGAAGAAAATATAACGAGTCTTTATTTATGTAAATGTACACAAACACAATTAAAAAAAATGAACACACTGTCATTTTACACACTTATATTACGGTTTAAGAACACACTTAAAGTTTTCGAACACTTTGTTTGATCAACGTCATCTGTTGATGAGTTTATTAGTTTTTTGATGAAATTTTCAGAGGTTGTCTCGGATTTTTGCTCATATCTCCGTTATTTATGGACGGATTTTGCTGATTTTAAATAGCAAACTTCTCGGAAGCATGTCTGACAGAATTATTGAACACTTGGATACCGAAGATATCTGGGGACTTCAGAAAATTGATTTCAACAGTCAGACAGACAGAGAGACTGACAGACGGACATGGCTTAATAGACTCCGCTATCTATAAGGATCCAGAACATATATATACTTTATAGGGTCGGAAAATTATATTGTGGAAATTACAAACGGAATGACAAACTTATATATACCCTTCTCATGAAGATGAAGGATATAAAAATAAAATTATTTTTAAATAGAATATTTGATTTACACACCCTACCCTTTTCAATACAGTAAACCATGGTGTAACTATACAAGGTGAGTGCAGTAGCACAGCTGTAATACTTTTTCAAGTGTGTTTGACAGTATGTAGTACATTATTTTACACAAACAAAGTGCCTGTTGTTTCTGTATTGTGTTGTATTTGTTGCCGATTTGGACTCACCTTGTATAGTTTACAGCATGCAGTAAACAATTTAATGATTTTCTCATAAATTCTTTATTTGTTGAAAGCCCCAAGTAATTGTATCAAATTTTGTGCTAAATTTATAATCTCTATAGTAACTATGTACAAAGTAACAATGTATGTATAAATTTATATCTCAAAATTTAACAATTTATCTCTATTGTATTGTGTGGGCTGGTTGTTGGTATCTATTAAATAAATTCATTTTCAAATTAGCACATTTTCCTTCACTACAAACATGAAAACAATTTTGTTTATGTTTTCATTCAATTCCACTCTAATTTGAAAAGAAAAAACCCTGAACTTCAGTATGAAGCAAAAATTATAAACTAATCTTAAAAGTAAAAAAAAAAAACAAGTTAGAGTGCTATACATATATGTATATTCAGCTGTGACGAACCTTAAATACTCTCCACCTAAATATAGTGAGAAATACAAAAACTACACTGGTTTTAGAAGAATGTATCCTTATTCAGTCTTATCAAATTTCGGAATATGAATTTTATATGAGAATATCTCACGACGAATTTAAACATACACCTAATTCTGTTTTTGCACGGTTTTTCACACGGTTTTGATTTAACACGGTTTGAAAATAAACAAATTTTAAATAGTTTTACACGATTTTATTCCATGTAGCACGATTAAAAATCTTTTGGGTTTAATTTTTTTAGGTTAAATTAATTTTTTTGCCAAATATTTTCATATCACAAATTTAGAGGAATTCCCTTTTTGTGCAGACAAGCAAATGTACTGGTCAGAGCAATTGTAAATAGCACAAATTGAGGGGAATTGCATACAATCAAATGAACTTGTTATACATACTCGTACATACATTTTTTAACATTACTTTTAAGCTTAAAGTGCTTATCTTTCTTTTCTTTAATAACTATGCTTGTGTAAAAACAAAGTGTATGTCATTTACCTGAATAGTTGTTCTAAAAAAATCATTGTTTTTCACTTATTTCAGAGATAAGAAATCGATCACCTCTCTTGCATACGATCAATGTCTTTTTTACACGGTTTTTTAGATGGATTTTCTTGGAACCAATTACCGTGTAAAAACAGAATTCGGTGTAATAATCATAGTATATTTAAGATACATGCTCGTATTAGTATTAACGTGAATTTCGGAATTAGGCCTTATACGGGGGATATCGTCAAATATGGAGATTAATTTTGGCACTTGACCCAATGTGGCAGTGAATAGTATAACAACAATATCTAAAAGAAGTAACTTAAATATTCCAGATAAAAAGAAACACTTAAATCAACAATCATATGATAGATTTAAGATTATCTTAGTCCCTTTTTAATCTAACACAACTTTTAACCGACACTGTGCCCACATATCGTCTAACAACCTTCATCACACATCAACCTTCTCCAATATTAATTAAACACTCTATAACTCCCATTCAAATGCAAATTATGTATTACATTTCATTCTTTCAATTTTGCTACATCATAAATTAATGAATTCGTTAAAAACATCCGTCCCACAACATTGAAATAAAATGTAGTTTCTAACATCTTCCAAATAAATAACTTTACAGTTGGTAAAAACGAAACAGTATCGTAAATTAAAATTGCATACAGTTTTGTTAAAAAGATAAAGAAATTCTTGCCGTTGTATGTGATTAATTTTGCAATAATTAACTTGCTAAATGATTTATTATGATAAGTCACGTCTAACTACTACTCTGACAACCCAACACACACAGCCATTCACATACTAAAACATTTACCTTCATATATATGTACATACTCGTATGTGTATAAAGACTACTTTGTCTTACTAACTGAAACTTGCTGCAATTTTAAATGTACGGTCCATCACATCAGTTGGTCGTAAATAATGGGTTAGTTATTGTCCTTAAATGCTTTATGCCCTTAATAATGATGTTAAAATTATGTAAATACAAGTACAAATTTATATACATAGTTTCTAACTAAATAGCAACAGCAACAACTCAAATAATATTTATTTTATTTCTTTGTTTTCTTGGGTTTTATTTAGATTTAATATGCATATCCAATTATTAAATTGTTTTAAAGGGTTATGCAAAAATCGCTCACAAACTGTTTAAAAAGTAATCAGCCTTATTATGAGTGCTGTTTTCTTTTTACGACAACGACTCTTTCGTAATAGATTAAAGATAAAATTCAAATCATTTCTTTTGTAAAACATCGAAATATTGGTCGTAGAACTAAAAAGATTTTATATTCTGGGTCCTTATAAGATTCTAAGACGATGTAACCATGAATGTTCGTCTCAGACTCAATATATAACGATCGTAATATAATATGTAAGAGATCCCCTGTAAAGAATCCAAAAAATAAAATAAACATCGTTAACAATACATAAATCGTGGGTGTAAAAGATTCCACATAGCCGAATATAAGCTCCTACTTGTTTGATATTACTAGAGATCATTAATCAGCACACTTAGCGGCCAGATGCCGAATGCAATATACTATTCAGATTTCTACAATTATGGACCGATCATCATAAAATTATTAATTAATTAATTTGTATATACGAGTATATGCAAGATATTTATGTTTAATATTATTTGTATACCAACATTTTTAAGAAAGTTGTGCCTTTAAAAGTGATCGGAAGTTGACCTTATATTAGCAGATGTGGTTAGGCTTCATGTACAACTTAATTTAAACATAAAAACCTAAATTAAACATTTATGATCGTTAAATCCTTATTACCGATTAACGATATGGGGGTTATGTGAAATAATGGACAGATTTCAACCAATTTCAATTCCAATCGACCTTGGGTCGTCAAAATATTACGTACCAAATTTTGAGACTTGCACTTTGCATACATGTCCAGTCAGCCAGACGGACGTACATTGTTAAAGAGACTCAGAAAGTGAATCTGAATCGATCGGTATAGGTGGGTGTTGGGCTAATACTTAAAGACATTACAAACATCAGCACAAATCTAATATACACTCGCCAATATGATGCTGTAGGGTATAAAAATTAGCGTGAGTTGTTTTGTTCAAGCGGCACCGATAAAAAAAAAAGTCCTAATCATTTTCTGACTTAATGGAATTACTTACGCGCTCTGTCTTATGTTTCAGAATCTGTGGCTAATATAGTCTATATGCCTATAGATAAGAAACCTGTGGATTATATCCATATATCTTTCTTTCTTTTGAAAACTCCAAAAAGTTTGAATGACGATTGAACCACAAATTATACCACTCCCAAAATGCCTATATGAAGTATAAGTCTGATAAGATGAAGCTTGACTTGCTAATGAATTACATTAAGAAAGCTCTCAAGTACGGGGAATATGCATTGGTACTTCTTTGGATATTGAGATATAAAAGCTTCGATTATAACGATTCTATAAAGACTTGATAGAGAGATTTCATATATAATTTTTTTTTATTTTTTATTTATTTATTCATGTTTTCTTAAGTGTTCATTACATTACATATAAAGCCCCAGCGTCCAATGGACATTTTTGGGGCCATAATCTCCAGCTACCATCTCTAAGGCGTAATTTTGTCATCTTTTAGATGCATTTATAAAACTGTTGTGCCCATTTAATATTGTTGTGGTTGCTTTTAATTCTGCCTCGATACTAGTGGGTTTGAAGGAAATTGTACGTGTGACTATACTATGTTGTTGAACTGCCGGTTAACATTTAACTTTAATATGTTTATAACGACTGGTGCAGTTTGGAGAGAATAATCTCCTCGATGAAGAATTTATGGTAGTGCAATGTTATAAAGGCTTACATTTTAAAGAGTGATTTTTAAGAGCTTTTGGATTTGTTTAAAAACACACATAAAATTTATTTGAGTCGATAAAATTCAATACATTTGCAGATGAATGTGGAAAGGATAATATTCCTTTAGCAATTCTTGAAATATCAGTAAACATTTGTTCATTTTTCATTTCTGATACCTTCGACCAAAAAGTACATATGTATATTGTAATAATATAGGGAAAAATTTTAAATAGTGCTAAATTAGTCATTGGGGTGCTATTGTCCTTTTGACTCTAAAATAGTGCTAAAAAGAGTACCAACTTTTTCATCACTGTAACACAAATCTATATATATACTTTTTGTATTCTACATATTTACTGTACATTGTATGTTTATGACATACATACATAAACTTTATGTAATTATTTGTAATTTTATTAAGTAATATTAATGATTTAATATAATACTGTTTTAGGTAATGAATGTTATTTTAATTAAAACAAATGTATTTCATTTCTAAAGGTTTCTACAAAACACATACATACACCAAAGTATTAAATTTATTTTGCATTAATCAGAATAATGTTGATTTGCTAAATTTAATGCAATGCAAAATTTAAAGTTTAAAACTGCAGTATAAGATTGAGGTTAGATTTCGCCCTAAATTTGTAAATCACTTGTGTTTAACGCACCATCTACGCTTTTGCGAACGCATTACCAAAAATATGAATTTTTGTAAATCACTACGTCACTGCATTTAGCGAACGCAAAAATATAACGTTGTTACAATACTGTCCAATCATTGCGTGGTTAATGTCGCCATTGTAAATGTTGATACTGAAATTTAAAATAAAAATTTACATAAAGCTACACTTATTTTACATTGGCAATGCTACAAACCTATCAGCTGTTCAATAATTTTGTTTGGTTATTTATCAGGAAAGCAAAAAAGATAATACAGGGTATAAATAAATATGTCTTCTACTATCAACATCATGAATTTAACGAATAATAAGTAAGTAAAATAATTCTGTGGAGATTTATAATATTTTTAATTTACTTTTTAAAGATTTCAGATGAACTTCCGAATGAACAATTGCAATTGAATTCAGGAGTTTCGACGTAGCTTCCCAAACATTATTAACAGATGCCTTTGAGCTGCCAAAATTAGGTATTCCAGAAGCCACATCTGGATGCTTTTTCATTTCAGCTATCAACAATTTAAATTGAGCTGCCGTTGTGGCTTCTTTTTTCGCCCTGAGAAAATTTTAGTAGTTTTTTATACTAAATAAATATGTTTGTATATATTTACTTACATCGTATTAATAAAATTCCTATAAAATAGAATAATTATTATTTCATAATCGAGCTGTTAATTTTTACTTCTTGATAAATTTTAGTTAGGCTCGAGTTCATTAAATTTAATTTTCATTAAATTATTTTTACTGAAGTTAGGAATTACAACTTGAAAAATTTATTATTAAAAATTTTTGATAAGCCATAATGTTTACATGTTGTACAAAAGTGTACAAAAAACATAATAAACAAAAACAAATGTATTCAAGTTTTCGAGACAAAGTCTTGATATGAATACGAAAAAACTGAAGAAAAGGAAGAAAGAAAAAAAAACAACTATGAATAGAAATTAATAAAGAATGATAATTACAGCAAAAACTTCGAACTACCAGAACTAACACTGGTTAAAGGATTGATGTTTGTCTGTTGGCTGACCGGCACCGCAGTGGTGCAGGTGGTAGAACGCAAAGAATTCTGATGAGAGAAAGTGGGATTTCTGGAAACATATGTAAATTCAACAACCCAGGTTCGATCCCCAGCCTATTCCTATAAAATATTAAATTAATTGAATAATTTTATTAATAATTTAATTCAACTTTTAAAGGCGTTAAATTTTACAACGCAAGTGACAAAAAAATTCAGCGTTGCGTTTTACAAAATACACAATTTAAAACAGTTGTATTACCAACAATGTAAGAATCAGCTGTAACAACGCAAACAATTACTTGCTTGAACGCCATATTTGCAAAATGTAATTTAACGCAACGCTTAGAAAATTGTGGCGTTGCGTTTTACAAAATTAGGGCCTTATTTTGCAATAGAAAACAGCAGGTTGCAAATTCTTTGCCAAAGTAAAGGGATAAAACAGCATTATTTGCTTAATGCTGAAAGAGGCTACGATTATTTAACTTATTGAGTTTTCAAAAAAATCTTGTGATATTAAAAAAGAGCTTTAATTGTTTTGCTTGTCTTGTCCACATTACAGATAGTTTTAAAAGTAAATTTTCAATCTTACTATCACTTTCACATTAATCAACTAACTATTAAAAATCTCTTTTTAAATTAAATATTTATTTGCTTATTTGCAATAAACCGAAAATGTTATAAATGTTAAATACATTTTTGATTTAAATAAATAGCTACAGAATTAATCATAATAAAATCAAATAATGCACCTCCTAGTGGGATTTTTATATTAATATTCATTTCATAAAGTAAATCTCCAACAGAAAATGAAATACATACACAAAAAAATTATAATAAATTGCTGTTGAATTTGGAAAAAACGATTTAAATTAAATGCAGAAATAGCAGTGTTTTTCTTTAGGCAAAAAAAAAAAAACAATAAAGAAATAAGTGAAAAAAAACATCAAACCAACCAAATTATTTCAATGAATATGAATGAAGAAGAAAGGAGTGAATGAATGAAGTGGAAATCTACCAGTAGATTTTTATGTCGTGAGTAGCACTCCCGCCTTCAATAACAATCAATCAAAATAAAGCCAAAAAATGTACGCATTAGATAAGCTTTAGCTCTGCAACACACTATTGAAGAGTGTATATGTGGGCTTGTATGTTGGAACTTAGGACTTTGAAAGATTTACAGAAACCAGCAAACCAACTAACAAAAAATGGAATGAAAGGAATAGTAGCCAAATTCCAAAGGAAAAAAAAAATAACAATTTAAATTGGTTAGTTCACACCTTCTACCAAAACAGTCGAGTATTGAAAACAGTGTGGGAGAAAACAATTGAACATGTTCCGAAACAAAACTTTTCATCTTAAAATCTAAGACGACTATGAAAATTATAAAACATTTTTTTTTAGATTTTGTATTTACATATTTTGTTTTGTTGTGTCCTAATTAATCTTAATACTAAGTTCTTAATTCTCAGCATTTACGTCCCTTACTGTGTGTTGAGTGTAGGACTTAAAATCATTTAATGGCCACAGCAAAAACAAAATACGGCAAAAAGGATTATTTGACAAAAACATAAAACAGAGAAAATACAAAAACAAAAAAAAAATTGCTAAAAGTTATTTTCTTTGAGGTTTTATTTATGTATGCACATATGTATGTATGTATGTATGTATGTATGTCCAAACAACAATAGAAATAAATCATTAATTTGTATTAGTCTCCACAAACATTTTTAACAATTTGTTTTATAATCCATATGGTCTTACTTACGGTTACAGATTAAAGCCATTTTTTTAAGACAACGCTATAAATATGAGACTGCTGAAAAAAACGATAGATGAAACAATAGATGAGAGATTAGGCTATAAAAGAGGCTACAAAAGAAAATAAAATAAAGATGAAATTGTAGACAAAGCTATAGATAAATCTATAGACAAAACTATATAGATGACACTTAGGGATGCTTATCCCGAAAATACCGAAAATTAGTATTTGTGTAAAAGCTCCAGAGAAGTATAATTGTTTTTATCTGCTTTCTTGGCATACACAAATACACAAACAATTATCTTCACTTAATATAAATCAATGCTTATTTAGAATTTTCAATAAAAGAAAATAAAAGAGATCTAATGACACATTCCACATTAAAGCACTAATTTAAAAGGTCAGAAACATTTCAAAATTATTTACAAAGTCACCAAAATGTTCCCGTGCCAGTGAGACCCAAATGTGTCTCTTACACGTCGTTCTCAAGCGTTGGGCATCTCTGTGACGTCATTGTGGCGAATTTTGCAAAAACATCTTGGCCTACATCCTTACAAGATCAAATTGACGCAAGAACTGAAGCCGCCTGACCACCAGAAGCGTCGTATGTTCGTGAATTGGGCTGAGCAACAACTTGAAAATGAATCGGATTTTCATCGAAAAATCATCTTCAGCGATGAGGCTCATTTCTGGCTGAATGGCTTCGTAAAGAAGGAAAATATGCGTTATTGGTCAGACAGCAATGCACACGTACTCCATGAGTCATCATTGCATCCCGAAAAAATTACGGTTTGGTGCGGTTTATGGGCCGGCGGTGTCATTGGGCCGTACTTCTTCCGTGATAATCAAGACCGGCACGTTACTGTGAATGGGAAGCGCTACCGTTCAATGATAACAGAATATTTTTGGCCCCAATTGGACTTGGAGGACATGTGGTTCCAATAGAACGGCGCCACAAGCCACACAGCGAATGTCACAATCAATTTCTTGGAAACCAAGTTTAAAGAACGTGTTATCTCACGAAATGATCCAGTCGATCGGCCGCCTCGGTCGTGCTATTTGACGCCGTTAGACTATTTCCTGTGGTCCAGCGAAGATTGATGAACTTCGTACGAATATCGAACGTGAAATTGCAGCAGTATCGTCCGATTTATGCTTGAAAACCATCGAAAATTGGGTTCAGAGTCTGGACATCTGCAAGCGGTGCCCGTGGTGGCCATGCAAAAAAAATCGAGTTCCATACATAATGGCATCGAACGTACTTTTACAGGAATAAAAAATTTCATTGATATCCAAAACCGTTTTTGTTTTATTTAAAAAAAAAACTTTTGTAGCGCTCTTATTGAAAACCCCGATATGTATATTTTGCCCACAAGCCTTGATTTTTCATTTTGAAATTTCATTTATCATGTTCAAATACCTAAATACCTAAAACGGGTGTTCAGAAATTTAAATTTTTTATAAAACTGCCTCTGTGATGTTCTTTACCGTGTGTGTATTTAAGTAACTATACATGTATAGGGCTATACAAATAGAAACTTTTTAGAGGCTTGGCGCTTTGCTCCTTTACAATTCTTCAATTTAACCGAATTTTTTGGATAGGGAGATTTATGCATTAAGTTCTCTTTCTGGAGCATGTAAAAATCATATTTTTTTTAAATATAATTAACAACCACAAACTGCGAAGCTTTTTGGCTTATCTGCAAAAAACACCCAGAGTCTTTGGCGGGAATCGAACCAGTAACCCTCTGACTGATAGTCCGACACACTATCGCCTAGTCTATCGGGGCACCCGTATATAGTTCCAAAGAAAATTTTTAGCTATAAAAGAAACAAAGGTACTTTTACCTTAACATGTTCCAACAATATACCTTCCCCACTATGTTTATCCGTGAAGAAGATAGCACGATATTTATCAGTTACACTTTCATGAGTGCCAGGACATTAAGACATCAATAGAAACTATTCATCTGTATATATGACTGTATAATGCCTGCGTAACCTAGGATTTTAATGAGTTAAGTTGTTATACAAGGATAAATAATTTAAAATCAAATGTATCTCATTGCCAAGAAAATATGGAAAAGGAAGACTGGTCTGTCTTGCTTGCGTACTAGAAAAATATGTCCTAAACGAATATGTTTAGGACAGGTCTTGTTAAAAATCTGCTGAGTTTCCACATAAAGACTATCATTGTGGTCATAACTGGTCACTAGTAAAGACACTCAAAGACTCCCTTACAACAACATTTGTAGAAGTTTAAATGATAACCAATTGGCGACAATTGAGAATGTTCTCCTTCATAGTCCATACTAAGAAACTGTAGACGCAAAATTGTCTGATCAACAAACACATATTGACAAAACTTCTAATGTTGATTTTGATAGTAATCAAGCATTTACTTTTTTTTTAATGATATTGAAACATAAGTAGTCGGTATTACAACGAGTCCTATGTTGGGACCTACGTAAACAATGTAACAGATGGCTGTCACTTGAACCTGAAGCAACGATCGAACATTTCATTGACAGACCAGGGAATTTTTAGTTAATAATCCAATCCACTGATATTATAAACTAAGTTCATTCTACTTTTTCCATTTTGCCTTTAAAATTATAAATTTGCAATTAATACCCTACTATTTTTTTGTGTATAATAACTTGAATGTTTAAACAAATTCATTCTTTATTGTTTAAATTTAATTTGAATTTTTCTACTTATGTATGTATATTTAATTACGTACTTAACAACCCCTTTACAGTGGCAGTGTCATGGCTACCATTTCCCATAGTGACTTTTTAATTTAAATAAATTTATTTGTTTCTTTTTCAAGCCATCTTACCAGTGACAGGGAAACATCCTGTTAAATGTATATGAACTTTCACTTGTCACATTTTAATAGAATTTATTTGTAAATTTCATTAAAACTTTTAAATGAAATTAAACATTTAAATAATTCAAGGGAAAATGACAATATTAAAGCCAATATATAATACCTATATCCACACTAGGGTATCCAAATTAATCGATTTTTCTTAAGTTTGAATAAAATAAATAATTCGAAAAAGCGATTTCAACTTTTTATTCGTTTTACAAGTGGTTATACTGCGGTCATTGATTTTTTTTTTTTTTGCTTTGGTTTTTAAGTGTCAAAAAACAAATATTAAGTTATTTTAAAATATTGTGTATATTTTTCAAAAACAATTTACACAATTTTTAATGAACAAATGAAATGAATAATTTAATTTTACAATCATCAAATATAGAAATGTAAGCTATTGGCAACTCAGTTTATTTTTTGGTCCATACCATGGTGAAATCCCTTTACAAGGTGGTGTTGAAAAGCCAGCTGTTTTTTTTTTAGTCATGTTCGTTATGTCAATTTTTTTTGTTTGTATATATACAGTGGCGAGTACACATGGAAGATGTTTTATAACTATGACTTAAAAACCGAATAAACTCTCAAATTTTTAAAAATTAAACTAATGGTTTTTATTTAAAATGTTAAATAAATAAAACAAAAATAAAATAAATTAAAATTCATAAATAATTAAAGCTCTGCAACTGTCCATTTATTCTTGCTGCCAGATTAAATGAACTTTAACGTG
Source organism: Bellardia bayeri (assembly GCA_950370525.1). NCBI lineage: Eukaryota > Metazoa > Arthropoda > Insecta > Diptera > Calliphoridae > Bellardia > Bellardia bayeri. The sequence continues at coordinate 85,870,261 of OX493265.1, read as the reverse complement.
CAAAAGTGGATACATTGCTATTTCACATAAATTTACCCTAAACTTCACATTAGCTTCAATAATTCCTACAGAAATGTTTGTAAACAATAGTCAGTTGTTTTTGACATTACAAACATGAAAGCAAAAACAAAAATACCATGTTGTTTCTGTTGCTTTTGTATTGTTGTAATCTCGATGTCAGCTTGTAGTGATTTCACCATGGTCCAGACAAAATATAAAATTAAACCAATTCAAGCTGAGAGTTGTTCGTAAAAAATATTTTCTCTGTCTCAAAAAAGAGATGTCAAACTTCTTATGAAAAAAACTTTGCCCGAACCAATATTTTGTTAAGAACTAATGGGTGAATCCCGCTTAAGACTTCTGAAATTTAAATAATAATTAAACTTATATATACAAATATCTGTTCATAAATTTTGCATTCTTATATTTAAATTTCTTTCGCGAATTTTTTTTATAAATTTCGCGAATCGAAAAATAAAATTCGAATTAAATTCGCAAATTAAATTCGGTCAAAATAATTCCTTTCGCAAAAGAAATAAATTCGAGCAATCGCGGTACTCAGAAAAACTATTCGTAAGAATAAATGACTGATGGAAGAAAAGAGCTCAAATAAAAATTTCATATAGAAAACTTAAGTGACAGCTTAAGAATTGCTATAACCTAAACCTTACACCCACTTCAAAACAAAAGTCACAAAGTATGAAATTTTTAGGTAAAAATTATTTAAGTTCTTTTCTCACTTCGGTTGGAATGAATCTTTAACAAGTCTTTAGTGTAAAAATCGTGATCTAAAATTAATATTGCGATGCTTTTTAGATACTCGTAAAGATACCAAATAAATCAGCCATATTTGGTAACAAAAAAAAAACTAAAACTTCCGTACTACGCCAAACAAAATACATTTCATTTTATTTTAAAATTTGTTTAGTTTTTATGTTTGTTTTTCATGGTATAACCATGTTAAAGCTCCTGCATCGAAGGTGTTTGCGCTGCAAGTATTTAAATGTTTGTAGAAATGTAAATACATATATGTATAAATGTATTTGTGTTGGGTCGCTTATTGTTGTTGTTTTTCTTTATAACATTCCCAATGTTAATTTCATATTTCTTGCTCTCATTTCCGTTTCCGCTAAAACAAAAAACACCCATTCACAAACACTCACACATGTAACATATATAAACACACACAAAAAACTGAAAATATACAGAAAAATTATGCTCTTTGACAGCTGAAAGAATAAATAAGACAAACTATGCAGGAGCAAAAGACATGATTGTGGAGTCTAGTGGCAGGAAAAACAAACTTTTTTATTTCAATATTTTTCGTTTTTTAATGTCGACACTTTCACTATGAATATATATGATTGCTGCAGTAAAACAAACCGAGTGAGAAGCGAAATACAGAAAATATAATTTTCCGCATGCACGTTATTTGAACGTTATTTGTTTGTTTATGTTGTAAAAACTTATAAAAATTAGGGGAGATCAAAAAATAAATTGTATAGAACTAAACTGAAAGTTTGAATTGTTGCTTGATCAAGAATCCTGATCCACAGCAACTTTTACTTTTTAGTTTATTTTTCCAAATTTTTAAAATTTTTCTTCTATGTCAAAGATTCTTTGAGGCTTTCACTTTCATTTTAGCGTTTGTTAGAAAAACCATAACCATAAGGAATATCCCTAAAAATGCAGCCAACCTAGTGCTCAGATGTATTCGCGTGTGTTTATATGACACAGAAATATTTTCGAACAAAGACATATCAGCACCCTAAACCCTCCGCCCACTAAATATGTATTGTAGCGTTTGTATGCATGTGTGCGTTACACAAACACACACACACACGCTAATGACAATGTGGCAGCAAAGTGTTTTAGAAAACAAAACTTTAACTACTTCTCAACTCATACAAATGAATGAGTATTGGTTGGTTGGTTTGTTATTTTCTTTGTTTTTCAAGACGTTTAAATGCCATAATACTTCTTCTACTAACTGCAACAATAATAACAATAACTATCGCAGCAGCACTAACACCCACATATGCAACTTTTTTGGTTGAACGGAAATATCAGAAGAAAAAAACAGAACGTATGTGGCATATACAGCAATAGCGAGTAATTTGCATGCTATCCACATATTCATACATATTTCAGAAACACTTTGTAATGACATGACACTACAGATTAACATACATTGCAATGACTACTACATACTGTGCACATTACTCAGAATTATGTTTGTAATGGCTGGGTTGTATAAGTATTTATTTGTTAAAATGTTGCCTTATTTTTATTTCAAATAAAAGCGTCTACTACAATTTAACTTTATAACAACTTTTTAGAATACAACCCCAATGGGTAATTCCCTCACCTTGATCTTATTACAATCATTAGGAAAAATGGCGAGACCGGTGCCATAAGCTTGCACTAGCTTCAAAATAGATGGAGTTTAATTGTTCACCCAAATAAAATTGAGTCTTTATCTGGAACTACGGTGACAGACTTGTTTTGGTTGAGATCCTTTTAAGAGTCACGTAGTGGCTGCGGTTTATACCCAAAAACTCGGGAAGACGGATGTTTGCTTGCAAATTTTGGACAACCAATTTATCACTAGATGCAGTTGCCTAACCAACAGAAGCATTGAAAGTAGTGGTGGCAATTTGCTTTGTGCTCAGGAAATGCATGTGTGGGAACGCACCCAGGACATAAAAGTAGTTTGGTAGCCCGAAGTGATCTTTCGTCCTTGGCAATAGTGGTTGGCCAGTGTAATGCTAGATCAGTTTGTAGCTTTAGCGATTGCTATAGGTCTAATAATTGTCCTGGGATTTGTTGATTGATTAAACTATGGATGGCAGGTATTTTATAGCCCAAGCTCTTAAGCAAGATATTCGTTACATTGATTGTTGCAGTCATGTACGAGATATTGCCAATTGTGTGTTTCTTGCAAGTTATACAATAGTATGATTTTTGCAAAATATAGGGGCAATGCGGAGGTCACCCATATGTTCAACATCGTTAAGTTCTTGGATTTTCTGTACAACACTAACTACTTTAATAATAAAACTGTTTAATGTTGTCTAGATCAAAACTCCTGCAACATGCCGCCACATCTTCTTTCAAATTCTAGACTGTTCTATTTCCTGATTAATCTTAGTTTTTTGTTTTTTTTTTTTTGATAATGGGGTGCGGAATCTATATAGATACAAATCGTGAGATTAAACTTCTGAAACACCTACTCACAAACCGCCTTTCCATTCGTCAACTACACTCATTGCTGAACTGCATATAAGTATTACGTCCCGAAATGGTAAGCATCTACGCTACCTCCAAATTTAATATGTGTTGTAGTTGCTCTTTGTGCCCACATTCTTCAATTTACGTTTTACTACGTTTACTTCGTACATAAAGTTCGAATTAACTGCAAATTTTCTTTCGATCTTAACATGTCTTCAGGTTTTAACCAATTCTTTTCAACCATAAATTTGATCGTTGTTTCTACATCTTTCCAATTCGAGTCCCTTTTTGTTTAAGTAAAAACATTTAAAAAAAATAATAAATGCGACCTTTAAATTTGTTGTGGTTAAAATTGCAATATTTTTTTTTTGTTGACATGATGTAAGAGCTCTTTCTGAACCCAAAAAACCCCTCATAAAGGACTGTTTTCTGACATTATCTAAGAGCTCTTTCTGACGGACCATTTTCGAATGTAATGATCCTCTTTTCTGAAGGTTTTCGGAGCAATAATGATTGTTTTTTGGGCTCATAAAGAGCATGAATGCTCCGGAAAAGATGTCAGAAAAGACTCTTTTCGGACTCATATGGCTTGCTGGGGATATGCATAGACACATGATTTTAAAATGAATCATTCAAAAGAATTAATTTCCATTAAAATATGATGCAATTGTGCCAAATTCCAATGAAATAGACTATTTTGTTGTTCAAGTCCACATATTTTTTATTTAATTAAATTCAAAACTAAAATCCAGGCCGTCCGGGGATGTCACCGGAACACCGGGACATTGGTTCCAAAACCGGGTCATGTCCTGGATTTGCCGGGCCAGTTGGTCGCACTAGTCATTGTGCATTACATTGTTCCACAGTAGGGCCTAGTAGGGCCTGTTGTAGTATTTCAATATTGGTTTTTATACCAAAGGGTTCTATTTGTGAAGTAGTCGCCAATTATTCGAATCATGTAATATGGAACTTACAGGGTTTCGGAGGGAATGTATAATGTGATTACATCGTGCACCGTTAAAAGCGTTCTTTATGTCCAAGGTAATGATAGCTACTTCCGCTATATTCCTCAGTGTATTAAATGCGTCTATTGTAGAGCGTGCTTTACGAAAGTCATACTGCATTTCTGATAGTCCTCTTACTCTTTCTACCGCTGGCAATAATCTATTATAGATTACCTTTTCCAGAACTTTTCCGATAGTATCCAATAAGCAAATAGGTACTTTGTTCGGTTTTGGTATTAGACTAACCATCTTCTGTGTTTTCTGTGCTGCAGGGAATTTACCCGTTCAGAGACATTTGTTGAACACTGCCTTAGTAACGCCAATCTTTGAGCATATTTGCAAGATTTCTCGCTCTGGCACTTCCTTATACTAAATTCGGTATATGTAGTCATCTCTTGGTATGGTTGCTCTTTTGGAAAAAGTACTTCCGCTATTCTCCCAAGAAGTTGGAAACATTTATAAGCGCTTCCCCATGGATTCGAATCAACTTCTCTGCAATTTGCCTGAAACACTCTTGTTTGCTTTTTTTTTTAGAGCAATTTGGAGATATTAGTTTACAGCCCAACCATGAATAAAAAATCCGCGGGAGATTTTTCCCTTTTTATTTTTTTAACATTGAATTTAAATAGGAAAAATGGGAAAAAACTTCCGCGGAATTTTTATTCATGATTGGGCTGTTAAGCTAGATTTCTTCAAAATTGCTCTTCAAAATGCTTCAAACTCGTGTAAACAGCAAAAATCCTTCAAAATTTATTTATTAAATAGTTATTAATAGTTATTAAATAAATAAATTTTGAAGAAATTTTGCTGTTTACACGAGTTTGAAGCATTTTGAAGAAAATTTTAATCGTGTAAATCTAGCTTTAGTCTATTCCTTGATTAAAGAGAATATCGAAGGATGATGAACTTAAAGTGTAACCTACATCTTCAGTAGTATACACTGCCAATATAGCGTACAGTGTTATGTAGAATACTAATGGCAAAAAACTAAGTATGTACATATGTTTGTGTTTAAGTATGTACATATGTTTGTGTTTAATTTAGCAAACACAGATAAAAATCGAATACAAAAGCATATGGCTTCTTTAGCTCTTTTAAATTTTTAAACGGATCTACTTTAAAGCCATTTACATGCATGGATAGTTGAACAATTTAGCAATGGAAAATGTGTTTTTTTTTAATTTTGACATATTTTATACGTTTACTTTGGAAACTAAAATGATTAGAAAACTGGTGTCATTGCAACTTTCAATTTAGATGTTTGTGTTGGTGTGTTACAAATTTGTAATGAATATAGTAATTGCAAAATTGTTGTATGTACACATATGTTAAGTTCTAAACGCTGTTGTGGAAAATAACAATATTTTCTTTAGATGTGCCACTCATATGTGAGTGCAAATCTTAATTTATCACATAGAAATTCTTTATCCTTTTTAAAATCCTGCAATATTACAATTACATACATACATTTCTTATCTTGAATCTCAAACTTTAGTTAAATGTTAAACTTCCTTATAAATCGTGTTACAAACTAATGATTTTTCTTGTTGATTTCCCAAATTGTACTTTGGAGTACGGAAATTTGATTTTTTTACTTTGCACCCAGTTTTTCTTAAGTTTGCAAGTAACTAAACATTTACAGACAAATTGTACATACTCGTAATTTAAAGTCATAAAGTGTATGAGTTTCTATCTGTAGTTTCTTTTTTCGTTTATTTCCATTTTTGGTTACTTTTTTTGTTGTCAATTTAGATAAAAATACTTCCGCATTTGGGACTTTTGTTAAGTTAATTAGATTTGTTAAAGTAATTACTTCAACTAAACTTTATTACTTGAAACAAATGGAATTGTTCAGCAGAGGAAAAACTAGTAAGTTTGTAATAGTGGCTAAATTTCCAATAGTTTATAGGATATGTTGGTTGTGGTTGTAAAGGAAAACTGTGGAGAACATGGGCAATATTGTTTTATCAGTTGAAATCATTTCTTAAAATAATACAGCTCTATATATTGTGGACAAATACTTCTGTGATTGTCCAATAATTTGACATAATTACTGCCGTAACTATAAAGTTTTGTAATTTCGTGTATGTCAAAAAATATATGAATAGCGACACTCAATAAAAATAAGTGTCACGTAACTGCCTGAAATGTTTTAAAGTTAAACAGTTTATCAGAGAATTTATACATTTTGATTTCTATTTAAGGCTTTCCTGTTGCAACAACTACCTACACCGATCGAGTAAATTTAGATACGATCGAAGACCTGTCAAACGAGTATTTGAACTCCTCAACGATTTGTAAAAGTGACAGGTTTTTTTCATATAATGTATTGGCACTTGTCACAGCTAATTATGTTCTTGTCATCTGACGAGATTGTGGTGAGTACTCTTTCACCAACGCTTATCAGAAATCCTTAGTCAATGCAGGTTTCTGGGATAATGAAAAATACCAGAAATCAGCAATTAAGTTGTGCGAAACTTCGATAATCGCTTAGCTTAAAATCATTTTTCTGGCTCGCCACTACTTCTGTCCAAGTTGTTAGAGAATAATTGCAAATGAAAATGGATAATACAGATCTTAGAAGAATTCTCCATTACCAAGGAAATATGAATTCATCATCTTGAATAAGCAATCAATCCCCTTGAATAAATGCTGCCTTTATGGTTGACAAATATTTGCCGAAAAAGACGTAACCACTAAATAACATACATATATTTGAACTTGTTTATTTATTTACAAACTTTTCTTATTTAGGCCAAAGCACAACAAATATTTATTTTTAATTTATTTAATTATGTTTGATCTTGCAAAACTCTTGTAAGAGTAAACAACGTCACACAAACTTGTGCTACAACTTTTTTGAGTGAATATCTGCCAAAGAGAAAAACAACAAACTGTTAGCTTAGGTTAATTTAAAAAAACTCATGTTGTTGAGGAACACATGCAGGAAAACTCTAGCGAAGTTTACAATATTGTGCAAATGGTATTGCATCATTGCATTTGCAAAAACTTTTAGCATATTTTTGCTCTACACTAACAAAATACACAGCAAGAGCAAAAATATGCTAATTTTTGCAAATGCAATTATGCAATACCATTTGCACAATATTGTTAATTGCACTTCTGTAATTATTCGAATACAACTTTATCAATCCTCATAAATTAAATAATAAAGATTACGCATTGCGCAGATCCGTTATATTTTACAAAAACTATGAGAGAAAAATTTCTTCTTATGATGTCACAAGTCAAAAATATTTTTATGTTTGTTTAACTTTTATATAAATTTGAATGCAAATAAAAGTTTTAAAATGAAGTGTGCCGTTTTTAATTGTGGAAATATTCCGAAAGAAAATAAATTTAAAAAACAATGGGCACAATTTTGCCACATTGATGAAAAAAAATTAAAAGCGTCTCATAGAGTTTGTATTGAACACTTTAAGGCAGATGATATAAAAGGAAATGTGAAATTAACAAGTAATGCTTGATTTTCACTATGTCATTTTTGTTGTCATTTTTGTTGTCAAATTGTCCAAATTGTTGGCAATTGTATGAAAACCGGTTGTCATATGGCGTCATCTATGTTTGTAATCATGATTGCATTAGACGCCATAGACAATTACCAACAATTTGGACAATTTGACAACAAAAATGACATAGTGAAAACCCAGCATAAGAGTGCTATATTCGGCTATGCCGAATCTTATATACCCTTCACCTTTGTTGTTGATGCATAATTATATTATATACATACATATATATATTATATTAATACACTTTTTTTGATAGTTTTTTTTATGAAATTTTCAGAGGTTGTCTCGGATTTTTTATTTATGGACGGATTTTGCTGATTTTAAATAGCAAATTTTTCGAAGGCATGTCTGACTGAATTATTGAAGATTTGGATCCCGAAGATATCTGGGGACTTCAGAAAATTGATTTCAACAGACAGACAGACGGACATGGCTTAATAGACTCCGCTCTATAAGGATCTAGAATATATATACTTTATAGGGTCGGAAAATTATATTGTAGAAATTACAAAGGTGAGGGGTATAAAAATGCTTAACTAAAACGTTTTGCGTTTAGGATATGTACCTTATGTTAGGTTATCAAAGCCTACTAATGTGTGTCAAATTAAACATCTGGAAGCTGTATTCAAATCTTTGAATGGTGAAAATCTCAAATACTATTAATGCGGATATTTCTCGATCGACAATGTTTTTTTTTTTCAAATAAGAAAACTAAATCAACTCCTAGCGGATGAGACAAAAAAACACAAACGGAAACAAACAAAAATAATACATTGATAATACAAAAATATAAATACTAAAATATAGTTCACTTTTTTGATACATTTTAATATGAATTAAATAGTAAATAATTAAATGTTTTATTTTGAATCATAAAAATTACGAAAAATTCATTTTTCTTTAAAAATTGCTAGAAAAAGTTATATTTTACATGTTAATTATATGGAAAAAATAACCTGTGACATCATGCGCAGAGAGAGGAAATTTTGTTTACATTCTTTGCGCAATCTTTATTATTTGATTCATGATCAATCCTATTGAATTATTTCCATTCTGCTGCTTCCATGGCGGATAAATATTTATTTAAATGTCTTTTGTAGTCTTCTAATATTTGGTCCAATTAAAAGGTTCTTTCTTGATTTTGATCTAGAAAATTTAGAATAGTTTTAAGCAGATGAAAATGAATGTATACGCTACTTAGGAATCTTTTTAGAAAAGATTTTATTAAATACTGTCCAATTCCCAATTTTAACTAAGAAAGCTTTTAACGAATCTTATGAAATAAAATTCATAAAAGTATTGATCGTACTTGACGAAGGAATTATTTATCATGCATTCAAACTTTGTTTATCCCAATTTGCTGTATCCATTTCTAAGAAAGTAATAATCAACTTAAACAATTTGACTTAAACAATTTTGAGAGAGAGATGTTTCAAATACTACAAACCCCAGTTCTAGCAACCAGAAATAACAAACAAATCTGACTTGATGAATTTACGAATTTGTAAAAGTGAGTAAAATTTCTAACACCTTTTTAAGTTTGTAAAGAAGAGACAAACTTAGAAAGGCGTATCTCATAAATAAAAATGTTATTCAACCCTTCTTTGCATAATGGTGGAAATTTCTATCAAAACATTGAATGCACTCTTTTATTTGTATTTAGTATAAAGCTAATGATCTAACACTGCATGATGATGGAAATTTACATCATATTTATTTAAACGCTTTTCCTTAAATTGATTTATTTCACCAAAAAAGAAAGAACATGCAAAGAAGGGTTAAATTTACCAAGACTTAATATTTTTCAAATAATTTTAAACTACCGAAAAGACATGTTCTTACAAATTTCAATAAACTTCATTTAAAATCCTTGCTCTTTGTTTGTGTTTTTGAAAATACCTCAGGACATCAACATTTGTGAAATGGTTAGCAGATTATATTTGTATGTATATATGTTTATTAGGCTGCAACCATTTGTGAAGAGACAAATAAATTATGATGGATATTTTTATTTCAAATTAAAGTGTGTAGCTGGATCAATAATTGTTCATATTTTAAAATGGCACACGAGACCATTTTCATATGTCTGGTTATGTAAACAAGCAAAATTCAAGCATTTGGGGTTCTGAAAATCAGGCTATTTTTGTTCGAAAATACGGCTAGAAATGTGCTTACGGTCAATGGAATACGCTATCGAAAGATGTTAACAACTAAATTGGGACCTATTATTGTTGTGGACGAAGTTATTGCAAACCAAAAATATTGACTTCCTAGCAGGGTTGGTTTGTTGATACATTTTAGACTCAGTTAGTACTACCACGAGTCATTTGATACAATTTCAAAATATTGCTGCATCAAAATTTTGTATTCCCCATGAAATAAATAGATAAATATATAATTTAAATTACAATTTGTATAATAATGAAAAACAGAGTGATGATTTTGTTAAATTGTATGAATATTTTCGAACTGATATTCATATGATACATAAGTATGCATTAAAAAAATAGTTATCACTACAAGAAGTTTTTGGTGGAATGAGAGTTTCTGAATTATTATTTCCAATTAAATGATTTAATTAATCAGAATTTCAAAAACATTAATTGTTAAGGCTCATATCTATAGGCACAAGCCTGCAAAGATTAACACACTGGAAGCTAATATTGATGAATCATGAAATACCGTTGAAGAGAGTATGCTAAAATTTGACCCAGCGTATGAACCATTTGAGCCGTGTACGCGGTCAACATTTACATGAAATCATCTTTAAAGACTTCATACATTTCTCTAAATTTTATGTGTTTTTTAATCAAATTCAAAAGCTCTTAAAAAATTACTCTTTACTAACATTTCAAGAAGAACATTATTATTAAATAAATATTAAAAATTGTACCGTGGAGGTCTAAAAAGTACATTTTATTTAGATAGTTGGTACAAAATTAAAATCTATTGTCCATCCCTGCTTCCTAGCTAAAACCAATCTTCAGACTAGCAGGCGTCTGTCGGAACGAATTTTTTATTTTAAAATAGTCAATATCTAGTATTAAAGTAAAAGCTGAAGAATTTATCCAATCGCATCCACAGTTGTTACTATTATTAAAAAATTTTTAGCCGACCGAGAGCCGAAGTATTAAATATCTTGTCAGATTGTTGCCAAGAGCTGAAGAAAACATCTCATAGGATTGACCAATTGTTGGAAATTGCAGACTAAGAAACGACAGAATGCGGAACAAAGCCTCATTGACGACTTCACCACTTTTAATTACACTTGTATCCCTAAGTCTCAAGACAATTCAAAGGTAAACTATATTTCAAAAGAAGTTGCTCTTTAAAGAACATGAACGATTGGAAACTAAGACTGAATTACGAATTGTATCATCCTTATCTAAATTCTTAAATGCATACTACGTATTGTATTAGTGAAGGAGAGAATATTTTGTTTTGTTTGCTTCTAGTCATGAATCTTAAACTCGTACCATAATTAACAGTTAAATTAAACCATAAGTTAAGGTTAAAATAAGACATTTCTACATACAAGAGTGTGGGTTAGTAAAACAAAATGAAAGCAATGCAGCAACAAAAAAGAACAATAGAAGTGCATACTTATGTATGTATGTATGTATGTATGCATGTACTCCAAATGTTGGATATTCATGTCATGCCATGAACATTTCCAAATACATACATATGTATGTATGTTTATGTGCCAAATTAATGTTTATATGTGGAAGGTTTTACACATACATACGGCTGTGTAGAAGCATGTAAAAATTTCCAATTACCTATATAATCAGATATCTTTAATATATATTTGTTTCTCAAGTCTTTGGTAAACAAATGTTTTGTTAACACCTTTTTGGAAAAAACGTGACTGTTACTCACGCCAAACACTGAACGGAAAATATGAGTTTTTTTTTAGATGTACTACATATAGAACTTTGAAATGGAATAAAAGAAAGATAATTTTTTTAAATTAACATGAAATTTATTTTATTCGGATGATAATCTTTTGGCATTCTAATTTAAATATGATATATGAGCGTCACGGCTGGGTCGGACGTAGTCTAATCTGAAGGTCTAGTTTTCGATTTTCGAAAGTGGATGGACTTGTGTCCAATTCCTGTGCACGATGGCATAGAGTCTTTCTCTACACTACTTCTTCTATACGCACTTTACGAAAACGAAAACGTTCCATAGTTAATTGCTGTGTGATGGACAATTACGTTGACTCTAAAATGTACGTATTTCGAACAGAACCATGAATTTCAAAATAAATTTGCACAATTTGGAAGCGCTGTTCAGGCGCCAGTCTATTTATGTTGAAATGTCAAACCAAACTAAACATAAAACACTTGACAGCAGACAAAATGAACGCCAATTAAAAACGTGTTGCCAACTTAAAGTTATATACATACGAGTATAAAAAATACACAATTTTTTAGAACATAGTAATTTTACCGACCTTTTTTTAAATTATTTTTAAAGCTTCCTGAACTACTTAAAAACAGAATATTAACATTTAGCTGATCCCATAAAAAAACTCACTTTATGTAAAAATTGTCACATTATTTGAAAGTCGTTTAATCGATTATGCTTTTATCAATAAAACTGCTTGTGAAAAATTCCTTCTTTAAATTCTTAACAAACTCAAGTATGTATGTACATATTTGTGCACTTATATACTATATATATACATGTATCTATGTATGTATTTAGGCTTGCGAATGTGTATCCTCTTCATACATAATTTGCCAAAGCATTAAGATGCCATTAGCAAAAAAGATAATCAACAAAAATTCTTTAAGTGTATAAAAATAATGCAGACACAGGCACCAGTAAGAAGATACTTCAAGGACGGACGTTGAGACAACCATACATACACTTTAACACACTTTTTCTGCAAACATAAAAAGAAGCCAAAGATGGAAAATAAACTTACTTATTTTCTTCTTGATAAAACGTTTTTTTTTTTTTTGAGTTGAAACCCAGCAGGAAATTTAGTTCTAAGGACAATGTTAAACATTTTTCAAGCTTAAAGTAAAGTTACTAGTAATGCCATAAATAACACATTGACAGCGGTATCACAGAAGCCGTTACAAGATTTCGGCTTTTCCTCATGAAAATTAATCATTCACGGCAACCGCATTTGCATGCGAATTTTCAAACACAATTGGCCAAAAGATGGCTAATCGAAAGCCAATAGCTTAAAGAGCGATGATAACTATTGCCAAGAATCAACTTGTTCTGCACTTGTATGGATATCGAGAGTTTTTAGTTAGCGACTGGCAGGGGACGTTATACGAATGATCTGCTAGCTCAACTAAAAAGGTATTGTTGCTTTCATTTTGGATCCAGTTATTTCTGTGATTTTAAAAAAATCATGGTAAATTTCTATCAAAGCAAATTCTTTTGATGTCGAGAACGAAATCCATCAATTAACTCTAAATTGATCGTAAGGCACGAGTTCTACACTATAGCCTATTTAAATCATACCAATATCTCGCATTCTTATTAATACCTATTACTTATACATATGTATATACTGTGAGCGTCAAAATAAAGTCAACACCATATCTTATTAAAAGAAAATCTTAATTCTATTAATATAAATAATATTATATTAGAAAATTATATTACATTTGTATATATTGTTATAATAAATTTTTGATATTTTATTTTAGTCGGGTTCGAGTTCATTAAATTTAATTTTCATTAAATTATTTTTACTGAAGGTAGGAATTGTTTTACAACTTGAAAAAATTTTTATTATTAAAATTTTTTAATGATAATTTTTCTTGGCTGGGATTCGAACATGGGTTGTTGAATTTACATATGTTTCGAGAAACACCACTTTCTCTTATAGGAAATTTTAAGAGGCAATTTTTTAAGAAGATGTTCATAAACTTGGGTTCTAAACCCAAAACCAGATGCCGGTTAACCAGTTATTTTCTTATTGAAAAACCTACTGGTTTCGAATATTTTATATTTTTAAATTATTAGACAATCTGGTGTTTTAAGGATTGGTTAACCGCTTTTTATAATTTTGTATTTGTTATGCCTGCTTTTTAATAATTTTGACAACATTTTCTTATTTTGATATCGAAAATCTAACGCCGGTTAAAATATATTGTAAAAACTTACAAATATGTATGTAACTGAACAGAGTCTGTTTGTAAAAACAATTATAAAGTTTTTAGTTCCACAACCGATTCATATTGATTTGGACATATTTGCTACGTATATATAATATGTTTATTTTTCTTTTATAAAGTTGTTTTATTAAGAATATTTCAATATCCTTTGAGGCTCCCGAAAAGTCTTTATTTTGGAAATACTTTTGACATATTTTACTTTTGTCGACAGTTAAATTAATTATTACCGGTTTTTTTCAGCTAAAACCGTATTCGAAACCGGTTTTTTAGAAAATGCAATTTTTCGAATAACCCGAAACCCGATTGTCTAAAAGAGTCGATCTTAGGTCTGGGCAGTTTTTACAACCCAAGTTGGAAACAATTTTCCAACAGGGTTGTAACAAATAATTGTGTTTACAGAAGATTGTTGGTTGGGAGACCGAAATTACCAAATGTTTTAACGTTTACTTTTTTTTTATTTTTCTGTTAGTTATTGGTAGAGAGTATTTAGTACCAGTATGAGAATTTTAATATTATTTGTGTATGTATGTGCATAATGGTTTAAAAGTATTCAATTACACACAAATACACGCATCTATATGTATATATTATATATTTATATGTATATATTGGTGTTAGTAATAATGTGTCTGCTTGTGTGTATTTGGGCTTGTTATATAAAAAAGAGCATCTGTTGAAATGTTGCTTCCGTTTCCGTTAAGTTCTTTTTTTTTTTTGATCGTATTTTTGTTTTTTTGGAAAATTGTCACGGTAAAACAGTAATGGCAGGAATACAGTGGTTTTGTAAGGTCTAGAAAGAACATCCAAAACAAAATAAACCAACAAAATATTGATTAAAAAACAAATTAAACCACTAACAACAGCATAGAGTGACTATACCTAATTTCAAAACGTACCTACTAAAAAAAATATTTTTAATATGTTCTTATTTATCATCATTATGTACCACTGTGCTTTTATGCTGGAGTGCATTTGCTTGTTTTTATTTTTTATTTCCAAAACTTGAAGCTCTTTGAAAAAACACCAACATACGCGAACAAATAAGTCTTATTTATTTATATAACAGCTTTGTATAAATATTTAACAATTTATTTTAAAAGTGTTCCTAGTAAATATTTGCGTGCAGGGATGTACTATATACGAGTAGATATATGACAATCTTTGGAAAGAGATGGGATTCCAAAAACCTTTAGAATTGTTGTTGTTGTCGTAACAGCTGTAGCTGCTGAATTTTTGTAATTTCGGTGCTTAGAAACGGCTGTCGTTAGAATTTTGATTTTTATATACTCTTGCCTGGTAGAGAGCGATGGATATTTAAACACCTTTCTCAAGGTATAGGAATTACCCAATATTACTATCTCTATGAGTTCCTCACTTCAGGCCAACCTGTAGACGATAACATATCTCCCCGCGATATATACACCAAATGAATACTCGAGATGTCTGGCGGTCGTATTGTTTACTAAACCATCCTACAAAAAATAGATAGACCCGTCTTGGAGCTGGTGTAGGATTATGTACCACTTACATCGACAACTTTGTTAATGAGAATACAGACAAGCGGTGACTGGACCGCAAATTCTGTTCTTCGAAGCAACAAGATACATATACACTAAAAGAAAACAATCTGCAGAGATTTTTCTGATGAATTGAACTCTTGGTTTCTCTCAAACCGCACAAAACCTTCGTCGATGGTCTTCATCATTGGTATCATAGTAAGGATAAAAAAAGGGAGCATCCGTCTTGAACTTGAAGATATGAAGATATTTAGTTGCGATATCGAAAATGGGAATAAGATTAAAGGAAACTAAGTTGAGCAAATCTTGAATATCCAAAATGATCTGACCCTCTTTGGCACTCAGACTGTCTTGGTATGAGACATCACGAAAGGTTCTATTGTATCTGCAGTGCCTTGGCTCTCACGATCGATTTTCGCTGTCTTATGTATCATGTATTTCGAAGTGATTATAATGTTAGCTAATAAACGGTTTTACTTTCAATTATTATAATTATTTTTTACGTACGAGTACACAAATGTAAGATACTTTAAAGTCTGTTTTCATTCACTCTTCAAACAGATATCGTCTAAAATTCGAATTTCGCAGAAAACAATAAGGAAATTAACCAAAAGCTTTAGTTCATTAGTCTTCCAGCATTTTATTTGACTGTAGCATGATGCACAGTGGTTTAGAGACGTTTTATTTTGCAAATAATTCAGTATCTCGGAAGTTTTTACAGATATCACAACGAAATTTCACATGGTTGTTGATGTTGGGGTTTCCAGATGATTTCGAATTTTTTGGTATCTTAGACTGAATGAAGTCTTGTGGGTCTTACATGTTTAACAAAAATCGCCAAAAATCTATTTATGATCCGAATGAGCTGAAATTTAAAATATAAACAATCCTTGAGAAGATCTACTTAAAGTGCTTAAGTCTGTATATTAACTCTTTTATTTGAAGAGATATGTATTTAGATTTAATATTAGAATTTTTTTAATATTGCTCGATCTTTTTGGGTTTTTTAAATATGCCGGGGATTTAAGTTAAAAATTCTAAAAATTCAAAGCACCAATCTTTTAGCAAATTCCATATTTGTATAGCCCTATATGGTACTTAAGTACACAGAAAGTTTTTTTACTATCACTCAGTAAATAACGTAAAAAATTATAAAAATAATAATGTCGCAAATTTAGGGCATTTCGATGTCTACTAATTTTAAATTTTGTTATGATATCATTTACCTTTCAAATTTTACATTAAATTAATTTTAATATTTTTCTTCAAGGAAACTCAGCATATTATAATTTTTCTAGTTTTTAATTAATTAATTTTATTAAATTATTAATCTTCAAGTCCTAAGATTTTCACCAATACCAAATACTTATACAAATTGCTTACATTTACTCTTTAGAAGCTTCACCAACTTTGCCCTTTTTCACAAATTCTAACGATTTTTCATATATTCGACTTTTTTTTTTGGAAATACCTATATATCTAAACCGCTGCTCCAATCGAGATGCAATTTTACATGAGAGCGCCAAAGAAGTATTCGTTTTTAAATTTGTATGATGGACCTCACGAACTCTCCAGGGGCAGAGCTGAGGAGGACATAAAATATTACACCTTTGACATGTAATTTGTTTAAACGTATGTAATTTTGTTGGTTTTTCACCTATTCCTAAGATTTTTATAAGTCTTCGGCTAGGTCTTTAAAAATCATGATAGCATGTGCTATTTATCTTTGATAGATTTCTTGCAATAAGCCTTTTAAAATGGAAATTTAAAAATTTTTATTACATAAATCGATTATTTTTCCCTACTTCCACAAACGTTTCAAAACCACTGACTGTGTGATGGTGATTTTCATAAACAACAATTAAGAAAGTACAGTCGGTCAAGCCCGACCATATAATACCCAACACCCAGTATATAAAAAACAGTTTTTCAGAAATGGCCGCTATATGGGAGATATTACCTATTATGGACCGATTATCCAAATATTTAGTGCCATGACTTTCGTGAATATAAATATTATGTATGTACTTTTAAAAAATTTATGGAGGTTAAATTGAATTACAGAGAGGGTCTTATATGGGAGTTTTGACTAATTATGGACCGACCATTATAAAATTAGGTGTCATCATTACTGTATAAAAGAAACTTATTTATGTTCAATATTATTTGGATACCAACATTTATAAAACAGTTATGCTCTTGAAAGTGATTTTCAGAAGTGGGTCTTACGGGAGTTACGACTAATTATGGACCGATCATCATAAAACCATATTATATGTATATATATAAGACATATTCGTGTTCAATATTATTTCGATATCAACATTTTAAAAAAAGTTATGCTCTTTAAAGTAATTTTCGGAAGTGGTACTTATATGGGAGCTACGACTAATAATGGATTCAAACATTTGTGATCATTAAACTCCTATTTCTGGAGGACATTTGTATGGGGGCCAGGTGAAATAATGGACCGATTTCCACCAGTTTCAATCCCATCTATCCTTGGGCCTAAAAAATATCACGTGGAAATATCTTCATAATTGCGACTTGTACTCTGCGCACAAGCTTAACATGGACAGCCAGCCAGACGGTCGGACGGACATCGTTAAATAGACTTAGAAAGTGATTCTGAGTCTATCGTTATACTTTAAGGTGGGTGTTGGACCAATATTTATGGGCGTTACAAACTTCATCACAAATCCAATATACCCTTCCCATTATTGTAGAGTAGGTTATAAAAATTATTGCCTAAAAATTGATAAAACAAATTTGCAAATTTGAAATCGTTGCTAACTATACATAATGTTTCATCGGTAAACGAATTTCTTCAAACTTTTTCGGAGTCCAATCTGCTAATTTTCTTCAAGAAGTTTTAGTTCATCAGTTAATTATATTTGTAAGGATTTCACTTTCCGTTTCCTTGTAGAATCTATTGATTTTGAACATTACTCAGCTTTTGTTTTTAAGTTAATTTCATATTTTAAGGATTTAATTTTTAACTCGATGAGAATTGCAGGTTCCAAATCCAGGCTAACAGCTTTTTTTATATGATTTTGAGATTATTATTATTTTGTCTCTGACAGAGGAACATTAAAAACTAAGTTTTTTTTCAACGTTGGCAATTTCTGATCTTTACCATATAAGAAAGTATAAATCAAAAGTCCACCATATTATCCCTTTTAAACCCATTACACTGAAAACACGAACGAGTTTCCAACCGTGTCGTTCAAGTGAAAATATCGCAACCTTGAGCCGCAGTGCTGAAGAAGATCCGAATTTGTCAATTTTTAAATTTTCTCAAGAATCCACAAGGATCACATGCGGAAGTTTGCATGAGCATAAGGTATTCAAGCTTTACAAAGTGCAACTGGTGCATGAATTGAAGCCATTCATTCAAGATCAACCCGGTATTTCTGGAATTCTCATTTTTTCAAATGAAGTCCATTTTAATTTTTCTCGATATGTCATCAAATTTTCGCATTTGTTTTTCGGAATGTAGTCTGGAGGCGAGATTGAGTCAAAATTTGGCTGTAAATACGGTTATGTTAAATGGAACACGCTATCGAGCGATATTATCAACTGACTACTGGAAACCACTGACATATGGCTTCAATAGCCACCGAAACAAGGAATTTATTGCAAACCAAATTTCCTAATCGAATAATTTTACGTAATTCACTGGATTATTTTTTGTGGGGCTATGTTAAAGAATGATTTTATACAGAGCCAATCGAATCAATTGCATTCCTAAAACTCAAAATCTGTGACGTGATAAACGAAATAGATCCGCCTTTTAATCAACTTGTGATTGAAGATGTTGATAAAAGAATCCACATCGGTATACGTAGCCTATTGGATTCCTATCCAATCATGGTGCAACTATACAAGGTGAGTGCAAATCGACAACAAATACAACACAAAACAGAAACAACATTTATTTTGTTTGTGTAAAATAATGTACTACTGTCAAAAACACTTGAAAAAGTATTACTTTTGGCATAAGTAAATTGTAAACAAAGTCAGTCAGCTGGGCCACTGCACTCACCTTGTATAGTTGCACCATGTATCCAATGTTCAAAATTTTCTTTACAAGATTTATTGAAAACTATTTAAACAAAAATCATTGGTAAATTGATAATACAATTAATAAAAAGTTTTAATAAACAAGTATAGAAAAGATTTTGTTGTTATCTAACATCCCCTCTCAACATAATATGTATTTTGATAATGAGGTTTCTAAACAACGATAAAGGTAACGGTTTGGTAAAAAAAAATCAGCTAACTGTTGCTTTGAAGTACAATATTTGATATCTAAAATTCCATTTTCTTTAAAATTGTTGATATGATGGTATTTAACATCTATGTGCTTCGTTCTAGCACTGAACTTTGATGATGTTGTTATTTTGATACAACTTTGATTGTCTTATAGATTGGAGTGGGTTTTGTAATTGTCATGTTCATATCGCCAATTAATCGTAACAGCCACGTAAGTTCTTAACCAGCATAAGATGCAGCAATTGATTCTGCTTGGGTTGATGATAAAGCGATAGTTGATTGTTTCTTTAATGACCAAGAACCTAATTGCATCCTAATAAAATTACGTACCAATTTGCATCTGTGAAGCATTGAATATTTAAATTAGTATTGTATTTAAAAAAAAAATTTACTAGTTTTTGCTGTTTGAAGGTAGCGAACGATATTCGTTGCAGCTTCCCAGTCACATTTGCGAGGTGATTCTACTCTTCTACATAAAATGTAAACCGCTGCTGCTATATCCGGTCTTGTTGTAATAGAAATATGTAATAACATGCCAAGAATGGATCTGTGTTTTTCATTATTTGGGAGTAAATTTTCTTCATCGGTAAATTTTTACAGATTCAGGATTCATTGGTAAATTACTTGGTTTAACATCTTCTTTTTTCTCCTGTAGATGTAATGAAAAATCTCCTTCAAAATTCCTTTCAATTTGAATTTCTAAGTATGATGAAATGATACACAAATCTTTAATTTCAAAATGCTTATTTAATTCTTTATAAATTTACAAAATTGCATTATTATTAAAATAATGAAAACCAATTTTAATTAAAACTTCATTTTGCAGCTTGTTTTAAACCATATATAGATTTACAAACTAAATTCGCATTAACTTCTTGAATGAAACCTTGTATATGTAGCTGTGTTGTACATTTGACCGATATAATTTTTCAGTTATTTTATTTAATTTTCAAACCATTTGAATGATTTTCATTTAAATTCTGTGTTTTATTCTGTTTTAAGAAAAACAAAGTTCTTGTTTTTACAAGCAGATAAATTAGAGAAGGCTATTTCCGATAAATATTATGACTTTGGCACCAATTTAAGCCAAAACCGTATACATATTTATTGGGTTTTATTATTAACACAATTATTTGTTTATAAAAAAAAAACACACTACATACTCGTGCACATTCATTGGCATTCATTTTGACTGTGATTTATGTTGTTGAACATAAATTTGGGTGACTTGTCGTAGTCCTCGTTGTCGTCGTCGTCCTTGTTGTATGTGTTTTTTATACTTTCAATATGTTTCCCTCTTTTCTAAAACATGACAATGTTGTTGTTCGTGCTGTTATTTTTGTATCCTGATGTTGTTTCTTAAAATCTTATTTTTCCTTTTGATTCTATTGAATCAGATGACAATGGTTCTGGTGTTGCTATGTTGCTGCTACAACTGCGCCGACATACTCGTATGTATTTGTAAACAAATGTAAACTATGTTTTTCATTGTGTGTTACCAGAAGAATTAAAGCAAAAAAGGAATTTATTGATTCTCGTTTTTTCATTATTATTTTTATTTTTGCTTCGTTTATGTTTTTTACAGCAAATTTATTCTATTTAGTTTATGTAAAGTCTCGATCCCTTGGTGTTAAATTCCTGGGAAGTGTGTTTACTTGTGACTTTTCTAAATTGCCTTTATACTCAAATACAAGTGTGTGTACAAATTGTTGGTCGTTTAGAAGTATGTTTAAGCAAATGTTGAGTTTTATTTGAGTGTTTGTTTTTATGGTTTTTCTGGTGAAATGTGAATCATGTTCTTTTTTTTTGTCTTGAATTTTTTCCTTGCATTTAGTTATTTCATTGTTTTCTTTTTGTCACTTAAGTTTTCTTATGCAAAATTTTAATTAAAACTTATTTCTAAGTTATTGCTTTAAGTTATTTGACTTTTTGTTGTTGTTTAGCTATGAAACATATTGAAATCTTAGTACTATTAGAATTCTAAGAAAGTACTCAAACTATAGCAATAAATAAGAGGGACACAATGTACACATTGTTTTCATTTTTAATTTGAATACAATTTAAATTATCTTTAAAACGAGTAAAACCTACAGTGTGTTGACTAAATAAAGATTTGTAACATTTAAATATATGTATGTAGGTATGTATCGACAACTATACCTACATTTTTTTTTGTATAAACTTTAACTCCAGTCTTAAAATAATTCGTCCATAAATGTGTGATACTAATAAGCTATTTGAAATGAGTATCATTCCACTTTAAATGCTAGGAAATGTTTTATAGATTTTCTCCCTTAATATTGTATTAAAAAATAGAAATTTACATTTCTAAGACCTACTGTCAAATAATAGTAGTTTTTTTTTTTATTTGTCCAACTTTCCAAATTTAACTTTTAAATATTTTGCTGTGTCAAACAAACTACATCATATTAAATTGTTTAGTTTCATACCAAATATGTTTCAAGTTCCATTATAACCAAAAAACCAGAAAAACTCTACAATTGCAATAAAAAACTTTAAGGTTTATATTTTTTTCTTTTTGCTGTTAGCTGTTATTTTGTACAAATACATCTAACAATTTATCCTTACGATAACAAGTAACAAAAACAATATTAAATGAATATGTAGAACATAATACATACGTCAGGATTTAAATAAACTTTTTGATTTTCACAATTAAGAGAGAAATGTTTTTGCAGCAGAGCAAAAAGAGGATGAAAATATTAGACTGAAACGAAAAATTAAAGATTACTAAATTCGTCTTTGTCGAAACTTATATACCCTTCATCTAAGTGTAACTTTAGCAAAATTCTGAAACTTATATCGGATATAGGGATGTAGTTTACATGGTGTAAACTGTAGTTTACATAGTTTCAACCGTAGTTTACATAGTGTATACTGTCGTTTACATAATGTAAACTCCATTTTACATACTGTAAACTGTAGTTTACATAGTGTAAACTGTAGTTTAGCTATTGTAATCTGTAGTTTACATAGTGTAAACTTTAGTTTGCATACTGTAAACTCTATCTACTGTAGTTTACATTGTGTAAACTATCTGTTATACATGGTAGAGAAGTCTACGTCTGAGACTTAAAATCACCAAACTATGCATAAGAATTATGTACATATATTCCACTTTCAGTCAATTACTCTTCCATCTCTATCAAGTAAATATTTACCAGTCTGTTTTTGCAATTCCTTATTAAATCCGCAGTTAAGACCCCATATTTTATTTACAAATTTTGAAATTAAATTAAAGTTTAAATCTCTTTTAAATGAGTTCATAATAAAATATACGGAAATGAGAATAAACAAATGAGAAGTTCTTTTTGCCAGCATAAAAATGCAGTACGGATTTTATTTTTTTTTTTAAATCTGTGTGTAATTTTGTTTCTTCCTGTACCCTTTTTCAGCATGTAACTCTTTACTATTTTTTTTATGCATTACAAAGCATGTACTTACATAGTTTTTTTTTTTTTTGTTATTATTTTTTTGTTTTGTATATATGTATGTACTGTATTATTTTGTTTTTGTTTTATATTTATTTTAATCCTTTTCGTGCTTAAAAGTGGCTTTATTTAAATATTTTATTGTTCATGTTGCATGGAAAATGGGAAAAATGAATGTAAAATACATGTATTCATAGTTATAAGCGGTACTATCTACATACATCTGTTGTTGGTTTTGTGTTTATTATTGTTGTTGTTTACTACTTACACTGATGGCAGCAGATCAGTCTTCCAGATGAATGCCTTTGATGATAATTTCTCTACGGTTGTTTAATTTGTGGCACAAAAATGTCTTCAAGAGTCGGTTTGCTTAATACGAGTATTATTTGTCTGCTGTTGCATCTCTCTTTTGTTTCTATTTAAAGTAAAGCCATACAATGTTTTTAAATCTGCAAGAAAATACATCCATCATTTATTGTTGTGGCGTTAATTGAAAATACAGTTTAATTGAACAATATTTCATTTAATTTCATATCTTGTGCAGTAGCCCAGCTGATTGACTTTGTTTGCAACTTACTTATGTCAAAAGTAATACTTTTTCAAGTATTACAAAATGCCGGCTGTTTCTGCATTGTGTTGTATTTGTTGCCGATATGCACTCACCTTGTATATTTACACCATGAGTTCATCAATACCTCACTTTGCGTCAAGGTTATGTTCCAAAAAACACGACACAAAGTAAATTAAAATGTTCTATAGAAAACCATGTAAAGATCGAATATAGGTTCTAAGGTTACGAAAATACTAAGTCGTCGGCTTGCTTTCACAAAAAATTGGTCCAATGTTTGCTAAACAGCTTCTTTTCAATGTAAAATAAATATCATTATAGTTGGATAATCCTTTACTTTTTATGTCATCAAATAAGCTTTTTGCTTTTCAATTCAAATAAAAAGTAAGGACTCCATTTTGATCATCAAAGAACTTCTTGTACGGATCATCGTTTTAGCATATAATGGTGTTGCAGATTTTGCAAAAATGTCAAAAAAAATTTAGACTCGAACCCAAAACAACGCAACCTCGAAAATCTTACGACGCACAGTGAAAATTAGTACTAATTAAGCAGCGACGCAACTTCGAAAAAAAAACGCAAAACGAAACGACGCAAAGCGAGGTATTGGTGTACAAGGAAGCTTTTGAGCGAATTAAATGATTTTGTGATTAATGATTAAAACATTCTTTTAAAAAATTCTGAAAAATTAAAGCCATGCGATGGATACATGGAAGTGATCGTCATAAAATATTGTGACGTAATTTCTATTTATATATAATAACGATATTTTAAACTTCGGTTCGATATTCATATATATAAAATATTTACGTAGCTTAATGAGTTTTCGGGAGTAGTTGACCTATTATGGGCCGATCACAATGAAATTCGGTATTGACGATTCATATATATAGGTATATATATATTTAGTAGTATACTTTATATGGGTTCTATGGCTAAATGTAAAACGATCATCATAAAATTCGGTACGAATATTTGAATTTAAATATTCTCATATTGTTCTATACAAATATTATATATGTAAGCTGCGATCAATTATATATACATATAGTCTCAAAATTCTGGTGAATGATTTTCATACTACAGAAACTAACTAATTTAATTTTTTAATAAAGTTTTATAATTTTATTTAAATAATTTTCTGTAATAAGACTAATATGGGAGCTGTATCAAGTTATTGCCTGATCCATGTAAAATGTTTATGTTTAATTTGCTCTTATATTAAGAACTTTTGTGAATATTTTCATCTTTTGAAACGTCAATATCATATTTCGAGAGAATAAAATCAGCCGTTTTTACCCAGTTTCAATGGCGTTCATCTTTTGTTCAATAACAGATTTCGTTCAAAATTTTAACTATATGTATGTATCATAATTGTAAGTTTATAGCAATTATTTAGAATTAAATCAGAAACATAAAAATTTCCTATCTGTTGATACAAAATATTTTTTTTTTTTTTAAATTAATTTTTTTATTATTGAATCTTTCTTATCGAAATTTACAATATGTATTAAAATCTTAATTTTACTTGTTGTTTATTAGTTGTTACCAATGTAACCATTAACTGTTGTATTTAAATTTTTTAAAAATGTCTTCTAGTTAGGCTCAAAGTATCGGTTCTTTTTAGCCTTTGGTGACCTTCGAACTGAAGCAGACCCCGAGCGAGGCAGTTAGGGTGGGCCATTAGTTTATCGATGCAGCTAGTTGAATATTTTTTAATTTCCTCTTGGATAGTGGGGACGTTGAGATCTCTGTGGATAATATCATTACATATATTCCATGGGGCGCAGACAATTTGTCGTAATATTCTAGACTGTCTTCTTTGAAGCTTTTGGATGTTAGATGAGCATGCAGTACCCCATAATTGGATGTCATATGTCCATATTGGTTTTATGATGGACTTGTATAAGAGAATTTGTTTGTCTAAATATAAGTTTGAGTTTCGACCGAGAAGCCAATGTAGTTGAGCTGCTTTAAGTTTCATAGCCGTTATTTTCGCTTCAATATGACGAGACCAGGTCAAGCGTCTATCTATATGAATTCCCAAGTACTTAACATGGTTTTCTACCGGAACAGTGATGTTATTTATTTTAACAGCTGGGCAGGTTTATCTTCTGAGCGTGAAAGTTAAGTGAGCACATTTAGCCGGGTTAACCTTTATTCTCCATTTTTCTAGCCAGGCCTCTAGTTCATTGATGTGGGAATGCAGATTTTGGGTCATGGTTAACACTAATAAATGCTGTGTCGTCTGCAAATGTAGAGGAATGCGTGCTCAGGTTTGTTGGCATATCCGCTGTATATATTATACATAGAAGCGGTCCTAATATGCTGCCTTGGGGGACACCAGCAGTAATTTTCTTGAGAGGGGAGTATTTATCTTGCGACCAAACAAAATATGTCGTCTGCGTTTTCTGTTCGCCGTAATTCCAATCCCTTTAAAGTCGTGTCTAACAAATTGTGTTACAAAATGGCAGATATAAGAAATTAAATTTAAAGAAATTGTTTCACGCTTAAATGATTTTATTTAACATATGTATGTATATTAACATAAGAAAATAAAATGATTATAAAACATTTAAGCCTTAATGACCCAGGCAAAGAAAAGAATAAAGTTCATTAAACTTTTACCATTCATTTATCTTAGTTTCACTAATTAATTAATTTATAATCATTAGTTGCAGTTGCTAAATGAAGAAACTTCTTTGTTGGCTTAAGCCAACAACAACAGCAACACAACATTTTAGCAAAAACCAGCAACAACAGAACTAAGATGCAACGAAGTAAAAATAATTGCAACTTATTTGGTGCGTGAAAGAAATGCAATTTTAATGCACCATAATGGGTCTCTATGCACCACGAAAAAACAACGTTACCTGCATATGATAATAGTGATAAAGATAATGATGATGTTGTTGTTGGCGCTGGGTGGTAATAACGCCACTGATGATGATTATGATGTACAGACAAAAATACAAAAAAAAACACACACACACGAAAACATTGTTGCCCTATTTAAAAAGATTAAATTAAAAATAACATTATAATTTTTTTGCTATACCTACTCGTACAAATATACTATACATACATATGTACATACAAAACAAATAAGTGTAAATTAAAATTTATATACATACATACATTGCTCTAGTAAGAGCACATATTTATGTATAATCCAGCAAACTTTTGGGTTTTCATTGGAAAAAAAATGTATTTACCAGAAGGAAGACATTTATAAGATTGTCAGAAAAATATTCAGAAAATGTCTAACAACCGAACATACAATTTTTGACTTTCAACCTTGTCAGAAAAAGCATTTTCAGTAAATTGTAGGATAAAAATATTGTCAGACATCTAACAGTCGCGTGAACACATTTTTTGCTGTTTTAAGATTTGTTGTAAGATAATTGGCAAACACTTTTAATTGTCAAATGGGAAAAGTTTACGAATTTGCAAATGGCAACATTATCAGAGAAATTATTTATATTTGCAACTCTCTATACATATATACTTATGTATGTATGTATGTACATACGAGTATATACATAAATAAACAAACAAAAGTGTATATCAACAATATTTAAAAAAAAATTAAAGAAAATTGAAGAATTAAATTGTAGAAAATAATAAATGAATAGCGATATTTCAATTAATGAATCCTGCGTCACAGAGTGCAACCACGTGTCAATTGAATTTTCCTATTCAGTCGCCAACAGGCTCTAAAGGCGACAAAAATCAAGGCTGAAACAAAAGTCCTACAGCTAAAAGGTAAAATCCACGTGGTTTATGGAATGCTGGTTGCGTTGAATAAAACTTACAAAATATATTTTATGGCAAGAGGTCGCAAACTTGCACCCAAACTTTGCGTCGTTGTTTTGTTATTTTGTCTTCATCTAAAATTGTTTCAATTGCTCTTTTTTGTTCCATAACAATATTTAACATTTTTAAACACACACACACACAGTTCTAGGAACGCCTGACAACGAATTTGACAATTTTTGACATGCAACAATCTAAAAACCTGAGAACTGACAATTTCTGTTGCAAGATAAATTTATTGTGTGACAATTGTAAGTTTTCTTCTAGTCGTCTGAACTGACAATTTTTCAATCTCAGTATATTGCTAGCACATTGCCAGATCTGACAACATTGTATGTCCTAACAACCGTCTTTACATAGCTATGAACTTTTTCCATTTTTTCTGAATTAAACCAGTTTCAGATACACTGTTTTGAAGTGAAATGTATTCCAAAAAGAGCGTTCTGCATTGATGAAAACAGATAGTAGTAGTCAGACAGGACAAGCTCTAGACTATAAGATGGATTATTTCCAAAAATTTGTTATGATGGAATATTACGCCCTATATAATATGTCTGGCCGTATATTATAGGCGTTTTTCGCGAATGTTCACTTTAAACGAATCATTTACATTCGCTAGAGGTTCAATGTGATGCTCCGGCCAGAGTTCAATTCTTGGTTTTCAAACTTTTTTTGATAGCCTGGGCGATCTATGTCTTCCGTGTCAAAATCACCATTCAAACCATCTATCAAATGTTGAAACAGATGAAAAATATTCACCATAAGCTTCGGTGCGAAATCGGTGTGCTTCAACGGAACTTTTTTTAATCAAAGTAAAAGCTTAACACATGGATGCTGATCCCTGTATGTAGAAACGCGTTGAATCTTCTAAAGGAAGATCTCAGGAGCTTTTGAAAGTAACTTTTATATATGTATTGTAATTGTAAAACTTATGTTTGTTGGGATACGACACATATGTGTTATGTATTAGTTCACAATTATGGCAGTATTGGTGGTATGTTGATTTAACCAAGTGATGGTGTTAACGGAGCTTATAATAATTTGCTTTTCTTTTGTTCCCTTTTTCATCTCTTTTGTGTTTAATTTGAAGAAACGCAAAACTATGTCATGGAATACTCAACAGTATGAGGAAAATTTAAAGTAGTAGGTAAAATTTGTTTCTCTTAGTTATGAAGGGGATGCACAGTGGGATATGCTCATAAAAAAGGTATTTAGAAATTTTTTAGGTTTTTAAAAGTTATCAGCCCAATCATTTATAAAAAATCCGCTGGAGTTTTTTCCCTTTTTATTTTTTTAACATTAAACTTGAATATGAAAAATGAGAAAAGGGAAATAACTCCCGCGGAATTTATATTCATGATTGGGCTGTATAAGTAATTAGTAAAATTATAGTTTCGATAAAATTAAAGTAGACTTCAAATGTACTTTAAGAAAATTTTGTATGAAAATTTTGTCTAAAAGCACACTTCAAACCTACTTTATTTTGTATGAATACGGCAGAATATGTATAAAAGTACATAAAAAATTAGTAACTATGCAGAAATTAAAGCAATTCAATGTTCGAATGGAAAATTATTATAAAAGTAATGATAGTCCCAATGAATATTTTTATCATATTTACTTTCTACATTAGAACACCATTTATTTTTTTATTATTTTTATCAAACCTTTTTCAATTCTGCAATTTTTAGTTTGCTATAAACATTATCAACACTTACAAACAAATGAAAAATCATTCAAAATTTCATTTTTATTTTTAACCCCAAGTTTGATGATACGTTCATTTGACTGGAGAAAATAATGCACACGTTATTTTGAATTATTGATATAAAAACGTTATTTTTGGTCGCCAAAATCTAAAAATTGGTAGAGACACGTAAGATAACCTAACGAATAATCATCAATATAAAACTCGAATTTGATTTTTTTATGATACGTACTTTCGGATTTTCAACGACGCACTGTGGAAGAAATGGTCAATCTAGCTTCGATTAATTAAATATTTCAAAATATATTTTTGCGCCAAAATCGTTTTGCGTTCGATAACTGATACATCAGATAGATGATTCACATTTTTCACTTTGTTTTGCTCTCAATATTCGCATGTCTATTAAAATTTAAACACAACATATGTTGCACCAGCTGCAGTCAATAGCTTTCCCGCCATTTTAAGCACCATTTTAAGCACCAGCATTTATAATAATATTTTTTCGAGTTGTAATAAAATTCTATTTAGTTATTGTAGTTGAAGTAAAAGGTATGTGTTAACTAAAAAAATATGCTTGTGGTCTGTGATTGTGTTTCGTCTTTTAAATCTGTTGTTCTTTATAGTGCTAGTAAGAAATATAATGCTTGCTATTAAATTCACCTATTGAAGAGTAAAACTTCTGTGATTCGACTGGATTCGGTCTAATTTTTGTTTTTAAATTTAATATGGTGTCTTGATATGTGAAGTGTGTGATATGAACTGCAACTTTTTCAAGAATAATATTTTTTAGCTACAATGTCAGTGTCAAAGCGAACACTATTTTTGGTTTGAAATGAGGAAGATGAAGCTTCAAAAAAATGATCTGCTGTCGAAACCTAAAATAAATATAATGATGGCCAACGCACTGAAATTTCCAAAAGGGTTAAAAATTTCGTCTCTAAAATAGGTATGAAGTGGAGAAAAAGCCACCGATCTCGGAGGATTTTTGAGGAAAATAATAAGATGTGGTAAGATGATGAAATTGTATTTGTAGACTCAACTCCAAACTCTGGGCGACCCGTAATAAGTTTTAATGACTGCCAGGAAAAAACAAAAAGGTCTTTGATATTGTCAAAGAAATCCCTTGTGACGAGCTCATGTCTGCGGCAAGCACTAGTTTATACAAGTCTGTTAAGAGGAATGCATCCAAGATCGTATCAATGTTGAATAGTGATGAAAATTTGCCAATAATATTAAAATCTGCCATTGAATCGGATGATAAAAAAAATCAAAAAAGGTCTATATGAACTTGCAAATTGGCACTAAAAAAAGAAATGCAAATATATTTCCCACCTATGATGTTCTGAGGTCGGCGAAAAAACTCTGCTTTCCAGAAGGACTTCAGGTTACCGATCATTCGTTTTAGGTTCCTTTACAAGGTTTGATTGATCACACAGTGGCCAGAACATTTGCTGCGCATTCCCAACATTTTCAAAATACAAACAGTAACAATATTAAAACAATTAAGAAAGTATAGTCGGTCAAGCCCGACCATATAATACCCTACACCCAGTATATGTATAAAACAGTTTTTCAAAAACGAGCGCTATATGGGAAATATTACCTATTATGGATCGATCATCCAAAAATTTAATGCCATGACTTCCGTGAATATAAATATTGCGTATGTTAAACTTTATTTCGATATAAATACTTTTAAACGATTTATGGAGGTTAAAGTTGATTACGGAGAGGGTCTTATATGGGAGTTTTGACTAATTACGGACCGACCATTATAAAATTAGGTGTCATCATTTCTGTATATTATTTGTGTCGAATCTTATTTGATTGCCAACATTCTTAATAAATTTATGATCGTTAAAGTGATTTCCTGAAGTGGGCCATTTATGGGAGCTACGACTAATTATGGACCGATCATAATAAAATTGTACCGTATTATTTACATATATATGAAATATATTTGTGTTAAATATTATTTGGATACCAACATTTTTGAGAAAGACAGTTATGCTCTTTAAAGTGATTTTCGGAAGTGTGCCTTATATGGGAGCTATGACTAATTATGGACCGATCACAATAAAATGTATCGTATTGTTTGTATGCATATAAGATATATTTGTATTAAATATTATTTGGATAACAACATTTTTGAGTGAGTTATGCTCTTTAAAGTGATTTTCGGAAGTGGGCCTTATATAGGAGCTACGACTAATTATGGACCGATCTGCTCAAAATTTTTAGATGTGATTTGGCTTCATTTACCACTCATTTGTGATGAAATTTGTTTCGTTTCTTGCATAATTCAAACATTTATGATCGGTAAACCTCAATTTCGGGAGGACTTTTGAATGGGGGCCAGGTGAAATAATGGACCGATTTCCACCAGTTTCAATCCCATCCGTCATTGGGCCGAAAAATATCACTTACCAAATTTTATCAAAATATCTTCAAAATTGCGACCTGTACTATGCGCACAAGCTTTACATGGACAGCCAGCCAGCCAGACGAACGGATGGACGGACGGACATCGTTAAATCGACTCAGAAAGTGATTCTGAGTCGATCGGTATACATTAAGGTGGGTGTTGGACCAATATTTCTGGGCGTTACAAACATATGCACTTTACAAATGGGGTTGTGACAAAATTTTGATAATGTTAATGCGTGCATGATCGACCAACATATGTGTGTGGTATGCTTGATGCCTTTACAAATAGTAGTTGGATCAAGAGTACTTTGGAAAAACATGAAGCCTTCATCCACTCGTTACTGCAGGCCATTAAAACTTCTTTGTCAAAAGGAAACAGCAGACTTGATCCATGAAGAAATAAACAATTTCAACAGTCAAGTAGCCAAAATACAGCCAACAAAACTTAAATATTCATATGACCATGGTAGATAGGAAGGTATTTAGTGTTGTGGCAGAATTATCATTCCAAAAATGCGGAATTTGTAATGTATCACCAAAAAATATGAACGACCTAAAAATAGTAAAAAATTTGACTTGCACGGAAAGTTCATATGAATGTGGGTTGTCAACTTTACATGCGTGGTTTCACTTTTTCGACTATGTTCTACAAATCGCCTACAGAATTCCAATTCAAAAATTGCAGGTTCGTAGTTGTGATAAGATGATTGTTGTTGAAAAAAAAAATAAATACAAACCAAACTGAGAAATGAAATTGCTATACTAGTTGATATCCCAATGCCGGAATCAGGCACCAATAATAACGGCAACACAGCCAGAAAATTGTTTCAACAGCCAAAATTGGCTTCTCAATAAATTCAGCGTTATATTATGTAAAATGGCTTCGGGATATAAAATTAATACGGATGCTTTCCAACTGTATGCATTCCACACAGCAACTATTTTTGTCGACTTATATCCATGGTTTTACATGCCCTCTTCTGTCCATAAAATTTTAATACATATAATAATAATAAAAATGGAAATAAAACATCCAATTGGCATGATGTCTGAAGAAGCTCTGCAGGCAAAAAATAAAGACCTCAGAAAATTTCGCCTTCATCACATTCGAGAAATTCGAGGAAAAATACAATGGAAGACTTGGCACATAGTCTACTTATTTCTTCAGATCCTTTCATTACCATGTTGTCGAAAACTTCAGTGTCCTCTTCAAAAAAGGATGAGATATTAGATAATGATGTTTTAAGTCTTCTCTCTACTACGGATGAGGAAAATAGAATTGTCATACGATAGCTCATCAGATACTGAGTAGAGCACTTTTATACAAAAAAATAAAAATTAAAAAAAAAAGTAAGACCAAAAATTATTTTTGTATTAATTTTTATTTAATGCATTTTTATCTACATAAAAAATTTTTTCGAAACAAAATTTAAGCATTAGTCCAGAAACTAGAAATCTCCGCTAGATTGGTAATTTCTCCCACTGTGCGACGGTATGTGGTATATTATATTAGGTCACTAATTAAAATATTAGAGAAAAACCTGTAATAGATATTACAAATGGAATTCATTAAATTTTTGCTGAAATGTTGGCAAAATAGATGCTTACTTACAAATTCCAGCGGTCACTCGTGTAAATTGTGCATACAATTTAAATTTGAAATAAAACTATTAGATTATTGAAAACTAACGATAACAAAAAAATAAAGAACTGAAATTTATTACATTTTCCGTACAAACTTCGGCATAATATTGAAATGCAAATTAATATACAATTTCTATTTGTTACACAATCTACTTGTATATTTCCCTAAACAGTTCTTAATATACCCAAAGTCATGGAAGTTTATATTCGGTATACTAGTAATAGCCTCTTGCAATCTTAACGCAGAATGATTTCTTAATTCCGATCAGAAAGAGTTATATCTGCATTCTATACTAGCATTAATACGTATAGTGTAACGCCATTTCAGAAAGGTGTGTTTAAAAAGTTGGAGCGCTCTGTTCATTATTTGTGATTGTTTAAAAAAAATTATATTATTTAACAAGTGACAGATAGGCAATTATTCATATTTTTTTCTTTTTATTTCTAATCTACTCCCTTTAATGTATTGAAGAGTAAAAATTATTTTTAATAAATTCAGAACGTCCGCGATCATCTGCAGTTTTTGAAGTTTCCAACAATGAAGGGCGACAGTATGTGCTTAATTTGTTGTTATCATCTGCAATGAAATTAAACAAATACAAATATAATATATAAAAGAATGCTTCAATGCTTTTAAAGAATTCTTACCCAATGAAGAATCACTCCATTCGATGGCCATGTTATGCAACAAAACTAATGCCACAATAACATGCCGATTTGTTGATGAAGAACCATACAATTCATTATCCAATATACCAAAACGTTGACGCCAGAGATTAAGGCAAAACCTGGCCGGTTCATAGGTCAAACGTTGGGCATTGTTAAATGCCTGTTCAGCCAATGTTATGGCACATCTTACCGGTGTAAAGAGATATGAAGAACATTTTAATGAACCATCGCCTAGCAAAAGACGACCACGAAATTCATTTTGTTCAAAACGCTCCTTGATCCGAGTTTGAGAAAATATTTCTCCCGGTGTAAACATTTTGCTGCCAACCGACGATGCTTGAAAACGACAATCCAGATCACGTATTTTAAAATCTGCATCAGTTACAATTTGTATATGTAAAATATCATCAGGTTTTGGCTGTGTTTCACTGTCACCATTAGAACGCTTACATTTGACCTTTGTATGGGTTAGAGCTCCAATGACCTGTGGCATATGGGCCAAATCGTAAAATGATTTAGTTACTTTCTCCTTTTCCAGTAACAGACAAGGCATACGTATGTAACGGGATGCTTTGAAGGACAAAGCTTCAGCTACACGTTTACTGATCTTTAATAAAGTTCGAAAAGAGACACCATGGAAGCGAGCGGTAATTTCGGCATGCTGGAATATATACAAAAAAATATATTTGTAAAAACATATTTTTTACCAAATTTGTTTTTTGCCCAAAAATCGTTTATGCTAAAAAAAATATTTTTTCACTAAAACTTGTTTTTCATACAAAACAATAATTTACAATTTTTTATACCCTACACTACCATATTGCTGATGTTCAGTATCACTTCCTGAGTCGATTAAACGATGTCATGATATGTGGGATTGAAATCGGTCCATTATTTCAGCTAGCTCCGAAATGTCCTTCTGTAATAGGGATTTATCGGCCATAAGTTTTATATATAGAGTAACAATCGCTAGATAATGATTCACAGTTGACATGTATAAATTTTTTTTAAGTGTTTCTATCAAGATAAAATTTAATACAAAAATATGCACAGTCGTGCCACTAAATTTTTGGATGATAGGTCATAGCTCCCATATAGCGCCCATTTTTAAAATATGGTACTTTCTCACTGTTTTTATTTTAGTGTTATTCTTAAACTGCGATTTAGTCAATATAAAAACATTTTACAATTTAGTTTCGGATTTATGTTTACTTAAAAAAGTAGAGTCGTTCCTACCTCTGTCCCACCCCAATACCGTATTGCAGCCATTATTTGATTCTCTACTGGTACTTGATTTTTTCTCTCCTTCCTCTCACCATTCTGTTGCTCGATTTCCAAATCATCCTTTAACATTTCCAGCAAACGTTTCATGTTGTCTTTGCTAAATCTATAGCTACGTCGAAATTGTGATTCTGTCAAATCCACAAGCGGATTAAAACGTCTACCTTTTATTTTCTTGGATACACACAAACTGTTAAATTGTCTGCTTGTTTCGATACGTTTTATTATGCCCTCCATGTTGAGGAATTCTTGAAATGTATTTAATTCGTTTAGATCATGTTGAAAATTTTCATATAATTCCAATTCCATTTTGGTTTATTATTCTTAAAGGATTCTAAAAATTTTAATAAATGCCAGTTTAAATGGTGCTTGTTTAATTTTTTCTTAACAAGTGTTTTTATTACAGCTTTTAACTTCTTTTGCCTAGATGTTGTTGTGTATTGTTGTTTATAAACAATCATTCACAATAATTAACCGGAAAAAGAAGAGTTGAGATAACTTGCAAAAGATGAAGGGTTGCATAAAAAGGTATTATGGTATCTATTTGCAGGGTTTAAAATCAATGTTTCGGGTTAAATATGTTAATTTTGTTACTAATATTATTAATACTTTATACAATTAAGGGTATATAGGAAATAATTCAGTAGACTGAATATCAGCTGTCTACTGGGTTATTTCCTATAATTCAAAGAACATTTTTTCATATTACTACTATAGTTCCAGGCCTAACGAATGATAATATCAAGTCTATTACAAAATACATTTTTTAACTAAAAGTAAAGAAACAATTGTTTATTATTTTCATTTCAAAATTATTTTGATCAGAATATTTTCTATATTTGTTAGAAATCAAATAAATATTTTATTTTCCTCTAATTGCAAATATTGATGTTTTACTGTTACTTTAAACAGTACATGCTACTAAAATAAGCAACTCTGTTAAATTTTTAGCATTATTTTTTTATTCTGGATTTTTTTTATTAGTCAAAGAAGAAGCAAATGATACAAAAGTAAGTCAGCATTGTGGAGAATAAATGAAATTTTAAAAGTTTTGAATTTAAAAAGCAAGTTTTATTGAAGTTAAATGTCATATATGAAAAAAAAAATTATTAAAGGTATTTCAAATAATTTGAAAAATGAAATATTTAAAAGTACTTAAGTAATATGGCGTATTTATAAGTAAAGCGTGCCTTTATTGTAGGAAAGTGTTCCGCTTAGTCCTGTTTCACACTCATCTTTTTCCTTCTCATTGAAAAATACTTGACCTGACAGTCAGAACTGATGAGTGTGAAACAGGTCTTAATAATGGTTTATTTATTTTAGATTACCAAGCCTTGAAAACTACCTCAAAACTTCATATTGAAACGCTATGTCAGACGACCACAATCGTGGACGACGACGTCCCTCAAGAGAATATCATTCAACAGAACCAAGCAGTTCTTCGCGTCGTCCTCGTGAACCATCGCATACGGAAGAACCGGTAAGTTGGGTGTTCATTTAAGAAAAGACGGTAACATTTAACACAGTGCCGTTATTTTTTATAAATTTAGTATTAACCTTATTTAGTAACCCAATTGGTTTGAATGGAGTTCATGAATTAGCATAATAAACCGCAAAAATAATTATTTATCAAAATAGTTTTTTTTTATAAAACTTTTTTCGTTTTACAGAAACCTACTAAGGGTTGATATAATAAGAATATAAAAATTAGAATTTTTACGAAAACTTGTGTACAAGTTTTTTTAAAAATCGTTATTTTATTCTTAAGCCGTCTTTTAAAAAACACATGCATATTTTCCACTTTAAGCAAATAATTGTCAGAATTCTATAACACATACATATGTATTTGTGCATGCATATGTATGGTTACTAATAATCTCCTATTTCAAAATATGCTGAATGAACACTTTCCAGCAACGAAGACTTGACAGCATACAACTAACTGTACTTGAGTTTGAAAACAAAATGTATTAAAACAGAGTTGAAGGTTAGAGAACTGTAATTTTCAAAAGAAGAAGAACGAAGAAAATAAACAAAAAATTTCTGTCTGTATTAATTTCGCAACTGTAAAATTTCGCAAGTCAGCATATTTTGAAATTCATTTTCTGGCAACACTGGAGTTAAGGGGGATTCACCCATTCGTTCTTAACAAAAATTTTCCTCGAACAATTTTTTTTATATAAAGTTTGGCGTCTCTTTTTGGGAGCGAGAAAATATTGTTTACGAGCTTGAATTGGTTTAATTTTATATTTTTTCTGAACAAAAATAAATTGAGTCGCCAATAGGTTGCATTTTTCATACAAATAACAATAAAAAAATAAGTACACTTTTTATTTAAAAAAAAATAATAAAATTCAGTACATAAAAGAAATAATTGATGTAACTAAGAACTAGCAAATCCAGTATGTACCTATTAACTAGTAACAATTCAATGAAGAAAATAACAAATAAAAACAAAATAAGAGATCATATATATTTTTGTGTAATAAAAAATAACTTAAAATTAGTCAGGTGTATTAGATTTTATTTTTAAAAAATAAAATAATTTTTTTCTATTCTATATTAAATGTCTGAATGCAACTCGTTTTTTGGCAACTTGAAAAAATTATAAATATTTATCTTCTGAAGTTGCTTCTTTTATACACTAAAAATATTTGCTATTAAATAAGAAATTGTTCCTAAAAAAAAGTACAAAAAGAAGTACAGAGGCTGAAAATATACATTTGCGTACTTCTTTAGGTTTTATGCAGACAGAAGTACAACTAGTAAAAAAAAAAGTACGCGTACTTCTAAATGCAGTACGTCTGGCAAGCCTAAGTAGGCCAGACACAGATTTTCAGCTCTATCAGTCAAGAACTGCCAGAGTTAGAGGGGGTCAAAGTTGAACGTTTTGGTCATGCAGGGTTTTTTTAAATGAGTGTAACCAGTGTTGCTATTTTAACACTTTCAGTGCTAGATTTAGCATTTTGTTTATCGAAAATACATTGAAATTTTTAAAAATTATGCTAAATGCGTTTTAGCATAATTTGCTTGATAAAAAAATTTTTTTCTCGAAAAAAATGTTTACTATTTTACTCCAAAAAATACTTTTGGAGAAATAAAAAATAACTTTTATTAATATTTCAACTAAATTTCTTTCGGTGTGGTAAGTAAATGAAGACGGAAATTTTTGAATTAATATATGAAATGTAATCTATTAAAACAAGTTAACAATTGTTATGAACAAAATTAGAAAAAACTATAATTTATATTTGTAACATTTGAAATCTAAATTGTATTGTTAGATTGAAAAAAATTTAGCACTTATTTTTTCTTCTGTAGAACATTTTAGCACTTAGTTTTTCAAGCTTTAGCATATTTTGAAATTCATTTTCTGGCAACACAGTGTAACTTTTCACCTATTGGTACTAGTAAAAATTGTCCAAAGACTTTAGTTCTTCAATCATTCCAAAAATAATTTTAATTTAAAAAAAATTTTAATTTAATTTTTTTTTTAAGGCCTTTATAATCGCTTAATGGGATGCGAGTGGGATATCTATCAAAAAAATTATTTTTTAACTCAAGAATAAGATTTTTCAATATTTGGCACATGTATCATTTTCATTTCCCCCATTTTTTTTTTTCAAAATGGAGTTTTTTTTTTTTTTATTTTTCCTCAAAAGAAACTAGATCATTTCCTTTAAGAGCTTTGTTGTCACTTAGTAGCAAGAGGCATATCTATAAAAAAATATTGGCCTTATCGGCCAAAATAAAAATACATATATTACATAGTAATAAAAAACTACCTGAAATGTTAATACATTTAATAATAATACAATTTATAATAATTAATAGTAAAAATAATATTAATAATAAGTTACTACAGGTTCCCCAACCACAAATATTTATAGGAAAAATAAAAAATGTTTTATTTTATAAGGTCCCATTTAGTAACAACATATATGTATATATACATATGTATATTAAATAAAAACAAAGGTATCTTGCAATTAACCACATTACATTGACTTAGAAAAGTGGCGTAAAAGTTTTAGGCGAAATACTTTGTTGAAATGCGTAAAACGGCGCAATGGCAGTGGTATATGTTCCACCACCGAGCCCTTCTAACAACATATGATCTCTCAATACAAGATGAATTAATTTTAGGTATAAAAATTTGAGGGTTCTAGTAGGTCGCATAAATAAAAAAGAGCAATATTAAGATCTGTCAATTCAAGATTAGCCTGTGACAACATCAAGATTTTCAGTTCTATTGCATAAAGCAATTTCATTCCCATAATCAGTCTGAATAGTAGAAATCATAATTCTTACCGTATTGTTGGTTCTCAGCTCCCTATGGACTGTTTTGTTGTTGTTCTTATGGCCGAATTCACAGTCTTTAGTTAGCTAATGACAAAGGCTTAACTAATGATTCTTTATTCGCAATGCTTAGTTTGCCATACGAATAACAAGTAATAGTTAAACAATAGTTAGTATTTTAGTTTACCAATGGTTAATGGTAATGTACGCTGATGACTTATGCCTACTTTATCCTTATAAGGAAAGTTTAGTTTTTAAAACATTTGTGGAAAGAGATGCATCACTAATTGCAGAATTTGCGAGAATTAATAAATTAGTGCTAAATCATAACAAAACTAAACTCGTACGTTTTAGACCCCAACCAAGAATATCCATTATATATAGATGGAAAACAAATTACTCAAGGAGATTCTATAAAGTATTTGGGAATTATCTTGCAAAACAATTTAACCTGGCATCATCACATTAAATATGTTCGGCCAAAAATATCTCCCGCACTTGGTGTTTTATTCAAACTACGTCATAAACTTGATGAAAAAACTAAATATTTAATTTTTCAAGCTCATACAAAGTCATCTTAATTATCTTACACTTGTATATGGATTTAAAAGAAATGCTGACCTAAAAAGTTTACAGGTTATACAAAACAAATCGCTAAATCTGTTTTTAATTTGCCGCCATTATAACTCACTTTGTTGCTTTATAAGGATACATATTGCCAAAAACGTTTTACCAATATATGGTATTTATAAACAGCAGTTATTGATACATATTTATGAAACCATACATAAAATTGGACATACTTAGGTAGTTTGGAGTAGTTTGGAATACAATAATTTTCCCCAATTTCTAAAAAATTGTTCATCAATATCATTATTTAAGAAAAAGCTAAAAGATTTTTATATTATTGAAATGCTTCTAATGTAGTATAATTTAACTATTCTATTGTATTTTTTTTTTAATTTTAGAAATAATTAAAATAAATATAAATAACTTCTAATCATTTTGCCAACGAAGTCTCAATAATGCCCTAGGCGCGCTGAGACCACATTATAATGTAAAATTGTAATTTTGGATTAATAAAAATAAATAAAAAAATAAAAAATAAAAAAAAAATTAATGACCAAGAATTCAGCCATTAGAGTTTTTTGTTCAGTGCGTCATATAAATGTGGATTTATACTGTTTTCCTCGAATATAAGTGTTTGTCTATCTGGCTTTCAAGGATTTTGTGTGACCTCTCCTTTGTAAATTTGTTGTCATGATCTTAATCACAGATGTTAAATAATGATTGCTAATTAACCTTCTTTTGTGAAATTCTCTAATTCATTAAACAATTATGCTTGGTTGTCATGTCATGTCATTTTTGTTGTCAAATTGTCCAAATTGTTGGCAGTTGTATGAAAACGGGTTGTCATATGGCGACATCTATGTTTGCAATCATGATTGTGGCCTTAGAATTAGTTCAACTAATTCCCGTTAGATAATTGAAATTTTTATTCCAATGGTTAAACTAATTGCAATTAGTTGACACTAGCAAAAAAAAATTGGTTTACGTTTACAATTAAAAATCTAATTGAATTCTGCTAATGCAGTTAGATATTCAATTAGCTCGAATTAGAATCAATTATTTTGATATTTAAAAAAAAAAAAAAAATATATTCATAATATGTATTTCACACATATGTACATATGTATATACATATTCAGCCCAATCATGAATAAAAATCCGCGGGAGTTTTTCCCCTTTTTATTTTGTTAACATGGAATTTGATAGGAAAAATGGGAAAAGGAAGAAGCTCATCATGAGCTTAGTCATGATTGGGCTGATTACTTATGTACATAATATATACTACACATATTACATACATGCACACCTATTTAACGTACGTAAGAAAAGTCCGCCAAGCGACCCTGCCTTGGACTATGTATTAATAATGCCCGCAAAGGAAAATACATAGTCACTTCAATAATTCTTTGGAAATAATTTTTTTTTATCAAAATAATTGATTCTAATTCGAGCTAATTGAATATCTAATTGCATTTGCAGAAGTCAATTAGATTTCTAATTGTAATAGTAAACCAATTTTTTTTTTTTTGCTAATGGCAACTAATTGCAATTAGTTTTACCATTGGAATAAAAATTTCAATTATCTAATGGGAATTAATTGAACTAATTCTAATTGTTTGATGAATTAGAGAATATAAACCAATTGCTAATTCTAATTGGAATTTAACATGTATGATCTTAATACAGTCTAATTTTTGCATATTTCTATCGAATATTATTGTATTTTTGCAAATGATCGGACTACGATAATTTTTACTGTGAATTGAAAAAACATCATTAGCGACCATTAATTGTGAATTTTTCTTACTTCCGTTTTTAAATTTAATTTCAGCGACCTAAAGTTTATAGAAGAGAACGAGATTCTGCAGAAGATCGCTCTAGATTAACTCACGTTAAACGAGAACCACGCGATTCGCCCGAAGAACGTCCTCTACCATCTTCATCAAAACACGATTATGAAGAGAGACGAGATCGAGAACGAGATTCCACAGAAGATCGCTATAAATTAACTGCTATTAAAAAAGAACCACGCAATTCTCCTGAAGAACGTCCGCGAACGTCTTCATCAAAACGCGATAATGAAGAAAGACGAGATCTACATGATAATCGACCATCTACCTCTCAAGGTATTTCTAGGGAGGCTGCAATTGCCAGTAGCGGAAGTTCAGGCGGAGATAATCGACCTGAAGTTGCATTGGTGCAAACTAAACCGTCAGCTG
This sequence comes from Bellardia bayeri, assembly GCA_950370525.1. Classification (NCBI taxonomy): domain Eukaryota; kingdom Metazoa; phylum Arthropoda; class Insecta; order Diptera; family Calliphoridae; genus Bellardia; species Bellardia bayeri. Next base: position 85,827,896 of record OX493265.1, on the reverse strand, counting down.
TTACTAGTGAAGTTGCAACCGCCAGTAGCGCAGGTCCTGGCGGCGATAATCGTTTCAATCGCAATAATCGCTATGAAATTGCAATGGTGCACACCAAACCGTCAGATGTCGTTAGCAAACTTGGCACTCAAGGTACAAAAATCGTACTACAAACAAACTATTTCCGTTTGGAAACCAAACCCACTTGGAGATTATATCAATATCATGTTAGTTTTTCGCCCACAATTGAATTGAGACGTTTAAAGAGTGGCATTTTGTCAGAACATCGTGCCATTTTGGGTGGTTATTTATATGATGGCACGAAATTGTTCACCAGCATTAAATTGCGTGAAGAACAAACTATTTTGCAGACCACTTCCAGACAGGGAGAGAATTATGTTATAACTATCAAATATGTGGGCCTAATTTCAATGACTGAATGGCAATCGTTGCAAATATTGAATTTAATTTTAAGACGTTCAATGGAGGGCTTAAAATTGCAATTGGTGGGTCGTAATTTTTATGATCCCATAGCTAAGGTAAGGGAAAATACATATTCCTGTATATCTACAATTCTTAAAAATTATTTGTTGATTTCTTAGATTGATATACGCGAGCATCATATGCAGTTATGGCCGGGCTATCAAACCTCCATACGTCAGCATGAAGATGACATTCTATTGTGCGCCGAAATAGCCCATAAGGTTATGCGCACAGAAACAGTGTACGACATTTTTAAACGTTGTTTCGATCGTTGTTCGGGAGATTTTCGTGAAGATTTCAAACGCCATGTCATTGGTTTAACTGTTTTGACAGATTACAATAATAAAACTTATCGCATTAATGATATTGATTTCCAAAAGACACCCAAAGAAACGTTTAATATGAAAGGAGAAAGTGTTTCTTTCCTCGACTATTATTACAAGCGCTACAATTTGCGCATTAAAGATCCCGATCAACCGTTACTGTTGTCGAAGTCCAAAGAACGTTCAGTAAGGGGCGGTGAAAAAGAGGTGGTTATTCTTATACCAGAATTGTGTCGTGCCACGGGCTTAGATGATGGCATGCGCAATAATTTCCGGTAATATAATGATAATTTACAAAAAAGAAACTCTGAACTATGTATATTATTTATATTTTTCTAGACTCATGCGTGCTTTAGCCGATCACACCCGTATGAATCCGGATCGTCGTATTGATCGCCTCAAAATATTCAATAGACGTTTGCAAAATACCGAAGATAGTGTTAAAATCCTTAAAGAATGGAATATGAAATTGGATGTTGATTTGGTTGAAGTTGAGGGCCGCATATTAGATCAACAAAGAATCGTTTTCCGTGATCATAGAAAGTAAATTAAAAGCTTTTTCACTTTATTCATTTAGTTTAACTTTTTTATTAATTTTTTTTTTTAGAGAAGCATCTGGCGAACAAGCTGACTGGACCAGACATTGTCGCAGCATGGGCATGTTTACTACACCCTCGCGAGGCTTAGATCGTTGGTGTGTTATTGCTACCTCTCGTCATTCTCGTGAATTGCGTAATTTTATTGATTCTCTAATACGAGCTGCAAATGGAATGCACATGAGAATGGATAGACCAAGAGAGTGAGTAATTGAGGCAATGGTCCATAAATACCAGTACAGTCTTCTAAATTACGAAAAATACTGTTTATTTTCCACAAAAAATGTTTTCTGTTTTCTTTCTCAGAGTTCTAATTTACGAAGATCGTACCCATAGTTATATACAAGCCATGGAAGATTGCTGCCGCCAAGATCCACAATTGATTATGTGTCTGGTACCCAACAATAATGCAGAAAGGTTTGTTAAAAATCAACTAAAGTGAAAAACATTAAAAAGAATTGTTCCTTCTAGATATGCCTCCATCAAAAAAAAAGGTTGCTTGGAACGCAGCATTCCCACTCAGGTGATAACACAAAAATCAGCCAGTAATCCCAAAGGTCTAATGAGCATTGCCACCAAAGTGGCCATACAAATCAATTGCAAACTGGGCTATACACCGTGGATGATTGATTTACCGCTCCAGGGATTAATGACCATTGGCTATGATGTGGCCAAAAGTTCACGAGATCGTTCTAAGGCATTTGGTGCCCTAGTAGCCACCATGGATTTAAAAACAAATGCTACCTTTTATAGTACAGTAGCCGAGTGTAGTTCACAAGATGTACTAGCCAATAGTTTGTGGCCTATGATGACAAAAGCTTTGCGTCAGTACAAAAAGGAACATGGCAATACTTTGCCCAAACGAATACTCTTCTATCGTGATGGCGTCAGTGAAGGTTCGCTCAAGCAATTGTACGAACATGAAGTGAAAGATATTGTGGAGAAATTGGAGCAGGAGTACAAGAGAGCTAACGTCGAGAAAGCACCCATGTTTGCTTATGTCGTTGTAACGAAATCAATAAATACCCGCCTATTTGCCCGTGGCCATAATCCACCTCCCGGCACAGTGGTAGATGATGTTGTTACCTTACCAGAACGTTATGATTTCTACCTGGTATCGCAGTCAGTGCGCCAGGGTACTGTCTCCCCCACTAGTTATAATGTTGTATACAGTACCATACGGTTAACACCGGATCAGATGCAATTGTTAACCTATAAAATGACACATTTGTACTACAATTGGTCGGGTACCACCCGTGTACCGGCTGTGTGCCAATACGCCAAAAAATTGGCCACTTTGGTCGGCTCCAGTCTGTTCCAACCACCGCAAAATGCTTTAGAAAAAAAACTTTATTATTTGTAAGCTATTCATTTAAAACCTTTTTTCCTTTTAGTAATAATAGAGTTACGTTTAAGTTACGTTTTCCATACATACATACATAATTTGTTTTTAATGCAACTGTGTTTAAAACAGTTTTCCTTTAATTAAGGCTTTATTTAAAAACATAACACATTTTTACTTATGTTATTAAGTTGTTTTTTTTTTTTATTTTTTTATGAAGCAAATTCATATGTACTTCATGTTTTCATTATAAAATTCTCAATCTTCAATTTTTCATTATATGGATGTGTTAATAATTTCACAAGTTAGATTTTAGATTTAATAATATTATTCCAACATAAAAATGCAGTATTATGAATTTAAATTTGTTTATCTCCATTTAAATTTTTGACTTTTAATTTTTACTTTCAAAAACTGTCGCCTCAATGAATTAAAAAACTAAAAAAAAAACTTTTGTATTTTAAATTTAAGTTTTTTATTTAAAAGGGAATGGGATGGTTAAAAAGAATACTTTACTAAGTAAACCTCCAGCAAAAAATCATTAGGATCAATTAAGATTTTCGTAATATACTGAAATAGAATGGATCGAAAAATAAATAAAGCGGCTCTGCCCATCATTGAACCACCTAATTCCATTTCTATGCCGCTTAAATTTACTTGAACTTTCCCAACATGATGTTCAGACAACACCTGGGGATTATTCAGCCGAATCATGAATAAAAAATCAGCGGGAGTTTTTTCCCTTTTTATTTTTTTAACATTGAATTTGAATAGGAAAATGGGAAAAGGGAAAAAAACTCCCACGGAATTTTTATTCATGATTGTGTATTTCGATTCGAAAGCAAAAGCTTTCGAAATACAATGTCAAAAGTATACAAATTCGAATGATTTTCTTTTCGAATCGAAATACACAATAACCCCCCCTGTCCATACAAGGTGAGTGCAGTAGCACAGCAGACTGACTTTGTTTACAATTTACTTATGTCAAAAGTAGTACATTTGCAAGTATTTTTGACAGTAGTACATTATTTTACACAAACAAAATGCCTGTTTCTGTATTTGTTGCCGATTTGCTCTCACCTTGTATAGTTACACCATGCCCATGTCTATTTCTGGCAGAAATTTGTAGCCTACCATGTCCAATTTGCGCCGATTTTTGATTTCAAATCAAATTACGGATTAAAATCCTAGAATTGTGACATATTGGATCTCATGCATAAAAACGAGTAAAAGCGCTGAGTCGATGCAGGTGAGCAATTGCTCGTAAGTCGAGTTCGATTAAATAGCAACAGCTTTTGCTCAATTTCGCATGCATAAGAATGAATTCAAACCAATTGCAATTACTTGAGCAAAGAGAGATCAAACGTCTAATTGTTATTGAAGTGGGAACATGTTACATGAGCAAAAGCTCATCTAACATACTTCAAACTGAGCAAGACGTGATCAAACGTGAGCAGTGAGTAAAAGCATATTCATAAAATTTTATAATGCATACGACAAGCACCTTTTACTCAAAAAATCGAGTCCGAGCTCAAGCTCACGTTTTATGCATGAGTCCCATTGTCTGTGATGAAATGCCTTGCCATCTCGGGTTCCACGGGGCCATTACAATATCCACGTAAAATTAAACCAAAAATGTTAAAGTAATAAAACATATTCAAAAATGTTTTGTCCTTACAGTTTTCAATCGACCCATAGTGCTATAAGTAAAACGTTAGTTTATTATTTTCCATACTATGGGTATCATACATAAATCCGCTTAATACATATTTTTTTAACTATTTTTAACACAGTAAGATTCCGGTCGTTTTGAAACATCCTCTCGGAATTTTGGATAGTGAGGCAATTACCCATGAAAACTTGATCAACTCTGGCACAATTAAGAGTCGGTTTTATTCTTAACTGATTTCCGACACTGTAAATAGTTCTTCCTTCAGAGCCCACATGAGACAATGCATCTTTTTTATTGTCCTAATAGGTCTGATAACTTCCCTCAATTGGCTTATGGATAAGATCGACCAAGGTAGAAAGATTTCTACAGCTTCTAGTGACAGTAACACAAGTAATTAAAGTTCTTTTAAATATATGTATGTAAGTATATGTACTACACATGTATGTTTCAGGGTAAAACCTGAACTCGTTAAATCGAATCATATAATCACTTTCTGAGTTGATCAGTATACTTTAAGGTGGGTGTTAGACTATTATTTTGGAAATGCAATATACATACATTGGCGGTATATGCTATAACCACAGACAGGGTTTTTGTGAGCATAACATAATTTGAAGGTTTTACACTCCAAAATTATTGTTAGATTATTTGAAGCAGTGGTCGGCACAAGCAAAATATAATAAATATAGTTGCGCAAAAGAAATTATATAATTATCTATTTTGTTTTTAAAATTTAACTATTTTCACTCATATCTATATTGTGCATATTCGAATAGTCGACATCATTATGCCGCTAATGGCAACGAGTGCCGATCACTGATTAAAAATATCAGCAAACAATTTAGAATTCATGTATCCATTAAAAACATTAGTAGGTATTTTTTATAATTATCAAATCGCGGAAATATGAATATCGCAAGTCGAAAATTTTATATTCCATTAACTACTACCAAAAATTCTTCCATTCTAAATATGTATGTATGTAATTGCAAAACATTTAGTTTTTGTGAAATTCATTTTATTTTTCTGAATTTGATTCACAATGAAAATTAATACACAAAAAAACTTATTAAAATTCAATGCTTTTGCAGAAATAACGAGACAGTTGTAGTTGCGCCATTCCCATTTAGCATTTAAATTTGTTGTTGTTTTTTAACTCTAAACATAGAAATCTTTATTTTTGGAAAAAATTCAAACTAGAATATAACTTCAGTTTAATCTCCCCAAACACGCTGAATTAATAAAGATAGATGACGACTGCTTGATTGTAATGATTTCGCTTAAACATCATAACCAACAATGTGACGTTTGCCAATACATTCACCAATGTAGAACCAGAAAATAACTTCCATGGTAACCAAGGTGTTGAGCCAAGCTTCGCGTACGGAAACATTCTTGTAGGCACCAGTGCGAGCGCCGGTCACCAAACGGCCAATACCTTGACGAATAGCTGGAATGTCAGCGGGAGTTGGTGGGGTCAACTCAACCTTGGCGTATTTCAAGAAGGTGTCCAATTGGGGTCTAGCCTGGACCAAGAGTCCTGAAAGTAAGAATAAAAAAGTTAAAATTTGTTGAAGAAAAAAACGACAAGAAAAAAATTACATAATAAAAATGTAAGGTTAGTTTTTATTTTACAAATTGTTGATTTTTGTGCAGTATGAATTCAACTTACTGTTGATTAAACCAGAAGATTTGGTAGCGATGCTGGCCATTTTGTGTTTTTTGGCAAATTTGCTAAAGAGAATATATAATTATTTTATTAAATAAGGATCCGAATAAATTCTTTAACTTTTCGCATTACCTGTCGTCGAAATACACAATGCAACAATTCACAATAGAGGTCCATAGTTGTTAGTTTGCGTAGGAATGACTTATTTTTAACAAAATGGCATAGAGTTGCATTTCGTTACGTATACGAAAAAGTATAATAAAATATACTGTAAAAAATTTTTAATTGCAAAAATTAACAATTAATAAATATACTTTTGGTTGCATTCTGCTATTAGAATCTTGTATAATTTTAGGTAATATTCTAAAGTTGATTACTTAATAATCTTTATTATATCATTAGTTAATTGTACCTTCTTTATGGAGTTGAGAAATGTAGTCATTTGTTATATGTATTTTATTTTTTTTATTTAGTAAAAGTAACGTTTTTACTTTTAAATTCATTTACTCATTGTCTTTGTGTGAGTTATTTGGCAAATTCTCCAGAAGCTAACAACAGATATGCGTAAGAACTAACTATTACGGTGTCATCAAACCATGAACCATACCTTGTCGAACACCTGATTCATATGAAGTTGAATGGTCTATCCTCAACCAATTATATACAGCTAAGCAGTAACCGTAGTTTGAATTATTTCATTGTATAATAATTGTATCTAGGTTCACTTACTCCTTGGAAAATCATATACATATGTGTGATAAGTATGTATATTAAAAATGGATTAAAAACTAAAAACATATTTAAGGAAAACTTAGTTCGATGTACTCTGACGAATGAAAAACATAACAAATAGTATTTTAATATTTTTTGAGCGCTGATAAGTCTTCTAACTCATAAAAATGTTTTCTCATAGTTTTGGAGTTAAAGGGCTCTAATATCATTATATACAATAGTAAATATTTCTTATAATCAATAAATTGTCTGTACATAATTGAATATCATTGAATAAGCCTTCAAAACCCCTTTCTATTCTATTGAATTTTACTTTGGAAAATTTCGACTTTTTAGTAATTTTTGCCAAGCAATTGTTCGATATACTCCAGATTATAAAGTCGTTGTGTCCTGTCAATATCAACAGTAAATATGATATATATATATATATATATATATATATATAAAGTGCTAAGTGTGATCTTGATTTGTTCCTTAGTGCCAATTTACATGAAGCAATTCTTATTGAAAACATTGATACAATTTTTCCTTGAAATTTCTTCGTTGATCACACAGCATAATTCTTATTGCAAAAAAAAAATAGCTCTTATATTTTTAATAGTATATACATATATGCAAAAGGTAATCAGTTAGCTTAAATAATTGCTTCGTGTAAATTGGCGTTAATATATATAAAACTTGTTATTAACAAATCACAACAAATAGCATAAATTATTCGTTTTTGCCCCACTTCTTCAAAAGGCAACTCTGTTACCTTGATATTTCTACAACCTGGCAATTCCACTAACACACACGCCTTTTTCTTATTTGCGATGAAAAAAGGCAAACGAAGAATTCACGTCTCAAAAAGCGAACGTCGGCATGTAAAATAAGTTTTTGTGTAAAATTTATTTTAATTAAGTACTACAGTAAAACAACTTTAAAATAAAAAAAAATAAGTTCTTAAAATACATGTAAAATTAAATAAAGAAATATTAATAAAATATAGAAAAGCCAAATGTTAAAAAAGTAGAAACAAAAATTTGTAGTTCATTGAATAAAAAATTACAATTAGAAGAAAAAATATAATAAAATTCAACACCACCGCGGAGGCGGGGGCACATACAACAAGATGAGATCAAATCGATGAGAAGTACGAACAACGATGTAAAAGACACAGTAGAAGGCAAGAGAAAAAAGCAAGAAGAAAAAAATAAAATGTGAATAACACACAACAACACAAAGATAAAATTAACGACAAAATACGTGCAAAGTTTTTGTTGTTGTCTTCTACTACTACTGCTAAGTAATTCTCCACTAAATAAGAGTGTTGTTGTTGTAATTGTTATTTTTTTTTATTAGTGCACAGCCCTGGGAGGAGTAAAAACATCAGAAGAAGAAGTGAAAAAATGAAGTTAATTTTTTATTATTGTATTTTTTAAACAACAAAAAGTGTATAGCTAATACAAAGTCAAAAGCAGTGAATAAAATAAAATATATTTTTTTAATTTTGCCAATTAATTGAAATATAAATAAATTAAAATATATAGCAAGATAAAGTGCATGTGGGCCAACGCGATTTAATTTTTGCAATTTAATATCCCGTTAAGAACTCGAAAAAAAACAAAATAGGATTCATTTTTTTCTCCATCGTTTATGTGGTTTACTAGGGTGCTCGTTATATCAAGCAGTCATTCAACCGAAAATTGATTTTTTTTTTGGCATTTTGAGTAAAAAGGTAAGTTTAACACAATGATTCCTTGCTTTCTTTTGAATAAGGCGTTGTCCTTGTTATGACTTATAGCCTTGTAACATTATCCTGGCTGGTCTAATAAATCCTGCTGTGAAAAGTACATAAAAAATTAAAACAATGTTTGAAATTCGCCACACCCTACAAATAAAAATTGGCAAACTAAAAGTTATAATAAAAACAAAACAATTAACTACATTAACCTTCTTGTAGGTATAATGTTTTTTTATCATAATTCCACACGTAAAATTAAAAGCAAGTATTTGATGATTTTTTTAATAATGTAAAAAATAAGTTTTTAACTTAGATTTTTGTTTTCTTTGCAAATGCAGACATTGCACACACACACACCCATGTATATGTATATGCACACACACTCATTGGCTAAACGTCATCAAGTTTAAATTATAGTTACTGCCAGCCAGCCAGCGCATATTGACAGATTATAACACTTTATTTGTCAGAAGAGCTTCGTTTGTTTTGTACCTACTTGTTATTGACTTTTTATTTATTTATTTGTGTGCAAATATTATACCTAGAGTGTAAATGTATTTAAATGTGTTTATTTTTTGTTTTGAGGTTTATTTTTTTTTTGTTTTGTTCAATAAATTAATGCTTATTGGCCTTAACATTTTGAAATGGAGTATAGGTACTACATAGTTGTTTTATAAAATAAATAAACAAGTTTTATAGGTACTAAATGAGAATTTTTCCTCTTGCGAGTATTAATTGTAAACTTCGAATAATTTTTTTAAAAAAGTTTTATTTAAAATGTTTTTTAAAGAATTGTTCCAAATTGTAATCTTTTAAATGGCAAAACTAAACTCATGATAGCTTTTTTTAATTATTCTCTTTTTGAAGTTTTAAACAAAAGATTGCTTGTGGTGTGACTCATATGTCTCTGGGGAATGTATGACAAAATATTCACAAGCGTGAGCATACAAATTCTGATAAAAATACAGTAGATATTTTTAATTTATTATGTGTATAAACTATTAAAATATGACAAATTTTGGAACAAGTTGGTTTTAGTGACTGCTCAAAAATTTTTTTTTCTCATCAAATAGGGCTTTTAGAGTAGATAAAAGTATTCTCGAGTTGGCGGGCCCTCAAAGTTGAAAATATATAAACCTATATCTCAGGTACTACTGGATGTATGATAATGTATAGTACATACATCAAATTAAAGGCCAACGATATATACCTATCATGATTATAAAATATGGACCGACTATGAGCTAAATCCGACAAGAATATTTTTTAACCCGAATTTTTTTTATATCTAAAAAAATTAAAAATTATTTTAGTTTATTAATATAAATAGCCATGATAATAAGCTTTAAATACCTATAAGATCTGAAAAATTAAAAAAAACATTTTTTTAAAATTTTGTACCTATACAGGATAGGATTTTTTCCTCTATTGTATACATAATACTGGCTTTGCATAGTACATATTTCCTGTGATGCTGGCCTACGGCCGTGCGGAAATGTCATAATCTTTCTTTAATATCTTATACATAAATAATTTAGCATTTTAATGTTATAAATAATTTAGCATTTTAATGTTATAAAGTTTTTTGGTTATTTTGATAGGTATCCTATAAAGAATATTTTTGAATTCAGATAATTTTGCAAAATATGACATTGTATATATAATTGATATCATTAAGATACTGTGACGGTTTAGAAAATATTTTATTATATATATATAATGGAATGATAATACCATGAAATTTTATGCTATTCTTTTGCAACATTCTGCTTTTCCAAAAATTCATTGGAAATGTCATATTGTTTTAATGCTAGTATGTTTTGGGTCGTACCATAATGCTAGAACCTCTTTGCTTTACCGTCTTAGATGTGAATTGTGGATTGTATTCTGCATTTCAACAAATATAATGATCTTACTATCGTCCGTCTATTAAATATATCGCCATTTACTTTAAATAAATGATCGAAGTGCTATTATATTTATTATTATATTTGCCGGCACTGTATAGGTATAGGTACATTTTTTATTATTAAAATACGATTATTAACACAAGTTGATTGAGAATTATCGTTCTATTATCTGTATTTATAAACACTTTAATATATATTCTAATTATAATAGAATCTACATATTCCAGAAGTAATTTTTCATCTTAATTTAGATTTTCTTAGTCCAGCTGAAAAACCTCATATCTCAATTTCGTGCTCAGAAAAATAAATAGGTACAACTAATGTTATATGTGTGTACTATGAATGAAAATAATTGTTCAATTTTATAAACATAAATCATTCTTATTCGTCACGTTGTTGGTGCGTCTGAGTGAGTGCCAGTCTGTTTGCACAGTGGCAAAACATATGTAACCCTTTTCTTATACATACAACTAAATTGAGGCTTTCCGGTATCATACAACACACACAACAACAAGAATGAAGACAAAAACAACAACAACAGCAATAATGAACTGATTCCTACATATGACATGGATAATAATAAACAATGACAACTAGAGCAATTGAATTGAGGGAATTGGTTAAAGTAATAAAACTAATAAAAACAAAAGATAATATGGCAAAAAAATATCAAAAAACGCAAAAATTAGAATAGTATACCATAGGCCACCCACCAACTTCCACAAATATGTATATAGAACAATATAAAATATAATAAAAACAACATTTATTTACCCACTATTATTCACTTAAAAGTTATAGTATACCTAGAAAATATTAACTATAGAAATTGAAAAGGTGAACAAAATTTAATGTAAGGAAAAAATGGTAGTTGATTGTAGGTGAAATTTGTAAATTAAAAATATTTATTTAGTTAGAGATTGCAGTACATTTTGTGTTTTGTTTTGTGTATTAAACAAACAAAGAATACATACATATACCTACATTTGTTTCACACACTATATATTTTAACTTATAGTTAAACAAAATCTTTGCGAATTAATTAAGGGGGAGAGTTGGCTGTAAATACTGGAAATGTTTATTCAATATTTTTAGATAAATATAAGAAATTACATTACAATTTTTACAGTTGGCGCACTTATTATTTCTTTATACATAAATTTAATGTGATTTACTTCAGACAGTTGTTTTTTGTAGTCATGCGTATGTTATTTTTTTTGCGGTTTCTTTATGTTTAATTTAAGTCGTTATTATGTTTCATTAATTGCATTATGTTTATTCTATTTTAGTTGCAATATGGAGCAGAATTGGTTGATATTATTTATTAGAAATAAGAGAAAACATTTGTATTTAATTAATTTTATTAGTTTTTGCAAAATATGATATAAATAAAGAAGGAAAGTTTAATTTTACATTTATAATTATGGAAATAAAATAGAACAAAATTGTTAAACAGACGTTTTAACAAGAACTTTGTTTTCCAACAGCGGCATATAGGAATATCATGCAAATTTAAAAAATTTACTTGTTGGCATATCAGTAATAGAAGCTTTGAAAACTAACTCGAAAATGGTGGATCTGTAAAATCTACATTTCGTATAATTCTGTCAATATAAATGTTCTTCGGAGAGCGCTATTAAGAATTGATTTAGGCTTCTAAAAATCCAAGAGCAAAACATGTTATTGGAAAATATTTAGTTTTTTATGGTCAAATTGGAGATTATCTTAAACTATTCAATGAGAAAAAATATAAACTATAAAAAAATAATTTAATTCATTATTTTCTAATATTATTTATAGCTTTCCACCAATAGACCTTTATGTCTCACATATTATTATCATATTAAGTTGAACATACAATTCTTTACAACTTCGATTCAAAGATCTATATGAACATATTTCGGGAGTTATGGAATTCCATTCCTTCTTGATTTATTATTTTAATGCTTATATTCAGCTATTTTCTTTTTTAGGACTTCCAAAGGTGTTCAATAAGGTTTAAGTTTGGGCTTCTGACTGCCACACCATAACTAAGACTTAACTAATTTAGATGTGTGTTTCGAATCGTTGCTCTGCAAGAATTCACATATGAGCCGCATTTATTCTCTGGTATTTGATTTTTCAATATTTTCACGTAATACACAGCACACATTTTTCAATCTATCCAGTAAATTGGATCGACCAGGTGAAGAAAAGCAACCCCATATTATTAATGAACAATCCTTCAGGCTTCATTTGATTAATGCACATTTCCCCAATTTTACCGGCAAAACACAGCCTATTTTTAACATTATCTTCGCTCAATAAAGTTACTTTTCTGATGCCTATTTCTGGTAACAGATGCACATAAATCAATTGTAAGCTCTTCATTTACCAAAATGTTATTTTGCCGAATGCGTTGTTTTTTGCTTTCTGCTACTTGTCCCTGGTTTTATATTGATTAGCATTCGTTTTGAAACAAACCATTAGTATTGATATTTTAATCATACTTTTGCCTTGTTTTCAAAGCTTTAAAATAATTTATTTTTCAAATAAAGTGCAGTGCTTCATTACTTTTCTGTACCCATGTTATGCAACTTTGGCGAAAACTTCTCGCGTCGAAAAGATGTAAAACAAAATATTCCATAGTTTCTTGAAAAGTGAGAAAAAATGTGTCTGTAACTATGTCGGAAACTATCAAAAGGCATTACCTCGTTACGTTAGAAATGTCATAATATTCAACTCAAAGTCGATATGAAATTTCAGCATTTAAAACCGCTAGTCACAAAAATCGTTGACGACGAACAAAACATACTAAATTTAAAATTTTTAACGACGACGACAAAAATACGATTTTAATGTTTGTTGTTTACCAAATAATTTGCATTAAAATAAAAATAGTTTCGTGGTGTAAAAAGAAAACTTTGGCTTGCTAAAAGAAAATTGTTAAAGTTCCATGAAATTGTCTTCTAGCCAGTTCTAAGTTTTTAGACATATATTCCACAAATTTTTCTTATTGTTGCTTAGAAATTCGCATATTTTTATAAAATTGTAAAAGCAAGTAATTTTTTATTCAGTGTAGCATATTTTTTATTTTTAAAATTATATCTGGCTGTGTTTTTTTTGTAAGTATATATGAGTTCAAAGCGGAAATCTTTCTCACAAAAATTACTCGCCAAAAAAGTTACAGACACAGTTTTGTGAGAAAAATAGCTGTTTATTCCAATTAATGGCATATCTGTTTCATTTCACACAATTTAATCGAAAAGTTTCTCGACGAGGGAGTTACAGAACATGGATACTGGACTAAAGGCAATTAAAAACATAAGAGAACATAGAAAAATGGTTTTAACTATTGATTCTATTATGTTCCTGTTGAAATTGAAAAAAATTGAAAATATCGTTCTTATTATTTTTTTTTGAGTGCATTAAAAACGTGCATAAAATTTAGGTAATTAACTTAGACCATTAAAGAAATTCATATTAAACTTACCAGTATAGATTCACCATGAGGACATCCACAGTTTGACAATAAGAATTAACAAAGTTATTTGTTTTTAAGTTTTTCTTTTTATTATTTTTTGCAACACTTTATATAAGTATGTGGTGGGAAGTATATTCTTGAAACTTGGTCCCAATATTTGTAAACTTTTCTTTTCTGTCACTTCAAGTGTAGAAATATGCACAAATACAACTATATTTCGATTCCTAACTATACACAGGCTAATTTCCTGGAAACAACGGAATGCATTGCATCAGTATAACAGGAATGGGGTTTGCACCAACTATATATTAAATAAAATCTACTTTTTAGACCCTCATGGTACTATTTTTAATATTTATTAAATAACTAGCTGTACCCTGCGCGCGTTGCTACGCTACCAATTAAAATAAATTTGAAAGAAAGACATTACACAAATATTCAATTTATTTCAAATAATTTTATTGATTTTGCTCATTTTGAAAAAAAGTAATCTGTAAAAACCCATGCGGAAGCAATTAATCAATTAAAAAAGTGGGCGTTAGAGTAGGCGTGGTTGTAACAATTTAGAAACCTTCCCGGTCTCATGCACAACAACTTTGCCGAAGATCATCACATGATCAGATACATAGTTTAGGAGTCTATAAAGGACATTCATACAAACATTCATTTATATATATATTGATTAATATTAATTTTGAATATGAGCTAAATTTTCACTTTGTATGTGAGCTGCCACGCCCACTGGTCCGATCACGCCCATTTTCCTCATGACTATTCACATTAACAAATAATCAACGTGCACAAATTTCTAAGACTTTGGCTATTATAGAACTGTAGATACCTATATGATATTATATATATACACTGTATTGGAGCCGACACGTCCACTGGTCCGATCCCGCCCATTTTTTCCTGATTACTCAAATCAGTAACATATGGGATACTGCAATGTTTCAAAACTCTTGCTATCACAATAGTCAATATATATGATGTTATTCAATTTATGTGGGATGGCCACTCCCACCGAAAACCTAATTTGGACTATAATCTTTCAAATGAAACCGGTTTGGGCCAAATCGGTTGGATAGTTTTAGAGTATATAGAGGACAAACATAGAAAAATTGTGAAGAAATTTTTAACATTGACAATTATAACTATCAGGATATCAAGAATATCTCAAAAATTGTGGAATGGAAATTAAGCTTTCGTATTGATCTCGAACGAAAAGGAAAAATAAACAATATTTCAGTTAATTGAATTGCCTTAAAAATCAAACCCATAGAAATACAAAAAGTCTTTTTAATGGTGGTTTTATTTCAAAAAAAAGTAAGACTGTTAAAAGAAGCAGTAGAGAAATTATCATACTGTTACCAGAACTGTCATGTTCATGAAATTTATTAAAATCATGTCCTCGACTTGCACCATTACACGAATTGTTACTTAAATCATATATATACATATGTACTGTAGCCGTACATATATATATATATATCTATTTTATCTGGAATACCAATTTTTGATGCAGCAATATTTTGAAATTGTTGAAAATGACTCGTAATAATACAACAATACCAACTGAGTCTAAAATATATAAAAATGTGCAATTGTACCATTTTTGCCAACCCTGCAGCATAGACTTTTTTCTAACGATAACAGTTACCTCAAAATTTCTGTTGAGGGCATTTTTGACTTGTCGTATTTTGGCTGGTTTCTGACTCATATGTGTGGAGTAAGGATTCGTTGGGTTTCTCTGTCTTGAAAAGGTATTTAAATTATAAATACTTTTTCGACATTTCTTAGCATTAATAACTGCCAGCCTTTTTGAGCGATTGTCAAATGATTTGGTATAACTATTTCGTCAATTTATAATATAGCGTGATCCATTTCCTGGTTCCCTACTTTTTTAAATAATATTATTTGAAAGAACAAGCATTTATTTTTTGAAGATTATGTCTATCAAATGTTGGCCGTCGCAGATGGTCTATCCGTTAAGTCTAATTTTCGATGACTCGTTCGGTCATTTCGACTGGTAATTGTCGTATGTACGCGTGATGTTTTCCTTCAAGGCCTGAATCGAATCGGGTTTGCCCGCATAAACGTTTGACTTTACATATCACCACAGGAAAAAGTCTAACGATGTAATATTATACGATCTTGGTGGCCATTCGACCGGCCCAAAACGTAAAATTATGTGCTCACCGAAGTGTTCTCTCAATAAATCCATTAATTGATGTGATATGTATAAAGTGGCGCCGTCTTGCTGAAACCAAATGTCGTCGAGATCACGAGCTTTAATTTCAGGCATGAAATAGTCGGTTATCATGGCACGATAACGGTCGCCATTGACGGTTACGTTCGCACCGGTACCATTTTTAAAGAAATATGGACCGATGTTTCCACGTCTTTACAACGTGCTGGACGTGGTTTATTTGGTCGAATATTATCCAATAATGAATGCTGGGTCTCAAATTGGTGATGGTGTTGCGAATAGTACGCTCAGTAGGCCGATTATATTGACCACAACTTGAGCGAAGTGCACAAAACACATTCCTCACAGAACGTAAATTTTCATAATAAAGTTGAACGATTTGTAAACGTTGTTCAGGCGTAAGTCTTTTCATTAGGAAATGCCAAACAATTTTAAACAAAAATAACATGACAGCATGACACGACTCACACGTGATCTGTCAAAAAAAAGGCTATTGAAAAAAGTATCTCTACTTGAATCACTCATCATATGTATATTACAGTATAACAGTTTTTGTAAACAGCCCATTGAATATATAACTTATATTCATGTATGCTTTTGGATCTATTTGCTAACTTTAAAATATGAAATTTAAAAACATTATCGATATTTTGAGTAATCTGTTATTTCTCTAACGCTTTAACGGTCAAAAGTGAAACAGTTAAATGGAATAGATTTGGAAAGTTCATATTAATTGAAAGTATGCTTGATAAGAATGTATGTATTTAATGACAGCAGGTATTAATTTCAATGTGATTACTTTCAAGTTATATAAATTAAAATTATTTTTCCTTGAATTGTTTACTACAGAAATTGAGTCCACTAATTTCTGATAAAAACCACGTATAACAATTCTCAAAGTATCACTACTATTTTTAAGCCCTCCCGTATGACCTACTCCCTATAACGAATTCTTTGTTTGCCATAAAAAATCAAAAGAAAACTTTGAAAAAAAAACAATCAAAATAAACAAGACTTTAGAAGCAAAGATATAAAGAAACGGTAACGTAGCATGGTAGACGCATATTTTTCAGAAATGAATGAATTTTTTTTTGTGTTAAAGAAAAATCCATACCTTTAACAGACAAGCTCACATAAAAACCTAAAAAGAAAAATATTTTTGTTTGCAGTAGTTTTTCCAAACCTTAAAATGAAGTTAAATGTAACAAACGGCTACAGTAGCAGCAGTGTGAATAGCAGTGGCAGCAGCAAGTGCAATAGATTGAAACTTGCGCAATGTCTATATGAATTTTTTGTTTATTCGTAATGTTTTTGGTTTGTTTTTTTTTTTCTGATGTGGAAGGGGGGCTTTCAAATTATGGGGAAAGGGAGATAAAAGGTATGGTTATATTTAAGTGTTATGGCTATAAATATAATAACTTCATACTACGTATAAAGATAGAAAGTACTTAGCTGTAGTAGTAGCTGATGGTTGAGTGGTAGGTAGATAGATAGTCTTATGTTGTATATTCATACCATTAATACAAGTAGGTATGAAGACGAATGCCGCCAATTGGTGGGTTAGCGTGACGAATAAATAAAATTTGTAAAATTGAAATACTTACCAGCGTATAATGAAACATGATGTGTAATTTACAAGCAAACAAATAATAAAAAGAAACAGATTAAAAGTAAAACATAAAAATTTAGTGAAAATTGCTTTTTATCTAAACACTTGAGGAAAGGTTTAATATGCATATAGTATGTACGTACGTACTTACTTATTTTTTTTTTTTTTTAGCATATTGTTTTTTAACCCTTAAATGGTAAAGGGGGTTTAATTGAATTGATAAATTTCTGCAAAGTTTGAATGCAAAATATGTTTGTTTTAAATCTCCGTTGGGTAAGAATATTCCTGGTGACCTTTTTAATTTTCAAACTGAAATTACTTATTGATGGTTTATGGGAAGTGTACTCGACATGTATTCCAAGGATATTTTATTTAGAATCGTCTAAAATAGTTCAAGGCGTTTAGTTTAGTTTCTAGTTTTTAGTAAATAAATTTGACTGCTAGAATTAGAGACAGAGTGAGCTGTATTAAAGATTAATTTGGAAAAAACTAACCACATACGCATAAATCCCCACTACAGTGTATCCATTAGGATAAATGATAATTGACAACAGATTATCAACTGTACCAGGAATTCATTCCTGGCCACTTAAACACAGTAGGGAAAGCATCGCATACATACATATATCCAGAAAAAAACAAAAAAATTTAAATATTTAATTTTAATGTTAAAGCAACACTTTTGTACGGATGCTTCGAGAGGAAAACTGGACAAGGAAGCCCACAAATAAATAATTTGACACCGGGTATACCCAAAAAATCGTGAAGCATGGAAAAGTTTTGTAATGATATCGGGTTGTATTTCTTCATCTGGTGTCGGTCGGCTTTATTTGATAGATAAAAAAATGTGCGGTGTGGATTAAGTATAAATATTGCAAAATCAAATATGCAGAGTTATGAATCGTTCCTATGCAGGGCAATGATCCCCAAGCACACATAAAAACTAGTTAAGTATTGGTTAAATCAAAAATAACCCATGTTGTGAACTTAAACCAGTGATATAAATCCAAAAACAAAAATGATATGTGGAAAAAAATCAAGAACGAATGGAATTGCATATCTGCCGAAATATGTTTAAAACTTGTGAAATCTATGAATCGTAGGTGCTAAGAGGTGATAAATATGGATAAAGGTTATTATAATATGTGAGACATAAAGTTAGATTAATAGGAAGTTATAAATAATTTTGAAGAAAGTATATTGTTCGTAATGTCTTTTTCCAGCATCTTATGAATAAAATAAAATTTTTGGCTGAAGAAGTGGTTATGTTTTTCCTTCACCAGAATGAATTGCAGAAGTATCGTTTTTATTATTTTTTACAACACTGCTCTTCTCATGGGTGCAAACATACATAAATAGTAACCATCGCAAACAGTTTTGTAAACTGTAAATGTGATTTAATTAATTTTAAATGTGTTTGCTTTTCATTTCAAAGTCATACTCGTATATTAGAAATTTTTATAAATACATGTAATGGTGTGATGATGTCATAATAGAAAATGACATATTATAATAATTTTTAATTACAGTTTGACCTCATCTCATCATGCGCAAGTATAATGAGAAAATTATAAATATACATGTATATATATACATATTTGCTAAACAAAAGAGGTTTTATTTAATTTTAGTTTTTGCTTATACATACATATTTAGATAACTCTTTGTAATAAACTAAACAAGTAAACGTAACAAGTCTTGCAAAGTTTAAGTTTTTTGCAGTTTACAAGACCATAACAACAAAATGTGATTAACTACATATAGTAAAGCAAATTTGTAATTGTAAACTTGCAACGATGATTGATTTCCGTAAATTGCAAATAATGTTACTGTTTACAACAATACAAACTGAATTTTACTGTAGTAATAAAAAATGTATCCTTTCAAATAACTGCTTTTGCTAAAACACCCCGCATTACACACTGAAATAATTCCCTTGTGTCATCATTATTACACCGAGCCAACAAGTCAGCAGGTGTTTACTCAAATTTAAACGCCCTTGACCCCAAAGACACAACCTAATATTTAAATAAGTTTAAATTTTTTTTGTAAAACAGATAAATATAGGAATGAATGGAAGGAAAGAGCTGGTAAACCAAACAACCAATAATCATTCAAACATTCAGTGTTACAGAAATATGATACGAAATGTTTGGTATAAATCACAAAACCTTACTAAGGTGTCTAACTAATTTGATGGAACCAAATATTCCAGCCAATACACTTTCAGCACGAGTGTACATTTCAACATGTTTTTATTTGTTTTATACATATTTATATCATATTGTTTAACCTAAATTTAATTTTTATTGTTTTTGTTTTTTCCCCTTCTTTTGTTTTTTTTTATATGCTATTAAAATGCTATAACTTTTATGAGAATTTTTCAATATAAATAGTACTTATCGTTACATTCATATTTCTTATATTGTATGTATTTGCTTTTAATAATCACTAAATGTTTTGATAACTTTATGGAATTTCTTTCCTCATTCTCGCTCAATTAAAGCGCAGAATAGTTAATGAAATCAAATAAATTTTTTATTCTTTGTGGACACAATCAATCGTTGAATCAATTTTTTTTTTATATAAATAGGTATTTTAATTTATGGCATACAAACACGAAATGTATGTAGTATATACTTAAATTCTTCTAATTTAGCGAGAAATATTTGCGAAAAGGTTTAAGCCTAGCAGCCGACATAATATTTTAATATTTAATTTTATAATTTTCACCACCACCATATGTTTACAGAGTGGGTGCAGATAACATGCCAATAAGTATTTTTTCTTTGTTAGACTTTTATACGTATCTTTATTTAGAGTTATTTTTATTTTCTTTTAATATTCTTTCCATTTGGTTGTGATTTTTGTTTTTTTTAGCCGCTGTTGCTTTTACGAGCATAAATATAAATAAATATTTGTTATAACATAATGTTTATTATTGTTTCTATTTATGGTCACATACTGATGTTTTAAAGTTATTACTGGTTTTGTGTTAATTTGTCTAATTCCATATAAATGTCAACATTATGCTGTGAAGTGTTTAAAAAGTTTAAAAATTTACATATGTACATATGTGTGTTGTTTTCTTGAATTGTGTTATTATGACATTACAATTATTTTTTAGTATGATTTTTAATGATGTGATTTCCTCCTAAGTAATTTTTTGAAAAATTAAGTTTTTTATGTTTTAATTGATAATCACAAGAACTTTGTTTTCCAGCAGGAACTTATTGAAATAACATGAACGTTTTAACAGTTTACTTGTTGACATACTGTGAGCGTCAAAATAAAGTCAACACCACATATTATTAAAAGAAAAGCTTAATTATATTAATATAAATAATATTATATTGCATTTTTATATAATTATTTATGTAGAATTGTATTAACAAAACAAAAGTATATACAAAGTTTATTTATTTATTTTTACGCGTCAAAATAAAGTAAACAGTGGCAACAAATACTCCTGCCATTCCAAAAGTAATAACAATTCTTTTAATTTTTCTTTGTTTGAATGTATAACTTTGAAGTGATGTTCAAAATAATTGCAAAGTATCACAACTTATCATTAAAAGAGACTAAGTTGTAACGTTAAATAGGGAAAAATTTACAATGGTCAGACAAACATCAATTCAGAATCGGCAAATTATTATAGACTTACATAGAAAAGGAAAATCCCTGCGTGAAATCTGTAAAATGAAATTCATCACTGTACAATTAAAAAAATTTTTTAACAAATTTAAGTTCCAAACACAATAACATAGAAAATTTGCCTGATGCAAAGCGACCAAAGTGACCCACAAAAACTAAAGTAATAGCTATAGTAAGAGAAAGCCGAACATCTAGTGCTATAAAAATAGCTGAAAATGCTACGAAAACTTCTGGAAAACCTGTAAAAGTGAGTACAATTATAAGATCTTTGCATCAGAATGGCCTACATTGCAGAGTACCACATAAGAAGCCCTTTCTACCAAAGAACAACCAAACACAACGTTTGAATCTTGAAAAAACTATATAAACCAGCCTCAAATTTGTTGGCATAATATTCTTTTCAACAATAAAAGCAAGTTTGAGATATTTGGATTTAAAATTCCCCAAAAATATGGCGAACCAAGAACGAAGTCTTTAGTAATAAATATTTTACCAAGATACAACATGGCTGCCGCTCAGTAATGGGATGGTCTTGTATGGCGTAATCTTAAATTTATATAATCTACAATGAAAAAGGAAGATTATCTGGGCTTTTTAAAAAAACAATGTCGCCCCTACTGTAGAGAAATTAGAACTAGCGCAGAACTAGATTTTCCAACAGGAAAATGATCCTAAGCATACCTCCAAAATTGTGAAAATGTGGTTGCCTAATCATTGTCTAAAAACTTTAGATCATTCTTCGCAGTGCCCAGACCTCAAACCAATTGAGCACATGTGGGTATATCTGAACAAAAAAAAATAGGCAAAGCGGCATTTCTTACAAGGATACAGTAAGTGATACAGCATGAATGGAACAAAATTTCGCCTGATTTCATTAAATTATCTTAAAAAAAGATTTTATTAAGGGTGATTTTTTAGAATTTTTTTTTTGCAAGCTCAGCTTTTCTTGTAACATTTAAACTTGTTCAGTTACAAAAGAACAGATTATTGAATTATTGATTAATTGTGTCCTCTGAACGTTCTGAAAGTTCATTTCTGGTTGAATGGATACGTAAACAAACAAAATTGTCGCATTTGGTACTAAGAGCAGCCACAAGCATTGCAAGAACTGTCAATGTGGATTATGTGCCTGTGGCATCATTGGACCGTACTTTTTCAAAGACGACGAAGGCAGGAACGTTACTGTGAATATTTTTTCTTATGCCCCATTTTGAGCTGGACTTGGCTGACATGTGGTTTAATCAAGACGGTGCCACATGCTACACACCACGCGTAGCAAAGTCCTAATTGAAGGGCGAGTTCGGTTAACAGTTTATTTCACTTTTGGGGCCGATCAATTGGCCGCCTAGATCGTGCGATTTAACGCCTTTAGACTATTTTTTTTTGGGACTATGTTAAGGCTCATATCAAACTATATGAACAAGCCCGATACGGTTGACGCACTAGAAGCTAATATTGAAGAATTTATTCGTGAGATACCGGCCGATATGCTGGATAGAGTATGCTAAAAGTGGAGCCGAGTAACCGCGGTCAACATTTACATGAAATCGTCTTTAAACATTGAGTTATATAGATCGTTCTATTGGCTCAAATAAACATTTCATACATTTTTTATGTCCAATCCAAAAGCTCTTATAAAATCATTACTTATAAATATTTCTTTATTTAGAAAAAAAAAACATTAGATTTTAATTGTACTCTAGCTGTTGCCCACCTTTAATAACATTGTAAAATTTTAAAAACAATAAAATACTTTTTCGTCACTTTCTAGATACTGTTTTTTGTTTCTAAAAGATAAAACAATTGGAACAAATACGATTTAACATATAAATGACTAATGCTAGTGCTTTATATAAAATAAATACATACATGTTTTATTTGTGTATATTTTTATGGTTTAAAAACACTTTGGACTACTTATAATATATCTATTTATTTAATAAAAATCAATTTACTTGATAAACTCTTCTTTTTTATTTATTTTTATAGCTTTTAATGTTTAAACGCTGAGCAGAATTTACCCAAAAACCATCAATATTGAGATTGCAACAGCAAAATGCCACTGCCCAAACGTTCAATTGAGCCGGTGCATGTGGCCCGTTCTGTTTATCAGCAGGATGAATTACAATCGGTAGAATTAGAAACAGTCACAAATACTACTCTAACAAATATCATAAGACAATTGTCATCGCTGTCCAAACATGCCGAAGATGTATTTGGTGAGTTGGCACGTGATGTGGGAAATATTGGCGATCGTGCTAATTCCCTGCAGGCACGCATCGATCGCTTAGCCATTAAGGTGACACAACTGGACAGTACAGTAGAGGAGGTGCCGCTAACGGACATAACGCGAAAGAAAGCTTTTAAATCTGCCAAAAATTTCGATCAGCAAATATTTTCACGAGCCACTATGCCAGCGCCAATGCTGGAAACGTATGCACAATGTGATAAACCACCGCCACTGGATAAACTGAATGTTTATCGGGATGATGGTAAAGATGGTCTTAAATTCTATACAGATCCTAATTATTTCTTTGAATTGTGGCG
Source organism: Bellardia bayeri (assembly GCA_950370525.1). NCBI lineage: Eukaryota > Metazoa > Arthropoda > Insecta > Diptera > Calliphoridae > Bellardia > Bellardia bayeri. The sequence goes on along the minus strand of OX493265.1, from coordinate 85,803,985 downwards.
TCAGGAGATGCTTAAGGATACTGAACGTGTTATGCACGATAAAGGCAAGAAAATGCATCGGCCACGACAGGATGGCAACGCCAGTGGACGTGGTCATAAGAAACGGGTGCGTACACCCCACAATACACGAGAGAAACAACGACAAATTGCTATCGGTCATGGTGAAACTTTAATGCCAAATAATGTTATTTATCGGACACCAAATTCCGTGGTCAACGAGGAAGCCGCTTATGGTGGTAGTAAGTATTATGTTTTTACATTTCTATTCATTATTATTACAATTACGATTATTTTAATATCGAATAGGTGGTGGGTTGTAGAGACGATAATAATTGTCATTGGATAATTTATTATTATGTAGTTTTTAATTTACATACATATGTACATACATATTTTGAAGTTTATATGTATGGTTTAAAAAACATGCAATTTTTGAGCGGTTTGATTAGAGATTTTATAAAACGTGAAAGTATTCTTTATGCTGTTCTGCAAGAAAATCTATTTTACAAATTGCAATTCGAAAGTAATATACATATCAAAAGATTAGACTAGAAAACGGGTATCTGTTAATGGAAAGAAGTCCGCTATGTAATAGAGGGTGGTGTACGGGATAATTTAAAATAAACAATTTCGGAATTTTTTTATTCTTTATTAGGCTAAATGTTTTCATTTGGACAATTATATATTTCTGATAGGTTTCTCTCATACATTAAAGTTTCTTATTTCCGAAAGAGAAATTGTTGCAAAAAAAATGGAAAACAAGATGGATTGAAACAAAAATTCATCAAGTAAATCTGATGCTACCGGGTAATTGAAAAATGAGGAGAATTAACTAACGAATCTTAACAAATTTTAGTATTTTTTCACGATTATTTGAATCCTTTCCTGTCTCACTCTAAAATAATCTCTGAATTAAGCATAATATTAAAAAACTGAGAAACTCGTACATTTTTATGCTTCGACTTCTTTCACAATATGTACTTAATTTTCATCCATGCTATTCTCCAAAGCTGAATTAGAATATTTAGATGGACAAAAGTCTGGAATATTAAATATTCCCCAAAAATTTTTTGACACAATAGAGTTAATTACAATCAAAAAGTTTTCCTATTCATCGTTCCTTTAACTGTCTATATGTGTTTGAGTTGTTTTATATCAAAATTAAGCCAACGTATAATAAAACTATTTTTTGAATTATTTTGCAAACGTCGTTTCACTATCAAGGAAATTGGAAATACACACTTAAAACTTTCCCTTTTTTTCATTATGTCCGTCAGTCAGTCTGTTTGTTGTTTATTTCATATTTACTTCTCCACTCCACTTCACATTTTCATCAAGTACTAATTTCATACTTCAATTTACAAGAAAAATTGCCAACCAACCAACCAATTATTGATTTTCAATATTTAGCACAACTTGTTGAAATACACACTGTCACAGATAGTGAGAGTGGTACGACAACAATACAACAGTTACAACAACAACATCAGCAACAATATCAGCTAGTACAACAACATCAACAACAAGTACAACATTTAGGTGGTGGTGGTGGTACACAATTAAGTCGTCATAGACCCAATGTGATCAGCACAAACAACTTTGATGATTTAACATGTAGGTACGACAACGGCACGACAGAGTTTAAAGCGAAATCATAAACAAAATCAAAATAATAAAGCCAATTTTATAGCAAAATAAGAAAGCAATTTAAAGCTAAATGCCAAGCGAATTCAATTACGCAAAAATTAGTGTTCTAGTTTTTACTTACATTAATATATATCAAACTGTTTTTAAATGTTTTTCCTTTTTTTAACTTTATTAATAGAGTAACACTGTTTTGTTTGACTTACTTTGTATTTTTTAGTTTACTACAAAGCTCATTTTTGCTAGCGCCACTATATTATTTAACCAACCAATCAATAAATCATTTATAAGCTTTTTAGCTAATTTACAGTGGGTTCTAAAGAGATGAAGAATTTCTGGTAAATCGTTAAGTTTGACTCTAGTTTGACTCATTAAAATTTAACCGATTTGGTTTTATTAAGGTATTCATTATAAAATGAAGCTCACTTACCTTAGTTTGATCTTATTGAAACTGACTCGACTTTAGAAAGGTATTCAAGTTTAGACAACGTCTTACGACTTTTTCGTAACTTCTTTTGGGTTCAACCGTTTAATCTGACTAGATAAAATGAACAACAAAAGGATTTGGCAAGCAGTCGTGTAAGTTGTAAACATTTTAACCAAACTTCTGCTATTTTGTACAATAACATTTTACAATGTCAATGAACTTTATATACAAAATTAAATTGTGCATTTTGAATGTAACTTCCGCTATAATTAAGGTTATTTTCTGTAAGAACAAAGCATGATCGGACATCTTTGGCCGAAACGTTGCCTTAGAGTTTTCTTCTGTCTTTTAATTTCGTTTGTAAAATTTTAAAGTTTTGTTTTTATCCGATATATTAAAGCCTACAGATGAAATGACTTTTTTGAAATTTAATCAGAAAATTTTTATAAAATACTATAAAGAGGAAGAAAAATGTAACAATTAAATTAAAAATGTATCAGAAAAGCTTAACCGGGACTTTTAATTATTTTCTGTAAATAAATTACACAAAAACTAAAGTGAGCGCAAGAAATAAAAAACACAAAGTATTTACATAGGTTATGGTTACCGGGTATGGTGGGAACACAGCAGCGTTTTGGGGCGATTCTACGAACTTCGGCACTGATGATTAGAAGTGCAATGCGCACTACTCCATCTAAAGCCTTATTTGCCAGTCGACATTATGGCTAGTGGCATAGCTCTTTATGCAGCCATTAGACCCAACAACATCGACTATGAAAATTTATAGACAGAAGCTTTAATCCGACGATCATGAATGCAATCTCTCCAGGAGAACTCTGTCGAGATTTTCACGGTTGGTTTGAAATCGAATACAGCCGGCTTTAAATCTCTTTTTTTTTTTGGTTTTTATATGACAGGCGAATGAGATCGCGAAACATTCCTCAATAGGGTTATTTTAAATTTATTTAAAAATACAAATAATTTAAAAATAAAATGACTAATATTTAAAATTCCCGCTTTCTTTCTTAAGATATGTCAATTAATCTATATATTACACGATATTATTCCTTCCAAAAGATGACTTCTTTAACATTTTTTCTTGTAGGAAAATATATAAAAGGTATTGTAATAAGTTGGTTTCAAGTTTTCTCTATTCTGCAATTGGAAATTTATTATATCCTTTGATATAATAAATGCTCCGCTTGGGTGTTTTGTATCATAAGTGTAGCACTTTTCAGGTACAAATCGAATCATTTTCGAATTAAGAAAATGTAAATCCATTACAATTTAATAATAAAACATTTAATAATATAAAAACATTTTTATTTAAACATTTTTTATTAAAATACAACGAATGAACAAAAAGGAATATTTTCAAAAATAGCATTCTTCAGTATATAAAGCACAGTCCAAAATAAAGACGAAATTCTTATAATTTAGCTGTATTCTGTTATTTACTTTAGCATTTCACTTAGCGGCAGTTACATTCAAAATTAATTTGGAAAGTGGCCTCTTAAATATTCCTCAAGCATGACATAAAAAGCATTTAAAACTTTGACTTACATTTAAAAATTGTCTATCATTTAGAACCCACTGTGCAAGCAATTGATACTACAACGTCATTAGTCCGTCACTCTATGAGTTTTTCTATTATACATAGATCAATAATAAATAACATAAATTCCAAAGTCTATATTAAAAACACATTAGTTTCATTTGCCAAATGTTATATACATATAGTCTTAAGTTAAAATCTTATTTCTTTTTCAAATTCCATAAATTTGCATCAATCATTTTCTGTTACAAATTGGGTTAATATTTAGTTTTTTTTTTTTTTTTTTAAATTTAGTTTAAATTTTTATAAAAACAAAAATTTGTTAAGTTTCATTAACGTATCACAACATCATTATTGTCATTATCATTATTATGTGTCGTCTGTATATTTTCCAGGCAATGTTAAACCTTATAATATGCTTTCACATTTGGAAAATAACAGTAATCTGGCGAAGCAAACTGCTGTTGCCATTGCAGGTCAGAGAGCATTGTTACTTCTTCTAACCTTTAACAAATAAAAACAAAAAAAAAAAATTAATTAAACAAAAAAACTAAACACAATTAAACTCATATACATACAAATATTAATTTTTCCAAAAAATACGTTATTTATAACAATAATGAAAAATTAAATAAAGTTAAAATTAACAATACAATATCTTAAAACATTTATACTCTTTATACATACATATAATTTTCATGTATTTAAATATATATGTTTTATTATATACAACTATACTTCTGTTACTACTAACACTACCCTCCCCACCCATATCTTTCTTATTCTGTCTCTCTCTCTCTTTCAGTATCTGTTTAATTTATCACTTTTCATAGCACTAGAAACACCATTTGTCTCTTTCCCTGTCTCTTTCTTCCCCTTTTGACATTAAACATTATATAATAGTTGTTTTTTCTAATTTGTATACATTTTGTATTTGTTTTCTGTTTTTTTTTGTTATAATAATTGATGTGACTTTTTAAACATATTTTAGCTTTTTATTTGCAATTTCAATAATTTATTGTTTTTCTATGCATATAAACTTCACCTTGTATGAAACTATATTCAATTCTATTTCAAAATCTATTAAAGGTTATAGTTGATTTATCCTTTATTATAACTAAAAATATAATTTTCCTCACTTTCTATGTTATGTATGAACGATTTACCTAGATTTCGTCCCCCATTTTTTGCAATGATGTTTAGTATTTGTATGTTATATGAATAATAATGTTCACATTTGTTTTTACAAATTCTTATGTTTCTTTTATAGCCTTTTGCCTCTTCTATCACCATTTTCATTGAACTGCTTTTGATAAATCACAAGTGACATACACTGTCTATGAGATGACCAATAAATTACTTTTATTATAATAAATCATTTTGTTTCAAGCAAAATTTATATAAAGAACAATTTACTTTTATTCTTTAACAAATTGAGTCAAACTATCAAAGTTTAAGTAGTCATAGAAAAATCATCTTTGGTAAAAATATCACTTGTTTAGAAAGTGTGTCATTAAATCATCAGATTATTTTAAAAGATTGTATCACTAGTATACTTACGATAAAATTATTAATTTAAATTGTTTGTACATGTTGTAGTAGGTTGCACAATAATATAGAACAATTCTGATTTCTCTGCTTGTATGGTAATTTGAGTCTGATAGGTTTTAAGAACGTAGTCAGTTAACAAAATGTATCTAAAGCTATGTACAGACGGTTGTCGGTTCTACGAAAAATAATCAATCTTTAGGTTATGCTTCAAAAAAATATTTCTTTGCCTAATTTTTTTGTCGAGATATTCCCACAGATGCTCAATTGAATTGAGCTTTGGGGACTGCGGAGGATGAAAATTTTTCGATAATGATTGAGCAACCATTCTTTCACAATTTTGGAGGTATGCTTAGTTCTAATTTTTCTACACTATGGGCTGCATTGTTTTTTTTTAATATCGACATAATCTTCCTTTTTCATTTTAGATTCTATAAATGTAAAATTACCGACCGACCCATGATGCCGCCATACAACCCCAGATCAAAATCGCTGGCATATTTTATCTAAAAGCTTTGTTTTTGGTTCACTATACTTTTTGGAGGGGTTTCAGTCCATATATTTTGAACTTACTTTAATCAGTGAAAAGAATATTAATCCAAAAAACTTGAGACTCGTTTATATATTTTTTGTGAAATTCAAAATTTTGGTTTGATTGTTCTTTGGTATAAAGGGCTTCTTATGTGACACTCTACCATGATGTCAGATATTCTACTGGTACTCGCGCTTATAGCTTTTCCAGAAGTTTTCTTAATATTTTCAGCTATAGAACTTGATGTTTACTCTTAGTTCTCTTACTATTGCTCTTACTTCAGTTGTTGTAAGACTCTGGTCGTTTTGCACCAGGCAAATTTTCTACTGTATTGTGTTTGGTATACTTGTCTAAATATATTTTTTTACTGTAACAACAATTTTAACAATTTTCTAATTAACTATAATGATTTGCCGAATCTCAATTGATGTTTGTCTTCACATTAAAAATTGTTCACTACTTAACGTTACAACTTATGGCTAAATTCACAGGCGCATATTCAGAAATGATATCTAAGTTTAAACTTTTTTAAGTACCAACTTAAGTTATTCTTAGTTGATTACTTTCAGCACGAAAAGTTACAACTTAATTATGGGTAAAGCTGTAACTAAATGTCAACTAAGAAATACATTTAAAGAACAGCTGATTGATTTTATTTCTTGTCGTCAATGATGTTAACATATTTGGCCACCAATTCTTTAAATGTAGGTTTTCCATCTGGAAACCAATTTGAGTCTCTCTAAAATACACAAAGCAATAAATACATATTTTTTTTACAATACTAATTGTGTCCATTTTGACCAAAAAAATCACAAAAAAAAAGAAAACAAACTAGAGATGTGTTTTTCGTCAACAAAAATCTACTAAATGCAGTGTTGCATTTCTTTTAACAGCTGAAAGCAGTTGCTAAGTTAGTTATGATTTGTGAATAAGATCTTTAACTATTTGTGAACTTTTTTTAGTTTCTGTTTAATAAGTTTCGACTTTAGTTACGATTTCTGAATATGCGCCACAGTCTTTAGTTAGCTAATGGCAAAGGCTTAACTAATGTTTCTTTATTCGCAATGCTTAGTTTGCCATTAGTTAAACCCCCAAACGTCGTTGGTTAACTATTAGTCAAACAACAGTTCTTGCTATGAAAATAAAGTTTACAATTGTTTACGGCGACAAAAAATGTAAATATGTCTTACTAATTTGAATAATGGCTAAATTCACCGTCTTAATAGTAATAGTCAAACATTAGTTAGTATTTTAGTTTACCAATGGTTAACTAATGACCGAGAATTCGGCCATTAGTCTCTTTTAATGATAAACTATAAACTTGCAATTATTTTGAATAAAACTTTACCGTTATACTTTCAAATAAAAAAACTCAAAGAATTGTCACTACTTTTGGAATAATAGGGGTTTTTATATAGGGGTGTTAATGCTAAGGTCATGGTTAAAGAGGTAGCATATTTAATTGCTTAATAATAATAGATTTTTCTCAAAAAAATGTTGTAATCAAACATGGTTTATTAAAATTATTTCACTACTAACAACTTCACTAAAAATAGTCAAATATAGCAACACTTTTATTTGTTTGAGACACATGCATACATAATACACTTTTAAATTAAATGTTTTATTAAATTTTGTTTTCTTGCTTCTGAAATGAAATTACAAATTTTTTTTAAATAAAATAGAGCAAAAGGTCAAATAACTCACATTGACCTTTTGTGATGATGATGATCATGCTGTAAAAAGAGAAACCTAAAAAAGTATGTGTAATAGAAGTGTAGTACAACAGATATACATACATTATATGTAAATACATATATACTCGTATATGAATAAAACATTTAAAGTAAAATAAAAATAATAAGTATAAGAAATTTCTGAATAACGATTTATTAATTTTAACAATAGTTTTTTGAGCTTGTGTTCAGATTTATTTTTATTATTTATTATTACATATATCGCTACTCCTCAAGCTCAACAATTATTAAAATGAAATTTAAAATTCAAATTATGCTGAATAAAGTAATGATTTACATTAAATTGTAAATATGTTTATATTTATGCCTATGTAGGTATATCTACAATAATGCATTTGCACAAATTGGATGTATATTAAAAAAAAGCCAAAATGTTAAAATCTTTAACTTTAATAACAATTTATAAATGTTTACCTTCAATAAAGACACATTCATAATTGACTTAAGAGTCTTCATAATGCCATAAACTTCAAACAAACATTCATAAATATCACGTTAATTTCCATAGACGTTTATTTTCATATTTTTAAATTTAATGATTGTGTTTTCTTTTATTTATAATATTATTTGGCTTGCTTTAAAACCCCCATTTTAGCTTTAGACAATTATTCAAATATCTATCTATATACTTTCTTAATAAAAACAACACCATTCATTACCAACTCAATTTTTTTACATAATCGTAACTGTCCATCACTTTTACTCACATCCTCTCGTAACTCTCGAAGTGCTCTGTACGTGGCTCTTGTTTTTCAAAAATATTTATATAGAAAAATGTTAAATCTTTTTCAAATTACTCATATATTTGCTGCTGTCATTGATAAGTAATTTAACTCCAAAAAAAGTTGCAGCTTAAGAAAGAAAATTGGCTTTAAAAACAAATACATACATATGTATGTATATGTATATTGCTGTCGTACAGTCCATGTGAAAATTAAATAATCTAAATCAACGTGTTTTCAATGTCAATAATTGTTTAAACGTACATATAAGTACATTCATTAACTTTACAATTTATATATTGTTTTGTTGAATATAATTCTTTTATTAACAAATTACATATTCTTCTTTTTCTTACCAATAATCATTAATTAATTTCTGTTTTTCAATGTGTTATGTGTTCATTTCTTCTGTACTTTGTTCTTTTGTTGTAAAAATGTTTATTTCTGCCAAAGGCATACAAATTAATTTAAATATTTATTTTTATTTTCTCTTAAAGGTATGGGCATTTACGAGACACGACCAGCACGACCCAATTCTATCGAGCTGCGACGCAGTTATCAATCAGAACAAATTGATGGTGGTTATGGACCGTTATCGCCACAAACAGCTAATAATATGTTGACGAATGCCCAAGGTGGCAGTCAGTATGCTACGACAGCATATGCTGCTAATGGCATGCATCCGTCGCAGCAAATGCAACAGCATCAGGGCATGCTTGGCATGCAGCATCATCAGCAACAGTCACATCTACAGCAACAACAGCAGCAACAAATGTACGACGATGCTCTCTATCATCATTCGCATGCATTGTATGGACAAACCGGTCAAGGTCCCATGTCGCCAGAACCGATATACGCTCCCGGCACACCGTCACGTACCAAACCGCGTCCCTCAGTACCACCACCGGCACCACCATCGAATGGCAGTGGCGGTGGTACACCAACAGCTTCCAGCGCAAATACACCTACACGGGGTCGCAGTATGTCTACAAGTCGTGATGCTCTGCCACCACCGCCTCCCATACCAGATGGTATGATTAACACAACTTCACCGTCACAAATGTTGGCTCAATTGAATGGTGGCGGCAGTGGTCATATTGCAGCTAAATTATTGGCTCGTACCAATAGTACATCGAGAGCTGGCTCTCCACAATTGGCACCAAGCAATAGTGTCCAGGATGCGAATGCCTTGGTAATGGCACAATTGAATAACACAATTAATAGTTTTAACAGTATGACAATGGGTGTTGGTATGCAGCAGCAAATGAATTCGTTAAATGATTTGCCACCACCACCACCGGTGCCTGATCAGGTGAGTGCAATGGAATTTAGTAGTTGTAGTTATGTATGTATATACGAGTATGTATAAGCTGTTGATATTATAGTTTTCTATTTAATAAAACATTTCATTATCTTTTCATTACATTTTCTAATAATTTAGTTTTTTATTTGTTTACAGCACGAACCAAAGTTATCGCCACCAAATGCGGCGCCACCACCACCACCTCCTCCACCACCATTGGACGAGAATGGTTCATCGCCAATTAATCTAGGACCACATCAAATTATGCCAAAATCATTGCCAAATGGTGATATACAATCCAACGGAATGATGGGTGGACCAAAACCACAGCCTAAAAAGATATTACCACCAATCTACGATACAAGATCCGATTTAATGAAGGCCATAAGAGATGGTATGTTTCACATATTTTACTAATTGTTTCGAATAGAATACAATTAATGAATTTTTTTAAAAAATATTTCCAATTTAAATATGACATATGTATACAGATTCGTCGTAACCCCATCGAAAGATAAGGATAGCAATACATACATCTATCTATCTCTTACTTACGATGGGGTTAAATGTGTGATGCCACTTTGACATATTTTAATATCACCACTGGTAGTGTCGTATCTGGTCTTATCTGTGTTAAATACATATATAACTATTAATTTATGAATTGCTCAAATTTGAATTAATATTCAAATCTTTAATTAAAGTATTTTCTTTACAATTCTAGGAATAACACTTCGCAAAGTGGAAAAATCTGAACAAAAAGAAATTGAACGTAATACCGGCCTTCATGATGTGGCCTCCATATTAGCTAGACGTGTTGCAATAGAACTTTCCGAATCCGAAGACTCGGACAGTGATGATGATAGTGAAGGTTGGATGGAACCAAATGAAACTTCTGCTTGATCCCTTATGTCTTCTTTAATACCTGAAAAAATCAAAAAGAAAAAGTAAATTTAATGGAAAAAATAGCATTTGTTTGTGTTTCCTCGTATTTAATGCTACATGTGAAAAGTGCATTTTAAAATAGCAACTAGTTAAAAAATGAATGTCTTTGCCAACCCAAAACCTTTAAATTCATCTTTAACAAAAACAAAAAAAAACCAGACACTTCCCCTCTTAACAAAAAATCAACACAAAATATTAATTAAACAAATAAATAAATAAATATAAAAACCGAATGAATATTTAGAATCATGTCTTGAAAAGAAATGTTTTAACAGTCATTAATCATATTAAAAACAAACAAAAAATATTATTTTTAAATTATTGCTGTAAAAGCAAAAAATTAAAAAGCAAATGAAACGAAAATAAAATTGAAGTAATAAAAAGTAATTGATATAAAACTTCTTTAAGAAAAAAAAAAAAAAAAACAATAATATCTATGTAACAACCACAAACAGTTAATCAAAAAATAACAACAAATTTAATATTCATATAGATATTTCTTTAAAACAAAAGTGTAAAATGTATTACAATAATAATAATAAAAATAAATAATTACACCACAACTACATAAAATAGTAATATTAAATTAACTTTTGTATATATAAAAAAGTAATAAACTTAAAATAAAACTCGTTAATTTTTTATATTAATATAATAATAAACCAACAACACACAGATATACATAAATTATATATATTAAAACATTTAAAAATTTAATAATAAACAAATTTTGCCTAGTATTTATAATTGTATTTATCCTACAAGTTTTTTTTTACATATATATTTTTTTTTGTTTATATTTAACGATGTTTTTAGGGTAAAAGTGTTTCAATAAATAACTTGAAAATAAAAGGTAGTATTAGCAAAAAAAAGTTTATAAATTTACGAAGTCAATGAAACAAAATAATAATATGTTTTAAATCTTACCATCAATTCTAAGTTTCCATTTGTGAAAGAAAAGATTCGAAATTATTAAAAAAAAAGTTATAGTTAAATTTATAACAAGTTATTAAAGGCAGTTTTTATTTATAATGTGAACGGAATTTTGAAACATGTAAATATAAATCTAATACGCAAATCAAATAAAAATTAAAAAAATATTCATTATTTTGAAACAATATTCCATTCTGGTCGAAAGTGTATTTTGGTTCTTTGGTAAATACATTTCTTTATGGATAGTGTTTTGGTTTTGCGATACAAAACGTTGTCAAATTATCTGAACAAACAAAATGATTAAAACTTACAAATTTTTATTATTCAACGAAATCTACAAATTTGACCGGAATTGTAATAATTCCGAATGAAATGTATGATGGCATGCTTGCATGAATTTCAATTACTGGTAGGGAACGAAAATTCCCCTTGAATTACAAGTTTAAATTTCAAGAATAATGTCTTATTTTGTAAATAAAAAACATCTTGACACATCCTATAAAACTCTCTTGCGACTAATTCCAATCACCTAAATTAAATACATGCTCATTGTTTTTTGGGCTGTATGGTATTTTAATAAGATATTAACATGTCCACAAACCTAACTTGCAATTTAAACAAACTCATATATATATATATTTGAATACCGCGATTGCACGCATTATTATTGGTAATGTCTAAAGATACGCATTTTTGATAATGTCATCCAATGCTATGAATACATTTGCTTCTAGTGGATGACAAAATATGACAATTTAAGGATTTAATAAAGCATCAAGATGATAATGATAATGAAGAATTTGCGTAGTGTGGTAAGATTTTCGCTTTGATTTTCTAAACCCCAATGATGATAATTTAAATGAAAATGTTTAGTTTGAAAATCATTCGCCTTAGTTCTATATTCCACTACAAAGTGAAAGTGAAATCGTTTGCAATTCCACATTAACAACTCCACGGCGTTCTAGAAAACGAACGAAACTTTTATTCTTTTATGAACCAAACTAAAAATGATATTTTACTTTTCAAATCATTTTTACAAAATTGAGAATGAAAATTTTACTTCCACATCATTTTACATATGTAGAAACCTTGTGATTGTTTCATTCTTTCAGCTAACTTAAAACTTATCAATCTATAATCCACTAGGAAGTGAAACTGAAATCGTTTTCCATTCACATAGACAATTTCACGGCATTTGTAGAAAACGAGTGAAACTTTTATGCTTTATGAATCAAACTCGATATTATCAGGCATGTCACAGAATTCGATCGGAATTGTTTCAATTCCGTATTCGCAAATCGATCGTTTTTACGTTGCGTTCTCTAGATTTCGATCGATTTTGTTTATTCCCAAAAAAATTTTAAATCTTTTAAAAATATGATTTTTGTAAAAAAAGGTTAACAAAAGCGAACAGAAAGAGCGCTAACAATAAAAGCGCTTAAATAAGTGAAAAAATTTTTTCAAAACGCAGTTGAAAAGCTACGAAGAAGAAATTTAAGGGATGTATTTGAATTGATTTTTAAATCATTTTCACAAAATTTAGAACAATCAACTTTAAATGAAAATTTCATTTCCACTTTATTTTACAAATGTAGAATCCAATGTTCTAAAAATAATTTCTTAATGTTTAATTTTGTAATTCGTTTCGAAAAGAAAATCGTTTGAATTTATATACTTTATACATTGTATTTTGAAAAGTTTTGTTTTCGAATCGAAATACACAATAACCCCTCAGTATTAAACGTTCGACAAGCTTTTACAAGAGTTTGAATACTGGGACAGTATGGATGTGCTGCTGTCGAAAGTTTTTTTTTTTTTTTTTTGGTAAAAAGTGATAGAATTGTAGCAAATTGCGCATTGCAACAAACCTGTTTTTGTCGATCTTTTTCACATTAAAGAATATTAACAGCAGAAGAATAATTTTTAATTGCTAGAAATTGTTTGTTTTTATAAATGTTATCTAAGATCAAATTATCAATCGCGAGACTAGTTCTGTGTTAGTTCCTTTAATTCTAGGTAATGTTAAAAGTACGTATGCTGCAACACATATTGAATAATAATGTTAATATAATGATTTTTGTAAAATTAACATTTGGAGAGCTTGAGGTTAACATTATAAGTTTAAAAATACGCCTTAATTAATACTTTTTTCGGAACACTATAACTAATACATACATTTGTATGTATATATTGTGCTAAAAGTGGCTCAAAATTATAATAAAAAAACAAAACTTTAAAAAAAGGTTTCTAATATAGTCTATTAAGCTATGCAACATTTCCATTGGAAAACCAAAAATTTTGGCGGAATTTTAAATACAATACATTTGAATTTTAACCCTAAAAATTTCGTTTAAAGATTTTTGTTTTATAACCTAAAAGCTTTCTTTATATGAGTATTTCTAGACAACAAGAGAAAAATAAATAAACCCTATGTCTCCTATATAGAAAAAAACGAATGTAATCTTTGTAGTTATAAAAAATAAAATAAAATTAAAACAAAATACGAATAATAAAATTTTGATATTTGAAAATTATAGTTATAAAACAAACTAAAAAAAATAATATGCAACATAAATGTTCTAATTACATGTATTACAAACGTAAAGAAATTTGCTTTAAAACTCGCAAAAAAAAAAAAACTTACAAAAACACAACAAATTAATAAATGGATAATTTTTAAAAAAGCACTCGTTAAGGGTTTTAAGGGCAGCAGCAGCACAGCATGATATTAAAGGCCAATGAAATTTAGAAAACCAAAAAAAAATTACTAAAATTTTCGTTGAGTAAAAGCAACATATTTAAAATAGTTACGGAATTTGGTGTTGCCTGTTTAAATTGACACAGAAAAAACCCTGGGACATTTACCAACAAATCTTAAACAATTCCTATTTTTGCTTATATTTATGTATATTTTTTTTAACATTGTATTTATTATTATGGCGACCCACAATAATGAAAATGTATTAATTAAGTTTTTTGCATTTAAACACGTTTAAATAAAAATTAACAAAATAAACAGAAACTTAACAACAATATGCAATTAAATTAAAATAAATGAAATGCTGTTTGGTAAACAAATGAAAATTTAGAAATTATTAATAACAATTATAAACATAATAATAAAAACCAAATGTATAACAAACAAACAATAATAATAATAATAACAACACTACAAAAATGTAATACACAAGCATAGAAAAACTGCTGGTATTATGTTTAGTTTTTCAGTCCTATTTTTGCCCTCTACTTTTAAAGTTCTTTAATTAAACTAAAATTAAAACAAACATTTTGTTTTTTTTTATTTCATGTTAAAATTTTTGTAAAATGTATCATTATTTTTTTAAATATCAAAATTCAAAATAAAAGACTTTAAAGTGCTAAATGTGATCATGATATGTGATTTTGATTTCAAGAAAAGAAAAGTGAAATTGTAATTAGAAATTAGATGCTAAAAGTTTCCACTAACTTTTTTTAAGTATTTTTAATAGTGTGTTTGCTCATTAACTCGATTCGAAATGGTAAGGGGTTGAATTTGTTGGCTAAATATGTATATTGTAATAATTCGAAAGTGGTTCCTCTCGAAACGAATTTAAATTAATTTTGAGTCATCGTGGGTTTATTTTGTAACTCGTTTTGAAAAGAAAATCGTTCACTTTATATCAGTGGTGTTTACAAAGAGAGGCAGTTTAAAATATGTGTGTAGTGGTGAGTGTACTGGAAGAAATTTCGTGCTAATAATGTTGAACAATATTTTTGTATTAAAAAAAAAATATTAATTCCTGTATGTACATAAAAATATGAATGCATGTATGAATGTAAATTTGCATTTGTTGATGTTGTTTTAACAGTTATTCAGAACCCTTTTACTTTAAATTCCAATTTTTTTTAATTTTGTAATTATCATACATTTTAATTCAATAATTCATTTTTATGCAATAATTCAAATATTGCACTGAAATATTGAAAATGCTAAAAGAGGCTTAAAGTACTCAGTTGAGATCTATTTATTCTCTTTTCAATCTTAAGTACAATGTGTTTTGTTGTTTGAAAGCTAGCATGCAACTGAATCATAGCTGCCAGATCTGACGATTTATCGTCATTTTGACGATTTTTTGTTTCAAAAATAGCAGTGACGATTTGACGATTTTTTCATTGAAAGTGACGATTTTCTGAGTTATTAAAATTTTCTATCATTTGTTTGTTTTATTAATGTTTTTGTTATCAAATTTTGCCTTTTTTTGACACAACAACTATTTTTCTCATTTAATATCATAAATATTAAGAAAAACATGACATATTTCAAATACAAAACTAAGTAATAGTAGTGTTTTCGTAATTATTGACAATTGTTAAGTTTAAGTACCTATAATAATTTCAAATAATAATAGAAATAACTTATTTATCTGTAAACATAAAAAGCAATTTTTAATGCTGAATTACATGAACTAAAACTTTTAGTGGAAACAATTTGTAACGGGAAAATTCTACAAAAACTTCCCCTTTTTTAACAAAACGTCGAAAGAATATTCAGCCAAATAAATTTAAATAAAACAAAAATATGGAAATCTTTAAAAATAAGTACGTGTATATGATGGATGAATTGGATTCTATACTCAAAATGTTATTTGAACCATAATAAACTAAATTGTTTTGACATTGTAATTTAATCTGAATTAATAAAATATGCAAAATTCAGATATTTATTTATAAAATACTGTACGTCTTATTTCAGACTCTTCCGTTTTAGCTGACCAATTTTTCATCAATTCTTTTTTGAACTTGGCGTTTCATTCACACATGTGAATTCAATTTTCGTACTTTTTCATGCAAATCAACATGCATGAAAAAAACAAAAGGAATTAAGAAAATTGACTAGTACCTTCAAGATTGTACCCCTTTTATTCTCTTTTCCCTTCTCATCCTTGCCTTGACGAGTCAAAATTCAAAAGTTTGAAAGCGGACTAAGATATTATAATAATATATAATATTTTGTGATTTCTTATTAAAAAAAATTAAAATTTATGTATTTTGTATGTATTGTACAAGAGACTATATAAACTAGAACTTTTACGTTTACGTTTAAATAAAAATTTCAAAATACTATTAGAAATAGTGAATTTTTATTTTTCCGATTTTTTTGACGATTTTTAAAATTCAAAATGACGATATTTTTCTTTTTTTTTCGGGATTTTGGCGATTTTATTTGAAATTCATCTGGCAGCCCTGAACTGAATGCAATTATGGTTTGTTACGCTCTTTGTAGTGAGTTTCGTTAACAGTCGTGTTGTGTATGTGAAAATTACGAATCACGGGGCACAGCGTGAGCACCATTGCTTTATACATTGTATTTCGAAAATGTTTGCTTTCAAATCGAAATACACAATAACCCCCTTTCAAACAAAGGATTTTGATCATGATTGAAAAGTCGTTGCCACTCAAGGAAAAGGGGAAATAATATTTTGGGGAATTATTATTATTAAATGTATGTATGTAATTTGTACTAATATAAACATTTTTATAATATAAGAATAACTATGTATATTAAATTAAATTTTATTCCGCATTGTTAGTCCGAATTAATTATTTTGTAGTCGGATCATTTACATATTTTAGGTTTAGAAATACAAAAATATTTCGGTGGTGGACTATTAAATGTTTTTATAACTTAAAAACAATCAGAGCAAAATTTACAAAAATTGTAAAACTGTTTGGTATTTGCTACAACTTGATAAATCACTTCTGTTGAACACGAATTTTATAATTTTAGTATCAATCTCACAAAATGTTTCAAAAAATAAATGTACACAAAAAAACTCGGATTTTAAGAGTAATACGATTCTACCTTATTCTCTTTGTATCATGGTTTTTGTATACATGTTCTTTTCAAAATGAATTATAAATTAATTAGTTGCAAGAATTTTTTTTTTTTTTTTTAGCAAATTTTGTCTTTTTCAAATTTATTCAACCATTAAAAATGTTTGTATTATAATTATAATTCGAAAATTTTATTTATTAAATCAAATTAAGCGTAAACACCTACGAATAAATAACCACAACGATTCCATTAAAGACGTCAAGCACATTTATTAAAATTTCACTTAAGCACTTGTGAAACCTAAATGTACGCCCCGGTTTTATAAATCAAATTCTGAAAATCTGTTTTATTTTGAAACTATTTTTTGAAAATCGCTCGTTTTTGAAATCACTTGATTTACAGAACATGGACGGAATACGTCACATATTTAGCACTTTTTCTCAGCATTATGATTGTATTTCTAATAAATGTTTAATAATTTTAAACAAAAAAAAAAAAAAAGTAAAATGAAAAATAAATAAAATGATATAAATTTTTTGTATATAAATATTTTATTGAATTTAATATATAAAAACAATTTATTAAATTAAATAAACCACTATATATAGTTTATAGCAATAATATGTAATGATGTATTTGTGTATGTATTTATTAGTTATAATATTTTATTGTTTTTCTTTATAATTAAAATTTTTTTTTTAATATTCAAAATATTATTTTCTTTCTCTTTTTAATTTTGGCAAATTTTTACAAAAGTATGTATGTAAAATTTTTTGTTTAGTTCTTTAATTATTTCTTCTTTTTGTATATGTAAAAAATATTATTTAATTTTTACGACTAAATAAAATAAAAAACAGTAAAATTTATATTTATCGTGCAATCGATTTGAATATTTTATTTTATTTCTCTTCTGTTTACAATAAATTCAACTATGGAGAATGGACAGAAAGGCTTGTGTTGTATTTTTTGTTTTCAATTTTGTTCCTTGTTTTTATGCTAATTTAGCTAAAGTAATTTTGTTTGCTATTTACAATAAATATTTAATAATAATTAAATGAAAAAAAAAGAATTAATGAAAAAAAAAATAATTATTTAAGAAGTTTACAATATTTAAAATGAAATCAAATTTAATAAAAAGAAATCATATTGATATATAATAAATCTGTTTGTATTTAACTATTTTATTTATGTAAAAGCTAATTTGAATAGAAAAGCAATCGCTCACAAATTCAAAAAAGATAAAGTTTCCAACAAATACTGCGTAAATGATGTTATAAAAGGAAAAAGCTAAATAAAACAAAAATGTTATTAAAGTAAACCAGGACTTACGAAGAAAATACTGCATCTGGTTCAATAACATTAAAACAAAGAATTGTAACTCTTGCAATGCAATATTTAAATATGTCCCAATTTATACGTAGCAATTTTTACTGAAAAGATTGATACAATTGTTTCCTTCAATTTTTTCGGTGTTCACGCAGCACAATAATTGCTTAAATTACTCGTATTTTTATTTGAGAGTATATACACATTTTTATACACATATGTGTTTCTCTTTTATTCGTATTACATATCTGTATACAAATGTTTGTATACTCTCGTATTTTAATTTGAGAGTATACACAGAGAGTAACAAGAATTGCTAGTACAATCAAGTGTGTACTTGTCTTATCTTCCCCTCACCACGATGTCTAAAAGGTAATCAGGGGGGGTTATTGTGTATTTCGATTCGAAAAAAATCGTTTGAATTTGTGCATTGTATTTCCAAAACTTTTGCTTTCGAATCGAAATACACAATAACCCCTTAGCTAAGCTTAAATAATTGCTTATCAACAAGGAAAGACCTGTTCCAAAAACAACAACAATCAATGTTACTGCATCTGGTTTAAGTATGACTTATATATAAACTTAAATATAAAATATCTAGTAAAAGATATTGAGGATTTAAGATTTTTGAGTTTTTTTTTATATAAAATATCACAGTGATCACTGATAACATATTGAGACCCTTTTCTCATTTACAAAAACAATAAGAATTTAAAAAATTTAATATCCTCTATTTGCTTCTATTTTTTTATTTAGTCTATGGATAAAATCCTTACAGTGGACTTTTATGAATCCAGTCAAAAAGTAGTTTTAGACGAAAATAAAAGTTACCACAGATTTTTGTCAAATTTATGAAGAAAAAACACAAGAATTTTGAGAAATAATAGTGATGATAGATTTTTGTGCTCTAGGGCCTCTACTTACGAAAATTTTTCGAAATAATAGTGATCACAGATTTTTGGCTCTAGAGCCTATATTTACGGAGGAAATGGACTCTTATATTTTCACTAAAAACCCAAAATTTTTGGACTTTTATGATTTCAGTCAAAAAATGGTTTTAAAAGAACACAAAAGTGATCACAGATTTTTATCCTTTTAGCTCAAAGTGATCACAGATTTTTACAGAGAAAATGGAATTTTATGATTTCACTCAAATGCAGTTTTATAATGATCACAGATTTATTATTTATTTTAATCATAGATTTTCGTTTTTGAATATTTGACTTTTACGATATCGCGTAAAATGTATAAAATAATGAAATAAAAGCGATAACAGATTTTCGTCCTTTTGGCTCTTGGGCCTCTATTTCCCGACTTGGACTTTTATGAATTCACTCAAAAATTAGTTTTAGAATTGTAGTGGTTACTTTTATATATAACTTTTAACTGCTTTACAATAAAAAACTATTCAGCTACAGGGCAAAGATTTTCATTTTTCTTTTAAGATAGAATCGGAAAATTTAAATAATTTTTGAAAGAGTTTTGTAAAAATATTAGGATTATATAAATTAATTTTAAGAATAATATTCCAATAATAAAATTTGTGTATAATAAAAACTATTGGTATTGGTCATGCAGACTTATAATTTTTATTTGAAATCAATCAATATCCTTCACAACTGGCTCTTGAGATTCGTTGCAGAGTGGAGTGGTTCTGATTATCTACGTTTTAAAACTGGCACTGGGTTATATTATTTGGAATTGAACTTCATAAAATTTTTATTTTTTTTAATTTTAAATACATATGTACATACATTTATATTCTTAATTCTATTCTGCATCATTATTTATTTGTTATTCAAGTGGTGTGCCATCAGGCCTATAGTGATGACCATATTCCTTATATTCCTTATTTACTTTCAAAGAGTGATAAGATGGTAAATCCTTGAGGTCCTTGCGTTGAGCCAGCTGGTACTTGTGGGGGACCTGGTGGTGGTGGAGGTTGGTTGTAATAGTCAACATAAAGACCATTACCTGGTGTTGATCCGGCTGGGAATTGTTGGATTTTGATTGTAATAACCACCATAAGGGCCATAGGCTGCTGGCATAGGACCAAGTGAAGATGGTGATTGTGGTGGATAGCCATAATAGTATGGCATAGGAGGAGGATAATAACCTCCATATGACATGGGTGGTCCTTGAGGCATATAAACTGGATGATTGTAATAATTTGGATGACCGTAAGGTTGAGGACCTGACGGTGGTAGTGGTGTATATTTATGTTTCTTATGATGTTTTTTACTACTACTTTCGTTACTTTCACTGCCACTACCACTGTCACTATCGGCTTGCACGACCACCAAACATATAACAGCCACCAAAACGAGGCCTAAAAGCCATTGCAAACTACATATTCATTTTATTTTTCTTTAGTTGACTTTTGCTATTTGTAGATCTTTTCTAATCAAGAATGTTTTTCTTACTAACCACAAAATTTTGAATTTCTTTTCATGTTCAGCTTTCATTTAGAGCAGTAGGGAACGTGATTATCCATCTTTCCAGTAGAAGATCATTAATTGTTTATTATTTATTAGATTTTTGTGGCCATCCTTTTGGTGTTGGTACGAATTTTACAATGTGTTGTAACTTTTGTTAATGAAACTATATACATACATATAGTTATACGAGTGTTTAGTTAGCTGATAAGAAAATGCACTTTCTTAGAATGTAATTAAAATAAATTTAATTGCGTCTGCGTCTGCGTCAATGTCAAGTTCTTATTGAAACAATCTTTAGTAAAACTCTCGTACTAAATGACATTTACAATGATCTTGTTATTTTATTAAAATGTAAGTACAAACAGTGGGACGGATTATAAAATGTTCATTGTCTTCTGTAATTTTAAACATTAAATATTGCTTTGCCATTCAATAAATACACTGCATATAAACTAGTTTATTACCTAAATGAAAACAAAGACCGATCTTTACAATATAATATATTCGGTGACCAATCCAGTCTATTTATTTATAATTCCCTGACTTTCCTGACTTGTTATTGTATGAAACATTTTAAGATTACAATGAAGACTCGTCTTTTTAAATCTTTATATTTGTACTTAGATTAAACCTCTATTATGAATTACACCATTTCCAAGAAAAATCAAAAATACACTGTCGGACAAAATAAAGTGCTTTAATATACACAAAATAAGGCTAGACGTAGACTTTTTCGAAAGAAGGACTTTAACCGAAAAGGAAAAAGATTTCTTGATACTAGATCGTGCAAAAGGCATGAAACAGAAAGCTTTGAGTTTTAGTATAAGATATCGGAATCTGCAGTCAGAAAAATAATTGCTTTGTATAAAATAAGAAATTCAAACAAAAGCCTAAAGAACGTAAGACGATGATCATATTGCAATTCTAACAAAAAGAAATTCTTTTACGACAGCCAGAGATATAAAAAAGAAACTAAAATTAAATATTTCGACTCGAACTGTCCAAAGAAGGTGGGTGTTGAACCAAATCAGCACAAATCCAATATAACCTCCCCACTATGGTGGTGTACGGTATAATAACAATTCCACTTTAGAAATCTAAAGTAGTTTCATTTCGAAAACAAAAATTCATTTTTCGTTTTCTAAAGACTCAATTTACGGACACAAAACCACTTTCGATCCGAATTGAGTTTTGTGACATGGATGATAAAAAAGCGGTTAGATTTTGCAAAGAAGTACATAAATATTAGATAAAATAGTAACTGAATTAAAAATAAAACTATAATTTATAATTATTAGAAAATAATATATATAAACTTACAAAACTTTTAATACAAAAACAGGAAATATTTAAACCGTGTTTTTTTTTGTCCGACAGTGTATATTAGTAGGCTTGAATACTTGTTTTAAAAGTAGAATCCAGTAGCAAACAGAACAAAATTGTGCTTAAAAATTAACGGAAACCTTTAGAAACACCATAAAAAACTAAATCCAATTCAATTGATTATTTTTATACCCTACACCACCTTAGTGGGGAGGGTATATTGGATTTGTGCTGATGTTTGTAACGCCCAGAAATATTGGCCCAACACCCCCTTAAAGTATACCGATCGACTCAGAATTACTTTCTGAGTCGATTTAACGATGTCCGTCCGTCTGGCTGTCCATGTAAAGCTTGTGCGCAGAGTACAGGTCACAATTTTGAAGATAGTTCGATAAAATTTGGTACGTGATATTTTTTTTTGGCCCAAGGATGGATGGGATTGAAACTGATGGAAATCGGTCCATTATTTCACCTAGCCCCCATACAAATGTCCTCCCGAAATTAGGGTTTAAAGAAAATAAATGTTTGAATTATGCAAGTATCCAAACAAATTTCACCACAAATGAGTGATAAATGAAGCCAAATCAGATCTACAAATTTTGTGCAGATCGGTCCATAATTTATCATAGCTCTCATATATAATCACGAAAACCACTTTAAAGATCATATCTCTAATACGGTACAATTTTATGATGATCGGTCCATAATTAGTCATAGCTCCCATATAAGGCTCACTTCCGAAAATCACTTTAACGACCATAAATTTCTTAAAAATGTTGGTATATAAATAAAATTAAACACAAATAAGTTTGATATATACAGAAATTTTAATTTTATAATGGTCGGTCCATAATTAGTCGAAACTCTCATATAAGAGACCGTAATTTATTTTAACTTCCATAAATCCTTTAAAAGTATTTACATCGAGATAAGGTATAACATCATATCTCCCATATAGCGCCCATTTCTGAAAAACTTTTTATACATATACTAGGTGTAGGGTACTATGTGGACGGGCTTGACCGACTATCCTTTTTTATTTGTTTATTATGGAAATAAAACAATTTAAACATGTATATTATTTTGCCCTCACCTGTATGTGTATAGACTTTTTTGTTTTTCGCTTATATATATTAAATTATAAACTGATAAGTATTTTAATTATTATATAATAGATTTACTGGAATATTCTTGGAATATCATAATATTTAAAACAATATTCAGTATTAGAAGAAATAATGACAAACAAATTTTATTATTTGAATAGTCATGGGAAGGATTTCTTGTTTCCCAGATTTCTTTCAGCCCTGGAAAATAATATAATATTAAAATAATAAAAATTAATTAATGCCTTTAACCCCTTTTTATTATAAATATGGCAGATAGATCTGATTATAAAAGTGGTCTTCATCTTCCGAAAAACGTCATCCAGATATTTATTGACGAATTAAGTAGTATTTTTGAGGCCCAGTTAAATCTGAGACCTATCCTTAGCCTACCACATTACGGTAGCATGTTTTAAGAATTATTTTTAAATCAAATGAACATTTGATCGGACAGAGATATCCACATGTTTATTAATGGAAGAAAATTGTTCACGAATGTTGGGTGTCTTTAGAGAAGATAGCCAGCCATTTATCAAAAACCTGTCTTACAACTACTTTTGAATAAGCTCTAATGACGAGGAAGAAGAGAAACTGGACTGCTGTACTTACAAATTAATGTCTGGCACTTATCATTCTGCTGGCATATTCAGGATTTTGAACCAACTTAAAATTTTGAAAATACATATAAAATTTCCAAAAATTACAGTGGGGGACACTACAGTGGTGCACTTAGTATATGTTGTCAATTATTTTTAAAAGCTTTAATTTTTTAAACGTATTACATGTTACCCTAAGAGTACGCCACTCCACTTTTTGTTTTATTAATTTGTTGCATTTCGTTGGTTTTCTATCAATGAATACAACTACCCAAAAAAAAGTAGACAGTAATTTAGCACTAAATAAAAATTTTATTCTCATAAATTAAACAAAGCAAAAAATTTCATTTTAACTTCACAAACGCACAACAGATCATGTTGCTTCATCTGTTTTTATGGGCGGTGTAAATGTTAAAGGATCAGACTCTCTTGACTTTCTAGGCATGCGAATCCAGTGTGATGTCCGCTGGATCAAACACATTTTTCAAGTGTCAAAAGAAGCGCTCAAGTGCTTTGGTTTTTTAAAATAGTGTAGAAGGTACTTCACTACATCTGATCTTCTTACTATTTACACCACCTATATTCGAACGAAAATGGAATACAACTCTCATGTATGGGCCGATGCTTCGAAGTCTATTTTGGAGTTACTCGACCGCGTACAGGAGAGGCCGAAGATGCTTATTGGTGACAGTAGGGTATCCAACTCTATTGATTCATTGGAGCATCATCGCAATGTGGGTTGTGTTTCACTGTTCTATCGATACTATAATGGAATGTGTTCTGCTGAAATCAGGGAACTTGTTACTGAAACACATAGTTGTTTACGTAATACACGTTCTTCAGTCAGGGCTCCCCATTTGTGGTCGACTCGATAGTGAAAATTCGTTCTTTAGCCGTACTGTCCGTATGTGGAATAAACTACCAGCAGAAATATCCCTGCCACTTTCAATATAGAAAAATTCAAATGTTCATAAACACTACTCCCTCTATCCTCCCTCCCATCACCTTTTTTCCTAGTTCCAATACAATGCATTGCATTAGTAGGGGTCGTCCCCTGAGTGCTGGTGCAAGAAAAAAAAAATGATATCCATTTTGCATCGATCTTATATATATACATTATGATCAATTTTTGCATCGATCTTATATATAGAACTAACGACCAGACAACACAAGATCACTTTGAATTGCTCTGGCCCTTATTTTTCACGTCACGGAGTCTGTGTAACATTTTAATATGTTCCATAGGTTTGAATGCCTAATGCGTTTTATTCCTTGAAGAAATTAAAATACTTGCTTCCTCTGTAGTTCATCTGGTAAATAACCTTACGCTGTTCCATTGTGCACCACTTTGTTTTAGCCATGACTAAATATTGTTTTATGGCCCTTAATCTTTTGTTTCATAAAATATTTATAGAACTTTTTAATGTAATTAAAAATAAATTCTTCATCATATTTGAAATATTAGAATTAATAGATAGAAATTAATCGATGGCTTGAGTTTTTTTTGCATTTCGACACTTTTCAACAAAAATCCGATTCATAGGACCTTAGTTTGCATAGCCTTGGGGACTTAGAAAGTGCTTTTGAGCCGGTTGGAATATTTAACTTAGGGTGGATATTTTGGATATTACTCGTAATATAATAACTTATGCCGGTTTATTATAATAGCGTATATAATTAAATAGAGTATATTTTGTATGGCAATAAACCATGTTAAATTTTAAACTATTTTAATTTGTTTCCGTCCATTTAAAATACTGCATATTTTTTTTTTTAATAAATGACCACTTTTTGCAATATTGTATTTGTAATAATATTTAAAGTTGAATGTGAGTCTGCAACATGTTTTTAATAATATTGCAATAAGCAGACTTTTAAATTAATGTAGTTTTTTTTGTATTCAGAAAATTTTCGGCACAACAATTGTAACGAAACTGTTGGCATTTACAGGTATGAGTACCAAAAATAATTACAGAGATTTTACATTGAAATATTGATCGTATAACCAAAAACTCTATATATTCTGGGTCCTTGTAAGATTTTATGATGATCTAGCCATAGACGTTAGAGCCTCGAAAAAAGACTTAGAACAATAAAATGTTTCCAAATATTCTTTACCGAAATGTTTGGTATGGAAAATGGGCAAAATCGGTCTAGTAATATCCGAGCTATAGATCAAAACCTCGATATTTTTCAGATATATATTTTTTTTGCTAATTTCTTAAAATATAATGCAGATATTATCTGAAATTTTGCATACTTTATTTTTATTACACAGGGACAAGTTTTGTTGAAGAATCGCTGCACCCCCCATATAAATGTCTTTCCGAAATATGACTCTATGGTACATGGATGCCATTAGAAAAACAGCATTTATACAAAATTCAGCCAATATTAGTTTCACGTTAAGATAAATTACAAAACGGTATTTTGTTTGAATCGATAGAAGTAATCCACATATACATACATATATACTCGTATATAAATTCGCATACCGAATTTTATGACGATGGGCCAACATTTCACCAAAACCCCCATCTAAAGTCAATTACCGATAATCACTTAAATGAACATAATTCTCTTATAGCGTCACTATCAAATTGAAATTCGACTGTACCGAGTTTTATGATGATCGGTTCATATTTGACCACAGTAACCCCAATATAAGGTTTATTTTCCAAAATTTTTAAAACATCATTATCAAGATGAAATTCGATAGAAATAATCCATATATATACATGTATATACATATATAAATTGGTCATAGGTCCCGAAAAACACATTAACCTTCGTAAATATCTTATAAACACCAATATGGAATGGAAAATTTTCACCGATCAATTAAATGTAAGACAAAGGATTTTGTGAAGGTCAGTCCATAATTGGCCACATTTCCATAATTGGGCAAATTTCCGAGAATAACTGGAATACCTAAAAAACTCTAAAATATATCATTATTGAGATGAAAATATCGTTGAGTTATGAAATTCACTATAACACTCAAATACAGTAAAATATTTTATAACGATCGTCACATAACATGTAATAGATCCCATATAAGGGATCCGAAAAATAACTTAACTCGTATAATCATCGTTATCGATACAAAATGTTACATTACAAATTTTCTTTCAAGTATGATGGGCATATAAGATTCAGCAGAGCTAAATAAAAACTTTAACTTGTTAAATTATAATATAAATTATTTTATTAATTATAAATATAAAACAAATATAAAATATAAAATAAATATTAAATAAATTAAGTATTAAGTTGAAATTAGCAAATCATTAAATGTATGTATGTATATTGAATTTGTCAGCAGTAATTATAAAACTAAAAGCAAACTGGGGCCAAAGGACTTGAAATTAATTTACATTTTAAAACTAATACTTAGTTGCATCAAATGAGTTGATTTATTTAAAAATTACTACATTCTTTTATATAACTTTGATGTTTTTGCTATTTATTATTAGCCTTCTAGTTGCATCATACAAAATTTATTACAACTCATTGCTAGTTATACCCGTCTTTGGCCAATGAGTTAAAAATACAGTACAATTTTAGCCAAAAACAGAATTTAAGCCATAATTGTACATTGAACTTTTGTTTCAAGCGTATTCGAGTACACGAGTACGTATGTACCGTACGTATAAGCATAGTACGACACTAGTACAAGTTTGCGATAAATGCGTCGTTGCAATGTTAAACTGATGTTACATCATGCATGTTCAAACTGATGCAATTGAAGTGTGTGTGTGATGATGATGTATGATGTATGAGGTTTTTTGCTCAAGAATTACTAAGATCCAGCATTGGAAAAACCCATTCATGATAAACTGGTAAACGGGTAAGTAGTCAAGCCAGATTATTATTATTGCATTTAATTTATAGAAAGTTCTTTCAACTTGAAATTAAATTTATTTGATTACTACTTAATATCAATATTTTTTGGGTTATAATGAAAGAAATTTAATTTAAACATTTTAATAAAGGATAAATTATATACATATATTTAGACTTTGGAACGGGTAGTTAAGTTAAAGCGAGATTATTTGAATTCGATTTGTTTATAGAAAGTTCCTTCAACCTAAAGTTAAAATTTTAAATTTGATATAAAATTATTTGGTGCATTATACATAAAGTATTCAGCTACAAAATTAACTTGAAATTTTATTTAAAAAAGATGTTGAAAAATATTTCCTGAAGTTTGGCAAGTTCTTTATTAATAGTAAATGATTACATACATTTCTTTTTACAGTGCAACCTCGCTTAACGCAACTAATAGAAATTTTGGCTGTTGCGAAAACTGAGATTGTTGCAAAAAACGATGTGACTCGTTTTAGGGCGCTTTTTCTTTTTTGTGGTATGAATTATTTTTAAAATAAATTTATTAATTTAATACACATTTTAACCCTTAGGTGACTGATAAGGTAGCCGGGTACCTTTTAGGTTTTGAAATTAAGTTTTTTTTTGGTAGAAATTGGCAACCATCGTACTTGAAACTTCTTGAAAGCTCCCAACTTTTGATATTTTATTGTATTTAAACTTTTGTAACATATCAAATTTTGTTGCAAAATGGGTTGTTTCATAGGATTTGTATAAAGGACGTACCCGGGTACCTTATCGTACAAAACATGGAGTTTTTTTTTTGTCAATCACATAAGGGCTAATGCACATGGGATTTTTTACTGTGTTTCGTTAGATGATATATTTTTCTGCACTGCAATTTCATGAATATTTTGTAGAAACAATATGTCGTTTAAAGCAACACTGTTTTCCTTGGCCCATTGAAGACAAATGTTAAAACAATCAATAGCATGCTGAGATCTAATTTTGGGAAGCGCTGGATTAATGTTAACAGTGTTGCTCTCATCTTCACTTTTAAATTCTTCTAAAGGAATTTCTTCTACAGTTGAATTATTAGAATAGTCGCTTTCACGTATCCAATCATCATTTATTTCTTCATTTAAAATCTCTGAAGTAATTTCATGAAGATAATCCGCCTCAGTAAAAGAGATCGATTGTTCATTAAAGAGTTCAGCTCTTAATGTTCAATGGCATATCATCTTCGTCAGTCCACTTGTTATTAGGAGACATTAAAGTGTTCCAGCATTTTTTAATCATGTCAGACGGTATTTTATTCCAAGCATTTGATAAAAGACAAACTGCATACCGTAAGTTAAATAATTTATTTTTTGTTTAATATCTGAACCGTTACTCCCGATACTTTACTTTAATCTCAAACGCAATAGCTTTAAGCAGCAGTAACGTCTAAAAACAAATTAATAAAAAATATGTATGTATGTAAATAAAAAGATATATTGATGGCTTTGAGAAAAAAGTTGCGATAACTCAGTCAACAATGCAAATATTTAACGTGTTGCAATAATCGAGGAGTTGCATTTATCGAGGGTTGCGTTAAGCGAGGTGGCACTGTATATGCTTAAGAAATGTGTTGATTACATAAGCCAAATTTAGCTTTTTAAATTTGATTTGTTTATTTTTAAATGCGTAGAAAATAAAATTTATTTTGTAATTCAACGAATTTAATATGACAATTTGAGTGAATTTCTATTACTATAACACGTTTTATGAATATTAAAAATGTGTTTCGTATTAGATTTTTAAAATAAATACTGTACATAATGTTTATTTTATTATCTCAATTTTAAAAGTACAATATAATGTAAAGTTTATCATATTTTATCTTATAACCAGCAAGAGTTAAGATAATTGAATTGTAAATATAAAAAGATACTGCAAAGGGTCGGTTGGACATTTATAGGTCGAATTTTATATGCCCTAATATAAGATGTACACAAAATCAGGCACATAATTTTAAAATTAAAAAAAAAAAACTAAACAGCTACTCGGAAAGAAAAAACATGGTTGGACATGGTTACGACAACTACACTGTGTTTTTGGTAACAATATATTCTTGTGGTACACAAATAATTGTTATTTTAATTTGATTTTGATAATATTTTAGTTACTGTACACATTTTTATGTTTAACGCAATTATAAAATTTAATATGATTCACTGAAACATAATTATTTTTAAAAAAATGTTTACCACAATTATTGAATGATAACTACATACTCAAACATATAATATTATTAACACCTATTTAAACTTAAATATAACCATTAAACTATAATATGGTTACTTTGGGTCATAATATGATCATGTATAACCATTTTATGATTATATTGGGTTATACTATGATGTTGTAATATCAAAGTATATTTAATAAGAAAATATTATGATGAAATATTACGATTAATATGATATTTCATGATACTTATATTCATCATAATATGTTTTGACTACAATCATAAATCTTATCATAATATGTTGTTCTTAGATTATGCTTACCACAACCCTGCGTGTAACTGACTGAGCTAGTGATAGATCTTTCCTACAAAAAAAGCTTAAGCTACCGATAGATCTTTCTTGGGCTTGAGCTAAGAATATATTTTTCTATATAGAAAATCATGAGTTATCGATAGGGATATTTTCCTTTATATAAAACTGCTCGAACTAGTGATTTCGATAGATAATTAAGTACATACAATTATAGAAAAACATAAGTTAACAATAATATTTAATAAAATAAATTTCAATAGAAAAGTACGAGCAACAGCAACAAACATCTTAATAATGCCATTAATGCCAAAACCACTTTAGACAAAGGTATAAAGATCAAAACAACCATTTTTTCTCACTTCTCTTAATTAACTTAACAACAAAGAATCGTTGTATTTGGGGTGAATTTATAAATAAACAAAAACGAATTTCAAAAAAATTCTACAAATAGGCTAAAAGATAAGAATATGTATACTTACCTCCAGTATATGGGTTGTTCCATGAAAATGTCAACCACGACCAAAAAAAATACAAAAAAAAAAAAATAGTACTTGAAAAATGTTTCTAATATGATTTAATTAGAGAAAAATATTAAATTTTTCATAATATGGAAGCACATTTACAGGTTATTGGAATTTAAAACTCAAAAATGGAAGAGAAAAACTGAATGTCTTTTCGACTCAGTTTTTGCAAATAAAATAAATTATTTTCTCTTTGCTATTAACTAAATTAATAGATTTGAAACATTACAATTACATCTTAAAAATGAATTTGCAATAACAAATAACTATAGGTTAGGTTAGGTCAGAAGTCCGGTGTGAGGTTGTCCCCACACCATCACCCAGAGACCAATGCAGTCCATTGTGATGCCTTGCAGAAATAGTAGGAGACACTTAGTACATTCCAAGAGCGAAACGCCTAAGCCCTCACAAATCCCCTTCCCCTGTTTCGCAGTCAGGCCATATTCATTACGAACCCTTTGAGATCCCCAAGCCTACAACCCGAGTTTATCCCCTAATTCGCTTATGAATCTACTGCCTAGCCATCTCAACCTGCTAACTTGCAACCTGGGACAATGGCAAAAAGTGTGCTCGATCGTCTCCAGTTCCTATAATAATAAGAAAAACGAGAAGTTGGAGCTCGAATAACGGTATTTTTTTTATTTGCTTTTGATGGTATTCAAAAACATTGTTTAACTATGTCATTTGTATATGGGCAGTCGCAGGTAAAGAAGATTACATTTCTAAAATAAGAATTCTTCCAATTAAAGATATTAACTAAAATTTCCTTTTCAACCGAAATAAAAAAAAGTTATTACCTTTTAAAGTTTGTCGCATACGTTATTGTAAGTACGATAATTTCAATTAAATGCATCAAAATCAATGTTAAATGCAAATTTTCTATTTAGATAATTTTAAATAGTCGTAAAACCATGAAACGGTGGCGGGAAGAGTTAAAAAAAGACGAAGCAAAACTAAAAGAGCACCAAAAAAGGAGGCTGAAAGACAGCGGGCCTATCGCAAAAGGAAGGCAGATGAAGCAAAAGAAGATACCAAACTACTTCAAGAAAAAAGAGAAAAAGATCGTATTCGGCAGCAAAAAATGCGTCAACGTATAAATGTTGCTCGAACGGCTTACTCATTACGAAAAAATCTTACAGTTTAGTTAATAAGTATGTAATGAATTAATATTAGTAAATATTTAATGAATTTGATATTATTTTTATTGTCCCACCGTTTTTTGAATACGTAAACACTTTTATTTTCTTTCCCCAAATTTATGTCTAAAATTATCTACAAAATACATTTCATTATTTATATACGAGAAAAATTGTCACGTACGTTATTATGTTTTTCTTTTATATAAAACTAACCAGAGATGATTTCTCTTTAAATATTAAAGGATTGTAAAGGTACATTATTTAGCTTATTTTAGGAATATTGAAAGAAAAGAAAAACTCCCATGATTCGCAGACTTTCGCATGTACGTAAATATGCCTTAAAACCACTTTCGTTTTTGTCACGTACGTGACAAAATATCCCTATTTTTTATTTTTATCGGATATTTTCTACACCAAAGTTTCGAGGCTGCCTATTTTTTTCTCAAAAAATAGAGGCTTTTGATTGCAACATAACTGTAATATTGTTTTTTTTTATTAACTTTTATTTTTGTGAGATTTATATTACTCAATATGCGTACGAATGTCACGTACGGCTGTATGAAAATACCCATATGTATTTATATTAATTTAATGAACCAACTTAAAAATGTTCTCTTTACTTCAATTAACATGTGTGTAAAAGTTCATAGTATGTACTACAATGAAAATAAAAAACAAAAACACAAATATACATATCGCTCATTTGCTGCAACAACGTAGTACTTCAAAAAAAGTCGTTTCGAGAAAAACGGCTTTGAATGTTTTATAACATTTTAATATTTCTTAAATAAATTTTTAACAAATCATGCGATTTCAGAAATAAAACCTGATTTAAATAGTAGATGTTAATATGTTTCGAATCTGTATTTACCAAATTACTTTCTTGCCAAATATATGTGCATTTTTATTTTGATGTTTACAACAAAAAACACTCTCACACAAAAAATAATTGACTTTTTAGAAAACTGATAAAACTATGTATATGCAAGACTATATAACGGCGCATATTTTGTATTACTCGGTTCAAAAAACACGGATTTTGAGTTATGACGTTATTGCAGCAAATGAGCGATATATAACAAGTTGAACCCGGTGTGCTTCGCTACCCCTTTGAGGTAAAGCCGTTAATAAACATAGTAAAAAAGTAGGTGCAGAAGTGAGCATGGTCAAAAATATTATCATGTAATAAGTATTTATGAGACAAAGCTGCACGCTGTGAAAATTTAAGATCGATTAACAGGGCCAGCCTCCAATATATCGCAAACAAAGGGGCGTGCTCTGTCCACTTTTCTTTTGGTACGTATTTTAAAAAATGCCCAAGATATGACGATTTTGTTTTGGGTTTATGGACCAGGCTACGCCCCTTTGTCCACTCACAACTTTATATAGTTAAGAACTTATTATTTCGTAAGAATATCCTATTGTGAAAATTTAATGACGATCGGTCCAGTAGTTAAGACTATATTACGATTTTTAATTTTCCTAAAAAGGGGCGTGGTCCCACACACTTTTCTCCTGGTACGTATTCCTAATTAGGCCAATACCACATGTAGCAAATATCATCGACGTACATAAAAAAATTACCAAAATATGGCGATTTAAATTTTTGGGTTATATGGGCGGTGCCACTCCCGTTTGTCCAATCAAAACTGCATATATCCTGTAAAAATTTCAGGAAGATCGGTCGAACGGTTTGGCCTCCTATTAAGCAAAAACATACAGGCAGACATTTATTTTTATATAGTATGTATATAAATTCCCAAAAAAATTAAAACAATGAAAACAACCTGTATTTGCATGTAAAAAAGAGCAAATACAAAAGCAACCTCCTCAAGATAAACACGCGTACTTATAGATACATGTTTAGATATGAAGAGCTTCTCGCCGTACGTAGTGTACAAGTGTGTTTGATCAACCGCTAAACAGTAAAAGCTATACTATAACTACAAGTTAGACACACTGCTGTGCCAGCTGCAGTCGCAGATTGTGCAGTTGTTACGTGAAAATAACGCTGCTATAGCTGCTGCTTACGGCTTAGGAGTGTTATTAGTGGACCACTATAATATACATAGTAGAAAATTCCACTCCAATCTTTTCTATTCAATAGTAGAAGGAAAAAAATAAATGCTACATAGAAAAAAAAAAAACGAAATATACTTTTACTCAATTGCATGCTTACCTTAGTGAAGTACATAAGTATTATTGATACTAGTTGACTTTGGAATGTACTATAAGATACACTTATCTATAGGTATGTATAACTAAACATATAACATGTAACATTCTATCTTTTAATGATAAATTTTTTAACAAATGTATATATTAAAAAAACTCACTTTCATAGCGGAAAGAGAACCAACATAGATCTAGTCCCATAATTGGTTCCTCGGGGTAGAGAACGGTTCTGTTTCTCAGATTCCTCAAGACTTAATGTTCTTCATTTGTTATGTGCTCAAATTAACTAATTTTTAACTTAATTTTCAAAATCAACTTATAACTTAACAATTTTATTAATCATAATAATTCCTTAGTACTTAAAAGTTATTTAATTCACCAAGTTAGCTTACAGATTTACAAAATGGTTATCAATTCATTTTGTAAATGATAAAGAACAAACGCAATTAATTCATTCATTTTTAGAATTCATTCTTTACAAAATTACTTTCTTAGAGGGAGTTCACACGCTGCTACTTTTCTCTTGCGACTCGAGTTTATAGATGAAATACGTAGTGGAGAGAGGCAGCTAGTGTCGCAGGTTTTGTGAAACGAAGCGACAAATTTGACATTTCTTCTTTTCTCTTGTATTATTTTTATTTACCAGCAGTGCTGCCATCATGAAATTTAATTTTATGGGATTATAGAAAATTCTTGGCAACACTGCGAATAAATAACTGTAAATTAAAAGAAAACAAATTGTTGTTTTAATTTTAAATAAATAAATACTATGTGGTCAAGAATATATGGAAACACATCTGCGAATGAGCGAAATAGGAGATATGAACAATTTAATGTCAAAATTTTGCATACTGCGAACCCACTCTTATTGAATCATTCAATTTAGCTACATACTCGTAAAATAATATATTGAAGCATTACATTTTTCGTGAATTAAAATCTATTGCAAATTCACTTTAGAAAATAGTTTACAGTAAAAAAAAATTTAATGAAAAAATATATGTCTATATTTTTTTAATTAAATTTTTATGTATTTATGGTTTTATGAAATGAATTGCTCACATTTTTAATTTCGATTAAGATGAATTAAACTTAAAATAAATTAATTTGAAGCTTTCTATGTAACAGAGTATTTATTTCATACAGTTAAGGTGGATTCAGCAATTCGTTCTGAACAAAATATATGTTCGGACAAAGCTTTTTTCATATGAAGGTTGACGTCTCTCTTTTTGAGAGAGAGAAAATATTTTTTACGAACAACTCTTAGCTTGAATTGGTTTAATTTTATATTTTATCTGGACAAAAATTCATTAAAAATTTTGTAAATTGTTTTTAAAAAATATACACAATACGATTATTTTAAAATAATTTAATACATATGTATTTGTTTTATGACACTGAAAAACCAAACCAAAATAAGTCAATGACCTTAGTATTACCAACAGCATTGTCAACTTTGAAATTTCAAAACGCACCAAAATGGAGAAAAACGCGCCATTTGCAAAAAAATCGCACCAATTTCTTTTTATTTTTCTTTTTATTTAAAATGTTTATTGAATTAATTTCACATAAAAAGTATAATATTTTTGTATTATAAATATAACAAAAAAAAAAAACGGTCTTCAACAGTTCAGTGTTTTAAAAAAAAATAAAACTAACAAAAATAAAAAATAAACTAAACAAATTTATTTGTATTCCTTTGTACTAGATATGAAATTATTTTTTTCTTTTTCTTAACATTTTTAAAAGAGAACAACGATTAATAGTAAAAGTAATAATAGTAAAAGCCTTTTTTTAATAAACAAACTAATAAAGATAAAAAAGCATTTAACCACTCAAAATTTTACTCAGAATATGCTATTCGCAACTGAAGTACTAATTAGTAAAAAGGACTAATTTCAGTACATATTTTTTTTAAATATTTTTATATTCTATTGTAAGTACTTCTAGTACTGAGACTCTAACCCTTGTTGTTAGTCTACAGTTCAGTAGACAAAACCATCAGGCCTAATTGCATACATTTTATGAAAAATGTTATTATGACTTCGGATATTTTTATAAAAGAATTCTTGCAGAAACGTTTGCTGACTCCTTTTAGTCGTCAACACTTTTCAGCAAAATATTGGGTCGATTTCGCGCTCTTACATGATTTAAAAGCTGTAATGGATTGGATTGAAGACATCATGTCGACGTAATAGAAAAATATATGAACTCTGCTAATTGTTTCTGGCAACGGCCAAACAGCTATTGTTAATGGAAAGTTAAAACCGAGTGGTACTGCAATTCTTGATAATAAAAAATTTGTTAGCGATTTGTATTACGTATGTAGCGTAGGTACCATCAAAAGAAAAATACGAATTTTTGTAAGAGGACATTAAATTTAATATTCTGTTTTAGTTTTTCTTAAATATTAATTTGTGGTTCAAAAATATTTGAACCGGATTCAATTAATTAAGAGGTTTAATAAAAAGATTTCGAGGTGTTCAGTGTTACATGTATTGCCAACAGCATCATTAACTCCACTCTAGGCAACTGTAGGGTGTTAGCATATAAACGTTAATGAACGGAAATGAGTTTTTGAGTAAAGATTTGGAAAAAACACACAAACAAACATTTCAGTACATATTTCTATAGACATAGAGTCAGACCATAGAAGAGTGTAACTACTGACTGCCCAAATTGAGTTAAAACAGACTGCAACGAGCATAAGCACAGATCATTTTTAAACTTTGGAGCGTTAAGTACGCGTGTCTTGTTAAGAATCGTTGTAGAAATAAAATCACTAATAATCACTAAATTCGTGTACGTGTTTAAAATTCAGAATATTGTTTTTTTGTTTCGTTTTATTGTTGATTTCTTTATATACAATTTAACGCTACAATAGGAAAACAAAAATTTTATAATTATTGCAAATTAAGTGAATGTTTAATCACTTACTTGTTTAAGTTTAAGTGAATGTATCTTTTGAATTGTGTTAGTTTTTTTTTAAAAATCTTTTCGAAAAATTCAGAAACGAATACAACGTCTTTTGTTGTCTAAATTATGATGTATATATATATATTAGTTTTGAACTAGTTCAAAATCAACTAAATAATAAAGTAAGTTTGAAAATTATACATATTTTCCGCTTTCTTTTGGGTGAAATTTTTGATAAAGAACACTGCATAACGCAATTTAATTTAACATCTTTTTTATGAAACAAATGAAATTTGTTTAAATACAAATCTCAAGATAAAGAAATTGAAAAAAAAACAAAAAACAAATGGTACAAAATTTTAAATTATTTATAGTACATAGGTACAAGTTGTTTTACATATTCCCGGTCTATGACATGCATTGAGCATGCGAGGAGTGTTTGAGAAGTAATGGGGAAGCAACAGAAATGAATTTAAAAAATATAACCAAATCGGAATCAAAATAAAGTAAATAATATTGAAATAATATTTCTTCAATATATAACTGCGTTTTTAAACCACCCTCGTATAATTGTTTTTAAAAATCTAAATACATACATATGTATCTTTATGTTCATTATTTTTCCTTTCCCTTTACATTATACTTTTTTAATAATGCAAAAAGTGTTACCAGAAACCTTCGTAAGCAAACGGTGTTTTTAAATTTATGAAAGCCCAAAATACCACATATATTAAAGCATTGTTTATATAAAATACGGTTGCATAAATGTTTTAATATTTATCAGACAAACAAAAGCAATTGAAAACATTTGAACCCCTAGTTCTTACTCGTTTATTAATATTTAAGAAAAGCTAAAAGAAGAAACGAGTATACCCACCAACAAATACCAGTAGTGTGATCTATGAATACTTGAAACTAAGTTATGTTACATTTTGTATCGGTAACGATAATTATACTGGTTATTTTAGTTTGCGGATTCTTAACATGAGCGCTATAACTATTATGGGGCCATCTTCATAAAATATTGTACCGTAATTTCAATTCATCTCCATGACGACATTTGCAAGAATTTTATGCAAATTCCAGTTATTCCACAAAGTTTGCAGAGGTGGAAGATAATTACATATTGTATTTATCACTTTCTTTCAGAACTGCTCTTTGTTTATATTTTTGCAGCGTGTAACGGTTTACATTGACACACAATAAAATAGATACCAAACAGCCCTACGAAACTTCTCTCCTCTGTATACTCTGAGGTTATTCTCGAAGTGGTCGTTGTATGGCAGTTCATGGCCAATAATTTTTACATACTTATAAACTGATCTGTGTAAAATTTCGTTTCGATATGGATGTATACATGGATTATTTGTGTTTATTTTGTTAGTGATTTTTGCGCATTTAAGTGCTTTTCCGGAAGTGGTCTTTGTATGAAGATATGCCAAAATATAGACCTACGCAAATAAAATATCGTTTTGAGATTTCTCGTAGCATGAAACTTAATTTTGGTGAATTTTGTATGGATACTGCTTTTCTAAAGGCATTTATGTATGTATCATAGAGCCGTATTCCGCGAAGACATTTATATGGATGCTATGAGAAATCATGCACCGATTCTTACCATTTTCAACTTGTCTCGGACTTGTCCTTCAATAATAAAAATAAAGTCTGCAAAATTTCATGATGTTCTCTGCATTATATTTGAAGAAAATTGCAAGAAATATATGAAAATTATCGAGGTTGTCTGAAATTTTGGTCTATAACTCAGATCCAACCCATTTTCAATACCAAACATTTCGGTGGAACAAAAAATGTTTGGTAAAAATATTATTATTCTATGTCTTTATTTCGAAGCTCTATCGTCCCTTCAACAGACGGACGGACATCATCTTAGAATCTTATAAAGACCCAGAATATATAGACTTTTTGGTTCTACGACCATTATTTCGATGTGTTGAAAAGGGAATGACAAACTTAATATGTCTCCATCTTTTTGGTGGTGGATATAAAATTACGTGTTTTTGTTTTGATCTATCATAGAAACTGTTGCCTATTCACCTGCGCAAAATTTGGTTATTGTCTGGAACTACATTACCACTTCGCTTTAACTTGCCTTTGACAACATTTCACCATTGTTTAATTGTCCGAAGCTGGGAACGATTAGGGTAATATTTTTCTATTACTTTTACCTGATTTATTCGATACAACCCATTGCAGCTCTTGAATAATGATAGAGAGCTAAATTCGGTCAAAAATTTAATGGTTTTCAAGGTATAAACTTAGAATTTTGAAACATTACTTGAAAAATTTTCCTTTATTTTTATCAAATTTATTGTTAAATTTTTGACAGGAATAGACAGATTATTTTACAATTTCTCTCAAATGGAAAAAAGTCCAGGAAATTTGGTATTATCAGCCATGTCAATTATCAATTAAATGCTGTAATTCCTTTCGGAAGTGGAATTAATTCCGTGTCTTGCTTCTATAGAAAAAGCAAAACAAAAAATTTTCCCGGAATGAAACCACTATTATATTGTGGTGTGTGGAATTGTAGTTTTAAGCATTTCTAAGTTTCATTCCGAAAAAATTGTTCGTTTTACTTCTTCTATAGAAGCAAAATACTGAATTAATTCCACTTCCGAACGGAAGTAAATTCTCTGACATATAATTATAAATTGTGAAATAAATCTGAAAGTTTCAGGTCACCAGCTATTTCCCTTGAAATAAAACTGTAGATCTGGCAACTGTTTGTGTTTTAAAACTCAAACATTGGTTGCGCTGCATTTAAAAAATTACTGTGCCTGGTACGAAACGTGCGAGTTTTGGTAAAGCTTATGAGAGTAATATTTACTCTAATGAATGGATGGATGGATGATGATGCTGTCGTTATCGTTATTTGGTTGTATATTTTATATGTATATACATACATACATATACATATATATTTTTTATTAAACAGTACCCAGCAAACCAAATGAGTCCGAAAAGAGTCTTTTCTGACACCTTTTTCGGAGCGTTAACACTCTTTAACAATGATAATTGCTCCGAAAACCTTCAGAAAAGAGGGTCATTACGTTTGAAAATGGTCCGTCAGAAAGAGCTCTTAGATAATGTCAGAAAAGAGTCTTTTATGAGGGTTTTTTTGGGCTCTTAAAGAGCTCTTAGATAATGTCAGAAAAGAGTCTTTTATGAAGTTTTTTTTGGGCGCTGTGTAATCTTGTTTTTATCATTCTTGTGTGTTACAGCTACGTTTTTTTTTTGTTCAAAGCACAAATAACAGGACAACAACGCTTTGGTACACACATAATTAAGTGGAATTTCTGAGTCATACTGCGTGCCGACTCAGGACAGTAACAATTTCGCTCCGAAAATGCTCTTTAGTTGGACTCTTTTGACTCCTTTTTTCGGAGCGCTCCGAAAATGCTCTTTTGTTGGACTCTTTTCTGACTCCTTTTTCGGAGCGCTCCTAGAATGGTATGCTGGGTAATGTCTGACTGAATATCTGTCTGTCTATGTATTACTCTGCCTCAACAACTGCATTGTAGCCATTGTCATAGTTAACGCTGCAGCGCGCTGCTATTGAATGTAGTAAATATTGTGATTATATTATTATTATTCGTTTTAGTTTTTTCATTTGTATTT
This sequence comes from Bellardia bayeri, assembly GCA_950370525.1. Taxonomy (NCBI): domain Eukaryota; kingdom Metazoa; phylum Arthropoda; class Insecta; order Diptera; family Calliphoridae; genus Bellardia; species Bellardia bayeri. Next base: position 85,763,254 of record OX493265.1, on the reverse strand, counting down.
TAAATAAGAAAGAAAGTGTCTATGAAATATGACAAAAGAATGCCATGGCTCAAATGTGACGAATCGAATATACATATATGTAATATTTCTTAGGTAAAATATGCATTTATAATTTAAAATATGCAATTTTAAAGTAAACAAACATAAATCATAATTTTAATTTGTATACGACAATTCCATATTAAGTAACTAAGCATTGAAACTTTTTTATTTAGTGGCGTGCTAAATAATTTTAAACTCTTGTTAGTAGGTATAAGGTAGCATAGATTTTTTGGTTAAATTTTATTTATTTAAAATTTTGATACTTTTAATACGGCAAATAATTGCGGAAAAAGGCGTACGCACTAAATAAAATATATTTGAACTCGAGGACTGAACACAACAAATATTTAGTCTTATGCTGTTGGTCTTGTAAAACTCTTGTAAAAGTAAACAACGTCAAACAAATTTATGCTAAAACAAGTGGTTACGCTTTTTTTGAGTAAATATTTGTCATGTGTGACCATACCTTTAGATTCATTTAAACTATACACAATAAAATACCTATGACTCTTGAGCAAAATAGAATAAATACTTGCAACATATCTGATTAGATCCATCAGCGACACATTTCTGAGATGTTATAAAATATAAAGATATTTAAGGTGTGAAATAGTAGTCTGCAGGGTAATTCATGCGTTTCAACATACGTCCAATTATAAAGAGCCTTGGCTCGTTGCCGTACCAAATAGGGTCAGAGAATGCTATGTATTCTTCCAGTGGAAATAGTGGACCACCCATGTGATGACTCTCTTGAATATTCATTATTTAATTATATTAGAAAACTTAAAATCTTGTTTTTTTACCCCTGTCTCTTTTAGTCAATGGTAAAGGAATAGTAAATTCCTAGTCATCATATTTCCCGAGCAAATTAACTCGGAACTGTACCTAAAAAACTTACTTTTTTACCATTGTACCATTATATGTATGTACGAGTATTTCTAACATGTTTTAATTTTAAATGAAACAATTGGTAGATATGCTTCTAAATAAAGTAGGAATCAAGGGACAATTAATTGCACTTTTTTCACCTAAAGACACTTAGAAATTAAGACTTAGTTGGTACCTTTTTAATGCTTGTCAATCAAAAAGCCTCTTTTAATAGTAATTTGAAGTAAAAACAATCCTAACAGTAACTGGGTACCTGCTGAGTCTAACATCAGCCATTCTGTTATTCCAGGATCTGTTAGTTCCATTTAGATTTATTTTGACTATCTTTCTAAAAACAACGACGGTTCTCTATGTTCATTACAGAGCCCTGTCGTGCCAGTTCATCCATAATATTATTGCCCTGAAACACTGCACAACCCAACAGTACAGACTCGTCAACACTCTCAAGGTAGTTAGTAAACATTTAAGAACCATATGAAATTGACTTTTTATCACTATTTGTTAGTTCAACTCTGATCTCTCGAATCTCTTCAGGTTTAAGCTATGTACATTCGGATGTCAGATCATACAATGTTGTCAGATCTGGCAATGTGCTCACAATATACTGACATTGAAATTTTTTTTAGCAAAATGTAAATTGTCGGTACAGACGACTATAAGAAACCTTAAAATTTCATTGGCATACAATTGTCACACAATAAAATTATCTGTCAACAGAAATTATCAGTTCACACGGTTGTTAGATTGTTGTATGGTGTGTTTCAAAATGTTAAATATTGCCATGAAATAAAAAAGTGCAATTGAGACAATTTTAGATGCATATGTATGTATGTATGTACAAGAAAGTAGCGGGGATGAAGACAAAATAAAAAAAACGCCGCAAAGTTTGGACGGACACGTGACGGTTGGTTTATTTATATATATACAGTAGGGTGGCCCCAAAATAAAGTTGCGGATGTTCCCGACTAATATGAAAATTTGATTCATTTTAAGACTACGTTTCTCAATTTTTTTTGTCCTGGGGTCAATATTTAGTGAGCTGGATCAAAGGATAAAAAGGTCCTTTTTAGAGGTTTTTTGATTTTTTTCATATTTCTTCCAAAGGAACTATATGTAAATTTGGTATCATATGAAAGGTCTTTGAGAGGAGCATTTAATGGGTTATCAATTATTAAAAAAAAAATTTTTTTAAATTCAAAAATTTTCAAAATTTCAGACAAAATTTTATTTTTTTTTTATTTTTTCATAGAATTTTCTTAAATAATAGTTGAAATTTCTTGATTATAAACATCATGCAATTTAACCCAAATGGTTTTTCCCGACAATATTTCTGACTATATTGTATAAATATCAGTCATGTCACAGAATTTAATTTCGTTCGGCAGTGAAATTAATTCCGTATTTGCTTCTATGTATAGAAAATGTAAAACGAAAAATTTTTTCGGAATGAAACCTAAAAATGCGTAAAATTACAATTCCACATAACAAATTAAAAGTGGTCATTTCGAAAATTTTTCCACTTCCGGACGGAATTAAATTCTGTGACATGGCTGTATATATGTATGTATTGTGTTTGTTACGAGGTAATACCGCATAATAAGAGAATTTTTGAAAATGAAAAATATCGAAAACGAAAAGTAATCTTAATTTATGTAGTTTAGAAAATATGTAATGAGTATTTGCTAATATCTATTACAAAAGTACCAACAAAATCAATAATTCTCTACATATGTATGTACATATTTTTATGATGACTATAGAACCCTTTGATCACAATATTCGAGTAAATTTTGTATAAAAAAATGTAATTTTAAACATCATTTTTCTGTCCGTCCCTACAGTCGTCATACATTTTACATACACATCTCCACATGTATGTATGTATATAAGTATTTTGTACCATGCTCAGCCAAGCCACTGATTACGAAAAAAAAGAGTCTCTGAGCGACCTCCATAAGTGACTGCGGCGCCATTGAGCATACAACTGGCTTATCATCTGAACTTCAGCCTTATTCGCAAAAATTTAAAGATGAAAAAAAACAAAAAATTTTGTTAAAGCTTTTGAAGCTGTTATGGAATTATTTACGTTTTTATTTTTATATATGTATGTATGTACATATGTACATATGTATGGTTATTTTTTTAATACATATTTATAATATTTGTTTTTTGTTTTCTTTCGTTGTTGTTTTATTTCATAAATTTACGAATAAGAAAAAAATTATATTATTGTTTGTTTGCAAAAATTTCTACGAAACGTTGTTTAATAATATTTTATTGTTATTTTTATTTTATTTTCGTTTCATTTTGTATTCAAATTTGAACAGAGAAACAAGTTTATTTTCGATTCGTAATAAATCGACCAAAACGAAGAATAAAAAGTCCAGCGCTGGTTGATAACTTTTTATTTTGTTATTTATTGCAAATAATTGGAATTTTGTTAAATTAAATTGCCTTGTTTTGGCCAAACTAATTAAAAAAAGCAACAAAAAATATCATTTAATAACATGTTAAACTAATTATAAACATTAAACAAAAAAGTTTTAAACTAATTTTAATTAACAACAATAAAAATAAAGTTTTTTTTTTGACATAGCAAACGTTTAAGTGAATCTCAACACCCCCTCGCTGAGCAGCCTATTTAAGCCAACAAACAATTAATATAGTGCCGCTGGATTTGTTTTATTTAACTCTCCAATCGTATTTATTCATTGGATTCAATAGTACAGTTAATTGTTTGTGTAGTTATATTTATTTGTTGAGTGTGTTTGAATCAACGACTTTGATTTTGTTACGGAGCGTTTGTGAAGCTGTGCGAGAACAATTATTATTTGTATCCATTTTCAATTGTTGGTTGGATTCATACGGCTTGTTTCGATTTGTTGTTGCCGTTGTTACTGCTGCCACTGTTAGTTAGCTGTGACTGACCATGGCATTTTTTCGCAAATGGAAAACCCACTATAAACACAAAAGTAAGTAAATTTTTTGTTCAAATACTTTTCATATTCGTTTTATTTGTATTTAATTTGTTTTTAACAACAACAACAAAAAAATACTTTTCATGTAAGCAAACAATTTGATGAATCTAGATCGACCGATTGATACGGTATAGATATATTTGTACAATATGTTAAGAATTGTAGTTGGAAATGTTGCCAAATATTTTGGAACAAGTTGGTTTTTAAACATATTAATAATAATGACGCACCTTGGTAAAAAGTCAGAGATAATAATCAGAAAATTTAATTTCAAAACTAAGAGTCGTTGCAGTTCGGGCCAGAAGTATCAGATCAAGGATGAGTAAAGTTTTTACGATTGTAATTTTTTTGTTACTACTCGTATCTCATATTCTAAAGTTAGACGTAAAAATTTAAATTTTTTTAGACTGAGAATGATTTTTTGCTTTAGCTAAAGTCTTTTGTAAATATCTTCAGAGCAATCGCCTTTTTTATATAAAATTTAAAGGAAAATCTTTTGTATAACAGTATTTTCTACAGGAAATCTTTTGCATAATAGTATTTTTTATAAAAAAAAAACTTCAAAGTCTTTTCTGAAGAGAATCTTCAGTGGTTAAAGAAATAATTTACTGTATAGAAATAATTTAGTATAACAGTCTTCTATAAAGAAATCTTCGGTATAATAGTATTTATTACAAAAATCTCTATTTTTAAACGTTTTTGTAGATTTATAATTTCCAACAAAAAAACTATCCTAATATTAAAATTTGCAAGCTACATATATTTCCAATTTAAAAATTTCATTGTAACCATGGTGAAATTAATTTACAAGGTGACAGCATTGCTACAACAATTACAACAAGGCAAGAACAACAGGCATTTTTGTTTGTTTAATACTTTCGTTACTGTCAAAAAAAGCTGGCCTAAAATAAAGAAAACAAACATGGATAAACAGAAAACAAAAACACAATACAAAAAATACAAAAAATACAAAAAAAAAAAACTAACACTTTTAGTAAAACAACTCATAAAACAAACACACTATTTAATAAAAGATAGTTCTTTAACACTTTTAAACTATTTTACGCAGATAAAACGGCGACAAAAACTCATTTTTTCAAATACAAAATAATTTTTTAACATTTTTATATAAACTTTGACTATTTGTAAACAAGTTTTTGACATTTTTAATTTCACCATGAATAAAGCAAAAAATAATCAGCTGGCGCTATGCTGTCACCTTGCAAATTAATTTCACCATGATTGTAACATTATTTTTTATAGAAAGAAGAATATAACAATATGTATATACATATATACTAAAAAGTTTATTTACTAAATAAAATCTGCAGTGTAACAATTAATTTTAACAAAAAATTATCAGTATAACAGTATAGAAAAAATTATAATATCAGATTTTTCTTAAAGAAAAAAAAAATTCTTAAGTATAACAGTATTTTCTATTGAAAATCTTAAGACTTATACCAAAAATATTCTTTAGTATAAATGTATTGCATATAGAAAACGTTCAGCACAACAGTATTTTCTGTAGAAACCTTTCAGTATAACAGTATTCTCTGAAGATAATCTTCAGTATTACGATCCTGCTTAAAGAAATTCAGAACCCATTATTTTCATAGAAAATCTTCAGTATAAGAGTCTTCTCTTTCCATTTTCCATTCTAAGAACATTTCGGTATAAAGTGTTTTTCAACTAGAACTTTGTTTTTTCAAAAAAAAATTAAATAAAAAATTTATGTATGTCTATGAAAATCATTCATATTTGTAGAATTTGTCCAGATAATCTGCTTAAAGAAATTCGGAACCTTATAGAACCTATTCCTTTCATAGAAAATCTTCAGTAAAAGAGTCTTTTCTCTAATTGCCATTCTAAGAACATTTCGATCGTTTTTTCAAAATTAAAAAAAAAATTTATATATGTATATGAAAATAATTCAAATTTTAACAACTTATCCAGATAATCTTTAGTTTTCATTGTAGATTCTATAAATGTTAGATTGCCAACACACTGATACCCCAGCCACCGCCATGTTTTATCGTCTTAGTAACATATTGGTTCGCCATATTTTTGACGGGTTTTTGACTCCAAATACCTCAAACTTACTTTAATTGGTGAAAAGAATTTTTCCGAGATTCAAACGTTTTCTTGTTTGTTATTTGATATAAAGGGCTTCTTACGTGGCTTTCTACCCCATTTTGATGTAAAGATTTCCTCTAATCGTACTCGCACTTACTCGTACATATTTTCCAGAAGTGCTCGTAATATTTAAGTTATTTTTACAGCACTATATGTTGGATTTGTTTTTACTTTTCTTACTATATGTCTTATTTCAGTTTTTGTAAAACGCTTGGTCGTTTGCACCAGGCAAATTTTTTATGGTATTGTGGTTTGGTATATTTTCCCCTCCAACGATTTTACCCAATATCCACACTGAGATTTACTTTTCTATGTAATGCTTGGTTTTCACTACGTCATTTTTGTTGTCAAATTGTCCAAATTGTTGGCAATTGTATGAAAAAGGGTTGTCTATGGCGTCTAATGAGATTGCAATTATAATTGCAAACATAGATGACGCCATATGACAATTTATGTTTGTCCCATTCTAAATTATTCACTACTTAACGTTCTTTTTAATGATAAATTATGAAACTTGCAATTATTTTGAACGGCGCTTTACTGTCATGCTTCCAAACAAAGAAAAATTAAAAGAATTACCACTAATTTCTGAAATGCTAGGGATTTATTTGCCGAAGGAAGATGCCACTGTTTATTTTAACTCGAAAAAATGGTTTATTTCAATAGTAAATTAATTAAATTTGCATACGCTTTTGTTTTTGTTTCTTTTCAATTTTGTGAATTCAATTCTACTTAAATAACTATGTAGTATATAAAAACGTAATATAATTTTCTAATATTATATTATTTACATATATTAATATAATTAAACTTTTCTTTTAATAATTAGTGGTATTGGCTTTATTTTAACGCTCACAGTAGATACATTAAATACATTTGTTTTGTGGTTTTATTTTTAAATTAAAAATTTCCGCAAAAACAGTATTGAACTTAGTTTGGAAATCCAGTAAATGTAAACAATAAAAATTTGTTTGACGTCTATTAATCGTTTTAATTGTACGTTTGAACAATAAAACTAATTAAAATAGAAATTATTTATAAATATATGCACGTAATAAAACAACTAATTAACAAAACAAAATGGGTCTTTACAAAAAAAGTTCAACTGATTCAAATATATTTGTTAAGTCTCTCTAACAATTTACACACAGGGGAGTCGTTGAGCGTAGAAATTGATTAAGTCATATTATTAACTTTATTGGAATTTATTGCAAAGAAATTTTAAAATATTTGTTTTTATATTTTTTGACATATCGTAGTGATTTTCAAGCATATACATATGTTTTAAGACTGATAGACAATTTATAAATTAGCAGTTAGTTAAATATGATCTCATTTAATGAATTGTAACCAAGCAGTTATTTCACCAGATAAATATTCTGTTCGATAACATACAAAAAAACTATTCAAAAATAAGGGGGCGTTTTTAATATATTTTTTTTTATATATGTCAATAAAAATCGAATATAAAATATATTTAAACTCAACGATAATCAGCAATCTAGCAATTTGTTTTAATTTTTTAGTTAAAAAAAACTTCTGCAAACAAAACTTTAACTTTAATGGTTTTAAAACCCATTTAGTTAATTTTATTTGAATTTCTGTTGAAAGTTGTTGTTAAAAATTTTGGTTTTCTATTTTTTACTTTAATCTACATAAATACATTTCATAATTATTATGATGACTCATAAACTCAAAGCTATACTTCCTTAAAAAGTTATGTGCTTTCTACTACTACTACTACTATTGTTTTTTTGTTGATAATAATAATTAAGTGGAATGTTTTAATCAAAAGTTTCTGATAAACAAAATATGTATACGAATGTCACTGAGAAAGTTCAATTAGGCAGTTTATATTTTAAACATAAATTTGACATGCTATACATTTGTTTACACAACGAAAATTTTTTGTCCACACATGAATTTGGCTTGTGTGAACAAGTCTTGTCGATGTTATGTTCTTGTTCCAACAACGTTGTCAGAATAATTGTTCGCACAACTACTGTGAGCGCCAAAATAAAGTCAACACGACATATTACTAAATGAAAAGCTTAATTATATTAATACATGTAAATAATATTATATTCAATTAAATTATTTTTTAAATAAACCAATTTTTACCCGTCAAAATAAATTAAAAAGTGGCATCATCCTTATGCAAGAAAAACCCCTATCATTCAAAAAATGGTGGCAATTCTTTTAAATTTTCTTTATTTTTTTGAAAATATAACGGTAAAGTGCTGTTAAAATAATTGCATTAAGTTAAGTTGTAAAACTTGATTCTACATTGAGACTCGGAAAATCATAATCGACTTACATAGAAAAGGTAAAAATACCTGCATGAAATAGATAAAATCGTTGGAAGGCATAACTGTTCAATAAAACAAGTAAGAGTGCTATATTCGGCTATGCCGAATCTTATATATCCTTCAGCTTTGTTGTGGATGCAAAACAAAATGCCTGTTGTTTCTGTATTGTTGTATTTGTTGTCGATTTACACTCACCTTATAATTACACCATGGTGGGCATGTATAACAATGTTACGAGGCAATTTGTTCTCATTGTTTTTGCAAAAAAAAAAAATAATTTGGATAGCAAATTATATTAATAAAGTGACGACAGTTTTACAACAAGCACAGTTAAATGTTTAGACTGTTAAAATTTGCCACTGTATTATATTCAGGCATGTGATGGAAATCGAAATCGAGTGAGTTTTAGATGTCAATTTTTTCGTAATATTTCTGCATTGAAAAACTTTTATTACATAAAATATAAAGATATTGGGCTACTAAAGAGAATCTTAAAACAGAAATTTTAAAAATTAGATTAAAAATGCATTAAAATGTATTTCCAAAACTGATTCGTTTTCGATTTCCATCACATGCCTGATTAATACACTTTGTTTGATAGTTTTTTTGATGACATTTTCAGAGGGTGTCTCGGATTTTTGCCCATATCTCCGGATTTTGCTGATTTTAAATAGCAAACTTCTCGAAAGCATGTCTGATAGAATTATTGAAGATTTGGATCCCAAAGATATCTGGGGACTTCAGAAAATTGATTTCAACAGACAGACAGGCATGGCTTAATAGACTCCGCTATCTATAAGAATCCAGAATATATATACTTTATAGGGTCGGGAATTTATATTGTGGAAATTACAAACGGAATGACAAACTTATATACATATGTATACCCTTCTCATGAAGATGAAGGGTATAAAAATATAGACAAGTATACCAAACACAATATCGTAGAAAACGACCAAAGCGTCTTACAAAAACGGAAGTAAGAGCTATAGTAAGGAAAGTAAGGTAACCCAAAATATTAGTGCTGTAAAAATAGCTGAAAATGTTACAAAAACTTTTGGAAAACTTGTAAGCGCGAGTACGATTACAGAAAATTTTTACATTAAAATGGCCTACATATGAGAAGCCCTTTATATCAAAGAACAACCAAACTAAACGTTGGAATTTCGCAAAAAAAAATATAAATAAAATATAAAAAAGCCTAAAATTTTTTGGAACAATACTGTTTTACCAATGAAAGTAAGTTTGAGATATTTGGCGTCAAAAACCGCCCAAAAATATAGCTAATCAAGAACAAAACCTTTTGTAATAAATATGTTAGCGAGACGGCAAAACATGGCGGCGGCTGAGTAATGGTCTGGGATTGTAAGGCGGCATTAGGGTTTGGTAACCTTAAATTTATAGAAACTATGAGAAATATTATCTCGACATTTTATAAAACAATGTAGAGAAATTAGAACTAACGCAGAACTAGATTTTCCAACAGGGCCACAAGTCTCCAGACCTCAATCCAATTGAGCACCTGTGGGAATATCTGGACCAAAAATTAGGCAAAAAAATATTTCTTGCAAGGATAACTAAAGAATGAATAGAACAAAATTTCGCCTGAGTTCACTAAAAGATTGTCAGCTGTGATAAAGGCAAAAGGACTACAAACTACATATTAAATACAATGTTTTACATAATTTTTATATACCTTGTAACTTGTTATTTTGATATTCTGGTACTTTTCCGTTAAAATTGAATAATTTTTCTATGTTCCTTATTTCTCTAGTTTTTGTTTATGAGTTATATTTTGCTTAAGTAAGAATTATGCAATATAATTTAAATTTGTACTTCTAGTATATAAAATAAAACATTTTTTTAAACAATATTAGGTGTTTTCTTTATATTGACGCTCACAGTATGTCTGCATTTAATTACAACGAATATTTTCAAGTTGAACTTCAACACGTTTGCCTCACACAGCAGAACATTAACAAATTAGAGTGTTTAATTCTGACGATTTGTCATGTTCATGTTCGGAAAAAATGATGGCTTGTCAAGACGTGGGGGCATATTCTTCGTCATTCCGTTTATAAATAATGACATTGTAATTTTGGGTAGAATTAGTTATATTTATTCTAAAGCTATAAGGGAGTACTTTATCTGTTAATTTTTTTATAAACAATGCGGTATTTTTATTATTTGACAGTTGCTATTATTGTTTAATAGCTTTCAAATACGTCGCAATTTTTTACAAAAATACCTTAAAAATTTTCAAATCTTTTAATCTAGGCAAATTAATTTTCTTTGACCAGCCGACAGACAACCTTGTGTTTAAACTACTCGTAGGGTTATCAATTGTATAACACATACGAGTATAACGACTACAAATATTGTCTATACACAAATAAAACTATTAAATTTATTATGTTTAATTCTACAGAATTTACATCAGACGATGCAATTGACGGCGAAGATTGGGGCTTGGATGTGAAAAGCCCCAATAATGGTGCCAAACATTTAGATGACATGAAATTGAACTTTGAGGGCAGTGTGGAGGCCGATGATGAGGAAGATATTAAGCCTATATTTCAATCGTATGACATTAAATATTTAGGCTGTACACCCATTGAGAATAAACGTTCCGAAAAGGTTACTTCGGAGGCTATAAAAACTGTGATTGCCAATGCCAAAGCGGGTGGTAGAAAGATTAAAACACAAAAACGAGTCAAGGCCAATATATCACAGGAGGGTATTGAGGTATTGGATTATGCCACCGATGATTCACTAATGCGTTTTTCCATCTACAAAATTTCCTACTGTTCTGTGGACTCCTCCAATGATCATGCTTTTTCGTTTGTCAGCTCCGAACCGGATCCCCTGTCGGATAAAGAGAAATTGTCTTGCCATGTATTCTTGTGTCCCAAGCGTAAAATAGCCCATGAAATAACTTTGCTGGTGGCACGTTGCTTTGAGAATGCCTATCAGAATTGGCGTGATACAGTGGTGCATCAGGGCAAACATCAGGTTAACAATAACAATAATGCTAATAACAACAATAATATTGATAATAGTGCTAAGTTCGAAGCCAAAAATATCCTTAAAGAACAAAATGGTTTTGGTGTAGTAGAATCCAAAGCTGAGATACACTTTAATTCAGCGGACCTGGAACCGAAGAAAGTGGATAATCCTCTTATCGATTTGGCTGCCAACGATAATGATGTGCGAAAGTATTTACAGAATACTTGGGTATCATTCGAAGATGATCAAGAGCAGGGTCATCGTATTGTGGCCTGTTGAAAGTTGTCTGCAGATGGCAAGGAGCGCACAATCAAATACACGCATGTTTTGTAGTTTTTTTTAAGTGATAAATACTGTATACCTAAAAATTGTTTCGCTTTTAAATTTTAGTTTAATCCTTAAGCAAAATTTGAACATTTTGTGCAATACGTATGTACGTACATACAGATATACATACATATAAATTTTTGTATATAATTAAATGTAAAATTAAAAATATAAACTAAAAACTTCATTTTTTAAATAAATACATTTATAATTTAATTAAGATAGATTAATCTATTATTTAAAGAAATGCAAAATGTAAGTACTAAAGTAAAATTTTGTAAAAGAAATTGTAGAAGTATTTGAATTTCTTATACATACCTATAAAATCTGGTTTTAGACTGTATGTATTTTTCAGTGTACTTGTCAAATTTTCCACTGCAAAATGCATACACGTCGTGTAATGAACTTTGATATGTTTTCCCCACCAAGTATAACAGGAACAATTTACAAAACAATAGTTTGTCAAAACATTGCGTAAGTAACTTTGAACTTCCCAAATATTTTCAGAACTTGTATCAACTTCTTATATATTGTTGTAAAGTTTAAGCGGTATAAATTAACTCATTAAAATGTTAATAGATTCTTGATTTGCATTATTATTTCTTACATTATTGACATAATTGGGCCATCAAAATAAATGTTAGAAATTATTGCTATTGCTTATTTAATGTTTAGGGTAGTTTATTGAACCTTCAAAAATAAATGAACATTATTAAAGAAAAATTAAATGAGGTACATAACGAATTTAAAATGCCTTATATATTTCAATGAATGAATGATATAAAAATAGATTCAATTCCAATACAAATTGAAATATATGTAGGTATAATAGTTTTCCTTTATTCAATTTGTTCTTGTTTTGCTTTTAATTATTTACAAAATTAATTGACAAAAACTTGTCTAAAGCCTTTTTATAATAGATTTGAATTGAAGATATGTTTAATCATTCAATAAATTTTATTCAGATTAAATAGATTTAAATTGAATAAATTAAGAAATTAATTCTGCAAATAATAAATTCTCAAAGCAGTAAATTCAATACGTTGGAAGTAAAAAGGAATTAAGACAGCCGTAAGAAATGGTAGATTTATTTCTAACAAATTAAGATTCTGCTTCATTGAGCATAAGCATAGATTATAAACCACATTAAAGGAAATTTTATTAAAATAAAGAAGGAACTTGCATAGATATTACTACATTTAATAAAGTATTACTAGAAAAATACTGTGGGACCCCAGACCTTAATCCAATTGAGCACCTGCGGGAATATGTAGACAAACAAATTTGGTAAAAAAATATATCTTTTAATTAGGTATATAATTTTCATTTTAATATACCATTTTACTTCATTTTAAAGGCGAAAAATCTGGAAAATTTCATTTAAAATTGAATTATTTTTTAGGTTCCTTATTATAGCCTTCACCTCCATGAGAATATAATTTTCCGACCCTATAAAGTATATATATTCTGGATCCTTATAGATAGCGGAGTCGATTAAGCCATGTCCGTCTGTCTGGATGTTGAAATCAGTTTTTTTGAAGTCCCCAGATATCTTCTGAATCTAAATCTTCAATAATTCTGTCAGACATGCTTTCGAGAAGTTTGCTATTTAAAATCAGCAAAATCTGTTTAGGCCAACCAGAGTTATGGACCAATATGTGAGACAACCTCCATAAAAATTTGATATTTTTTGTCCATTTTATTGCAATATTTTGAAATATATTGCAGATAATACCATGAAATTGTGTATAGTTTGTTTTTATGATAAAGGAAGAAAGTGTGCGGAAAATAGTATGAATCGGCCCCCATACAAAAATCTTCCCGAAATATTGCTCAATTATACATAAATGCCTATAAAATTGGAATATCAAAAATAAGTTTTATGCAAAAATAAATCGCAAAATGAAATTTTTTTTAGTTCGGTCCATGTTTGACCATAGCCCCCATATAAAGTCCACTTCCAAAATTCACTTAAATACGTATAAAACAGATATAAATAATGTTAAACGGCTAAAATTGGACATGAATAATCTTTATAGGCAAATAAATTATTGTACTAAATTTTATGGTGGTCGGCCCAGAATTGGTCATAGCTCCCATACAAGGACCACATCAGAAAAAGACATTTATCCCTATATATATTGTATAAATATCGGTACCGACTCAAAACTTTGCACAGATCATTTACATATATACAAAAATTATCCCACAAAATTTTGTGAATTTCGGTCTATTTTTAACCGTATGCCCCATATAAATCACTTTAATACTCATAAATCTCTTTTAAATAAAGGTACCAATCCAAAATTTTAGACGGATCATTTACATACATGCCTAAACCAAACTGCAGGATTTTGAGAATATCGGTCCATATTTGACTATGTCCCCCATATAAGGTCCACTTGCGAAATCCACGTTAATACTAATATATATCTTAAATATATTCGACGTGAAATATCCACTGTACCAAAATTTAAGAAGATCGGCCCATAATTTGTCATAGCTGCCATTTCCAAAAAAAAAAAAACAAATAAATTCGGGTCAAAAAATATTCTTTTCGGATTTAACCCATATTCGGTCCATATTTTATAATAATGATATATATCGGAAAGGTATATATATATGGAAAGGTATTTTTAATACCTTTTATTTACCCAGTAGTTCCCGAGATATAGGTTATATATTTTAAACTTTACGGGCCCGCCCCCTCGAAAATAGGCGGACCGCCACAAATTTTTTTTGCTGGCATCTCCTCTAAAAGCCCTATTTGATGAAGTTTTTTTTTTTTTTTTTTGAGCAAAGTCGCTAATACCGAATTGTTCCCCTTTTTTTATACTCTGTTTGTTAAATTACTCAAATTACTCAAGATTATTATGAACATCAGACAAACTCTGTAAATTATAGCCGAATATAGCGCTCTTGTTTTCTTTGTTTTTGTTAATGAGTTATATTTTGCTTAAGTTACTTTTAAATTATTACTGATGTCACAGAATTTAATTCCTTTCGGAACTGGAATTAATTCCGTTTTAGGCTTTTATAGAAAAGGCAAAACGAAAAATTTTAAGCATTTCTAGATTTGATTCCGAAAAAATTGTTCGTTTTTTTTTCTATAGAAACAAAATACGGAATAAATTCCACTTCCCAAAGGAATCAAATTCTGTGACATGGCTGCATGTAATATATTTTGTTTCGAATTTGTACTTGTAGTACAGATAATAAAACATTTTTTAGACAATATTAGTTGTTTACTTTATATTGACGCTCACAGTACGTGTGTGGATGTCGATTTTTAAAAATATAATGGAATTAAATATTAAAATCGGAGACCCAAAATAACAGATCCACTGTAATTTTAGTAATTAATTGACACCATTTACCATTTAAAAATTGTTTTTTGTGTTATATCACACTTGGCAACCACTTGTTTCAGCACAAATTTGTTTGACGTTGTTTACTCTTACAAGAATTTTGCAAGATCAAACAACATCAAATAAAATAAGACTAAATATTTGTTGTGTCCTGTCCTAAAAAAACAATTTTTTTTGTTTTTTAAATAAATGAGTTTAAATATATTTTATTTAGTGGTTACGTCTTTTTCGTTAAATATTTGCCAAGTGTGACCGTACCTTAAGAGAGTGATTTATAATAAAACATTTTATATTAGTGGTTGAGAGAAACAGAAAAGAAAATAACAGAAATAATCAAGATGAGTGATTTATAATTAATTTTTTTCCGTAAAGATCAGGTTATAACTTTCATTTTGGAACTTTAAATCATGCAAATCAATGATGCCTGAATAAAAAAATTATAAATAATTGTATGTAAAATTTAAAATTTCACAAGAAATCGAAATCTTTACAAAAAAAAAAAAACTTAAAGTTTAGAAAAAATGTATATATTAGAGAAAATTTCTTAAAAAAATCTTAAATTTTGGAGCAAAATAAAGAAATACATAATTAAAAAAACCTAAATTTTGCAAATATTCGAAAAATTTAAACAAAATCCACAATTTTGCAAAAAAAAAAAACAATAAAATTTTAAAAATCATAAATTAAAAAAAAAATCAAAATTCATTAAGTCCACAAATGTTCGTATAGTATGTAAATAAAAGAGAAATAATGTTAACAGTTATTACGATCAATCATAATTGAAATAATTTGTCTCTCACTAAAACAACAAAAACTTATAGAGGTCATATCAAACCATGTAAACAAAAATCATTTTGTAGCAGTTATTTTTTTTTTAAACAAAATATAAATCACTAGTTTGTGTTTTGATCATATAGAACGAGTTATTTTCATGTATAATGAAACAACATACATATGTATATATGTCGAATAGATCTCAAACAGTTAACGGCACCAACATCTTATGTTGCAGTGAAAGGAGGGAGTGCCGACCTATAATATATGTATGTAAATATACAAAAATTGATAGATTTGGTAAGTTTGGCAAGCAGTTTTCAATAGTTGTCTAAAAAGCAACTCCTTTGCCACCATTTTAACTATGTCTTCGAATATATTATGTCACCGATTTTAGTAAATATTTAGCTCCCTCTCATTATTCAGAAGCTGCAACTGATTGGCATAATATTATTGTCTTTAATATTTATAAATAAGTATTAATTTGGGATGCAGGGTGTATATAATTTGTGAAATGAATAATAAACTTATTATATTATATTATATTAAAAATATTAAAAAAACGTTTGGAAACATTTCACATATTTAAAACATATACTTACATATATTTATATCTGATATGTATATTGATAACACGAAAAATCTACTGTTTTCAACCAACACACAGACCGACTAGAAGCAAAAATCGCTCAATCCTCTCCTATATATAAGGACCCATACGCGCATATTTTTTCCTTCTTCTGAATCTTTCAATTTGACTTAACTTAAACTACAATAGGTATCTATATGTCATAACTTCCCTATTTTCTCTTTTTTTAACCTTTTCATATCTACCTCTCTCTATCTATTTCTTATCTTTTCAGGCGACACCAAGGAATTTTTACTGAATTGGCCCAAGTGGACGGCAGTCTTCCAAACTAAACTATGTTCATATGTACATATAGTCCCGTAGTGATACCCACATTTCAAATACAACTTTGGAAAAAATGTTTTACACCTTAAGTTTTACATTTAACCCGAAAAAAATCTGTCAGTGTACAACTAACGGTATAATAAAATGGAGTATTGAACACAAGTAACAGAAGTTTAAAAAAAATTGAGATTTACAATACAATTTGTATTGACATTTGCACACTTAACCAACAAATAATGGCTACAATTTGTTAAATCGATTGTTATTGATGGTCGTTAAGGTTGTAGGGAGTAACCATAGAGCAGGGAGCAAAAGCACCGGCAAATAAAACTAAATGACATACCAATTATACCTAGAAATACAATGATAACAAAAAATAATATACAAAATAACAAAAATTAAAATGTTGTGTCAAAACGAATTGTTCTTTACAACAAGAAAGTATTTTTAAAAATATTTATCAGTAAATATTATTTTAAAAAAATAAAATAAAAAGGAACAAGATAATCCACAGAAAACAAAACATTGAACGGTCATACAACTTTATTTAAGAAAGCACACAACAGAAATAAATAAACCAAATATTTTTTAAAGAACTTAAAGATAATGGTTCAAGTAACTCAAACCGAAGAAGAAGTGAAAATCATCATTGAGCTTAATCGTTTGATAACCCGTAAACCGGATATTGTGCTGTTGCCCACATATTTAAAATTCAATAATCCACCCATATTTTTTGAACGTCACCTGTCACAGGAAATCGATGAAGTGGCCAGCTTTTGTCGCATATTTAAAAATGAGGCACGCATTATCCTGATCAAAAAGCAAAAGGGCATTTGGCCGGAAATCTTTCAGAAACTTAGCAAAGAAGAACTATTTAAAAAGCGCCTAGAATATTCTGAACAAATAATCACTAGAAATAAAGAACGAGATGAAAAGGCATTGGAACGTTACGAACAGAAGCGACGCGCTGAAATAACACGTGAGGTAAGCAGAGAGACAGCCATGCGCGAGCGTGTTAAACAATTTGAGAAGGATGCTTGTCGTGAGGCCATGATTGTGCAGCCTAAAGAAACTCATATTAAAGCAACAAAACCAGAATTAGTAAGAAGCTTAGCTGTTACTTCCTCACCACCCAGCCTGTCTAGTACTAGAGCCAGTTCTTCCAAGGCTTGTAACCGCTTGGGTACACCTATAGCCCGTCCTATGGCAGCCTTACGAAGTAGTGGTAAAATTAATGTTAACTTTAGTGGCTTTCAATATGCTACCCCTAAACGTGAATCTCAAGAAGGTTTGCTACGTCCTTTTTTAGTGGAAAGTATTCCAAAAACTTGTACTTCGGGGAATAGCAAAGCGGATAATCAGTGAAGTTAGTGTAATATTGTTTACTTTTTTTTTTTATTAAATAAATGGTTTTTATTACAAAATGTTTAAGTTAGAAAGAATTTCTTTAAATAGGTTTTTGGTGATTTTTATTTGAATTTACATAAGTATATATGTACTATGTACTTACGAATATTTGATCCGTGTTTAAATATTTTGCTGCAGTCAAATTATTGGTAACAGTGTTCTCTGTGAGTAACAGTGTAGTCAAATTAATGATTTAACGCCGTTTCTAGAATGTGGTGGAGAATTCACATTTTTCTAAAGTAAATCAACAATTTCTAAATGGTTGATTCTACCGGGATAAAATTTTAAGTGAGCCAAGGTATTACGTTTTTACCATTTTTACCTTTTAAAAACGGTGGTTTATTTCCTTTAAGTAAATCGGATTCATTTTAATTGCAAAATAAAAGCGTCAAGTAGTTTAAAAAAATATATAACAAGACTTTCAGGCATGTCACATAATTCGATCAGAATGGTTTCAATTCCGTATTTGCAATTCGATCGTTTTTAGTTTACGTTCTCTAGATTCCGATCGATTTTGTTTATTACCAAAAAAATTTTTAAATCTCGATTTTTAACCTAAAAACAAAAAACATTAGTTTTTTGTAATAAAAAGTGTAACAAAAGCGAACAAAAAAAAAAAAAAAACGCTAACAATGAAATTTTAAATAAAAGTCAACAAAATTTTCTAAAAATGACCAGAATTTCAATTGCTGCTGTTTTAAATGAACAAAAACATCAAAACGCAGTTGAAAAGCTACGAAGAAGAAATTCCTCGTAGCTTTTTTAATTTTTGTAATTTTTTGACAAGTTTTCTTGTTGCTGACACCAACTTTGAAAATTTAATAGAAGTATCAATGGGAGAACTAAAAAAACAATGAAATAATAAAATTAATTATTTAATTGTCATTATAAATTAGTAGTATGAGTTTTTTTCAGTATAAAATCATAAAAAAACAACAATTCCACTTTAGAAATCTAAAGTGGTTTTTCGTTTTCTAAAGACCCAATTTACGGAATCAAAACCACATTCGATCGGAATTGAGTTCTGTGACATGCCTGTTTATTACTGATGATGTACATAGAATTGATGACTCACAAAGAATTTTACTTTGAGGGGCCCTTTCTGTTTCTATCCTATTTATACACTAGCGCCATCTTCTAGTGATTTCGGGTGGCATCTAGTACGAAATAAAAGTTCCTTAAAGAGTTAATTTCATTCATTCAACACCGCGCCTCTTACTGGCTAAGCACCTATTGTGAATGATTCACATTATGAAATAATGCACAAAATACATCCCTGTAAATGTCATTAATAAAAGATACAGCAAAAAGAAACAAATAAATTTTTTCGCAGCAGATACACAATTCATCAGCGAGTCTCCCCTAAAATTTCTGCAAAATTCCGACAAAATTTACAAAATAATTAATAAAATTAAGTGAAAATTATAATATGCAAGAGGGTGAACTCGATCAGCAGCCGGATAATGAAAGACTACTAGGAAATGAACGTGAAATGACTGGTAATACAATGCTTGAAGAAATGGACGCTTCGGTGACAGTAACGTCTGTCAGCGAAGCCGCGATGTCATCGACTTTGTCAGACACAATAACGCAGGTAATTGCAGCGTCGGTAGCATCACAGGGAACAAGTGGTGTGGCGAATGCTACGACAATGTCTATGGGAATCACTGGTTGTGGTGGTAGTGGTGCCGGTGCAGCAGCAGTGTCCTCAACGTCAGAAACTGCAGCTGGTACTGTAGATGCTGAGTGTGTACAATTGGACAAAGCAGAGGATAGTGATGTTGGCGAGGACGATGCTGATGATGAGGTGAAATATTATTTTAAAAATACAGTTTTTTTTTTATCAAATATTGTGTTTTTTTTTCTAGACAAAGGAAAACTATGAAGGCTTTAATGGCACCGGACGCACTATCACTTTACAGACCCTTATGGCTGCCAATGTCTTACAGCCAGGCAAATCGGTTATGACCATTGAATATTTGGGTCAGAAATTCGTGGGCGATTTATTGCCCGATGGCAAAATAAAATCTCAAGAAACTGAGACAGTTTTCCTAACGCCCAGTGCCTGGGCTATGAATTGTAAACGCATTATTAATCCAGAAAAGAAAAGTGGTTGTGGCTGGGGTTCTGTTAAGTATAAAGGTAAAAAATTGGATTCTTATAAAAATAGTTGGCTGCGTAAATGTGCCATGCAAAAGGATTCCATTTCGGAAGATGTTGATGCGGGTAAGTCTAGGAATTTTGGTTAGATTGTAGAATAGTTTTATATATGTAAATTTTCAAAGTATTCAGGCATGTAATGGAAATCGATATCGAAAACGAATGAGTTTTAGAAGTCAATTTTTTCGTAATATTTCTGTATTGAAAAACTTTTATCACATAAAATAGGTATAAAGATATTGGGCTAGTAAAGAGAATCTTAAAACAAAAATTTTTAAAATTAGATTATAAATGCATTAAAATGTATTTCCAAAACTGATTCGTTTTCGATATCGATTTCCATCACATGCCTGAATGGCATGTATATAAATTTTGATTATTATAAAAAAAACAATAATACTTTTTGTTGCAGATGCCGACAAAAAATCCGATTCACCCTTGCCAGTCATAAAACGTACTGTATTTCAACACAACACCATTATAAACCGTAATATTATGCAGTGAGTTGTGATATGTCAATAATACCATTTATAAAATTCTTGATTTTCTTCAAAATTACCCTTCCTCCCTTTTAGTGATGCTAATATGCTTATAGAAGCCGTTCCCTTTACATCAGTGGGCAAACTGCAACCATTCCTGTTGACCATGAACTCTTCAGCTTTGCTATTGGCCGATTTTCATTGTCATTTGACCATGCATGAAGTTTGTGGTTATTTGGGCGGCACCTGGGATATTAATTCGCATAGCAAGTTCTCTTAACTTTAAAAATTATGAATATTTGTAAAATCGTTTTTATTTATTTAGCTTTGGCCATTACAAAAGCTTATCCCTGTCGTAATACCCGCTTTGATCGTTCTAAAGGCTGCGAGGTTGAACGTGAAATACAGAAGGCCATGATGAAGGATCAATTACTGCTGGTGGGTTGGTACCATTCGCATCCGAAATTTCAAGCCGAACCTACTTTACGTGATTGTGATGTCCAGCTGGATTATCAAATTAAAATGAGGGGATCTTCAGATGCCACCTATACACCCTGCGTGGCTTTAGTGATATGTAAGTGCCTCCAAATAAATAATAGAACCCAGTTGTTTATTCAATTATTTTGTATTTATTTAAAGCCCCGTATTTCGATGAAAATCCCACCTTGGAATCGGTGGTCAAATCAATTTGGGTTATGCCGCCTAATGAGAATAAACAGGCCCTAGAATATGGACGACCCATGCTTATGCAATACTCTGTCTTACCCGACAAAGAGATACCCGAAGAAGTACGCACTGAAATCCAGTCCTGTGTTGATTATTATACACAATATCGCAATGAGGTGGTGCGCTTCTCTAGCGTGTTCAGCGACGATGTTACTTATATAGAAAAACTGAAAAATACTTTGTATCCCAAGTTCCCCATGAAGCAGAATGACAAAGCTTTATGGAATTGGATATGTGCCGTATTGGATTGTGAACAAGAAGATGATTTTATACCTCCCAAAACTATTAAGATCATAGACACTAAAGAAGAACTGCCCATATTGCCGTTGGACACCAAATTGGAAATAAAACCGGAGGAGGAGCTAAAGGGCGATGATTTGACCATAAAACAACTAACATCGGCAGAGGAGGCTTTAAGGGCGGCCGAAGAACAACAACAGGCTGAACAAAAAGCCAGTGAGCTTAAAGTTTTATCCTTGCAGGAGCAATTGTGTTTGCCCTCGGGTCTCAATATGAATCCTGTAAGAATGTTGTCTCCCTTGGCCACACCAAATCCTACAGCTACCACCACAACGGCCAGCACGAATGCTACCAGTATTCCTCCCATTATACCTCCTCTAGTGCAACCACCCAGTGTTCCTCCGTCTGGTTTGTTGCCACCAATGCCTCCATCTTTGCCATCATTGCCACAGTTGCCTATAGCAGCCCCCAACTTGCCCTCTGCCTCACCCAGAGACAGTCCCATCACCATACCCTCGAATTCGGCTTCACCCGCCAAATTTGAAATGCCAGTAAGAGCCTCTCCTTCACCAGCCAAGTCTGATACCTCTTCACACACTTCAAGGACACGTAACTCCCCAGCTCCTAGCCCCGGCAAGTTCAGTATTAGTGATATAGCACGCAACAGTCCTAGTATTACACCCACCAACAAATTTGATCCCACAACAGGGGCTCTGGTGCCGCCCACTGTATCGTCTTCAACTGGCCATGGCATACCCACGGCTAATGATTTGATGGCTGCTAGTTTAGCTCAATTGGCTGGCCAATTGCCCCCTAATTTCTTGCAAACCGATTTGGCTGCTCTCTTCCAACAACGCAAAGATTACGGCAGTACATCACTTAACCAGTTGGCTGCTGCCGCCGCTAAAGTGGGTGGGCAAAATAAGTCACAAAATTCTACAGCCACTTCCAGTTCTGCCGCAGCCCACTCAGGAGTACCCGATTTTTCCGATCCCAATGTGGCAGCCGCCGTGGCCGCCTATTCACAAAGCTTCAACATGCCACGCCTACAGGACATAATGCCTCAAGCTACAGCTCCCCCACCAACTCAAAGCAAATCAAAAGAAAGATCATCAAAATCTTCTTCATCATCATCTTCTTCGTCTTCATCCTCCACCTCATCGAACTCGTATAAAACTAAACTTATGAAAGAATTAGATGAATTGAAAAATGATCCTTTGAAAATGAGTGAACTTATACGATCACCAGAATATGCAGCGCTACTGTTGCAACAGGCCGAAGCTTTAGGAGCCACTACTCTGGGCACACTAGGATTTGGGGCAGACTTTAGTTATCTAACTGGAGCTACTGGACTACAGTCAGTAAGCTCCACGGCAACGTCTTCATCAGGAGGAGGTAAAAGTAAAAATTCTTCAGCTGCTGCAGCAGCAGCCAATGCAGCCGCTGCTTCGGCGGCAGCTTTAACGGCAGACTATAACAATCTTATACAAGCCTCCAAGCTGTTGGGTTACGATTCATACTTGCAGCAGCAATCGAAAAACAATGATTTAAATGCTTTCATACAACAGCAGATGGCGGCTGCAGCAGCGGCAGTACAGGTGCCCACAGCTCCGACACCAACCACTACCAAGAAGCAACAGCAGCAACAGGCACAAGCTCAGGCTCAAGCACAAGCGCAAGCTCAGGCACAAGCGCAGGCACAAGCGCAGGCTCAAGCACAGGCTCAAGCACAAGCTCAGGCACAGGCCCAAGCACAAGCTCAGGCACAAGCTCAGGCTCAGGTTCATAATGATTACAATCAACTCTTGCAGACCTACACCAAGTTTTTCGATCCAAACTTTGGAGCTTTAGTAGCGGCCAAAAATGCTGGCCCCACATCGCATGAACTGTCGGCTTTATTATCTGCTGGTGTGGGTGGATCTAGTGGTCCCTCTACATCATCGTCTTCATCGAAACAAAAACAAAAAGAAGCCCAACAGCAACTATCCCAGCAAACCGACATGTTGAATCAACTTTTGCAATCTGAAAAACAACAGTCCGACCTTAATGCTTTGCTCTATCATCAAAATAAGGCAGCCGCCGACTTGAATGCTCTATTCGCCCAACCAACTGGCCAACCACCCTCAGCCAATACACCATCATCGTCAAAGTCTGGCGGCGGAGGCTCAGGACCAAATTCCACAGGAGCGCCTTCACCTCTAACCGATCCGGCTGCAGCCTACTACAATGCTCTGGCCCAGGAGAAAATCCAAGATTATGCCGCCTTCTTTCAACAGCAACAACAACAAGCTGGTAAATTTGGTATACCCGATCCTTTAGCTAAGTCAACATTAGCCGCTAACAATCTGTTCATGTCTCCTTCAGCTTTGTTGAAAATGCAGCAAGAATCGATAAATGCCATGATGATGAAACCACCCAAGTCGACTTCATCCTCCTCCCGAACCCGGGAATCGTCGGCCTCACCAGCCCTGGAACGTCTAACGCCCACAAAATCAGCCATGTCTGGCGGCGGAGGTGGTGGCTCGAATGCCGGAGGTGGCGGCGGCGGTTCGGGAGGTGGTAAATATAATTTTAGTGCTGTAGATTTGGCCATTTCTAGTGTACCCTCCAATACTCCTTCACCAGCTCCTTCCGATGGCAGTAACTCTTCATCTCACCGACGTCCCTCAAATACACCACCCGTGGACTTGACACGTCTCTATGGTGAGCTGGCTCCGCCCGGTTCTCTGGCCGCTCTCAGCGTCGGTTTGGCCAATGCCGGCTTGGCCAATGCGGCCACCAAAAAACGCATGGAGTTCTCCTCAATTGCGGACTTGGCTGCTCCACCACCAGCTAAAATGTCCAAAACGGGCGATGATGTTTTAAATCTCTCAAATGAATGAATTCAACCAACAATTTAACAACTTTAGCAGAACAACAGAAGAACAAACACCCTTCAATCATAACGCATCATTTAAATCAGTAGGAGTTCACTCGAACACTCTTTAGCATAGAATCGTAATAAATTTGAGGTGTTTAAAAAAAAGCTTACTCTTAGAATGCTACATTTTAAATGCTAAACATTTTGTAAAAAATACAAAAAAAAAAAAAAAAGACAAAACAGATTTAGGAAATTATTAAGAATAGTATCACTCACTAGTGCTTGGTTTGTTTTCTAAATACATAAATCAATTTTATTGCGTATATTCTGTGGCCCCCTTAACTCTGATGTTGGGCCTGACGTAGCTGTAGTATTAGATGTTTTATGTTTGATTTAAATCCCATAATTATTTAGCTTCTAAAGCTATTATATTTTTATTGCATTCGATACCAACTTATTTTTAAGATTTACTTTTTTATGTTTCCTTTCTTTTTATATTGATATTATTATTTTTAAAGGCTTTTATTTAATCAGTATTGTTTTAGGTATTTTCTCTTTTATCCTGTTCTTAAAACTTTTCCTTTTGTAATTTTGCGAAATACTTTTTTTTAACACGAAAAAAATGAGCTCAAAATATAAGAAAACTATATTTGAAGGGTTTTCCTTTATATTCTTTTCTTTTTTTTATATTAAATATAAATACATAAATGTTTAAGCACTCTCGTACAATACATATTGTGTTTATTTTATTTTTAATTTTTAAACATAACGAGCAATAAAGTTTAAAATGTATTTTAATCTTAAACAAATAGTTATAACAATTTAAGGTTGTTGGTTATGTATTTGAAGCATTTTTATTATGATTACTTATTTTGGACTTTAAATGTTATGAATTTTAAAGTCTAGAACAGGACATTAGAATACTAATAAACTTATCCTTCAAAATGTTTATTGTAGCGTGACAAGGAAAGATGTCTGGAGGGATTTTCCCGGTCAGTTTGAATTGTCAAAACGGGATATTAGCAGACCCGGAAGTTTGTCCTTCAATGTGTCAAGTCCCAATTTAAGAATTTGTGTCAATAAAATCTTGTGGATTATGGTTCCACCATTAGCATAGGTTAAACAGGCAGTCAATCAGGAATTCAAAACTGACACACGTGGGTCCTAGATGGGTCCCATGTGATACCTGGAAAGAGAAGGTCAGAGAGCAGAAAATCAACTCAAGGACTTACCAATTTTAAGTCAAAACGTATTTAACCAAACCATTCAGATGCACGTATAAAGGCGTCTATTTCCGATAGGTCCGTTAGGTCGTGGAAGTAAAATACGCCCAGACTATCTAATTTCTGATTCGCAAGGCTCGGACAGTGACAGAGGCGAAGTCTCATTCTTTGTCTCATCATGACAACTTTCCTAGCATAAACTCCGATCAGACAGTGTCCTGTGATCGAACACGTGGAATGTTTATCAGTGTTGCAATCCTACATAAATAGACCAAATGGCCCTTGATGTCGCATAGGTGGTCTCAAGCAGCCACCTAGTTTGAGGTTTGCACGATGAAAGCGGAATTGCAATCCCGTTATTCAGAATAGTCCTAAGGAATGTCTCGCTATTTCATTAAGAGATTTCTGGTATTTTAAGGCAAAGTTTGATGTCGTACAGAAACCGAACTATCGGTATAAATACGAATATCGGCACTGAATACCCGGTAAAATCTTTGCCAATTTAAGGCACTATCTAATGCTGATATCTCAGTCCGAAGAACTTTAATCTAAAAGAGAGCCTTGTACCTGTGCTATGTAGAAACCACCACCGCTACGCCAGAGTTCGATTACGAGCCGTCTGTAAAGTTTTTCAAGAGGTTCCCCCGAAGAGATTGTGTCCCTTCGGTTTTTCCTTCCAGGGTTCGTCACATCCAAGTTACTATCGAAGAACTATCGAGACGACCGAGATAATTAATTATTGTTGTATAGCCTCCACCCTTAGCGTTATCGAATAAATCCTGTGACTTTGAGAATGTAATGCGCTTTGTGATAATACTTGGATTCTAGTCAAGAGGAAATTTAGTTTGAATTGTTCCTAAAAAAATCCCCATAATGGGGCGTCAATTCAGCTATAACAACATTGCGTCTTGCAAAATCCATTTATGTGGCTTCACTCTTATTCACAATCTCTCCAGAATAATAATAAAATAAAAGAACTAAATAATAACATATAACATTTCATTCAGGGATTGTGTTCTATAATTGGTCCTGATATACTAATTCTCAAGTTTAAATGTGCTAAAAATAAAAAAATGCAGAGACAATTTGTGCTAAAACTGTAACTGAAACTTTTTTCACCTTATAAGAATACCAATTAATGTTCCGTACTTTATATCCTCAGAATCCTGTCCGGCTATTCAATTACGCTATTATATAAATAATATGATTAGATTGGTGTTTGGTCTTTGCCCCGGAACGACTCAAGTTATACACATATATATAAAGTTTGGCGATCGTGAATTTTATGCAATCTGTCAAAAACCACAAAGTCCTTGAAGTGCTGACTGAGAGCACTTGGGACATTGATTAAGAAACATTGTTGGACTAGTGATCTACTAAGCTCCAAGGTGGTCACACTCGCTTAACTGGTCCAGTTATATCACAGGTTGATTCAAATGTAACTGGAACATAAGGGCCAAGGAAAGCAAATCGAAGATCAGCTTATTGCACCTATGCATTCCTTAGATCTTATCAAGTATTTCCGCATTGTATGGATTTCCTTGACTACAAACATGACTGATGGAAGAATGTATCGAAATGAAATGTAATGTAAATGGTTTGGAAATGATAATCTTTGACTACTTTACCAACAATTGGTGGTGTTTTTCTGAAATTGTTTTATGCCTACTTTCACTACGAAGTGAAACTGAATTCGTTTTCAATTCGACATAGACATTTTCAGGGTGTTCTAGAAAACGAGTCTACGCTGAACCAAACTAAAAATGATCAAATCATTTTCACAAAATTTAAAACACAAACTTAATGAAAATTTCACTTCCACTTCATTTTACAAATGTAGAACCCAGGGCGGTTATTGTGTATTTTGATTCGAAAAGAAATTCGTTCGAATTTGTATACTTTTTATATTGTATTTCGAAAGCTTTTGCAGGTGTATATTTTTATCTTTTAATATTTTATGTTTTTGTGGAAAGTGTAATTGTAGTTAGTTTAATAGTTGTTATTGTTTACATACATATATGTATTGTTACACTAAAACGCATGTGTGCATTGGGTAGATAAGGAATAAGACCCATGTCACTACAGACATACATTAAAACGAGATGTTCTTATCACTCGTGTGTTGTTTACCACACGGAGTAATGGGAATATTAAATAGATAAGATTGACTGTAAGCAAGAGTACAAGAGGTCATATTTTATTTCTATTTTAGTTTTAAGATTTATATTTTAGTTATTAAGGTTTTAATCTGTAAATAAAATTTCAGTGTCTTAAGGTAAGGTCACACTTGACAAATATTTATTCAAAAAAAGCGTAACCACTTGTTTTGGAACTAATTTGTTTGGCGTTGTTTACTCTTACAAGAGCTTTGCAAGATCAAACAGCATAAAATAAGATTAAATACTTGTTGTATCTTGTCCTAAAAAACGAAGTCTTTTAAATAAATAAACAAGTTCAAAAATATTTTGTTATGTGGTTACATATTTTTCGGCAAATATTTTCTAAGTGTGACCGTACCTTTACAAAAATTCAAAAGCAACAAACTACTTTTATTTAATTGAAATAAATTTGTTCATACAATTTGCCACTTCTTGTACACGACTGCAACGGTCAATGTACAAACACCTAGCTAGAGATCTTAGGCAATCTAATCGCTGCCTTCAATTGTCAATTAGCATGACCCAAGCCTATTACTAGAAAAGCAGCATTCACAACATTGCACTGACCGACCACTGCTGCGAGTTCCATAAACCGCTATATGAAACTGTACAGGTCGGATCCCAACAACAATTCCAATACATTTCCTGAGCACAGCAACAGCTAGAGACAATTTAGTTGCCCGAAGTTTGTTACTCGAACAAACATCAGTCATTTAACCTACTGATATTCTTCCCGCAGTCACGACACGGACGCCGAAAGGATCTTAATTAATTGTTAATTAGGGGAAAAGTCCCCGGGCTTTCAACTGTTACCCGTGGTGCTCGATAGAGACTGTAGTCAGCTTCAAGTTTCATTAAAATCTATCAAGTTTGCAGCTAGTGCAAGCTCATCGCACCGGCTTTGTCATTTCTAGCCCCGCCTTACAAGGTGTGAGAAATCAAATTGGCAACATGCCGAGGGAAATTACTTGGCTAACAATTGAATTTGTTTGAACAAGATTGTCAGAACATTTGTTTGTACAACTAAAGCTACGGTCACACTTGACAAATATTTATTCAAAAAAAGCGTAATCACTTGTTGTAGAACAAATTTGTTTGACGTTGTTTACTCTCACAAGAGTTTTGCAAGATCAAACAGAATCAAATAAATTAAAATTAAATAGTTTTTGTGATTTGGCCTAAACAAGAAAAGTTTTTTTTTTAAATAAATAAACTAGTTCAAATAAATGTATGTTATTTAGTGGTTACGTCAATTCGGTAAATATGTTCCAAGTGTCACTGTACCTTAAGTACAGTTTCTTCAATGTAACAAAAAAAGTTTGACTGATCTCAATATGCTCTGAACAAAGACATAATGTTTTTCAGACAATATTGTTTTTTGTTTTAATATTTTATTTACACTTTATCACTTAAGTTTAACAACAATGTAATAAAAAAAGAAAAAAAAGACAAAATTTTTTTTTTGCAATTATTTATGTAAAAACAAAAACATAAACAACTTAAATTTTTCTCTTAGCGAATAATCGGACAAAGAAGAGTGGCATGCAAAAAACCGTTATTTTTCAAATACTAATATCAAGACAAGATTTTTTTGTCATATTCATTTCTAAATTGTAAAAAGTGGAGAAAACATTGACTTTTTAAGCGAAAAAGACTTCAAGTGGTAAATAGACTACTGACGGAATTAGACAATTAATAGTCAAATTAAATTTGGAAGGTAAAACAGTGAGAGAAATTTCCGAATTGGTTGGAAAAAGTAAATCTGCTGTCCATGACATTATGAGAAGGTTCAATAATGAATTTATACTGGCAAATAAAAGCGGTGAAGATCAAGGTAAAATATTAAATGAAAGAGAAGAACGTTCGATTGTCAAATAAATCAAGCAAGATCCTTTTAAAACCGCAAAAGATATTAAAATATCATTTTAACCTCGCTCTGGAAAATATTTTTATCCGAATACTGTTCGTAATACATTATGCAATGGTAGAACTGCCAGAAGATATTCATTTATAAGCCCTAAAAATAAAAACCGTAAAGTTCGCCAAAGAGCATTTAGCTAAAACAGAGAATTTTTGAAATTTGGCGGTAAAAAAATGTTTCCGATAAAGGTTTGCATTATTTTGTTGGTTTGGTTTGTTCACTGACTTGCATGGTTCATACTAGTGAATGGTAAATCGTTAATCGATTATTGCCTTCGAAAAATCGATTATTTTGTGGTCGATTTTACACTACCAACTTTATACTGAAATCGACTTTTGGTGTCGATTAATCGAAAAATCAACCTGTAAACTAAAAGCGCGGGTTTTTTTTGGAAGTTGGTGTGCAAAAAAAATAAAAGTAAAATTTATTAGTTAAAAGTAATTAAAAGTGAAAAATGGCACCAAGCCACGTTTGGTATTATTTTAAACAAATGTTTAATGGAAAAAAGGCAAAGTGCTGCATTTGCAAGAAGGAGTTAGCTTTTTGTGGCAGCACAACTAACTTATCAGGGCATCTGAAAAAAATCGCATAATATTTAAAAAATAAAATTTATTAAACAGAAATATGTAAAACATTTTTTAAGTGCGCCTTTTTAAAATAAAACAATTGAATAAAATTGCATGTTTTATTTTTTCAACAAAAACAAGTTGTAAACATTTTTGATTTTTTAGTTTAAGAAAAGAAATTATAAAAAAAATCGTAATCGACCAAAAAAAAAAAAATCGACTTTCGTGTTCGATTAATCAATTATAATAATCGAGTTGAAAATGGTTGATCGAATAACCGAAGATCGATTATTAACATTTCATACCATTCACTAGTTCATACGTTAAGCAATTTGTGTGGCGTAAAACAAATTGCGAATTTAACCATCAAATTACAAGAGCCACAATTAAGCATGAAGGAGGCTCCGTCCCGGTTTGGGGCTGCATGTCGAGTGCTTTAAGATGGTAAAATGGACAAATTTGTCTAACTCGACATTTTGAAGCAAAATGTAAAGCAAAGTACAGAGAAATTGGGAATCAAGAACAACTTTGCTTTTTATCAAGATAACGATTCTAACAATTCAGGAGTTGAGCATTTTTGTTAGGAATTGGCCAGAAGAGTATATCAAAATACACAAGTTCAACACATTAAGTCAGCTAAGGGAGGCTTTATTAGAGTCTTGGAACTACCTAGAACCGAAAGTTTATCATAACTTGATGCAATCGATTCCCAAACGCTTATGAAATGCTTAAACATATTAAATGTTAGATTTTTATTTTTTTTTAATAAGAAGGTAAATAATCTGAATAATAATCTGAAAAACAATACCTTAAGTATATTTAGTCTTTGTTCAGAGCATATTTAGATCAGTCAAACTCTTGTCTGATTATGCGTTGGAGCCATAATATGCGTATATCTGCCATCAAATAACATTTTCACACAAAAAGTTTGCCATTTTTTTAAATTATAAGGAAAACTATGAACATGAACGTTATCACGTGTTCCCCACACAAAAGAACATGAACAAATTTGTATTCGTAATTGTGGCAACGTTTTGTTCTAATAGACACAAAACGATGGCTCGTCAAGACGTCGGGTAACCTTTACATTTTGAATTTATCCTGCTTTACTAAATTCAAGCCACCTCAAGTTATACCAGCCTAATAAACTTGATTCTGAAAAGTAACGATCATGATTATTTGAAATAAAAAATCTTTGAACAAGTAAACAACAACAACAGGTGGTGTTTTTCATTAATCTGCATATAAAACCAGTTTACAGAATTCAAAAAAAAAAAAAAATATAACAAAAATAAAAAACCAGAAAAGAAATTGACCGGCATTTAGTTCTATTTGTGTTTATAACTTGTTCATATGCAGTAAAAATTTATGCCTCTAGAAGATAAAAACAAAAATAATAATAATAATAAAAAATATTTAAACAGAATATTGAATAGTTTGTTTGGATAAGACACAGGTTTTTCAGTTTGTATTTTTTTGCTCAAACTCAAACTATTCTAGATCCCCAACAGGTGAACCAAAAAAAAAAAAAAAAAAAAAACAGCTACACAAAGACTGGTTTATCAATCTACAAAATACAAAATTGAATCCTAATGAAGCAGAAAATCATATGAACGTAGATAAACAGCATTTTTGGTGGTGTGACTTGACTGGTGCTGCTGGACTATATAAAGAGCATCACTTAACTTGTCACAAGGTTTTTTCTTAATTGTAACGTCTTAGCGGCAACAGTCGTACGAAGAGCTTAGCGGTCGAAATAAAACGGTTCAAAATGAGTGATTACAAGGTAATTGGGGAAAAAAGAAACTTCATTGAGTTCTTTGTTGGAAGAAGTTAAAAAGTTTTAAAGATTTTAAAATGTTTAATAAACATTTTCATTTGTTTTTTACTTAAAGCGCTAAATATTAAATAATAAATATCAACACGTGTTAAAGAAATTAAGAACATTATTAAATTTAAACAAAAAAAAAAAAACCAAAATAATATTAAAAAAAATGTGTTTAAAAAAATTCAATTATTAAAATAAATTCATAAAATATTAAAAACTACCGACCGCTACATAAATACAATTATGATAAAAACTATATTTAAGGTGAAATCTTTTTTGTAAATGTTTGAAAATTAATCAATTACTTTTAACTAAATAAAAAAAAATAACATTTAAATGATATGTGTGTTTTCAATGAAATTTTAACAGTTTGGTAAAAAATTAAGAGAGTATTATATTCGGTTGTGCCGAATCCTAAATACACTCCACATAAAAATTGGTCCAATATTTTTCCATATTTAGCAGGTTAAGAAAAATAGTAAAAAAGGGTAAGGTTATAAAGTAAGGCTTATTTTATGTTACTTTATAGATGCCATAGTGGAAGTGGACCAATTGTGGACTGAAAACTTCAAAATCCAGTATCCAGTAACTTGATTTCTGTTCTATATGTATTTGAGGCTTATTTAGGTTGAATTCCATTTGAATAATGTTGATTACAAGAGTTTAATAGTTGTTATAATGATTCTCGAAAGTTTACTTTATTTAGGAGATATTGCCAATTATCCAATAGTATAATTGCCGTATTACCGATATTAGTATAATTTCTGAATTAAAATTAATTGTTGGTTCCATATCGATATTTATTAGACATTATTGTGAGTAAACTTGTTTTTCGGGATTGGTCCTTATAGGGGAGCTATCGCCAATTAAGAACCAATCAACAACATATCGGAATATTTAAGAGAAATATGAGTATTTAAGTCATTTTAAAAGTGGACCTTATATGGAGGATTATTTCAAGTATGAACCGAAATTCACAAAATCCAGCAGTTTGATTTTGCCCTATATATACATGATATGTGCAAAGTCGATACCATTGTTTATAACAGATTTATAAGTATTAAAGTGAATTTCGGAAGTGGTTTTGTATGGGGATTATGGCCAAACATGGACTGAACCAAACAAAATATTGTTTTGTGATTTATTTTTATATAAAACTAATGTTGGTTGGATATTGTTATTTTGTAGGCATTTATTTATCAATTATCCATATTTCGGCAAGAAATCATGACTTTATCTGCAATATATTTGAACATATTAGCAAAGAGGTTTTTTTAAAATATCAATTTTTTTAGAGGTTGTCTAACATTTTGATTCATAACTCTGGTTCTACTGGACCGATTTTACTGATTTGCTATACCAAACTGCTTTAACAAAATCGTAAGAACTTTATTTAAAGTTTCAAATTACGTCTGTAATTTGGCTCCACATTACAATGTCCATACAATTGGTCTATTTGTGTTGCGTGAAGTAAAAGAGAAGGTAAATAGAGAATGAAGAATAGCGGGGCAAGATAGAGAAAAGTATAGTCCGAGATTAGTGATAGATGGAGAAAGATTATTCAAAGTGAGTTAACTGTCAGATTGGAGGTTACTGCAGTGAAACTTAGAATGACTGGTTGCGGTAGCCAGTTACTATTTCTAATAAATGCCTCGAATCGCGAGCTTGTATTAAAAATCACTAATTTTCTTCTTACATGTACATTAGGGTGGCCTTAAAATAAAGTTGCGGATGTTCCCGACTAATATGAAAATTTGATTCATTTTAAGACTACGTTTCTCAATTTTTTTGTCCTGGGGTCAATATTTGGTGAGCTGGATCAAAGGATAAAAAGGTCCTTTTTATTAATTATTTGGCAGGGTAGAAAATGCATTCCAATTTGCCAATTGTTCCAGTACTTTACAATAGTATTTTTGATTATGCGAACTATTAGCCTGAATAAAAAACTTTTCCTTTTTAGAGGTTTTTTGATTTTTTTTCACATTTCTTCCAGAGGAACTATGTATATGTAAATTTGGTAAGAGAGAATCAACAATGTTTGGTACTTCGGTTGATAAATTAACAAGTTCAAAGGTGCCCCTTTTCTTTGTTCAAACCTGGGGCCAAATTACCGCATTCGTGATCGAGTGAGCTATCGTATCCAAAAATTATTTCGATATCGAAATTATGATAAAATGTACTAAATTTCTTGCTCGATGTCGAATGCCATAATCTCAAATAATAAAATTACTATAAATTTTACTCGATATCGAATGCGGTAATTTGGCCCCTGAACTAGCTTTGCCATTTCACGGAAATTTATAATAAATATTGTTTTTTGCATAAATATCAAATAACTTACCTTAATTTTGTTTGAAATGAATTTTGGACTGCAATAAATTTCTTTCACGAAAGAAAACGATCACTGAATAAAAAAATTTACAATGGCACTGCGAAAACTTGTTCACCGAACTACATTCGGTCGACGACTGAAAAAACTAGCAAAGAAAAAAACTTGCTAGAAAACAAGGTTGTCATGTAAAAAACTCGGTTAAGGATCGCAAAAAATGTTAAACCGAGATTTTATCCACATTGTTCAAGGGTGCCCCGTGTTCAAACGCGCCCCCTCTCAACTATTGTATTGTATTGAATTACACTCAATTCGTTTGCCAATATTGTGCTGCACATTTGTTGAATCACTGTAAAACCCAACAAAATAAACTTTTAAACTAAAAATCAGTATATTATAATGTAATCATTCAATGATTATACTTTTCACTATTTTGCATTAATAGCAATGTAATATTTTAAAATTTAAATGAATTTTATTATGAATTCATTCTAATTTCTCTAAACAAGTTGTTATATTAAACTACTTCTAAGACATTAAAAAGTAAGCAAGTCATTAGCAAGTTTTTGCTGGATTTATTATCATCACAATGTTAAAGTTTTCTCCCCTGTTAATTCATTCATATAATCGTATACATACGAGTACATACATATATTTTTATATTTCCACACTTTAATTCAAGCATGTCTCTGGACTTATAGACATGTATTTATGCAAATTCAGTAGTTTGAATGTGACCACTTGTGCTAAGAGTATTTGAAGCAATAAATATTATCATCATACTCTTAAACTTGAATGTTTATACCCTACACCACCATAGTGGGGAGGATATATTGGATTTGTGCTAATGTTTGTAACCCATAAATACAACACCCACTTTAAAGTATGCTGATCGACTCAGAAACACTTCCTGAGTCTGGCTGGCTGGTACAGGACACAATTTTCAAAATATTCCAAAAAAATTAGGTATACGATATTTTTTCGGCCAAATGACGGTTGAGCTTTTATTTTACCTAGCTCCCATAAAAATGTCCTCCCAAAATGGTAGTTTATCGGTCATAAATGTTTGATTTATGCTCATATCAAAATAAATTTCGCCACAAATAAGTTGTACATGAAGCCTTATCATATTTATCACATTTTTTGCAAATCGGCTCCCATTTAAGACCCAATTTTGAAAATCACTGCAAAGAGCATAACTCTCTTAAAATTGTTGTATCCAAATAATATTCAACACAAATATGTTTTATATATACAGAAATCATTCGATCCAATTTTATGATGATCGGTCCATAATTAGTCATAGGTCACATATAAGACCCACTTCTGAAAAATACTATAACGATCATAACTGCAGTTAAAATGTTGTTATCCACATGAAATTCAACACAAATAAGTTTCATTTATATAGTCCAGTCCACAATTACTCAAAGCTCTCATATAAGACAACCCACTTCTGAAAATCACTATAACAAGTATAAATCTTTTAAAAGTGTTTATGTATATCGATATCAAATTTTACAAAATTTTACAATTCATGCCACTAAATTTTTGAATGATTGGTCCTTAATAGGTTATAGCTTCCATATAGCGCCCATTTCTGAAAAACTGTTTTTACACATATACTGGGAGTAGGCTATTACATGGTCGGGCTTGACCGACTATACTTTTTTAATTTATTCTACAATTCTTGTGTATAATGTGTGCTGTAGACATTTTAAAGTCATTCAACAAGTCCTGAAAATAGGGGGAGAGGGAAAAAGTTAGTTATACATACTTGTTGAAACCAAGAAAAGTTGTTTAATATAAATAAATATTTTATTTGTTTATTCCTTCACTACTATGAGAAATGTAGGTAAAATCTTGAAATGTAACTAGTTTTTTTTCATACCCTACACAGTTACTATGGAGGTTATATTATGATGTATTGAACTAATGTGCTTTTTCGGTGCTCTCTAAAAATTGTTTCATTTAAACTGTTAACGTGGGACTATTATAAAGAAAATTTAGGCTAAAAGAAATCCTGCTTCTTTTAAACTATTAACATGGCACAGTGGTTTAGAAATTTTCTATTGCGGAAATAATTCGGTATCTCGGGAGCTGTTACAGATATCGTAACGATATTTTACATGGTTGGAGCTGAGGAGCGCATTTGAATGCTTGTAACTTTTTATAGGAAAGATATAATTGCTTGCAATTTTTTGTTAATTTTATTTAGAATTTTATCACAAATATAGCTGCTATTTTAGAACAATTTTTCGAACCTCCGTAGGCCTACCATGTCTAAAAACCCCGAAAAATATCGAGCAAAATTAAAAAAATAAAACTATATATCTTCTAAACATGTATGTTAAAGACTATTTATATTTTAAATATCATTGGAATTATAAATGGAGTTTTAACGATTTTTTTTGCTTGAACCAGCACTCAGAGGACAACCCCTACTCAAGGAAAATAGGTTATGGGAGGGAGGAGAGAGGATGTAGTGTTTGTTAACATTTGATTTGAATTTTCCAATATTGAGAGTGGCATGGAATACTTCTGCTGGTAGACTCGTAAACACTTCAGCACCAACTAAGGTGAAATTTTGTTACGATATCTGTAATAGCCCCCGAGATACCAAATTATTTTTAAAATTTAACATTTTTGAACCACTTTGCGTGGGTCTATTAAAAAGAAAATTTTGCAAACAAAATAAATTTAAAAAAAATCGTTCAAAAGTTCTGCCTAATATTTCACCAGGGTTTGGCAAAATTTAGGTATCTCAATTTTTAAATGCTTAATAGCAAAAAAGAATATAAAAATCATAGAAAACGGACTAATAACAAAAAAGATGCACACGTTTCCACGCGTATAAATTACATGACAAAGATGTCCTATTTTGAGCCCCATACAGCTCAGCCTTTGGAAGGTTTGTGGGGTCCATCCATCTCTAAAAGTTATACTAGCATAGAAGCTTATTTAAAATTGTATCTTGATCGAACCAGCCGTTTAGAAATGCCAGAATAATTTCAAAAAAATTTGGAATCTGACCCACAGTGCAAAGTTATTGATATTTTTGTTATCAACATGAAACATTTCACTTTTTTAACATTTCATTTTTGTTTGTTTAAACTTTTATATACAGTTTGAAATTTCTTGTGATTTGAAATAAACCTCGCCGCATTTAGATTTCTTAGGACCTGACCTTAGGACTAGAAATATTTTTAATGAAGCTTAATTGGCCCTAGTTAATTACACTTTTTTTATTTGTTCCAATTGTATTTCAGAAGCTTCTAATTGCATTTCAGAAATTTACAATTGAATTTCAGAATTTTCTAATTATAATTCAGAATTTTCTAATTCAATTTCAGAAAAACAAATACCTATCAAAAAAAAAAAAAACGAATTTCTAATCTCGTTCCAAAATTATAATTAATTAAATGTTGCTGCTAAAAGCATATTTTTTATCCTAAACAAGATTTAAATTTATTACTTTACAAGTAAATAACAGCCTTTGATTAAATTATTAGCTTTGTTAAATTTCCATCGTGCACCCGCGTCATAACATTTTGTATTTTGTTAAATAATTCTGGTGTCCGCAAAAACTTGACTTAGCCTGAATTAACATTTAATTTCCAGCTCTTTATTAAAAATACTATATACTCAGTATACTGGATAGAACCCAATGCGTAAAATTTAATAATAAATACTCTAAAAATATTTTGGTTACTTCTGGTGTTGCTTAAGGCAGCCACCTTGGTCCAATTCTTTTCTCCTTGTCCATCAACGACCTTCCAAATGTTTTAAATTTTTGTAACATTCTAATGTATGCCGACGATGTTAAAATATTTTTGAGCTTCTCTAAATCTTTGGATCATATATATCTCCAATCCGATCTCAACAATTTCTTTTTGTGGTGCAGTCTCAACTTAATGGAATTAAACTTAAAAAAATGTAAACTTATGCGTTTTTTAAGAAGTAATTATATTCCTGCTAATTATACTTTGGGTGATTACCGGCTTGAAATTGTTGAACATTTTCTTGATTTTACTAGACAACAAATTCAACTTTGTTTCGCACATCACCATGATGATAAATAAAGCTAGAGGTGTACTTGCATTTATAAAGCGATGGGCTAAGGAATTTGATGATCCCTATGTCACAAAACAACTTTACATTTCCTTAGTAAGACCTATATTGGAATATGGCGCTATTATCTGGGATCCTTATTATAATATTCATATTCAGCGTATAGAGTCTGTACAGAAACAATTCTTACTCTTTTGTCTACGTGGGTTACCTTGGAATCTTGATATTAACCTTCCATCATACATGGATAGACTTAAATTGATTAAATTACCAACTCTATCTAGTAGAAGAGCTATGCTTATTGTAACATTTATGATCAATATAATTAATGGTGAAGTCTGCTCCAAGTTCCTTGTAAATAATGTTACTTTTAATGTTCCTCAACGATTTTCACACCATTTTAAGCCACTGTATATCAAACATGTTAGTACTAATTATGCTCAAGCTGACCCATTAATTGCCGAATTCTCGGTCATTAGTTAACCATTGGTAAACTAAAATACTAACTATTGTTTAACTATTACTTGTTATTTAATAGTTTCTTCTTTTTCCAAGCAATAAGGTCAATTGCATTTTATATACAAATATTTTATTTTATTTATATATATTAATTTCCGATATTTATATATAAATAAAATAAAATATTTGTATATAAAATGCAATTGACCTTATTGCTTGGAAAAAGAAGAAACTATTAAATATTAGAAAAGGTCAAATAAACGAACTAAATATTACTTGTTATTTTTATGGCAAACTAAGCATTGCGAATAAAGAATCATTAGTTAAGCCTTTGTCATTAGCTAACTAAAGACTGTGAATTCGGCCATAAGAAGATTATTTTGTGAATTTAACAATCTATATGAAATAATTGATTTTTCTCTTTCAACAAATGTAATTAAACATAAAATAATTAGTTTATTAAATAATTAATATTTTCTTATTAATTGTAATTTTCAATATACTTTTTTTTAATAGTCTGTAAGGATTTAATCCATTGACTTAATAATAATAAAATAAAATAAGATATATGTACATATGTATGTATTTAAAGCAAGAGCTTGTGTTTTAGCCTCGAGTGAAAACGAAAACGTAATAAAACCGTTGGCAATTGTTATTAAATCAATAATTTCATTAATAATGTTTTATCGTGTGAACGTGTGAAAACTCATAAAGTCAATGAAAATGATTCAATGAAAATTTTAAATAATCATTCTCAAACAAATGAAGTGTATGAATTAATGAATGAACTGGATAATAATAAACATTAGTCGGCTGTTCCGAACCATATATACCCTTCATTTTAGTATAAACACATTTTTTATAAAACTGGTCATAAAAAACAAATATTTCTTTTGTTGTGAACTAAAAGAGAACAAAATCTTTTTTAAAATATATTTGTTTTGATAACAGCTGGTTCATAAAAAGTTTTGCTTTTTTTCGAGGAATTAAGTGTTTTTAATAAAGAGTTTTTTTTAAGTCCGACCATATATTATCCTACACCCAGTATATGTGCAAAATTAGTTTTTCAAAAATGGGTGCTATATGGGAATTATGACCTATTATGACTTCTAAGCATATACTCGTAAATATTAATTGCTTTAAATTTTATCGGAATATAAACAATTTTAAAAAATTATACATGTTAAAGTGATTTTCGAAGGGGTCTTGTATGAGAGCATTGATTATGGATCGACCGTTATAAAATTAGGTATCATGATTTGTGTATATATTTGTGTTAAATATTATTTGGATACCAACATTTTTTTAAAGATTTATGCTCTTTAAAGTGATTTTAGGTAATGGGTCTTATATAGGAGCTATAAGTAAATTTGGACCGATCATCATAAAATTTGGCCGAATGTTTAGCGTATATATGAAACATATTTGTGTTGAATATTGTTTGGATATCAACATTAAAAAAAAATGGGAGGTATGGTCAATTATAGACCGATGTGAACGGAATTTGTAGATTTAGGTATGATAAGGCTTTATGTAGAAACTATTTGTGGGGGTAATTTTGTTTGAAAAAGTGTATAAATCAAACATTTCTGACCGATAGAGTCATATTTCGGGAGGAAATTTTATGGGAGCTAGGTGAAATAATTGACCGATTTCAACTAATTTTAATCCCAACCGTCCTTGGGCCTAACAAGTATAAAGTACCAAATTTTATCTAAATATATTCAAAATTGCGACCTGTTCTTTGCGCACAAATTTACAGCCAGCCAGACGGAGAATCACTTCCTTAATCGAACGGTATACTTTAAGGTGGGTGTTGGACTAACATTTTTAGGCGATACAAACATTAGCACAAATCCAATGTACCCTCCCAATTAAAGTCTTGTTGGGTATAAAAAGTTTATACTATTACAATGTTTCTGAGAAAGAAGTTACTTTGACAAAAAATTTTTAACGAAAGAATTGATTTAATAAAAAAAGTGTTTAGTACAAAAAGTTTTTTGTTTTGGAAAGATGTTTAACTAAAACTAGTATAGTAAGAATAGCTCTAAGGAAACATTTTCATTTTATAAAGTTTTTTGTGCGTAAAACTATATGTATATAATGAAAGCTGTTTGTTTATTGGAAGATCTTTATTACAAGAAAAGCTTAATAAAATATTTTGTTAGAGAAGCTCATTGAAAACATTTGTTGCAACAACTTTAATGGAAATTTGTTTCGTTTTTGTGATTAAATCGTTTTTAAGAACTATTTTTGGTTCAAAATGTATTTGTTGTAAGCTGTTGTATGAAAGAAGTTTTTATTAGAAAACTAATTTAATTTTTTTGGTCAAATAGAAGATTTTGGGAAATATAACTTTAGTTTTGAAAAAAAAGCTTTTTCATGAAATAGACATAGAACATTAATGGCCGAATTCACAGCCTTTAGTTAGCTAATGACAAAGGCTTAACTAATGATTCTTTATTCGCAATGCTTAGTTTGCCATAAGAATAACAAGTAATAGTTAAACAATAGTTAGTATTTTAGTTTACCAATGGTTAACTAATGACTGAGAATTCGGCCATAAAACGTTTTTTATTTGTGTAAAGAGAACTTTATTGCAAAAAGAACATTTTAAACTCCTAAACTTCTTAATACTTGTTGTAAATAATTTTTTTAGTTCAATAAACACTTATAAAAATCATTTTTTAATAAAAAAAATTTCTGTCAGATTTACAATTTTATAGAATAATGAGAAATCCCTTAATAACTTTACCAATTATGGTGTAGGGTATTAAATCACCATGTGCTTGATTTAAATATAAAGAATAAAGAAAAACAGAAAACATTACTGAAAATATACTTAATACTTGATATCATCCTTTTGTTTCATATTCTAGTACATGAGTGGTTTTGGTTCTCACTTCTCCTCCGAAGATCCCAGATGTCCAAACTCATTGCCTAAAGGACAAAATACACCACAAAAGTGTGCCTACGGTTTGTATGCTGAACAATTATCGGGTACAGCTTTTACAGCACCACGTCATGAAAATGCACGCACTTGGTTCTATCGTATTAATCCCAGTGCCAAACATCAGCCATTCCAGGCCTATGAAACAGCTGTAAAACATTTAAGACATAATTGGGATGAACAAAAACCAAATCCCAATCAGGTAAGCAAAAAAAAAATACAAAAAACTATGGGAACATTGAGAGCTGTTTTTACGCGATAAAAATAAAGTTTGAAAGTTTGAAATTTTTGGCAGTTTAGCAAGTTCAATATTTTATCATGCTCGTAAAGCTTTTTAACCAAAATCTTTTTGCTAATAACTGGTAAAAAGAGTGTTATGTGTATTGCTGCTAATTTCATTTGTTCTTTCCTATTCATGAGGAAAGAACATTTTTTTTGATCAAAAACATAAACCACTAGTTTTTATTTTCCTTTCAAAATGTGCTATTTTTTTTTATTGTTGTTGTGGTTGTAGATGCGTTGGAAACCATTCGATATTCCTAGTGGAAATGAGAAAGTGAATTTTGTTGAAGGTCTACACACAATCTGTGGTGCTGGAGATGCTCGTTGTCGTCATGGTCTGGCTGTTCATGTGTATCTCTGTAATACGTCTATGGAAAATACGGCTTTTTATAATAGTGATGGTGACTTCTTAATTGGTATGTTTTCCAAAGCTTTTTCTGCACTTTATTTGATTTTTCTATTTTCATTTTATTTGATGTTGCATGTTTTATTTTATGTTATTTTCCATAGTTGTTGGTTTGACCAGCTTAAATTATTATCTATTATTATGATGCAAAAAGCTGGGGAATGTTTTAATGAGGGATAAAGGAATTGAACAAATTCTTTGTGTTTTATGTTTTAAAAATTTATGAAATTTGAAAATGTATTTATGTATTTTATTTATGTATGTATTTGTTAGCATTTTAATATCGTTTTCAATATCTATTTATGAAAATAGTATACAAAAAAGTAACGTGACTTGCTGATTGACTGATTCCTTAATCATTGTACAGCCTAAACCAAAGCTAGTAATATGAAATTCGGGTATTGGACTTCTTTTACATCAAATAGATTCACTAAGAAGAGATTTTTGGCATTTCGCACGTTAACGAGGATAAAATGAGTTAAAACGGGTAAAATGGTAACTGTATATCTCCAAAGACTTAAAAAAATTTTAATTTTGTTTGTCTTTAACCGAAAAATCAGAGGAGAGTTGTCTGGTACTTGAAAATCAAAACAACATCAACATAAAAACGATACCCTCTGTTATCCTTCGTATCATCTAAAGAAGTAAACACAGAGATAAAATTTAAAATCCATTTGGCTGAAATCAATAAAGAGCAGACATTTTTTTGGTACTTTTTGAAATTCGAATTTTAAAAGACTAAAAATTTTGACCCATTTTGGTACTTTTTTTTGTCAAAATCGATTTTCTCAATAAAAAGATATAATAAATTACTCGCTAATCCCAGGTCTTACAAATAATTACTAAAACAATTTTCCAAATTATGGCTACCCAATAAAAAAAAACTGAGGCAGAACAATCATACATACGGCTTAACTCAATAAAGGGCAGAAATGTTTTTGATACTTTATTGAAATTCGAATTCTTAATTTCTAAAAAACGTATCCTTGATACTTTCTTGGACATTTTTTATAAAAATATTTTTTTCAATAAAAATCACATAAAATATTATTTTCTAATAATATTATAGGTACTTCTACTTCTAAAAGTTGTTGCGCCTTAATTGAGACTCGAATCCAGATAGTTTGTCTACAGTACAGTAGACCAAACCCTTTGGTCACCAGAATTTTTATTTCCTAGTTTAAAATATTTATTTTATTTCAAACAATAATACAAACAAAAACCTTACCTTCATGTGGGGGCTCTGACATTCATATGTACTATAAATTTATTTATCATACATTCGTATTGAGGCTCTTAACGATGTTTGAGCTGATTTGTATGGAAGGCCGCAGTTTGTTTTAAAATTGTAAATATGCGAAATCTCGAAATTTTGTACCGACAATTTCGACATCCATATGACAAGGTGATTAAAAATGGTCGTGGTAATACTAACATAATATAAATGCTATAAATTTGGGAAAATATAATATCTAGAGTCTTTAAATTTTGTGCTATTAACTTTAGTGTCAATATGATTATTTTAGACGAAAATATTCGGACAACAAATAGTGGGTACTTTCCATATAAATTAATTCGTTTATCTGGGAGTCTATAACAGCTAGACAGCTTAAATATTGTTAAAGAAACTATGATTTTTACCCACATACGAGTGTTCATTCATATGGATGAATATATGGGAAAAGATTGGGCGAAATATCATACATGTATTTTAATAAATACAATAGGAAAATCTTTTAATTTCCTTTGCGTAACAATTAGATAAAATCTATATTTCAGGCATAAGTTGTCGAGTTTATAAAAATGGACGTTGATCCGCTTAAAAAAATAAGTACTAAGTTGGTATATCTCAAAAAATACAATATATATTATATTCAAATTTCGTGTCAATAACTAACAACTATGTATATTTAAACCTAATTGGTTCAGTTTCCAAAAATTGGGCATGCATAATAAATTCTGAAATTCGTATATCTTGGAAAATTGAAATATTAGAATCATTAAACTTTGTATGAATAACCTATATTA
Organism: Bellardia bayeri; assembly: GCA_950370525.1. Classification (NCBI taxonomy): domain Eukaryota; kingdom Metazoa; phylum Arthropoda; class Insecta; order Diptera; family Calliphoridae; genus Bellardia; species Bellardia bayeri. Next base: position 85,718,419 of record OX493265.1, on the reverse strand, counting down.
TCAACATCCATATACATAAGTACTGAAATTCGTATATCATATAAAATCCAATAGTTGGAACCTTAAACATATATATGGGTCAATTTAAAAAAAACGCAATTTTTGTTTCCCCGCACAAAATAACTAGTCACTTAAAAAAAAAAATTAAAAATCAAGGTGAATCGTGATTTTTTGTTTATAATCGAAAAGATGATTTTCACAAAAGTCAGTCTTGAGAAACAAAGGAACATCGTAGTAAGCTTGAATTTCAAATATTTTTGCATTTTTAGCGATTTTTTATACATATTCGGTGTGTGACGCTCAAGATAGAAATCATAGAAAACCAAAAAAAAAAAATCCAAAAATATTGATTTTTTTGAGAGCCTAAAAGTACTACCGGATTCTTCATCAATTTCTACATAATTTGGCCACTCTTACAGGCGAATTGAAAAAACTTTAAAAATAAGCAAAAAAAAAAAAAAAAACACTCGTTGTGTACGTTTTTTTTTTAAATTGACCCATATAACACCATATATAGTATAAATTCGTTTAACACTCCGATACAAATTAGTACTAAAATTCGTATAGCTTGAATAATACAAATGTTTTATGAATAAATTAGGAATCATAAATAGGCGGTTTTGAAAAATATTTGACATTTACAAGTGATTAATAGAATGTAAATATTATTTATCACATAGTATATGGTGAAAATTTGACCTGTGATCGATGCAAACAAATTGTTTCGCATAGAAGGGCAGTAGATTCGAACATTATCAAGAAGACTGCTAAACGGTTAGAACAATAGAACTTGCTCCGTGACCAAAATTGCAATCGGATGGTATATCATCGGATTGCTTTTCACAAGATATAATCTCTATGGAAAAGTGTGAAGATTAATAGCAAAATAATATACATATTTTTTAAATCTTCAATTTCATTTAATTACGAAGGGGGAAGCACAGCACACATTATCCATATATGTATATTTATATTTCTTTATCATATTTTGTATAGAAATGCAGCCCATTTCATGGTGAACTTTTCTATAGCAATGTACCCCATTTTATGGTGAACTTTTATATAGAAATGTACCCCATTTCATGGTGAACTTTTATATAGAAATGTACCCCATTTCATGATTAATTTTTCTATAGAAATGCGCGTAGTAGATCTCTATTACAATTATTATATTATAAACACGTTTTTAAAACACCTCTTAATTTTCACTTACAGTACCTCAAGAAGGATTTTTAGATATTACCACTGAATTTGGAAAAATGAAGATTTCGCCAAATGAGATTTGTGTTATACCTCAAGGTATACGCTTCTCAGTAAATGTAACAGGGCCTACCAGGTAAATATAAAAGAAAAAAAATCAGAATATTTAAACCAATAACATATGTATATTAACTAAATGTTTTTTTAATGTTTGCAATGCAGAGGTTATATTTTGGAAGTTTATGATAACCATTTCAATTTACCCGATTTGGGACCCATAGGCGCTAATGGTTTGGCCAATCCCAGAGATTTTCTAACGCCTGTAGCCTCGTTTGAAGACCGTCAAGTAGAAAGTAATTTCCCAATGCCTTTTTTATAAGCCAAAATGTAGCCGAAATGTTTATGTATTTTTCATTACAGATTTCCAGGTGATATCCAAATTCCAAGGGTACTTATTTTCAGCCAAACAAAATCATTCCTGTTTCGATGTGGTGGCCTGGCATGGCAACTATGTGCCCTACAAATACGATTTGGCGAAGTTTAGTGTCATTAACTCGGTTAGTTTTGATCATTGTGATCCCAGTATTTTCACAGTTTTAACCTGTCCTAGTGCAAAATACGGCACCGCCATAGCCGATTTTGTTATATTCCCTCCAAGATGGTCGGTGCAAGAGCATACATTTAGACCGCCTTATTATCATCGTAAGTAGTTGAATTGATACTTGAAATCAGTACTAAAATATATCTGTATTTCTTTGTTAGGCAATTGCATGAGTGAATTTATGGGTTTGATTTTGGGCCGTTATGAAGCGAAAGAAGAGGGCTTTATGCCTGGTGGCGCCACCTTGCACTCCATGATGACTCCACATGGTCCTGATAAAAAATGCTTTGAGGGTGCATCCAATGCTAAATTGCAGCCCGAACGTGTTGCTGAGGGTACGCAAGCGTTTATGTTTGAATCTTCCTTGAGCATGGCTGTTACCAAGTGGGGTGAGGAGACTTGCCAGAAGTTGGATGCCAAATACTATGAATGTTGGCAGTCTTTAAAAAATAATTTTATATTAAATAATTAATTAAATGTAAAATACATTGGTATTTTATTGCGTAAACATTGTTGTAATAAATTTTTCATTATGTTTTGTCTAGTTTAAAATCTTTTTGTGAAATAACTGAATTTTCCTGGAACATACATTTGTATTTCCAACAAAGAATGAGTTGATTTTCTTTAGAAATTTCATGTAAAAATGTACGTATGTAGTCGATGATCTCATAGAAATAGAGTTAAATTTTAGGATAAAATTTCTAAAGAAATGTTGTCATTTTCAAGGAAAACATTACCTCAGTGGTGTAGTCAATTTAAAAGTTAAACATTACCACAGTAGCGAAATTAATTTCACGAGAAAAATATAAAAAGAAATGTAGCCAATCCTTGTGATGGTGAACTTTTCTATGGAAATGTTGTTCATGTCATGGTGAACTTTTTCGACACATTTATGGACAGATTAGTTTAATCTGTTATCATTAACACTTTCTTCACTGGTATAACAGTGTTATACCCTACACCACAATATTAGATTTGTGCTGATGTTTGTAACGCCAATAAATATTAATCCTACACCCATCTTAAATTACTGTTTTTGCACATATACTGGGTGTAGGGTATTATATGTTCAGGCTTGACCGACTATACTATCTTACTTGTTAATATTGTATTTTTTTTTTTTTTGCAAAAATACGAAATATTCATGTTAGTTATAAAAATGAAACAAACTTCCCGTATTTTACAACTTAAATAAGTTTATTTTTATATTTATTTCCAGTTTAAATTAAACTATTATTTATTTTGTAAATTGTTTGTATACCGATGTAAATATTTGATATAATTGTTCTAAATATAATACAAATACAATAATTGGCAATATTTAAAATTTGCTGAGCGAAAAATATGATAAAAAAAACAATTAATAAACAATAAAACGGTTTAAAAACATTGTTTTTTTTTTAATAAATTAAATTGAACATTAAATATCACAACCATTTATACTATAATATTTATTTAAATCGTTTAAAAATACGAGTACCATTTACTATACATTATTGAAATTCAACAAAACATTTACACAATACACTCTTATACTAAAGGAATAATTAGACTTAATACTAGTTAATTTATAAGTAGTAGATAATAGTAAATACATACATATGATGCTTTGAAACAGTTAGAATAATTTACACATATGGCAAACAGCAATATAGCAATAGAATAATGTAAATCAACACTTATGTATAGGTATATGTACGAGTAGATGCGAGTACTTAGACAGTTAAGTTAAAAGAGAGTGAGTAAACTTTTGTTTTAAAATTACTTTAATACGAGTAAGTGTAACTGTAACTTCATTGAATTTCTCTATAAACGAAATGTTATAACCGGTGCTGAACGTGGTCCCCGATGTGCTGACGTTGTATGTAAAACACTCGAATTGAGCCGACACACACACAAATAACTATTGTTACACACTGCATTCGTTTTATCCATTTGTTGTATCCGATGCGGCATTGTATCAACGGTTACATTATCATCTGAACGACGATTATATATACATTTGGTCTCACAGCTGCAATAGGCCGTCTTGATGTAACGCTGCCTCCGCTGGCTGGCAGTATTTGAGAAACAAGAGCTTCCTCGTTGTAAGTGTTTTATGTAGATGTGATTCGGATGTAATGCCGCCGAACTGGAGGTAAAACTTTCCGTATCCACATTACTAATGAGATCGGGTGCCGCATCGTTGAGAACAACCATCGAGTTGTTTTGTTGCAGTTGCTGTTCGGCCGTCTGACCGATTAGCCAGTAGGTGTGCATGTCACCTTTACCCTGGAAAAATAGAAAATATTGGCATTTTTAGTAATCGTATAGTAAATGGATTTAAATATACGAGGACATATATTACTAAATGTGTTATACATATAAATATAAAAGGCAGATATCGAAAATAATTTGTCCACAAATTCAATAGTTATAAATTAATACTTACTTACTGATATAAAAATAAATTAATAGTTAAAGCACTAAAAATATTTGTTGTACATAATGTACCGATTGAACTCAACTCGACTACGTTTACAAGTATATAATTGAAATGAACATTTATTTTAAATTTTTTATAAATTAATCACTTAAAATAACTATACCACAAATTCTAGTATTAAAAATTGCCACATATTTTTAGTTATAACAAGTAAGCAAGTATGACCGGCTATATATATAAAGTCCATATAATACCCGACCATATAATACACCTGCACGCAGAGAATAAACATGGTTGAACATGGTTACGACAACTACACTGTGTTTTTGATAACAATATATTGTTGTGGTACACAAATAATTGTTATTTTAATTTGATTTTAACGATAATTTAGTTTCTATAAACATTTTTATGTTAATCGCAATTATAAACTATAACACTGAAACATATTTATTTTTAAAAAATGTTTACCACAACTATTGAATGATAACTATTCAAACATATTATATTATTAACAACTATTTAAACTTACAAATAAACATTAAATGATAAGTTTCTATATTTATACTCATATTATGTTTAAAATGCAAACAAAATATGTTTAATTTTAATAATATTTTGTTTTTACCATTTGTAGAATGCTTTTGCATCAGCTCAGTGGTTTGTCTGTGTGATATCGGATTATTTATTTGTATTTAAATGTTTCAATAATTGAAAAAAATCTTATTTAAGATATTACTACAAAATACAACAATGTCAAAGAAGTGTAAAAACCTAAATAAAGTGTCCATAAAAAAATAATTTTAAATATCACAAAATAAAATTTTGTTAAACATAATTAAAAATAAATGTAATTTTTTTATGTACGTTGAAAGTGCATAAATATTTATTTCTATTATAAATATTAACTACAAATTATTGTTTTATAATAAACCATTAATTAATTATGATATAGTAATAATTATGATACTTATAAAATCATAATATGATAAATAGTAAAAATAAAATGATATTAATTTAACATATTATGATAAAGTACTATCATAATATCTATGATTACTTTAGATCATAATATGGTTATTATATATCATCATATGATTACTTTAGATCATAATATGATTACTTTAGATCATAATATGATTACTTTAGATCATAATGTGATTAATTTAGATTTTATTATGATTACTTTAAACTATAACATGGGTACCTTGGGTCATAATATGATCATGTATGACAGTTTTATGATTATATTAGGTTGTAATACAATGTTATAATATCAAATTATGATTAACAAGAAAACATTATGATGAAATATTACGATGATAATTGATCATAATATGATATTTCACGGCACTTATAATCATCATAATATGTTTTCACTACAGTCATAAATCTTATCATTATATGTTCCTCTTAGATTATGTTTACCACAACCATGTTTTTTCTCTGCGTGTAGTATATGTGCAAAAACAGTTTTTCAGAAATGGGCACTATATGGAAGATATGACCTATTATGGACCGATCATTCAAAAATATAGTGGCATGACTCCTGAGTATATAAACAATCTTTGCGATAAATTTTATCTCGATATAAAAACTTTTAAAAGATTTATACATTTCAAAGCTATTTTCGAAGGGGGGAAATTGACCTTATATGGGAGCTTTGACTAATTATGGACCGACCGTTATAAAATTAGGTTTTATAATTTCTGTATACTCGTATATGAAACTTATTTGTGTTGAATTTTATTTGGATACCAAGATTTATGGTAGCTACGACTATATATGGACCAATCATCATAAAGTTTGACCAAATCGATGCCAAAATATAAAATTAATTTTAAATTATACATAATAAATTTTTGAAAATTAGTGCATCTCTTATTTTCGTGTGCTTTTATATTTTACCTTAACTTTTACATGTTAAGTGATTCTAAACTCACCTTTATATTAATTAATCCCCTTTCTATGCAATGATAGCCACCTAAATTTTCCAATAGTTGATACGTTTCTTCGGATATGTGAATTTTCATAGCATCTCCCGTACTCTCCATGCGTGAAGCTGTATTAACAGTATCACCAAAAAGGCAATAGCGAGGCATCTGAAAGAAAAGAATTACAGAACTTTAAAATCATTTTAAATACTTCTATAAAAATAGTTGCCTTGAATTATTGAGATCTTAAAATATACTTTAGATCCTAGTGGTCTAAACTTCAAAAGAAGTATAATTTGTGATCATTTATCTATGTGGAATTCTTTGGTGTATAATTAAAAAATATAGGATTTTTAAAAAATTTTTACTTATAAATTTTAAAGCATAACAATTTATTTAAAGTATTGGCCATTGTTAGCTATGACTTCTTTACTTATTTAGCATTAAACACATTCGCCACAGGAAGCTACAACTACATAATGTCAAAAATAAAATATTTTCTGTGCCAAAACCAATTTCAGTTAGTCTGTTCTGAAGTGAAGGTAAGACATCCCAAACTTCCGGATGAGGCAAAACTTTCCAAACTTTTCTTTCTAAAGATAATTTTAAACAGGTACAGGAACATATTGTCTCAATGTTGTCATAATGGAATATTACGCTCTCATGTCTGGCATCATATTGAGGACTTTTTCGGCCAATGCTCACTTTAAACGAATCAGTTGCATTCGGTACAGGTACCCCGTATGGCCAGATTTTAGCAGCTCATATTAGGTAGGACCCTTTTGATCCCACAGAATATTACCTTAGTTTCATGGATAGTTGGCTTTGGTGTCGATTCGGTTGGTTGACTTCATATACGATCCCTTCATCGTTAATAATGATTCGTTGAAACAATGACTTCCTTTTATTTTGGAAACACTTCGGAAATACAAAAAATCTTCTTTTAAAGTCTCTCGGCTGCAATTCATATGGTACTTATCCGTGCTTTTGGATAAATCCTTTTGTTCGCAAACGTTTCAAAATTGCTGCTTGAATAGCTCTCAATGACTTTTTAAGCTTTTGTTGAGTTTGACAACAATCTTAATGGACTAATGCCTTCAATTCTTGGTCTTCGAAATGTTTATGGCTGGCCTAGGCGATTTTTTACATTGAAACCGATGGAACACATTCACCATAAGTTTCGGTGAGCAATCGGTGTAATTCAGCGGCAATTTTTTTTTCAAATTAAAAATGTAAAGCAAAACTTACAGCATATGACACGTTATTGGCTTAAAATTCGACATTGTCAAAGCTAAAAGAAACTTTGTTTAAAATAACTAATGGACCAGGAGTATTCCAAACATAATCCATTTGTATGAAGAAAACAAGTTCATTTAACATTGTGATGTCCTAGGACTGGACCATATAATCCAGCTTTGCATAACAGGAGACTAGTACCAAATCTACTCCTTATAACTATTTCAAATATTTAACAGCAACGATTACGGTCGTTAAAGCACGAATAATTCGTGCAACAAAAAGTTCTGCTTTGAAAATGAAATGGTCCATGAGTGCATTACATAGAACCATGATATAGTCACTATACTCGTATTTTAGCTACAATGTGTATTTTAGCTACAACGTGGCCCGTATTCCACAGATTTTTGCAGAGAATTGGGAATAAATGACAGATATATATGTACCCTTCAAAGTGACATATAATTTACTAAAAACAAAAAACCGCGTTCAAAATATACTTCAACTGTTATTAATTCCGCATTTGTAAGTTATACACTCATATTTTAAGAGCATATTTGTCGTTTTTAAGGGCATTCTTTTATATGACAAATTATTTTAGTTTTTTTTTTCAAGTTATGTTAAATAAATTCTAAAGTAGCTACTCATCACCATCCAACCACTACTGAAAAGCCACTTAAAATTAATATAACATTTAAACTGCCCAGTTTTAAAAAAATTTTTGCAAAATATGCTGCAGGCATTGTAATGAATAATTCTAATAAAGAACAAAACATATAATTTACCATAATAATGAACATAGACATACATTTATGCAAAAGTAGTAATGATCCTTAACATATAACATACATACATTAACATATACATACCTTTAAGCCCACAACACCAGCTGCACAGGGCCCAGAATGAACACCAATGCGTAATTGTAAAGTTTCTGTAGGTTTGTGGCGAATTTTTAAATTAGCCACATTTTGTAATAAGTGCAATGCTAACGAGGCAATTTCTCCAACATGACGTTTACCATTTCTCAATGGTAGTCCAGAAACAACCATATACGCATCACCAATTGTTTCAACCTAAGCATGCAGAAAGAGGGATGAAAAAATTATTAGAACAAACAAAAAACATAAAGCAAACACAAGTTAGAGTACATAAAGGGCTGTAGCGAATCCTATTCACCCTTCACCTTAATATATTCTAAAACAACAACGAACACAAAATTTCGCGGAATGTGTTATGAAAGATTTTGCGGTTCAATAGATTTTTAGAATTTTAGCCAACATATAATTCCCAGAAATAAAACAATATTTTTGTTGCAATATCTGTTGTAACAATTTTGCTGATTTTAAATGCCAAAACTTTTTGTAAAACTTTTTCAAGCTCTAACTTGCTAAACATGCATACAGTTGGAAAACCCTTAAAAGTTAGAGTGGCGAATCATACCAACAGAATGACCAAATTATTTACGAACCATTTTCTTTTTGGTAGTAGTTTTAAAAACATAGGGATTAAAAAGTATGTAGATTTCAGTAACTAGAACTTGAAGTTTTTTTGTTGCTGTAAACAGTGGGTAAACAGTAAATGGATTGAGAAACAAATGGTAATCGATAGGTTTGGGATTTACAGTTGGGCCTCGATTAACCGTGATGGTCAGGACCAGAAGCGTTACGGATAATCGATTTTCCCAGTTAATTGAACAACTATTTTGATTATACCATTTTTTTTTTAATATTTTTATTATTTAACAAGTGTAAATACTGTACACCGAGTACATACATATTTACATTAAAAAAATAATTCTTCTTAAAATGCTCGTTAATTATTTTCAATATTTATGTTAAACTCTTTTTTACCACTGGTAACGATGCCATACTAAAAATATTTAGATTTAATCACCCGTTCTTCCCAAATTTCAAAATTAAACTAATCACTTGTAAATGCTTCTGGCTCATCGTATGCAAATGAGGAAATTCCTCGTTTTCAAGTTTATTATATTGTATGTATGAATATGAATTAATAAAAAAAATTCTGCCATCACGGATAATAGTAATCACGGTTAATCGAAGTTAACAATTTGAAAACATTGGAAACAAAAAACAATAGACTGATATGAACCGGATCACGGATAATCGAGGCGCGACTGTATATGCAAATTTATGTTTTTTTCTCTGACGTTAAAATTCCATGCTTTACAAATTATGTATCACTATCATATATTATGCTGTAAAATTGCATCGTGGATTTAGCATATAAAGTCAGTGATATACTTGTTGAGTGACTAGCTTTTATAGGCATGCTACACCTGGGTCTGGTTAAAGTATAACATGGTTGATTTTAAAACATCATTTAAAAACTTGCTATCAGAAGACATGTTGTTATACCCACCACCAAACAGATGGGGGGTATATTAAGTTTGTCATTCCCTTTGTAACACATCGAAATATTGGTCGTAGAACCAAAAAGTCTTTAAACCAGAATATATATATATTTTGGGTTTAAGGCGATTTTAAGACGATCTAACCATTTCCATCCGACATAGAACTTTGATGAACTTTTTACCGAACATTCTTTGTTCCAGCGAAATGTTTGGTATTGAAAAAGGGCCAAATCGGTCCAAAAGGATCCGAGTTAAAAAACCAACGTTTCAGACATTTTTTCAGATATTTTTTTTTTGCTATTTTCTTCAAATATTATGCAGATAATATCATGAAATTTTGCACACTTTATTTTTATTATAGAGGGACAAGTTCTATTGAAAATATAAATGTCTTGGTAAAAAAACAGTATTCATAGAAAATTCAGCAAAAAATAGAAGAAAATAAATCTTTTTTAAACATCACTATCAAGTTAAAATAACTCATACATACATATATAAAACATCATACCGAATTTCATTGTGATCGGCTCATAATAGGTCATTGCTCTCTTACGAAAAACACAAAACTTTACAAAAACCAATTATGTACATTGTGCACGATTTTGACACTTTTTTTCCGGCAAACGGGGCAGCTGGTAGGTAAAGCTAAATCGGCTACGCTGAATCCAGTGTTAAATGATTTTGCTCGCACCAAATACAAAGCATTACCTTAGCGCCATTCATACACGTACGATCACATACGATCTCTTACGCTTTGGGTGGGATTCTTAATGGATCTATATTTCGTAGAAAGTTATGATTCGTTGAAAAAATGATTTTCTTTTATAGTGTTTAGTAGCATTTTGAACATGCAAAATCGTCCAATTTATCCCTAATTTTTAGATGAATCCTGTCATAGTATAATATCTGAACCCCCTAATTGTCCCCAGCTTCAGACAGTTTTAAAAGAAAAGATAAAACACTGTGGTACTGCAGCAATAGTTCAAATTAATAACACAATTTCTCGATTTCAATATTAAATTGAATTTTCTCAATTTCAACTTGGAATGATGATGTAAGTGGATCAGCACGTAGACTCACCTCAATAGTATCTTTTATAAATAACTAGTTTGCTATTGTTCAATTCAAATTCATCGATGTGCGAACTGCATGTGTTGTTTGTTTTTGTAAGTATCTTGTGTATGAATACTGTTGGTAATTTAGCATAACAGCATAATTTGTAAATACAGAGCATCTGTCATTTAACTTGTCGATGGTCAAAGGTTGACACCTCTATGATTAGATAATGATGGCAACAAATTTTTGTATGAAGCAGAAATTGTTTGTCATTATTATTATCTCGTTTGGAAAGAAATGTTTATTACGAGGTGTCATCACTCACTATGATTTTTAAATTAAAGACAATTGCAAAAAAAAAAAAAAAATCAATACAATCAATATTTTAAGAGCCACAAACAATTTATCAACTTTTCACTTCGCACTCATCAAATTTAATTTTTTTGCAAAGAGATAATCAGCGTTGTCAACTTTGAAATTTCAAAACGCACCACAATGGAGAAAAACACGCTCCATTTAAAAAAACGCACCAAATTTCGAATTACTTTTTTTGTTAAAAATGTTTATTGAATTAATTTTATGATTTTTTTAATTTTATAAATTCTATATAAAACTCAACGATTAATAGTAAAAGTAATAATTGTAAAAGCATTTTTTTAAATAAACGAGTTAATAAAGATAAAATAAACATTTAACCACTTAAAATATAACTCACAATATGCTATTCGGATGTGAAGTACTAATTGGTAAGAAAGGGATAATTTCAGTACATATTTGGTACTTTTTATACCCTACACCGCAATAGTGGGGAGGGTATATTGGATTTGTGCTGATGTTTGTAACGCCCACCTTAAAGTATAACTATCGATTCGGAATCACTTTCTGAGTCGATTTAACGATGTCCGTCCGTCCGTCTGGCTGGCTGGCTGTCCATGTAAAACTTGTGCGCAGAGTACAGGTCGCAATTTTGAAGATATTTCGATAAAATTTGGTACGTGATATTTTTTCGGCCCAAGGATAGACGGGATTGAAACTGGTGGAAATCGGTCCATCACCTGGCCCCCATAAAAATGTCCTCCCGAAATTTAAATCTTTGCAAACAAATTTCACCTCAAATTAGTAATAAATTAAGCCAAATCACATCTACAAATTTCGTGCATATCGATCCATAATTAGTCGTAGCTCCCATATAAGGCACACTTCCGAAAATCACTTTAAAGAGCATCACTCACTCGAAAATATTGGTATCCAAATAATATTTAACAAAAATATATTACATATGCATACAAACAATACGGTACAATTTTATTGTGATCGGTCCATAATTAGTCGAAGCTCCCAAATAAGATCCTCCCCGTAATCAACTTTAACATTCATAAATCTTTTAAAAGTATTTATATCGAGATAAAGTTTAACATACACAATATTTATATTCACAGAAATCATGACACTAAATTTTGGGATGATCGGTTCATAATAGGTCATATCTCCCATATAGCGCACATTTCCGAAAAACTGTTTTATACATATACTGGGTGTAGGGTATTATGTGGTCGGGCTTGGCCGACTATACTTTCTTAATTGTTTGAAATAAAACTTCTATTATAACATCGACAATTCAATGGATGGTCATGTAATACCATTTATAGCTTCAACTTCATGGTACTGACCATTTCCCAGCCAATGCAAACACAGCAGCAGTTGATTTTCAGCCGACAAAGCATTAATGGTTGTGTATTGTGCTCTAATTTTTCTCTAATTTTATTTAAAATAAAATAAACTTAGATTTGATTTAAACAAAAGCACTTTTAAAAATAAAAGTTTTGCAGTTCCGAAAAAATGATCGCTATAACTTCTTCTTATAACCGCGTCTTCACTATCGTCGAACCAAAACTCATGTCTTACATTTTGAAAGCTTCACTAGTTATAACAATATGAATTTGTAAAGCGATGAAACTTATCAAAATTTGCTTTGCAAATATAGAATTTACAGTTATAGTGGAACGAAATAGCATAATTATTGGTAAAATCTTTCGAAATTACTCTTTTCAATATTAACTTTGCAGAAGAGATCGTACATGGAACAGAAATTGCAAAAGGAATATAAAAATTTCCAAAATTTTGGAAATTACACTTATCAATTTCAACTTATCACTTATCAAAGTGTATAGTTAGGAGGAATATAAAGTTTTGCAAATTAATGAAAAATGTTAATAAGTTGTTTGTGTTACAAAAGGCATGACAAAGCAATAGACTTCCCATATTTTTGGTGAAAAAATACATCATGCACACTATAATTTAGGTTAACTAGAGAACGATTGGATGGCTTTGAATATGGCAGAAACGTTTGTATTTCTTTTCATCAGCATGACTGCGCTGTACACAAACTTTATTTATGTTTTGAGCTATGTATCAGTTTTAAGATTTCAAATTTCGTACCTTATAAACATCGTAATTGTTGATAATTGAGTCGCAGCATGTATACAAATCGTTTAACATTTCAATCACTTCGAACGGTGTGCTGGTGCTGCACAGCTCTGTGAAGCCAACAATATCGCTGAACAATATTGTGACACAATCAAAGCATTCAGCCTCAACTGGTTCACCACGTTTCAAAGATTCTGCTACAGATCTAAAAAAAGATACATGAACACAAACATTTTAAATGAACATTGGACATTGAATGCACAAAAATAGCACAGGTTTCACAGCAAATAAACAGCCATGTCAAAGAATTTAATTCCCTTCGGAAGTGGAATTTCTATAAAAAAAAATTGTTTGGAATGAAACCTAGAAATGCTTAACATTACAGTTCCACATAGCAAATTAAAAGGGTTTCCTTTCATTACTTTTTCTAAAGAAGCAAACAACGGATTAATTCCACTTCTGAACGGAATTAAATTCTGTGACATGGCTGAAAACTTTAAAAAAGTATTATAAGGAATGCTATTTTTCTATCCTCCACTGTTTATGTTATTTAGATGTGTGAGTAGAATGCAGTTAATGTTACCTTGGCAACATTTGATTGAGCAGCATGTCAGTTTTCTTTTTTTCCTCATAAAGCTGCGTGGTGCGTTCCTGAACAAGTCCCTCTAAGTTGTATGCATATTTCTCCATAATAGAAAGCATGTTATCAAAAATATTCGGTTTCCTGTAAAGCAAAAAAAAAAAAAACAGAAACAGAAACAAACACTAAAAGTTGGTTTTAAATTTGTATGGTTTGGAATGTTTTAATACAGTACAGCAAAGAGTTTAAAACTATTTGCTAAAGAACTAAAAGGTATTTGAAGCTAAATAGTGTTTAAAGGTTTATTGTATATTTATACCCTACACCACCATAGTGGGGAGGATATATTGAATTTTTGCTGATATTTGTAATGCTGATAAATTAGACAGCCACCTTAAATTATATCGATCGACTCAGAATAACTTCCTGAGTCGATTTAATGATATCTGTCCGTTTATCCGTCCGTCTGGCTGGCTGTCCATGTAACTTTGTGCGCAATGTGCAGGCCGCAATTTTTAAGATATTTCGATTAAATTTGAAATTGGTTGAAATCGGTCCATTATTTCACCTAGCCTCCATACAAATGTGCTCCCGAAATATGACACTATCTGTCATAAATGTTTGATTGATGCACTCATTTAAACAAAATTCGCCATACATAAGTTCTATATGAAGTCTAATCACATCTACAACTTTTGTGCAGATCGGTCCATAATTGAACATAGCGCCCATATAAGTTCCAGTTCCGGAAATTACTTTAACAACCATAACTCTCTTAAAAATCTGGGTATCCAAGCAATATTAAACACAAATATCTTTCATATACACACAAATCATTCGACCAAATTTTATGATGATCGGTCTATTGTTACTCATGGCCCACTATCGAAAATCACTTTAACACATAAATTTTATAAAAGTGTTTATATCGAAATAAAATTATAAATTTAAAAATTTTTGGATTATTGGTCCATAATAGGTCATAGCTAGCTACGGTATCCAAATTATACGACTTTTCCATTGTTCAAACGAATAATTTGATTACTCAATCGAATTATTCGAATAATTTAAATATTCTAAATAAAGTGAAATTAAACATTTTCATTTCATTAAGTCGTACGTAAAGGAGTATCGTCTAAATCAATCCTTTATATATTCTCTTATATCAATTTTAAAAACGTTTTCATTGTCTATTTCAACGTAAACATCATCAACATTACTTTGGTTAGGTTATCAGGATGTATATTATAATTCCAATTCAATGTGTTGTTATATTTTAGTAATATTAATTTTTTTAATTTTTATTTTAACAGGAAATTATGACGATGCTAATACATAATTGCGATTTTGCCCATATTTCTATACCATATTTTCAGATTAGGGCCGCCAGTCATATCGACAGTTCAATTCCAAACCATGCTATGTCGACTTAGCATGTTTTTATTTTTTTTGCGTTTTTGAATTTAGATGTTTTCAACTTAAATTCTATCAAATTTTGGTTGTGATTGGCTAGTCCAATCAATAGTTATAAACAACAAAGTTCTACCTCATATGGTTTTCTAGATATCGCCTATAAACTTTAGGAGCTTTTCCTGCAAAACTCACTTTTTCGACTTAGCATGTTTTGGAATTGAGCTGTCGATATGTAGAGCTTAAAATTTCAGTTTTAAAATCCAATCTAAAATCTTTCAGTTATTGCAGTAACATTCATATTTATATAAAAACTTCCTTTAATTTTTATATTGTAGTTTTAATAGACGAAATTTTTAGACTTCTGAAATTTTAATATCTCATCAAAAATTGTATAAAACGACAAATTAAAACAAACATATTTCTTCGTTTCATTCGATTATTCTTAACAAAATTATTCGAGTTATTCCTTAATCGAAAATGAACAGTTACAAATTATTCGCATAATTATTCGTAAGAAATTGTTCGAATAATCGAACGGCCATTATTCGAATTGATACCCTAGTCATAGCAACCATATAGCGGAAATTTTAAAAATACTGTTTTTGCATATATACTGATTGTATGGTATTATATGGTCGGGCTAGAACGACTATATTTTCTTACTTGTTTTAGTTTCTATTTAAATGGGTTTCAGCATTTCCCACAAAAAAAAAAGAAAAGAAAAATACAGTGGAAACGACAGTTATTATTATTAGTTAAGGTCATTATACCTTTATATTAAAAGTATTTAAAGCATTTCAATAAAAATTGTTTTGGGAAACAGTTGCATAATTCCTTAAGAAGCCACAAGCTAAAAAAACAAAATTTTGTTTGTTATGTCAACAAAGGATTTTAATTTGTTTTTCTTTTTCAAAGACTTAATAACTGAAATGTTTTTGTTGCAAGTAGTAACAAGTTAGAGTAATAAAGGATATTTCAATGAAGACTTTGTTTTTCAAGAAGACACCAAATTATTAGTTTTTTATTGTGAAACATTTATAGAATATTTATAACCGATTAACGCTTATTTCGGGGGACATTTATTTGGGGGCCAGGGAAAATAATGGACCGATTTCAACTAATTTCAATCACAATTGTTCTTGGGTCGAAAAAGTGTAATGTACCAAATTTACGCACAAATTTACATGGACAGCTAGGAAGGATATCTTTAAATCGACTCAGGACTAATATTTATTGGCGTTACAAACATCAGCACAAATTCAATATACCCTCCCCACTATGGTAGGTTAATTTTACACGTCCTAAAAAAAAAATTTACAAATAATATCAGTCATCAATTGTAAATATACGAGGACGGTTCGAAAACTTCTTAGCCTAGCACAGAGAGAGAAAAGCCAGTTTTCCAAAAACATTTTTATTTTTCAATATACTCCTGAAACTCAACGCTTATCTAGAAATTCTATAACTTGATTAAAATAGTTTTCCTCAAGGCCTTCAAAATAATAGTTTATCTTCATTTGAGGTAGAACGCTTGCCAGCTAGAATTTTTTTTAGATTTTTTTAGAACATATAAAAGTCACTGGGAGCTAAATCAGGAGAATAAGGTGGTGGTACTTTAATTCGTTGATTTTAGCCATTGTTAAAACACTCTTGTGCGCTAGTGCGTTGTCTTGATGAAAAATTATTTTTTTGTGTTGTAAGCCAGGACGGTTTTCTCGAATTTTTACATTAAATTGATCCAAATTGTTGCAATAGTACTCTGAATTTATTGGTTTACGCTTTTGCAGATAGTCAATCAATAAAATACTTTTCCCCAGTCCCAAAAAACCGTTGCCATAACCTTAACAGCCGATTGAATTGTTTTTGCCTCCCTTGAGGCGCTTCCTCCAGCTTCAGTGCATTGCTTGGATTGTTATTTTGTGTCTGGAGTATAGTAGTGGATCCACAGTTATGAAAGGCATCTTAAAATCTGTTTCATTTTTTTAAAACGATCCAAACAAGCTTGATAAATAGTAATTCTTAAGTATTAACAAATGCGGCAACAATCTTGCAGAAAGCTTTTTTATCTGTAGTTTTTAATAATAATAAAAATAAAATAAATAATACCAGACCATGCACCTTGGCTACAATTTCTGTTGTTGTAGGTGTTGGACGTCCAATACGTGGTTCATCCTCAATGCTTGTACACCCACGTTTAAATTCTGCAACAAATTTTTTTACTAGTGCATATAAAGGAGCACTTTCAGCTAACACATTCACCATATCATTATGAATTTCTTGTCCCGATAAATCTTTTTTATTTAAATATGACACCACAAATTTTTAATTTTTCCATTATAAAAAAAATCGCGGATGCGTCTTTTTTGAACACCTGTTTCTATATGAAGGAGTTGCCACATTGAAAAGAAGTTTAACATGTGTTCATAGCACAGATGGAGGTTTTCAAAACACTTAACTTTCTTTTTCTGTTTATACCGCGCTTTCTGTTCTAGGCTAAGTAGTTTCCGCCCCCGTAGTAAAGCAACACTGTATATTTTGCCTATTGCAAACTCATGTAGAGTAAAAGAAGAGCATAAGAAAATCTGCAATCAAAACATAGATTATAAAGAGATTGTAGCTGCTCCATATGGCAGTGCATTTACTTATTATAATGAGTTAGCTACCACAAGTATCTATAAGTAACTACTCGACCATTTATTTCGACATGTATATGTATGAGAATGAAGTTAATTGATCCTTTCATTTTTCCGCTGAAAATTTAAAGTTTCCGAAAATACCACACAGAAAAAAATAAAAATGAGTTTCAATTAAAATATTTGTGGAATCAAATAAAAATTTAATTTAAATCGGACCTGTAAACAAAATGATAGTATCAATTAAAAAAAATGTGAGATTTAATTGAATATATCAGAAAAAGTAATTGAATCAATTAAAATTTTAATTGAAAACTATTTTAAAATCAATTAAAAAAAAAAAAACATTTTTAATGGTAAAGAAAATTTTCTTTCTGTGCAAAAAAAATTAAGGAACTCAAATCTAAATAATTTCCTAATATATTCTAATCACACTGTATCTATTTGCAAGGAATCGGGCAGCTGATTTTCTCAATATTTTGTTTTTTTTTTGAATTTTTAAGTTATTGCGCTAAGTATATGTATAAACTGTTTATCTGTTTTAGTATATATTCTACTTACAATCCGGCCTGCAGCTCTTTTAGCTTCATACGCACTAATCGTATATCGGGACGCAATTCTGGATCTTCTTCCCAACATGACCTCAAACATTGGCGCACATAGTCGGGTATATCCAGTTGAGATAATGATGGACGGAAGACACCATGATGTAGTAATTTAGGTTGTTTAACAAATGTTATTATTTCTTAGTTAAATGAAACGAATTGAAAATAAAAGGAAATGCATAAAGTATAAAAATGTATAAACGTGTAATAACAGCTGTAATAAAAAAAACTATGTAAGATTGAAAGAACAATGAATGGTGTAATTTTACGGTTACATGTTAAATAATTTATATAATGATGTTGAGTAGTAGTAGGGGTATTCAGAGTTTACATTTAACAAAACTTTTGAGCTTTTACTTATGTCTCATGTTTGCAGTCCCTACTGATTCTCTAAGCTATACAAGGGACTATTTAAGATAATAGTAATAGTAATTGGTCACATATATTGTAATCAAACATATTTGTAAATCTATAAATTCAACTCCGAATTCCCCTACTACTAAAAAAATATTTACTTTGCTTTAATAATTTCTGCAAAAATCTTTTACAACAAACTTGCAATAATGATTATGCTGTTATAAACATACCATCATGCGAATACGTTGTTTCACCCCAGGGTCCCCTACGACCAATTATTTCATACAACACATGTCCGAAGGAGTATACGTCGCCTTTCTGGCTGCCACGTAATGGTGGGGATGGATCCCTTAAAAGCTCTGGAGCTTTCCATAAAGCACGTTTCAATTCCATTTCTCTTCTTTATAATGACAGACAACCAATAAAAAGAGGATTATTAGAAACAATAATTTAAGGAAAAGTCAATTTATCAAAAAAAAAAAAAAACCATAAAAAAATATAATGAAAAACACAAATAATTGAAAGGAAAGAAGTGAAAATAATACAAGAAAAACAATAATAAAATTATTTCTGTTACTTGCAAAAACAATAATTGTAATTGAAATGTGCAAATATTGAAGGTGAAAAGGCTCAAATTACATACAAAATTAAATATACAAAATGTACCAAACAATATTTTCTACTTTAAAAGTTGAGTAAATAATAATAATAAAAAGCATTCGATCTTTTTTTTAATTTAAACTCACTTCTGTGGATCTTCTTGACCCCCTTTGAACTCATGCAGACCAAAATCTGCTATTTGACACACCCATCTTGAATCGATTAAACAATTGCTGGACCTTAAATTACCGTGTGAAATGATCTCTGAATCATGTAAATATATCATGCCCTTTAGAATATCGCTGACTAGTGAAGACACAAACATGTGATCCAAGTGAAGATCTTCATTGGCCAACACATCCTCCAAACTGCCACGGGCACAGTAAGTGGTGAAAATTACCACAGAGCCATGATCAATAGAAACGCCTATAAAGTTGATGATGTTTTCGTGGCGTATCTGAAATTTTTTTATGAAAAATATTATGGTGTTTATGGAATTAGCTATTTTAAATTGCTATCTCTAATATCAATAGATGAGAAGTTAAGCTTTATTTGAAGAGATCATAAGTTTTAATTGCATTGGGACAAAAAGGTTTTTGGTGAAGAAGCGAACAATTAGAAAAAAACGTTTTTTTTTTAGAAATCCCTTACTAATGCATCAAGTTGCAAGAGTTTCAATATTTTGGTTTTATGACTATCGAGTTTTTGCACTAAGTACCAAAACTGTAACCTTTTTGAGAATTTAATTGTCGTTTTATTTCATTCATTATGTTCCTTTGTTTTCCACTAACGATTATAATCGTATCCGCTTGATAATAAGTTTTAGTATAAAAAAAATTATTAGAATTTGGAATTATTTATATAATAATGGTAGCGGTATTTCGGAGGCAAAGCTATTGTCGATTATTTTGGAAATGGTAGATGTGTTGAAAGGGTATGTTAGGGCAAAGGTATGTAGGTTAACGGTAAATTTGGATTTTAGTGCAAAAACGGTTGTTTTGTGAAACACAACCAGTATTGGTTGAAAATGTGTTATAAGAAAAAAATTGGTTTGGAGAAATGGATTTTTACGGTTTTAGTAAAAAAAACAACATTTTTTGTAAAAAACGTTGTTTTAATAAAAAAAATTTGTTAGATGGAAAAACTGTTTATTTAGTATATTAACAGTTTTAAGTTATAAATCGGTTTTTTTAATTTAATTGGTAAAGCGGAGTGTTTTAAGTAAAAAGTAGTGTTTTAGTAAAATAAAAAAGTTTTTTTTAAACTCATTTTAGTGATAAAACGATTAAACGTGTTTAGTATAAAAACCCGGTTTTTAGTATGAAAAAACAGTTTTAGTATAAAAAAAGGTTTTTAGTATAATAATCAGTTTTTAGTATAAAAACTGTTTTTAGTATAAAAGTACGTTTTTTGTATAAAAGAACGTTTTTAGTTAAAACAAAGTTCACTGAAAAAAAACAGTTTTAGTGAAAAATACGTTTTTTAACCAAAACGCGGCTTTTGTGATAAAACGACCGTATGGTGAAATAAACGTTTGTTTAGTGCAAAATGATTTATTTAGTGAAAATACATTTTCTTTTTGAGAAAAAACATTTTTATAAGAATATGTTTTTTGGGCAAAAAGATAAAAAAATGGCTTTACTGCTAAAACAGTTCTTATAGAGGGGAACATTTGTTTAAATGAAATAACAGTTTTTTCAGTAAGAAACTGTTTTTAATGATAAAACGTTTGTGTGGTAAAATAATGCTATTTTAGACGGTTTTTGGTGAAATTTTTTTTTAAGTTTTGTTTAAATTTTTTAATGCTTAAATTTATTTTTACTTTTAGTTCAGGCTTTAATACATTTAATTGTGCAGATTAATCATAGTCTAGAGAGTATACCTCTACAATAAAATTTTTTAAATCATTGAAAAATAGTAAATTAATTAACACAAATGCATGTAACTGCACTGATGGTTATAATAAAACGGCTATTTGTAATTGCAATTGATTAAAATTCTCAAACTTAAAAAACATTTTGTTATTTTGATTTTTGAAAATCAAGTTACTTGAAAAAGTTACATAAATAAGTTTAAAATTTGCCCAAAAAATATAAACATTTTTATAACGCCTCTAGGCCAAATTTGTTTCATGATAAATATCTTTTAGAAAAAGCTTAACTTCTTGTCCCTTGAATTTCTAAGTTTCGCTCAGATAGGACTAGCAGTACTTAAGTTTAACAATTACTTTTTAATTGAGTCATAGGACGTATGATTATTATTAATTATAATAATATTAATCATACGCAGCATATATATTTTTTAAATCATTAAGCATGGTTACGTTATCAATTTAAAAATAGTATTGCTAATTAAACTTTAATAAAAATACATTAAATATTTGTAAACATGTTGCTTTTCTTCAATTACCCACCTCTCTCATCTGTTTCAACTCTTTGCGTATCGAACGAGTTATATCGACAGACTTTTTGTAAACTTTTTTCATGGCCACTATGTTGCCACGATACAAACCTTAAACGAAAATTTATAAATACAATTATTAAATAATTTAACACCATCCAAAGGATTTACGTAAAACTTTTGAGAAATTAATTATAAGTTACAAACAATTGCACTAAAAGTTTCTCCATAAATAAATTGAACACATGCTAAGCAGATGATTGAATTGTGCTTAAAAAAAGGCAAATCTACCAGCCTCTCACACAAACCCACCTATATTTGTAAAGGCCTTCTTATTTGTGTCACCTCCAGTCAATATGCTTTGACGGCAAATTTGATACTAATAGTAATGTGATTAAAATGGCAAGGAAATATGAAAAGAAAGGAAATGAAATAGACAAATATAGTTTAAAAGGAAGTTAATTAAGTGAGTTAGTGAGTGCTTGAATGTATGAATGAATGTTTAAGTGTGTGTGTATAAGTGCCGGGTTATTAAGGTGTGATTTTGGCAAAAATATATTAAAGTTTAACTTAAGGCGTTCAACCCAATTGATGAAGCAGAAGATTTTTACTTTGTTTTTAAAAACCAGCTAAAAATAATAACAATTTAAAAGTATAATAAATGAAGGAGAGTTTAAGTTTTAATGCGTTGAAACGAGGAGATGCCGAACCAAAATGTAAATGTATATAAATTTATATTTTATTTCTTGTTTTAGCTTTTCATAGCTATTAATAAATTAATATCAATTTGTGATTTAAAGTATTCACAACATAAATAATAAAATATTTCTGTGAATTTGAATCGTTGTGAATAATGCCTTATTTTCTGATATCTTTAACATTTTGATTTTAAAAGCAACTTAAACTCAACTGTCACATTTTATACTTTAATTGTCTCTTTATTAGATTATTGCAGTCCTTATAGTCTAACTATACTGCAACAAGTTAAACCATGTTAAGCCAGTTAACTTTTACTTTACCTTTTGATTTCCTTATTAGAACAATTAAGTACTAAAAGTTCGTAGAATAGTTTTCCACAAAACTTAGACCAATTAGCAATTAATTTACTTTACTTCTTATTTCCTTATTAATATTGGATTGTCTATTATTAAATGAAAGCTAAGTAATGACATTAATGCCCGTGCAAATTGTGTTAAAGTAAAATATCATTAATAAGGACTTTCTTTAGAGCAAATTAGTTTGAACGCACTAGCAGTAAATAATTAAATTAAAGAAAGAAACATAAGTAAAACTTACAATATTTTTATTTTTTAAATTCTTGTAGTCATAATTATTGTCCACATTTATAATGGTTACATCTTTCATATCTATTTTCCACAATAAACCCGCTAATGTTTGTTCATAACGATAATGCCTGCAAGAAAATGAAAATAGTTCAACAAGTGCAATTGATTGTAATTAAAATTTTAAATTTAATTAAATAATAAATATAAAACTATTTAATTACTACTAACCAAAAACGTACAAACTGTTAAACCTGACACACATTGATTTGGAAACATTTACCCCCTGGCCTACGATGTCGAACGATAATGTTCGCTTAGATAAGACTTAAGACACAAACTTGATTGTGGAATAAACAAACTTGATTGGGTAAAAAATAGATACTATAAAAAGTTTGTGTCTTAAGTCTTATCTAAGCGAACGTTATCGTTCGACATCGTGGGCCAGGCGGTTAATTTTCACAATAATTCAGAGTTTTGCGAACGTGAGTTTTTACACTGTTACAGAGCTGAGGTATTTTTGGGTTTATTCGTATTTACATGGGTTTGTAATTAGAATGGTAGAGAGAGCTAGTGGTCAGCCCTCCAACGTTGGCCGGTTTCCGCCCTGCAAAATTTAAAAACTAAATCACAAACTTTTATGGGTTTAAGAGAACATTCTCCTGAATGTTAGACATAAAAATAATGTAAATGTATTTGCTCATATGAAACAGTTATAGGGGGCAACTTATCAGATAAGCAAGGCGGTATTTTATAAGACCTTTTGCGTCAGACTTTTCATTTGCAGATGTTAGCAATATTTGCCACTTATTTTCATTCTACTACAACCTGGAAGATTGGAGCAATTAGACACAATGAGAAGATTACAGCAATGAGACACTAAATATATGAACAAATAAGATAGTATAGTCGTTCAAGCACGACCATATAATACCCTACACACAATATATGTGCAACAGTATTTTTTTTTTTAGAAATGGGCACTGTATGGAAGCTATGACCTATTATGGACCGATCATCTAAAAGTAAAGTGGCATGACTTTTGAGCAGATAAATATTTTTTGTGTTAAATTTTATCTCGATATAAACATTTTTAAAAGCTTTATACATATTTAAGTGATTTCCAAATGGGATCTTATATGAAAGCTTTGACTAATTATGGACTGACCATTATAAAATTAGGTGTGATAATTTCTGTATAAATGAAACTTATTTGTGTTGAATTGCATTTGGATACCTAAAGTTATGCTCGTTAAAGTGATTTTCGAAAGTGAGCCTTTCTAAAAATAAAAATGTTCTGAATTGTATCAAGTCAGCTAATTGGGCCTATATTATTTAATCAATTTTTTGTTGACGAAACGTTGGAAAACATGTAAAGAAGTTTTTTATTTACATTAAATAATATAGGCCCAATTAGCTGACTTGATACAATTCAAACATATAATATCTATTGAATTTGGGCAAATAACACATTAGTATAAAATGTTCTGTTACGTAAGAAAAAAGGTCTAAAATATGTAACGTAATACAAAAATATATTTAACTTCAATGTTTGTGCAGAAGTGTGGGGTTTAATTTTAAGTACATAAAGTTTTTTGATATGAATATCTCCTATCTTTTAAGATGTATATTTAAAAGAGATTTTCGGAAGTGGGCCTTATATGAGAGCTATAGTCAATTAGGGGCCGATCTGCACAAAATTAGGCTTTATGTTGAACTTATTTGTGTGGAATTTCGTTGGAATAAGTGTATAAATAGGGATAGGTGAAATAATGGACACAAGGTTTACATGGACAGCCAAGGACAAGGAAGGAGAGATGAACGGACATCATTTAGTTGACTCCTAAGTAAATCGGTATTCTTTAATGGGCGTTACAAGCATCAACACAAAAAAAGTTCTCCCCAGTATGGTGGGGAGAACTTTGACAGACATTAACCATTTTACAATTTAGCACAATTGAAAATTTCATCAAAGACATATATAAATGTATGTGCCTTTTTTAATGAGCTGCCTCAAACCACAAAAAACTTATTTGTATTTAACAGCATATTAACTAACAAATTAATTATAAATGACTCATAACTTCATAGAATAATTAAATTACCATACAGTACAATCAACTTAAAATATAAATAAAAATATGTTCACTACTTAATAAGAAAAACGCCAGCGATTATCAGGAATAATGCAAAAAACGAGCCCGATGTTATATAGCGCCAATCCAATTTCCTCATGCGACAAAGCTCACCATGAAAACCGCACAGTGGTTCAGCCAACGGTGGTCTACCCTTTTGCCATTGTATGGGACGATCAGTTTTAATGTAACGAAATTCCTGAAATTAAAAAACAACACATTTTCATCATTAAAACTTTTGGTATTTCCTTTCATGTTTTAAATACATAAATTGAATTAATTTCCAAAAGAAATAACATATTAACATACAGGTATACTTGACAGTTTATTGTAGACAAAATAACCTACAGGCTGCATAGACATTTTGGCCAATGAATTGGCAGCATTTACACTATTCATGTCATGCTGTAGAGTAATGACAGTATAGTTGCCCTCAGCATCTCCATTACTATCGATGTGTACCTGTGGTAGGTGGGGGAAAAAAAAAAGAAACACAGAGAATCGAATAAATAAATAAATACAGAAAATAAAGTCGTGTACATGTGTACCTACATATATAAACAAGATAGAAATTTATGTGTGCAAAACAAACATAAAATATTTTGGTAAATCAACATAAAAAAACATTTCATAAACAAGACGGATCTTTAATATTATATAATAGTTACAATAAATTGATAGAAGCAAGTAATATTTTAGGAAATTTAAAATTTTAGGTAACAATTTTATACGCAGTAAACAAATTGATATAGCACCTGTTCAACAAAAGGGTATTAACTCAAAATTTTGAAATTTTCACTTTTTATTAAAAAACGATACATAATGATCTACTCTACCCACTGTAAACGTCTCCCATTATTTTGTCTACTCTTTCGTCAAAAAATACCGTTATGTCACTCTTCATATCTTCAGAGTTACTATTTATATATCAACAGTTTTTTGCATCTACTGAAAAATATACTATCCTTTTGTTGAACAGGTGCGATATACTAACCAGTAAAAACTTAGTATTAACTGGTTAATATACACTTTTACCGCATACATCTAAAGGGGTTGTCAACAAGAACTTTGTTAAAAAATAAAATAAGTCTTTTATATTACCAACTAGCAAAATAGCTCGCTAGAGAGCCAATTTATTCAGAAAAAAGTTATACAGTGGAGGACAGGAACTTAGCACATTTAGTATATGTTGCCAATTAAATCAAATATTATCTATTGTTAAAACCCTTTATTTTTCAAACGCGTTCCATGTTACTTTTTAATTTGTTGCATTTCGGTGGTTTTCTTTTCAGAATACAACTGTCCAAAATAAAACTCTGGACAGTAATTTAGCTCGAAATAAAAATGTTATTCTCATAAAAAAAAAACAAACAAATTGTTTAATATTTAGTAGGACATCTTTTGTTGTTTATAACAGCTGCACATCTCTTGGTCACACACTCCACCAGAGAGTGCTCTTTTGGAATTGACTACTAAGCATTTTGCTTTTGCCGTTATATGTTGCTGCATATTATACCTCTCAATTGGATTGAGATTCAGAGATTAGGCTGGTCATTTTAACACATCAATCTTATTCTGCTTCTAGAAACTATTCACAATGGGTGAGTTGTATTTTAGGTCATTGTAGTACATAAAACGCCACCTAGGTGGCATATTGTAATCAGCGTATGGAATCATTATATTTAAAAGTAAACTTTGATAAGCAAACTCATCCATTCGCGCGTTGATCATACCCAGAATAACTAGTCTTAGAAGTATGCTTTTGGGTTGTGGGGATATTTCTAAATGCACAAAGACATTGGCATTGGTCATGGGCAAAATAATTCCGAGAATGTAAGTTCTTACTTGAAATATGTGGCTTATGCTGAATAATGCATCCATGCAAGTTTTTTTTCATTGCGTCTTTTTCTTTTAGTTCTAAACAGTAATCTTTAGGTTATTTCTCTACGTCTTGGAGCCATTTTCGACCATGACCTAATGCATTGTGGACCATTTTACTTGAGCATATTAAAATAATTGAAAACTCGGCAATCGTGCTCCTTCTAGAGTTCATCTATATTATAACCTTAAACTGTTCCTCTGTGCAACAATTTTTTTGCCTAATGTTTTTTATGTCTAAATAGTGTTTCATGATCCTTAATCATTTGTTTCATAAAATATTTCTAGGACTCTTTAATTCCTAAAAACTTACCGTATATATAAATTTACTTTCACATTCTAAATTATTGACCAGCTGAAATTACCTATTAATTGCAATTTACAACAAATATAAAAAATAATTAAGTTGTACACTAGAGTGGTTTGAAAAAAAAATCCTAGGACTAAAGATAATGTAAAAACAATTTCAGAAATACTTTTTTTATTTTTTTGCCACGCCTACAAATACCGGCCTTTTAGTATTTTGTTCATTGTGTCGCTATTTTTATTCCGATCATGTGTTCATGGCTCTATAAGAACTACATTTCTATGCACAATAGAGTGGTTCGCCTTCCATACAAAAAAAAAATTGTATCAGCCACCCACTAGGATTAAAGATAATGTAAAAACAATAATTATAATTATTTAAAAGAAATATACTTTTGAAAGCAGCATATATGAAATGTGTTAACCTCATGTTTATCACTGTATATCCCGAACTAAAGAAGTACCGAACTACTCCTGGAGTAGAAAACGTAAAGTTCTGCAAAGCTATTCTCCACTGTAGATATTGAAACTGCTTAAAAATTATACCCCTTAAGAAAATGGTATAAAAGTTCAACAGTTTCTATATTGATGACTCAAATTCAAAAGTAATTTTGTTAAATATTTGTTTAAAATTTCTTTTGCAACGAATTTTTGCCTTCAAAAAATATTTACAAATTTCATTTGATTTTAAACCATAGTGTAATTGTTAAATTGCTTCCTTAATTGTTGTTATGTATTACAACTGCACAAGTGCATATATATACACATACAAGTACATCTATAATTATTCATTGACTTTAAAACAACACGCTGCGTATGATTAATATTTAATTTTGTATGTTGACATAATAATTATACGTCACGTCATCCACACGAGTTTCTAATGAATAGATGAATTTCAATAAGTCATTTGTAGTATTTAAATTTTTCTAAACAAACATGAATGCAAACAAGAAATTAAAATTAATTAATAATGGCAGGTAGTTTTCTGCAAAGCAATACACAAGAATTTAACAAGAATAAGGTAAAATGAGACTTAATAGAAATTATTGTTACTTTTAATTGTTGTTTTTGTTTGCATAACATTAATAACATAACTACATACATATGTATAAGGCAATATGTATGTATGATGCTGAATGAGCTAAGAATTTTAAAAGTAAGTATGAACATTTCCTACTGGTAATGGAACATTGATTCTAACAAAATACGACTAAGGCGATTTTTCTCATATTAAAGTTAAGCATTAATATTATCAAACTTAATGTTTTTCGAAATTTCTGAACATCGAATCATAATTATAAGATTAGTACCAATCACATTTTTGAAGTAATAAAACTTGAACAAATTTGTAACAAAAGTAATGATTCTCATTTTATAAGCATTTTTTTTGGTTATTTGTGGACTTTTGACACGAGTAGTTGTCTGTGGAATTTAAACACAACATGTTTTACGAAACCTAGAAACATACGATTAAAAGAAAAACCTAATTATTTTAATATAAATAATATTAGATAATTATATTGCATTTTTGTGTAGTTATTTAAGAAGAAGTGTATCGGTTCGATATGGATGTTTATGTAGGATAACGAGTTTTTCTTAAGAAAGCTATGATCTATATTATAAACTATTCAGCATTAAATTATGTACAACAATTTATATGTATGTGAATGATTTGTGTTAAATTTATTACAACTTGATAGTAATGTTTAGAAGAGATTTATGTGCATTTAAATGATTTTCGAAAGTGGAGTCTATGATCAAATATGAACCGATTATCATGAAATTTTGTACATTGTTTGTGTTGAATTACGACTTATTAGAGATATATGAGCCTTTAAGTGATTTTCGACAGGTATTTGTTTGGCGCTACGTTCAAATATGAACTGATATGAACAGAATATCGTTTTGAGATTTCTTGTTGCATGAAACTTATTTTAACTGTATTTTTGCAAAGCCATATTCCGAAAGACATTTGTATCTAGGCTATGAAAAATATTGGACCAATTCTTATCATTTTAAATAGAACTTGTCCTTCTATAATAAAAATAAAGTGTGCAAAATTCCATGATATTATCTGCATTATATTTGAAGAAAATAGCAAAAAAAAAAAACATTTCAAAAAATCAGAGTTGTTCATTCTTAATACCAAACATTTTGGTGGAACAATGTTTGGTAAATACTTCATTGTTTTATGTTTTTTTTAGAAACTCTGTGATGCCTTTATCAGATGGACATACGAACGGATATGGCTAGATCATCTTGGAATCTTATAAGGATCCATAATATATAGACTTTATGGTTATGCGACCAATATTTTTAAATGAAAAACTTAATAAGCCTTCATCTTTTGGTGGTGGATATAAAAAACAAAATATATATTTAACCTTAAGAAATTATTTACTTATATTAGAATATGTCTGTTATTTTGATTCTAAGAAAATATTATAAATAAAAGAATTATTACATCATTTGATTTGAATTCTTACATGGCAGCTTATTATAATTAATTCTTTATGATGAGAATATATACAAATTCATATCATTGTTAAGCAAACCTTAAAATTCCACAGTGTTAACAATAATTAAAAGATAATATATTTATATCTCTATATATATATCCTAGTTTAGGCCTTTTTCACTTTTACTATGAACCAAAATTTAAAACTTTAAATAAAATTTGCAGCCCAGATACGTTATAAGATTTTTCGAAAATTAAGAGTAACGAAAAGCCGATAAAGTCAAAATAAATACCAACCTAATGTATAAGCATATGATTAATAGTTTAAATATAACAAAAATAAAAAAAAATTAATAATAATACAACTTACATCAAATCCTTGTATCGAATGATACGATCTATTAAATATACGACTCATTACAAGGCGGCCATCATAAATATCACCCCCCATTTGTAATATTTCTGTTAGAGCCTGGGCGTAAATTGTCACACTGTCATACAAATGCAGACCATAAATGGGCACCTGGCAAGAAGTAAAAGTAACGAAAAACCACATTAACATTAAATAGACCACATAAAATGACATTAAATTATAACATGCAATACATATACATGTGTACATATAAATATAAAAGTACATGTGTAAAATTAGAAAAAACATTCATATGTAATAATTGTAAACATTAATGTGTGTGCAAATATATATATATGTATGCACATACATACATTTGTATTTAACACAATCACAAATGTTTGTCGTGTCGATATTGAACCAACATTTAATGGTATTTAAAATGCTTCATTAACAAGTTTTAATTTTAATACCAATATTAAATAAGATTAATCTCATTTATATTGTTTCAACGGATTTGTTTGAGTGCAAATTATTCAAATAATTGTATTTGGCTGTCTTAAGTGGATTTATACTAATTGAAAATAACTTTCCCTTTTTTAAAGCAACGGGGGTGGCCCCGTATGTACGGAGAAAAAAATATGGTATCGATGTTCCCGACTAATATGAAAAATTTTTTTTTTGATTTTTTTTTACATTTCTTCCAAAGGAACTATATGTAAATTTGGTAGCATATGAAAGGTCTTTGAGAGGCGCAGTTAATGGTTTATCAATTAAATGCAAACCAATTTTTTTAAATTCAAAAATTTTCAAAATTTCAGACAAAATTTAATTTTTTTTTATTTTTTCATAGAATTTACTTAAATAAATAGTTGAAATTTATTGATTATAAACATCATGCAATTTAACCCAAATGGGTTTTCCCGTTTTTTAGCTTATAAAATTTACTTTATTTTAATACCCATTACATTAACGAATTGATTTAACATAGGGAAGAATTTAGGTAAAAAAAAGTAATAAAAATTTAAATATGTAGATAGAATTTAAAAAAACGGAAAGAACCATTTGCATGATGTTTATAATCAATAAATTTTAACTATTTATTTAAGTAAATTCTATGAAAAAAAAAAATTTTTGTTTGAAATTTTGAAAATTTTTGAATTTAAAAATTTTTTTTTTAATTTTTGATAAACCATTCAATGCGCCTCTCAAAGACCTTTCATATGATACCAAATTTACATATAGTTCTTTTGGAAGAAATGTGAAAAAAATCAAAAAACCTCCTTTGATCCAGCTCACCAAATACTGACCCCAGGACAAAAAAATTGAGAAACCTAGTCTTAAAATGAATCAAATTTTCATATTAGTCGAGAACATTCGCAACTTTATTTTGGGGCCACCCTAATGTAGGCACATACATAAATATTTTATGATGTTTTTTATATTTTGCCATAAAAATTAAAGTTGATTAGGATGGTGTATAACTATTTTGCGGTTAAGAAAATAAAAACATATGCGGTCGTAATAAATTATTGATGTAACAATATGTTACATGTCATATTGCAGACATTTAATTGAAGCTTTAATGACACTTGGCTGCCAAAACCACAGACGTCTAATACATCAAACATAAATAAAATGGCAGCACGTGACATATGTACATATATACTAATTATTATGACTGTAAAATACTTTAATTATTTGAGTAAAAAGAAAATAGTTAAATATATATGAAAATAGTTTAATAAAACAAAAAACAATTGATTTGGGAAATAATGCCAGAAATATAATTGGGAAGAATGACTTTGGTTAAAAAATTTATGTCCTGTCTTTCCAATGACCATAACCTTAAAATCAAAAGTAGTTTAAAAATATCTTTATAGATTTCTATACAATCAGAGCTTAGTTGTGTTTATGTACATGGGTTTGTTGTTGGCTAGTCGGTGGCTAGTCGGCGACCTTGTTATTAACATCTATCTGCATATAACGGTGATTTTTTTTTAGCAACTTTCTTTTTGGCAAGACTGTTTTTGGTAGCACAGCTGTTTTCGTTCAACATGATACTGTTAAACATGTTCAGTTTGGTCTATAATTAAATCATGAATTGACTTACAAACGAATGACGCTTGCTGATTATCGCATTTTATGAGCAAAACGGTGTTAAGTTTTGACTTGTTAAAGATTTAAGTAAATTTTGGAAAATTTATGCTTGTTTAAAAAATAAGTATCTTGCACTTTTCATTTTTATTGTCATATGAGGCGGCTATTCCGAATCTTGTGACTAAAATTAGCACGAATAGAGGAAAATATTGCAGATGCCTACGCCAGTGTTGTTGATGTCTATGAATTATCGAGTCGGCGTCATTCGCAGCAATTTGATCTTTATTACTCCACTACGTGGAAAATTTTGCGGGATAATTTGGGGGTAAAGCCTTTTAAAATACAGCTGGTGCAAGAATTAAAACCACACTATCTACCACAAGGGCTAACTTTTGGTAAATGGCATTTTTTTACGATATTTTTATTATCGGAAAATTGTGTTTGGATACGTGGATACAAACGTGGTGTGAAAAACATTAAATAATTGTTGTATATTTATTTTTAATTTTCTTTACTAGCTTTATTTTTATGCCATAAAAAGTGCACAACCCGCAAACATGTACTCATTTGTGCTGCTCACTGTACATAATCAAGCATACGTAAATTAAACACGGTATTTTAACATCAATTCATTTTGTAAAAAATAACCTCTGCTACAGTTGGGTTTGCACAACAGCATTGAAAAGAAGATTAAGAAACATTGTAATATCTAATATAAAAAAAATTCCGAGTCTGTAGGAATTGTTTAAATTATTAAATAGTTTGAAAGTGTTAAATTAGTTGCTGGATTGTTATGGTTCTTTTGAATTTGAAATAGTATCAAAAGAAAAACATCAGCAGACAAATTTTACAACAAATTTGAAAACAGTTTTAAACATTTTAAATTTAACTTTTTGGCCACTTTAGTGAAATTTCATTTTCATATTGAAATATAACTTTAAGCTTTTTTACTATTGTGCTTTTTAAAACGTTGTCATTATTTTTACTACAAACTGAGCTAAGGGATTCTTCGCTCATGTGTGTGAAATTAATGACAAAGGCAACATAATGTTATTTTAAAAATGTTAAATTTTACTGTTCGCGATTTTAATGAAATTTCATTTTAATATTAAAAAACAGCTTAACAAAAATGCTTACTATTGTTGTTTTTTAATGTTGTCATTAAAACGAATTTTACTAGAAACTGTGTTGAGGGATTCTTCATGCATATGTGCAAAACTAATGACAAAAGGTATTAAAAATACGAATCAGTAAGATTTGTATATGCGTACAAGTATTATAACATGATAACATGTCAAACAAAAGATGACATATTTTGTCTTAATATTTACATACAAATACCCTGCAGTACTAGCATTGAGTTTCGGGCTAGTTTAACATGACGCGGGTTCAATTCACAGTGTATACTTTCCGCATGTTATTCTTGAAAGTCACAGGTAAGTGCCAAGCAAATAATAAAAAAAAAAAATAATTACTTCTACTTTACTGGCCTCTACATTACAGCAAAGTAGACAGCAGAGTAGACCTTAAACCTGCCTGTTATATATCAAATTATATGTCTATGTATGTAGGTTTGTATGTATATACATACATACTTATATGTTATATTATTTTAGATTTTGTCTGACATAAAAAAACGTACTTACCGAAATGTTGTCGAATACACGTTCATGATATGGTACTAAAAACGGATGTTTACGGGCGTATTCCTTTATTTTACTACATCTTTCACTGTAAATTGTGTTAACATTAAACAAAAACAAAAAACAACACAAAAAACATATAAAAATGCGTATTAGTAAAGCAAAGCTTTAGAATCACAAACTCCCAGCAGGAGGTTTCGTTTGCTTTATGCTTTTGTTATACATAAAACAAAACAAAACATTAAATTTTAAAATATATTCAACTTTAATTATTCAATTCATTTTCTCTGGACAGCTACCAAAATTGTCCTTAAAATAAATTATCGCACATTAATTAAATGGTTTATGGTAAATGTGATTAAACATCTTTTTGCATGTATCTATAAAAACGTGTTAACAAAAGTAATTTACACTTCTAAAATTCAGTAATTGATTACACTGCGTAATATATAAAAACAATCGTTTTAAACATGTTTTTTTATTGGGTGTATAACTTAAAAACGGAGATTATTTTTAAAATGTTTTGCTTTAATTTTGAAACATTTGTACAATATGAATATATTAACAGTATTGATATTAGGTAATTATAATTGTTTCGCATATTTCTGGCAACATACGGATTTCGCACCAAAAGAACTGCTACACTTTTGAAGCCAAGAAAGAATAGCATAGACTGATCTGAAAGGAAGTCTCTGGACTATAAGGTTTGCAAAACTTCCCAACTTGTTCTTTTTAATAGTTTTTAACAGAAACACGTGCAACACCGAGCTTTGTCATGATGGCATATTACACTTCCATGTCATGGCTGCATTACTGGGAATTTTTCGACTAATAATAGCTTCAAATGAATCAGTTACATTCGGTACAGGTTCTTTATTGTGGTCTGGCCAGATTTCAGAATCAACAACTGAAGTGACCATATTTTTTTATCTGAAAACTGGTCATCGAATAATTCTGATGGGTTCGGTTATATGAAATAAAAATGCATAGATAATATAATAATATTTTATTTGTCCGTTTATTTTACGTTTCAAATATGTATGGCAGGATTTTTTAATATTAACTTTAACAATTAATATATCCTTAAGCACTGATACGCTTAATTGAGTTTTATCTGTGATCCACAACTTGTTCATCAAAGAAAATACACGTTCAACTGGCGCATTTGTTCCAGGCAAACATAAAATATATTGAACGATAATTTGAAAATTTGCATGGTTTTGGTAATTGCTTTTAAAACGTTTAAATACTTTCACCCAACGATTTTCCGTAGAAATATTTTCTTGATTCCATTCATCAATTTTCTGCAATGTTACATATTTATATACGAGTGAATATTAGTCGAACACTTTCGTATCTTTATTGCAATCGATATGTTCTTTTTCGATCAATATATCTAGAACTTTTTGAACATCTTCCCACTGTGGTACTTCTGTTAAATTTGCCCAATTAAGTTTTTCTAGATCTTTGTACATACATACATACATATATTAAAAAAACTATCTTTGACGAATTTGAAGATTTGTTCTTACTATTTCTTTTTTCGAATTTCCAAAAACGGGACATTTTTGCGTCCCCGAGTTGTTGTCGGGGACAACGGGACAAAGTAGCTGAAAACGGGACGTATGGTCACGTTAAATATAACCCTTTGGTCTCAACAAATACAGAGAATTATCTTAGTGCCATATCTGGCTTTGATGGTGAATCGGCTGGTTGTACGGGCTTCACATACGACATCTAACTTATCATAATTGATCCATTTTTCTTTGCAAATAATAATTTGGTGCAAAATTGATTTAATCATTTTTAAGTCTTTCAAGGTCTCCCAGCTTCAATTAATATGCTGCCCAATTTTCCAGCTTTCGCATGAATCTTGCTGCATGCAATCGTTTTGAAATTGATGCTTAATTAACTCTTATTGAGTTTCAAAACAATCTTCATGTAGTAATGCCTCCAATTCTTGCTCTTAAAACTTTTTTGGCTGACCTATGCGGTCATTGTTTTTCGTTTCAAAATCACCTTACACGTTGAAACCGATATAACACATTCACCATAAGCTATGCTGAGCAATCAGTGTGCTTCGGCGGCACTTTTTATATCATACACCACCATAGTGGGGAGGTGCTGATGTTTGTAACGTTGATCATTTGTGCTGATATTTATAACATATAAGAAATAGTCAATTTACCGATGTGCGTCCGTCCATCCGTTGGCTGGCTAACTGGCCCTGTAAATCTTGTGCGCAGAGTAAAGGTAGAAATTTTGAAGATATTTCGGTCCGCTACAGTCCATAATTAGTCGAAGCTTTTATATAGGACCTTTCACCTTCCATTTCTGTTACGGACACTTTAGTGTTGGCGAGGTTTCCGACTAGCTATTGAGATTTCTCAGGAGGTTCCAACCCTAACTCACCAACTTCGTATTCCTAACAAGAAAAAAAAGGTAAACACAAAAAAACAAAACAAATACAATACCACACACATTTATTTTTGGAGACAGATGTTAGTCTCTCTACATGCCCTCCCAACCTAGTCGCGATTTTTTTACCTTGAAATTCTTCACGACCCAATACTTCACTTCCACTTACCTCTCCATCAATTCATATACCTTTAATATTTTAAGCCATCATTTTTAAATATTAATTTTCACTTTAACATGTCGAAATCGTTATATGCACAGAAATCATGCCAAATCATGCCTCTAAACTTTTAGATGATCGGTCACAGCTCCATATACAACCCGTTTCTGAAAAACTGTTTTTGTACATAAATATGCTTAGTGTGGGGTATTATATGGTCGAACTTGACCGACTATACTTTATTATTTGTTTTAAATTAAAAAAGTTAAGCCAATCTTCCCGCTCATGACGATTTGTTGGCACAAAATTAACTATTTTCAAAGCAAAAAAAACTTTGTTGTTTACACTATTAAGTTCAATAACTAAGTGACAATAAATGACAGAAAATACCCTTCAAAATGACATATAAGCTACTGAAGACAAAAACCACGCATAAAAAATAAGCCATCTGTTATGGATGCCGCATTTTTAAGTTATACACCCAATAATTAAAAGTATTTTTATGATACCTTTAAAAGAATTTAATAATTTCTCTAAGTGTAGCTTGCTGGATGAATAAGACTGGAAAATATGTACCAACGTACATCGTTAGTTTAGTGAACAAACCTACTAAGTCCATTTTTTAATGAAAATTGAGATTTTAATAACAAACTTGGGAATAAGTTTGCTTAGAAAATATTGACGATTATTTTGTTGCTGTTTATTTGTAAAATTTAAAAAAAAAAATTTAAAACTTTAGACCGATTTAATGATAATATTTAAATAAATAACGTCAAAACACTTCTTCTAAATTGTGATTATAATTATAAATGATACTATATAAATTGCATAAAAATATTTAAATATTTAAATATTTTTTATGTCTCCGGAGATATGTTTGCAAAAATTTGGACTTAGCACATTTGCATATAATTTGTCTCATACATTATATTTTTTCCATTTTTAACATTACTTCACTTCTTACCGTATATTTGGGTTTTGTGGATAAGACATGCTGATTTTAATAACAGAACGGAATGAGTTTTTGTCCAATGATTTGCTTTTTTCCTTGCGTATATATGGATCCAAATAGTCTGTCAAAGATAAATGAAAACTCAAACAATATTACAATGACAAAACAACGAAACAATGTAAAAAAGAAAAACATGAATAAAATCCATTTGTTATCATTAAACATTTATTAAGAGAGAGAAAGCAGATAAAACAAAGTACAGGCATAAACGAGGGTTACTTACTTCTCTCCATTATATTTACACGCCTTTTGGAATCATAGATTTCATCATCAACTGATATGATTATATAGTCACCATCCTGCAGCAGCTTACGATTTTGCATGCAGCGCACAAAGTCCACCATGGCAATGTGTTCGCCAATAAAAACATAAACTTTAAATTAGCATTTACATCCAACGATATCGATACAATAAAGATAAACATCCATCCGTCCATATCCATATATTCGAACAGAAATAGCAAATGGGTAGAGTAAGAGAAACAGGAAATAAAGTATAAAGTATGAGTAAATATGCAAAATAACAAATGAACAATTTTTATTTCGTGGAAAAGGTAGCAAAATCAAAAAATTAATATACATGTTGACATTTACGCATATGAACGCATTTATCTTATAAATATTACTCACAGAAAAATACTTTTAACCGCCCCAAAAAACAACATTGTTCAACTTAAATCGGCGATGTCATTGGAGGAGTTAAATAAGACATGACTCAGTACGCTTACAAATGCTTTTACTATTAATTCTTCAAGTATTGATTATCTAACAATTAATTTTATCCGACTTTCTTGCAAAATGTGGACTTTGCGCCAAAAGAATTGCTCATCAAATCAAGCCAATTTCGGATGCCCTGTTCTACACTATTTCCAACTGTATTTCACAAGTTTCTAATTGTGTTTCATATATTTCCAATTAAATTTCTGAATTTTCTAATTACATTTTAGAAAATTTCAATTATCTATTAGAGAATTTTTTTTTAATAATATGGCTTGAGTTTTATTTAATAACTCAAAGAATACCATTGTAAAGTTATATTTTTTTTAGATGATGTTTACAGATTGATCGTGGACAATGAAAATTGCTGATGATGCCCTTGGCAGGATAGAAAATGCATTCCAGTTTGCCAATTGTCTAGAAAAATATAACTTTACAATGGTATTCTTTGAGTTAATAAATAAAAGTTCAACCATTTTTCACTATGGAAAAAACAGTAGTCTCTACAAATTTCAATTATCTTCAGAAATTTCTAATTCAATTTCAGAAATTGCCATTTATATTTCAGAATTTTTTAAGTACTTTTCAAAAATTTCTAATTATATTTCAGAAATTTCCAATTGTATTTCTGAATTTTCCATTTGTATTTTAGAAAATTTAATCTGCATTTCTATTTGAAATTTCTGAAATATAAATGGAAGTTTCTGAACAATAATTGTAATATTCTAAACTACAGTTAGAAGTTTCTGAAATATAATTGGAAAAAATATAATTAATAATGAAATTAATAATGAAATTAAATAAAATGAAATAAAATGGAATATGATTAGAAACTTCTGAAATACAATTGAAAGTGGTGTAAAGCTAAGCGTGTCCAATAGAGACGGAGAGCTTTCATTGATCGAAACAAGTCTTAAGGACAATGTCTATAGAACGGTTGAGACGAAATTTTCCTACCACTTTTTTCTAAATATTTTTTTAACAGGTATTAAAACATGTGGCCGAGTGTTATCATGATGGACTATTACGCTCTCAAACGAATCACTTTCATTCTCGGTACAGGTTCCCTGAGATGGTTTGGTCAGCTTTCAGCAGCTCATAATAGATAGACATTTACTCAAAAAAGCGTAACCAAAATTTTCATCATAAATTTGTTTTTTCATCTTACAAAGCATTTGTAAGGACAAACATCATCATGCTTCTATTGTGATTTGTCCTTAGGAAATAAAATTTTCCAAAGAAACACAAGAATTATAATAAATTTTATTTAGTGATTACGTCTTTTTCTTCAAATATTTGCCATGTGTGAACGTACCTTTAGACCGTTATTAAAAATTTGGTCGATAAAATTCTTCAATTATGTGCTTTATTCAATTTACCCACTCAAACCTATTACAGTCATAAAAGTCAAAAGTCGTGACATGTTTAATGGAATAAACCTAATTTTTTGCTTTAAATACAAATTGCTTGATTTGCATTTTATATAAATTTCAATCAGAATTAAGTTTATACCAATGATTTTTAACCATAATGTACTGAGTAGCATGCAAATAAAGGGTGGTTAAATTGTAAGGGCCGATGTTGAATATGAACCACACCTAAACGCCAAGCTTTTTTCCGAATTTTATTTAACATTTCTCTATTTCAGACTTACTCAATTTGAACCATGGAGAGATACACAATCCAACAACGTGTTAAAGTTATCCAGACTTATTATGAAAATGGGCGTTCAAATCAAAATGCATATCGTGCACTTCGTGATTTTTTTGGTCAATTTGATCGTCCAAATGTGCGTACAATCGCAAAAATCGTGGAAAAATTCGAGGAAACCGGGTCTGTAGAAGATGTGAGAACACCAGTGCATGCTCGTACAGCTCGTACTGCAGAAAATATTGCTGCTGTTCGCGATAGTGTGGCTGAAGAGCCGTCCACCTCAACTCGTCATCGTGCCCAACAATTGCACCTCTCACGCTCGTCGTTGATGAACATTATGCATAAAGACTTGCATTTACACGCATCGTGAATGGGCAGAATGGTGGCAAGAAATGGCAACAGTGGATGATCAATTTTCGAAGAAAATCATCTTCAGTGATGAGGCACATTTTCACCTCAGTGGATTCGTCAATAAACAGAATTGCCGCATTTGGGCGAATGAGAATCCAAGAGTGATTGTCGAAAAACCAATGCACCCACAAAGAGTGACTGTTTGGTGCGGTTTATGGGCTGGCGGCATCATCGGGGCGTATTTTCTCCAAAATGAGGCCGGTCAGGCAGTTACTGTGAATGGTGTTCGCTATCGTGAGATGATAACGAACTTTTTATGGCCCGAATTGGAAGATATGGATGTGGACGATATGTGATTTCAGCAGGACGGTGCCACTTGCCACACAACTAACGAAACAATGGCTCTTTTGCGCAACAAATTCAATGGCCGTGTTATCTCACGTAATGGCGATGTCAATTGGCCGCCAAGATCATGTGATTTGACACCGTTGGACTTTTTTCTTTGAGGTTATTTGAAAGAAAAGGTGTACGTCGATAAGCCAGCAACAATTCAAGAGCTAAAGGATGAGATAATTCGGCACATTAACGGCATAGAACCTCCATTATGCCTCAGTGTCATCGAAAATTTGGACCATCGGATGGAGGTGTGCCGCCGTGGTCGCGGCGCCCATTTGGCCGATATTTTGTTCCACACATAATTGAGTAATACCAATATATCATAATAAAATAAAATTACAATAATTTCCTAAATAGTTTGTGTTTTATTCAAAAGCAACATCGGCCCTTGAAATTTAACCACCCGTTATTTGAAAGCACTGATATTAATTATATACATATACTTTATATACTCGTAAATATCAATTATACGTCACGTGTACGTGTATTATCCATCTATCAGCCATAAGGTATGCTATGAAAAATCACATTTAGTTAATGCATTGGTAGCGTATGCGCAATATTTTATTTATACATAAATACCAATTATGCATACATGTCTCGCTGACAAAAAAATTAATAAGAATATATGGGCAACTTCAAACATTTACGGCACTTAGAATTTTTTTTTTTAATTTTTTTTGTCTGACATCAATGTCGATTTGCGTGTGTATAAACCGATATTTGAGCATGTGAAATCCGTTCGCGTTAATCATTTTTACTGCGGTTTTAAGTTAAAAAAATATAAAAATTACAGCTTTTGAGGTTAGAAAAATTTTTTTTCCTCCATAAAATTTACATTTTTTCGTGCGTTTTCAGTTTTAGTATCAAGCTCAGTAAAGTCTTCTAATCGATGTACATTTCAGCGC
This sequence comes from Bellardia bayeri, assembly GCA_950370525.1. NCBI lineage: Eukaryota > Metazoa > Arthropoda > Insecta > Diptera > Calliphoridae > Bellardia > Bellardia bayeri. Next base: position 85,676,803 of record OX493265.1, on the reverse strand, counting down.
AATTGTTACAGCGCTTTAGTTGTCACAAAACGAAATGTGTTTGGGAAAAACTGCAGCTGCACGCGCCCGGGTTGAAAAAAATTCTTTTTTTTTTTTTTTGCTCTTTATCAATTTAGTCCGTCGCGAAGAATCTATTTATATACCTAAACATGTTCCCATGCCATGTTTTGATATAAAAAAAAGCTTAAAAAAAATATTTTTTTTGCAAAAATTTTCAAAAGTTTATAAAATTTTTACGTTTAAAAATTTTAAAGTGCGTTTTCGCATCGGAGGTACCCTTTATGAAGTTACTCACATCACGCAATACACTACCCAACTTAAAAGACAATTCAGATTGTCAGACGCAAAATTTACGCTAATTTCTTTTAAGTTTGTGATCTCCATGATACGTTATTGGTGCGCTGACACCAACTTGATATACCTCAAACTTTATAAAATTACGCATTTTTATTAATTCTGCGCTTAAAACTCATTTTTATTAAACGGCGCAAAAACTTCAAAAAGTTAAAAATTCGGAAAATTTTCGTTTCACTTGTAAACCACATGCAACTTTTCACCCAGCAGCGATATCAAATTTTTTTTTGTGGATATATCCTCCAAGTCTAGTGACTATATTTTGTATTGGTTTTGATCTGAAAGCTAAAAACTATTACAAAAACTCTTGCAAGTTTCAAGTCGTTTTTTTAATTTTTCGAATATTAGATGACCACCAACTCTTACGGTGAAGTCTTTTCAACGTAAAACTTTGCACGTCATATCCTTCAAGTATAGTTTCAGCAGGTGCTCAAAATATTTGAAATAGCCCATATGTATGCATGTACAGTGAACTCGCAGAAACGTGAACTAATTTTTACCGAGGGTGTTCACGTTTTCGATATTGTTAACGTTTTAGATTGCATTTTTTTCTATAACATATTTTAGTCTCCTAGCTTTTATTTAATTTAAAATTATTTTTTACCTATGACACATACTTTAATGCTACTTTTTGTAAGTTCCTGCCATATTTTAATATACTACATAGCTACTATTGTTTGCAAAAGGGGTTCTAAGATACTAATTTTTAAATTATGTTATTGAGTTCATAAAAAAATAGGGGTTAGTTGAATTTAAACGACTTTAATTATAAATTTGTTTATTTAGTTTTTATTGAAAAGGAGCAACTACAACTACAAAAGAAGCTACTTATCATGCAACAAAAGTTGTTCACAACAAACAAACTACGAAATTCTGCTGCGGGGAATCCCTAAATTTTTAAATAAGCTTACAAAATTTAATTTTAACGTTCGATAAAAAGTTCACGTTTTAGAGCCTTCAGCCTATGTTCACGTTTTAGAGTAAAAAAAATGTAAAAAAAATATGTTGATGTTTTTGGGTAGTTCATGTTACTGTATGTTCACGTTTCTGTGAGTTCACTGTATATAGATTAACACACAATGTATAGAACAAATAAATTACTAATAATAATAAACTTTTTTAAGAATTGCTTTAAAAATTATCCTAAAATTTCCACAAAATGGTTCTGATTTAATCAAACATTCTCCGAACACAAACATTTATTAATACTAAATATTAAAGGAATTTCCGGGGAAAAAAATACAAAATAGTTTTGTTAGATTTTTCTTTGTTAGGCAAAAAATTCCATGAAAATAATTACTATATTATTACTGTAACAAAACATGTCATATTGTGTTTGAATATGACGTGTTTGTGTTTGATACTTAGGATATTTAAGTACATACATATACAATGTAAATTATTTTGTATATGTATGTAAATTGCAAGTTTCATAATTTTTCATTAAAAGAGAGTTGTGATGTTTTGTAGTGAAAAGTTTACAAACATTTGCAAATCATAATATACTTTCATAGAAAAGGTAAATCCCTGCCTGAAAAAATTATAGACAAGTATACCAAACACGATATCTTAGAAAATTTGTCTAGTGCAAAACGGCCAAAGCATATTACAAAAACTGAAGGAAAAGCAAACTCAAAATCTAGTGCTGCAAAAATAGCTGAAAATGCTAAGAAAACGTCTTGGAAACCTGTAAGCGCGAGTACGATTATAAGATCATTGCATCAAAATTGCCTACATTGTAGAGTGTCATGTAAAAAGTCGTTTATCTAAAAAATAACCAAACCAAACGTTTGAATTTCGTAAAAAAAAATAATAAACGAGCCACTAATTTTTGGAATAATATACTTTTCTAAGCTAAAAGTAAAATTGAGATTTTTGGAGTAAAAAAAAGCCAAAAATATGGCGAACCAAGAACTAAACCTTTAGCATATATGATATATATGTATATGTAATGATTATGCTACCAAGAAGCGAAAAAAATGGAAAAAGGAAATGATGGCGGCTTAGTAATGGTCTGGGGTTATATGGAAACATAGATCCTACAATGAAAAAGGAAGATTTTCTCAACATTTTAGTAAAGAATGTAGACGCTAGTGTAGAGAAATCAGAATTACCGCAGAACTTGCAACAGGATAATGATTCTAAACATACCTACAAAATTGCAAAAGAATGGTTTCCCAATTATTGTCCAAAAATAAATGCAGTAATACATGAATGGAACAAAATGTCGCCAGTTTTGGTTTATTCTATTCTAGAAGATTTTCAGCTTTAATAAAGGCAACAAATTACAAACAAAATATTAAATGCAATACATATACATACATATTTACTTTATTTTAAGGCGAAAAATCTGGTACATTTCCTTTAAAATCGAAATATTGTTTTATGTTCCTTATTTTTTTTAAGGTTTTTGTTAATGAGTTATATTTTGCTTAAGTTACTTATAAATTATGATATATATGTATATATATATATATCATTAAATTTGTACTTGTAGTAATTATAATAAAATATTTTTAACAATTTAAGTCGTGAAAAGTTGGCATTTTAACTCATTTCTTTGTAAAATAAGTTTTTGCTGAATTGAAACCTGAAATTTTCTTGTAAAATCTGTATTTTGTTACTGGGTGCTTGTGTATTTCTGTTAAAATATACAATTTCCACAAAATTTTCTTTATTGTTTTCACAAACCACAATTAAGTTAAATATGTATGTAAATAAATACTTTTTTAAAATTCCTATTTCTATAAAACATTTAAACAAAAATATTTATCCATCAACCACAACCACCATCAACTTACTGCGTGTCGTAGTGTAGGTCTCATCGATAATTTTTTGCATTTTGATTAAGGTCTTTTCGGTGGGTATATAATCGGAAATTTCCTTGAAATGTGTTATAGTAAAATTTTCAGCCTCCGCTAAATCCTGTTAAAATTAAATGAAAGAAGGGATATTAAGAAAAAAAAAATAGCGAAATATCAAGAATAATAAAAAACAAAAGTACAGAGAAAACAAACAAATATTTCTCTTGCCAGACATGCAACATTAATTAATTGCATTTAAACTTCAGCAACATTTATGGCCCAAACAACAAACATTTGTATGGTTGTGCTTGAATTTTTGCCATACTTTTAAAGTTAACTTTTAACAATTGTTTCTGAATTTATTAATTTTTAACGAAACTTAAAATTCTCAGATATTTTAAGATTTCCCTAGAAATTTAATTGATAAACACTAGTTACAGAATTGGCAAGGTGACTAAGTATTTTAACATGTAAGTGTTCTAGGTAAAAGATAATTGAGCTGACTACAGCATAGATTACTTGGAGACAGTATGAAGTATCAATTCATTTCTAATTCGATTTCTTGTAATGTATAAGGTTTGAACTACAAAGAGCACATATGGTGCAAGTGAAGAAAAAATATTTACATATGTTGTTGTTTAAAAAAAAAGGTTGTTAAAAAACTGGTTTTATAATTTTTCTTGCACTCCTGCTAATAGTAATTAAAATTCCATTTTATTTTAATTTGTAAAACACTTAAAAGTCTTTAGTTTTCTTGAATTTAATAAAAACTTTAAAAATTTTCAACAGTTTTAAAGAATATTGGAAATTTATAAAATTGTTCTTGGGTGCGTATGATTGATATTAATTTAAACTAATTTTATAAAAACGTAATTTACACCATTAAACAAGTTAAATAGAGTTATATAATATTCTAGAAGAGTATTAAAAATATATTAAGGAATATTATCTATATTTAATTTGTATAATATTTACATTACATTTTATAAATTATCAAGTTAACAAAAAAAAAAAGAAAAATATTTGCAAAATAAAATTAGTATTTCCATAACTATATCAACTTGCGTTCCAGTAGTTATTACGTATATCTTATTAAATTTCTATTTTAGGACTAGTTACTTTACTCATCACTAATTTTAACTCTTTAAGGCTTACCACTGGTTTAAGAATTGGCTATGAGACTACTTACTTTTTCATGTACATGTCATAGGCCGTAATTAATTGAAGTGACTACGCCCTAAATTGCCTAGATATACCTAGATATAATAATTAAAGTAATAATAAATATATACCTATATTCTTGTAAAGAAATAATTTTACTGTTTTTTGCACTCCCAGCTCTGTCATTATGTGATTCCAAATTTAATGTAAATGTTACTGTAAAGTACTTAACAAATTTCAAAAATGTAGACGTTTATTAAACGTTTAAAATCTTGAAAAGATTTAATAAAAATTTAAATTTTTTGAAATGGTTCATGGGTGCGTATGATTGATATTAATTTAAATTAATGTAATGAAAACTTAATTTTCTGCGGGAACCAAGTTAAATAGAGTAATGGAATGTTCTAGAAATATTGGTAAAACAGATTAAATTTTGAATTTATTGTATTTTAAAGTAGTTATTTTAAAAGTTAAGCAATAATTCCATTTTTAGAGTAGTTACTTTGCTCATTACAAATTGTATCAGGCGAAATAAATATCAACATTAATGTTTTTTAATACTACTTGAACTAGCTTTCTTTTGGCATTCTGGAAAAATCTGTATTGTATGTAGAGATTTTATTTAATTTTTACCGTAAACAAATTAAAAGAATTTTGTTACATTTTTATGAGAAAATTAAAGCAATTTCAGTTGTTTTTCAATCAAAAACTACTTGTAAAACTGCTGGATTATAAACAAGATATTGTAGTACTTATATACACATGCTGTTATACAGTTTTTTGCTGTTTATTTTTCTATCTTACCTGTATAGCTCTTGCAACTTCAGAACCCCATACTGGCTTTGAGCTCACTACAATGGCAAATTTTTGCCAGTGAAATGCACTCAAAAGACTTATGACACTTTTTGAAACCTAAATGTAGAAAGAAAGCAAAAACCGAAAATCTGTTAAAGTAGTAAAAAGTAGTAGTAAAAATTTAAAATTTTAATTTTTTGTTCTTAATATTTTTCAGTAAATAAATAATTGTCTTTAAACATTTAAATTGCATTTTCATTACTATTAACTTACCTTAGAGGCTGGAGCCAATGTTCTGGCAAATGTATGAAATGTCTCCTTGTTTGAGACAATTGAATCTGAGCATTTCTGTGAATTATAATAATAATATATTGTATTATTCTTGGCTTACATTCAATACACATTTAAGCTATTTGTATATTATGATTGATGTAGTGTGAAAATGTCTTAGATATTACATGATGTTAATAAAATATTACTTAGTTATTTCCTAACGGCACACAACACTTATCAACTGTTGTATTTTTAGATAAGTGTGCAGAAGTATGTCTACATACTAGACAGGATAATGATATTTAGTTAGTGTAGGTTTTATACCCAGTTGTTCATTTTTAGATAGAAGAAAATCTCATCGAACTATGCCAATGGTTACTATAGCGAAAGATCTTAAAACATTAACTATGAGAATGTTTTTGAACTGCATTTCAGACTTAAAAAGCGACAATGAGTTCCTCTTGCATATAAACAATGTTGATAGCTCGGCATTATCAACAGCTTTGATACAAATTTTACACTGTTTTTGATACTTCTATTTGCTATATAAGATATAACCGTTAAACATATTGTATCACCGTTAAAAACTTGTGTTTATAACTGTAACTTTCTACATATAGCAATGTTTATAAACAGGGAGACGTTAAAATGATAAATGCTTAACAAATATAAATTTATATTTGCAAAAATATTCCTCTTGCCAGCCGAGCCACATTAATTAATTGCATTTCAACGTCAAGCAAAGTTGTTGTCCAAGCAACAAGCATTTGTATGGTGACTTTTTGTTTTTTTTTTCTTTTGTCTTTTTTTTGTAAGAGAACTTTTCATTTATATCCAGTTTAAGTACAGACAACAGGGATGAGAGCTTAAAAGAAGTGTTTTTAAATTATTAAACTGAGTAAATTTAAGTGGAACTTTAAAACAAGTAAGAAATTATAGTCGCTCAAGCCCGACTATATAATACCCTACACCTAGTATATGTATAAACAGTTTTTCAGAAATAGGCATTATAGGCAAGATATAACCTATTATGGACAGATCATGCAAAAATTTAATGTCATGATGTCTGTGAATATAAATATTATATGTGTTAAACTTTTTAAAGATTTATGGAGCTTAAATTGAATTACGGAGAGGGTCTTATATGGGAGTTTCGACTAATTATGGACCGACCATTATAAAATTAGGTGTCATTATTTTTGTATAAAAGAAACTTATTTGTGTCAAATTTCAATACCAACATTTTTAAGAAATTTATGTTTGTTAAAGTGTATTTCGAAAGTGGACCTTATATGGGAGCTACGACTAATTATGAACAGATCACAAAAAAAAATGGTACCGTATTGTTGGTATACATATGAAATATATTTGTGTTAAATATTATTTGGATACCAACATTTTTGAGAATGTTATGCTATTTAAAGTGATTTTTTGAAGTGGTCCTTATATGGGAGCTACGACTGATCACAAGGGTCCAGGTGAAATAATGGACCGATTTCCACTAGTTTCAATCCCATCCATCCTTGGGCCAAAAATATATCACGTACCAAATTTTATCGAAATATCATTAAAATTGCGACCTGTACTCTGGGCGTTACAAACATCAGCACAAATCCAATATACCCTCCCCACTATGGTGGTGTAGGTTATAATATTTTTACATATACAAGATCTCCATTATACTATTTAGAAAACTGCCAATTTGGCCTCATATAAGATCCCATTCGGATATCACTTTAACATGTATAAATCTTTTAAAATTGTTTATAGCGAAATAGAATTTAAGCCCAAAATTATTTATATGCTCAAATGTTATGCCACTATACTTTTGGATGATCGGTCCATAATAGGTCACAGCTCCCACGTAGCGCTCATTTCTAAAAAAACGGTTGCGTGGAAAAGAAAGTGTGTATATATTTTCTGGTGTTTAACAAAATTGTTGAAATATCCTTTTATAACTTTTTCTTGCACTCCCAGCTCTGTTGGTAGTTAAACTTCATAAATACTTTAAGTTTTAAATCACTTAAAACAATATAGTTAATGGTAAACTTTATGCAAAGCTTTGAAAATCACCATCAGTTTTACCGAACATTTTAAATTTGTGCATTTGTTAATAGATGCGTGCGTATGATTGATATTAATTTAAGAAAATGTTATAAAAAAATAATTTAACCGAAAAACCAAGTTAAATAGAGCAATGAAATGTTCTACGAATATGGTAAAAATTGCTTAATATTTGCAAAACTATTAAATCAAAATTGTCAACAAAAAAATATTTTCAAAATAACATTTATACAGTGGCTCACAGCTTATTTTATGCCGTGAACGTTTTTGTTTTCAAAGCTTCACTTAAAAGAAAAAAGAAATTGGTGTCATTTAAAAGAAAAAAAATCTTAAATTCTAAAGTCTAACGCCCTTATTTATAAAAACTTGAAAACAGGTTTATAAAGCAAATTTTCATACAAAATTTTTTATGCAGCATTATTATGCATTATGCATTGTCGTCAGTTATATTCATATTCAATTATATCAAGACTTTGTCTCTCTTCTTGTCATTAGTAAAGATTTCTTTTACAACATCTCTGAAAATACATATAGAGACAGCAGATAAATTGAATATTGTTTTATATGAATCGTTAAAGACAACATAATTTAAGACCATTTGGTTAACTGGGTATGATTGTATATTTCATTTCATACCAACCGTAATCAACTCTTAAGAGTATGTAAGTGTCTTGATGTGAACAGAATTTAATAATCGCTCTCAAAGACTTGATTGGTGCCTTCACCCAACCTTAGTTTGTGACAATGATTTAAATATGTTGCTGTTGGGTGATTTTTAGGCAACTTTCTTTTTTACCAAGATTGTTTTTGGCCTTCACCCTACCTTATTTTGTGACAATGATTTAAATATGTTGCTGTTGGTGATAATAAAAATAAAGGGTGATTTTTTTTGGCAATTTTCTTTTTCACCAATATTGTTTTTGGCTGCTCAGATGTTTTCGCGTGACTGTCCAGTTTGGTCTATAGTATAACTATGAATCGATTAAAAAACGTACAATACTTGATGATTGTTGAATTTTATTATCTAACTTCATGCTCGGTTAAGACAGTGAATCGTGCACTTTTTTATCGGAAAATTGTCTTCAGCGACGAAGCTCATTGAATGGCTACTTAAACAAGAAAAATTGTCGTATTTGGTATAAAGAGCAGCCAGAACCATAGCAAGAACTGCGAATGCATCCCTAAAAATGCACTGTTTTGTGTGGATTTTGAGCCGATGGCATCATTGAACAGTACTTTTTAAAAAACGACGAAGGCAGGAACGTTACCGTGAATTGCGAGCGCTATCGTTCAATGAATATAAATTTGTTTTGCCCATAATGGAAAAGCTGACAATTGGTTTCAACAAGATGGTGGCGCATGGCACTCAGTATGTAAAATAATGGCCTAATTGAGGGGCGAGTACAGTGAACAGTTTATTTTACGTTTGGGACCGGTCAATTGGTCACTTAGATCATGTGATTTAACGAATTTGGGCTATAGGAACAAGTTCACAACGGTTGATACCTTGGAAGCTAAAATTGAAGTATTTATTAGCGACATTGTAGCCCATTAAATTAGACCCAACTTCTGAGGCGTAGCCGAGGTGAAAATTTTATTGGATTATACAGATCGTTCTATCAAATAAAGATTTCATATATATTAAGTGTTTTTTTTTTAAATCAAATTCGAAAGCTTAAAAAAATCACTCTTTAATTGTACTTTTGAATGCTGTCGATTTTGTTTGGTGGATAAAATAATTGTACAGAAGAAAATATCTAGTAGCCAGATGAATTCTTGGGAACAACTTTCATGACGTTAAACTCGTTTTAAGATGAACAGACTTCTATTGTTGATTATGGTTGGTTGTTAAAATATTTCTGCATTAGAAAACATATAGTCACCAACAGAGTTGATGCAGGTCAACTAGTCTGACGACTTTATCAATCGACTTTGACATTCATATTATATTCAACTGAGTTACATAAATGAAAACAGCATAACTATGACGACTTTATCACACGAAGCTAAATTAAAGAAGATGTATTTATTTCATCTTCACCTTCCGGCTATTGTCTTTAATTTGTTAGTCATAATCAGGGTATAAATTCTTACAATCGTTTTAGACAAGAAAAAGTCTCCCACATATAGATCCGATAAACATTAAAATGCCCATTAAAATAGATAATTGCAACTATCAGTTTAGTTAGGAAGGAACAAAAGAAACTTTTCAGCATTTTCATCTAGTCTCGAAGATGTTAACTTCGGAAATCTATTATATGTTTAATTTTGAAAACTCGTAGTTTCTCCCCAATGATTCTTACATACATTTGTTCAATTCACAACTGATGTTGGGTACAAATGTTGTAGGTGATGTCTATGCCACAAAAAAAAATTGTACAACACCTAGGATATTTTTACATATCTTTTGCAAAAGTTGTAAGAAAATTTAAGTTTTGGAAAAGTTTATATGTGTAAATTAAACCCAAAATTTATTTATGCTCCATCGCCTAATGAACCTATTTTCAACTGCAGCTAAGTTGAAAGTTGCGTCTTAATGAATTTAGTATTAAAAACATCGTCGTCTTTAATAATGCACACGATATGGCTGCATTCGTATTTGCACTTAACAAAATTCCCTAAATCCCGAAAATTCCAAACTCTCAGGATCCTGAAGAATTCAGAGATCTCGGGATCTATATTTTTAAATTTGAAAAACCAGTTCCGTTTGGCATTCCTAATTTAAATGAACATTTCTGGGCTATGGTCATTTGAACTTTATAAACATTTTTCATTTTATTTCACAGATATGTGCATTCCTAGACATTACGGCGTTTTAACAAAAAGTAATTCTGAATTTCAACCTTCTGCATCGGACAGGAGTTGAAGAAGAGAGATTTTTCATAAAATGCTAAAATTGTTTGGTTTTTATTTCAATATATATTTTATTTATTAATTAATTCACTTTGCTTATATTATATAACATAATTTGTTTTGCATTTTCATCTGTGGTGTATATTATATCTTGTCCCACTGTGCAACGACTAAAACTTAATGCATGTGATTTTAATAATAATAAGTTTCTATTAAATACAAATAATCATTTTTATCATTAGCAATAATATTAACATACTAAAATTAAGTAAATCCATGAGAAAATCATGAAAATATTTTTGTTAATCTTTTTAATTAATTAAAACTTAATTATATGCCTTTTACTGCCTCTTTTACTATGAGGAAATCCTGATATGACATTTTTCTATATTTGATTTTACAATCTCTATGACAAGCTACATACATATACATATATTACAAATTATATGTAATCGTTGACATTGTCATGCAACATGATAGTTTAGATTTTGTCTTCCTGAATTTTGTGAATGCTATACAAATATTTACTGACTTATTAATAGTTTTAAAAGAAAAGCTTTCTAAATGAAATATGTAACTAATATCAACCCAAAATTTCCACGAAAGCTAATTATGAAATATTTCAAAACAATCTGTATAAATGTTTGTGCAGTAAGTTAAACATATGTATAAATATGTTATTCAAACAGACATGAACATAATTTTGTAGTACAGATAATACTTTAACTCATAGAAGTTTCAAATTATTTATTAAAATATTAGAAATGTGTCGCAAACTGCATAATTAACAAATATTATCTAATAACCAGGTCAACCAAAAATATGCAATAGCAAATCATTTTATAATTGGTTCTAAATCCTTTAGTAGTAAAAACTGAAAAGCAAAGGATAATCAATTTTTAAATTGATTTTTTCTAATTTGTAAAAAACACAATCTGTGATCACGAATATTTTCCAAATTATGAAATAGTATTCTAAATTCAAAATGTAAAATAGTCCTAACAGTGGAGAGTACAAATGTGTAAATGTTTGTGCACTTGTGCACTTTTTATAGCATAAAAATTAAAACTAATAATAAAAATTTAAAAATATTATTTGTCATTTATTTTAGGTTTAACGCTAAACAAAAGAATTTACAAAATGTAAAAACATAGCGCCATTCACAATCTTGTGCAAATGGTATTGCATCATTGCATTTGCAAAAAGGTGTAGCATATTTTTGCTCTACACTAACAAAATACACAGCAAGAGCAAAAATATGCTAAACCTTTTTGCAAATGCAGTGATGCAATACCATTTGCAAAGGATTATGAATTGCGCTAATAATTTTCGCTAAATAAACAATTAGCACAAACAAAACTTGCTTGCACTAAATTATGCACAAGTGTGTCTTTGGAAATATTTGCACAAAAACCTCTATGTTTAAAGAGTTTGCTTTGTTAATGGCTTTAAAAAAGTTATTAATTGCATTTGATAAACACTTTTTGCAAATTAGCCAATACAAATTAAATTCTAATAAATTAATCAAATTTGATATGAAATAAATTAGTTTGATATATTTAATTACATGTGGTAAACAGAGGACATTATTCTGGCAATAACAAAAAGTAGTTATTGCACGCGAGACAGAGCTTTGCGGCTTAAAGAAGGCCAATCAGTGGTTACAAGAGTCCAAAAAAGCCTTCTATTGTAAACATGAATCGACTTACAAACGAACAACACCTGAAGATTATTGAATTTTATTATCAAAATTCATGCTCGCTTAAAATAGTAATTGTAAAATTTTCATATTTTTAGTTGCTCTGCTAAAAACACTCATTGAAATTTGTTCTTTCATCAACTTGCTGCTGCTTAAAGGTGTCTAATGCAGTGTGCAGCAAGGAGTGTAAATATTACACTATAATAAAATGAATTAATTTATTAAATAGGATAATGTCACAGTTGCAAAAAAAAAAACAATTAAATAAATTGAAAAATAAAATAGATTTACATGACTTTAAATGAACGATACATTTTCAAGATTAAAGTATTATCATTGGATATAAAATGTTAAGTAATTACATGGTTAGTTTGCATTTACTAATATCTTGAAAATAAAACATAAAACAAATGAAAGAGTTTCTAGATTATGTTCACAGGATTTTATGGAAATATAATATATAGAGCAAGCGATATATAATATATGGTAAGCAATGTTCACAGTTTCTTTACAAATGAAAATCATTTCAATATATGCATTTAAAAAAACTAATTCCCGTGAATTTATCCATAATATATAATAGTATATATTTGTTTAGTAGTTGCTATGTATTTATTCTATGTATGTATTTTAAATACATAATTCATACACACTAAATCTATCTAATGACAACAATTTATATATTTATCATCATTTTACCAGTAAAAGAGCTGTGTGCTATTTTTAAAAATTATTATTTGCAAATTTAGGAGCTTTCTTTCGTCTGTTCATTTAGCAATTTATTCTCAAATAAACTTTTACACATTTTTAAGGTTTTCATAGAAAACTTAAATGAATAATTTTTTGGGTTTGCTGAAAAGTTGTTCACGAAAACATACGAGTCTTTTTGCAATCCAATGCATTTCTCTTTTTACAACTCAATATTTGGTAGATTTCTTCATACCACGAATTTTTTTCAACATTCATTAGTTTGTACAATTTTTCAATAAAATCTAATCTGCTTTAATTGTCTTGAATGTTGCATAAATCTGCAGTGGTTTTGTGTTTGTGTATAAGGTATTTTTGATAAAATTAGATTAATTTTCTAATTCAACTGCAATTGTCCTGCTTACATTTTTATACAAATACCGAACGTCATTTTAGCAGAAGAATAAATGTAATTAAAAATTTTCTATGTAAATGTAAAAATAAACAATTTAGAGTGTTCTATTAAGCTGCATAGTGGGTCTGAATCGTAATGTTTTGGAAATGCAAGAATCATTACCTAACGGCTGGTTTGGTCGAAATAAACCCCCTGGCCCACGATGTCGAACGATAAAGTTCGCTTAGATTAGACTTAAGACACAAACTTGATTGTGGAATAAACAAACTTGATTGATTAAAAAATAGATACGAGAAAAAGTTTGTGTCTTAAGTCTTATCTAAGCTAACGTTATCGTTCGACATCGTGGGCCAGGCGAAAAATCTTTTAATGGGCGTGTTCAAGTAGTATTCGAGTATAAGTTTTGTAGATGAGTTTTACGAACCGTTCATCTTTGACATGTAATTAATTCATTTTTAAAATCTTTATAAAGTTAAAAATCTATGTTACTTCGTGATAAATTTAGTTAGGCTCGAGTTCATTAAATTTAATTTTCATTAAATTATTTTTACTGAAGTTAGGAATTACAACTTGAAAAATTGTATTATTAAAAATTTTGATAATTTTTCTTAACTGGGGATCGAACCTGGGTTGTTGAATTTACATATGTTTCGAGAAATCCCACTTTATCTCATCAGAATTCTTTGCGTTCTACCACATGCACCACTGCGGTGCCGGCCAGCCAACAGACAAACATCAATCCTTTAACCAGTGTTAGTTCTGGTAGTTCGAAGGTTCGATCCCCAGTCAAGAAAAATTATCAAAATTTTTAATATAATATAATTTTAATATAATTTTTCAAGTTGTAATTCCTAACTTCAGTAAAAATAATTTAATGAAAATTAAATTTAATGAACTCGAGCTTAATTAAATTTATCAAGAAGTAAAAAATTAACAGTTCGATTATGAAATAATAATAATTCTATAAAAATCTTTGTATTTTATTAAAACAATTATATAAAAACTCTTGTTTGTTTTTAAATATTTATTTCACATTCAATAGTCAGTTGGAAAAAATGTTTTACTAAATATTAAATCCTGGTTCCGATTTTGAGTTTTCCTACATGATTTTAATTTCCTATATTAGTGACTTTAAAATTATTTTTAACACATTATTAAATTCCTGAAGATTTTCTCTTTAATTCAGTTTTATTTAAATCGTATATGTGCATGCAAATAATTTGTTACCAGTTCTAAAAGAGCTTCAATAAATTTAATAAAACAAAATTTATATTACACTCTAAATTTCTGTTTAAATTGAATTATTTCTTGTAAAAAAATAAATAAATTGTGTAGCAAAACAAAAAACAACAAAATGTTTAACATTTTAAGTTTGACATACAACACAACAAGAGACACGTTTATATAAATAAAACATTAAAGGAAATTAACATTGAAATGGAATTCTGTAAAAAAAAAATATAAATGTTTTGATTTGTTTATATATCGCAATATTAACTACAAAATATTTGGTGAAAAAAATGAAAAAATATACGATAAAAATAAATTTCAGAATTTGCAAAAAACATACTTTTTTCTCGGAGCTGTTGTCTAAATGCAATAAAATAAATTGTCCCAAAATGTACGTAAGTTTTGAGTTGCAAATAGTCTAAACACTTTTTACATACTGTTGGGAGCACAAATAAAAATAAATAAATGAATAACTAAAGAAAATTAGAAAATGTTTTTATGTTTAATATTTAACAAAATATATTTTATTATAATTTACGAAAAAAAAACAACCCGCATGTAACCAATTAGCACCATACAATAACTTTAGGAAATGATAGTGTTTTTTAAATTTAGTACAAAATCCGTTACTTCGTAAATCACTCTTTACAGGTTTCAGCATAGTGTTCACCTACTCTTCAATTAATTCCTTTGGAATATTCTCCAATTCGTGCTGAATCCGCTGTCAAAGTTCGTCACAATAGATTGCAATTAGTCTTTATTGTTTCAACTATCTCTTCACGATTGACCAAAAATTCTTAATCAGCTTAGGGTCGGTACTTTTACTGGCCCGATTTTGGAGGAGTCTCCATCCAGTCGAAAAGTAACTTTATCAACCTGATAGACGTTCATAACTGCGAAATCAGGAAGATTGAGTTTAAAAATATTCCTCATTATTCTTTCGTTTGTTAGCAGTAGTCCGAGGTGCCCTTTCCACCGTGTTTCATTATTTCCTTGACATTTCAAAAGACACACTTTGCAAAATTGAGTACATGCTATGTTGTTTTGTATGACAAAAACTGACAAACACATTTTTTTATTTCTCTTTCTTAGTTCTATTTGCATATGCAATGAAAATTGCATGACCCACAAACATGTACCCATTTGTGCCTGTTCAAAGTTTTCAAATTTATTTTTCTTGGATGAAATTTCTGATCATTTTTGTTATATGTATGTATATAATAACAAAAATTTACTTGGTTAACATTTGTAAATCTCTGGAAATTAATAACCCAAAACCTTAAGAAAAACAGTGATTTCAACAACAAAAACACACACAATTTAGGTCATGCTCTTTTAGAGCCCTATAAACTTTTCATTTAAAATCAATTGACCACAATAAATATACAAGGATGAATTTGTTAAATTGACATGAAATGTACTATATTCGAAAGATCATCTTCGGGTAATATAATTTAAATATTATTTCTGGCATATGACCGTTACTTCTGGCGCGGACATACTCTAATCTGGAGGTTAAATTTTCGTTGACTTTTTCCAATATTTGTGTCCGTATATCGGCAATAACGCGGCGAGTGTTGTCCTTTAAGTGATCAATCGTATCGCGCTTATCGGCGTAGACTAGCGACACATATTCCTACAGAAAATAGTCAACCGGCGTTAAATCGCATGATATTGGAGGCTAATTTACGTATCCAAACGTTTTCTTCAATAAATCAATTATGGCACGAGCTGCACCATACCTTCGGAACATCATGAGTGTTCGATTGATGAATGAAAAAGTCAGTAATCATGGCTCAATAGTGGTCACCATTGACTGTAACGTTCTGGCCAGCTTCGTTTTTAAAGAAGTACGGACCAATTATTCCATCAGCCTATAAAGAACAGTTTTTTCTGGATGTAACGCTGTCTCAACATACACTTGAGTACTATTATCACGCCAAATAGAAGCATGATTTACAAAATATATTTGCACAATTTAGAAGCGTTGTTCAAGCGTCAGTCTATTCATGTTGAAGTGTCAAACCAAACTAAACATAAATTATTTGCCACCTGACAAAATGGCCACCAGTTAAAAAAGTGTTGCCCACTTAAAGTTCTATGCATCTAAAAAACACTTTTTGTTTTAACTTTTTTTTTTATTAATTAGAGATTAGAGTTGTTACCTCTTAAAATTACTTATTAAATCAATTCTTGTATGTATTATGAATTTATTATTTTTGTTTATATAATGACGTTTTATATAATGACGTTAAAGCAATGCTTTAATATGAAATGTAAACTGCCTATTTGAATTTTACTTACAAATGATATCATTGGTATATTCCATGCTGCTGCCAGCAGGGCTTCTGATATGCAACTTTCGTCTGGTCCTATAAACGCAGCCACATTTTCACTTCTCATCTGAGTCATAAATCTGCAAGGAAAAAAAAAACATAAATTTTTAGTAAATATTTCAATTTTACAATTCTTTGTTAAATTTAAATTAAATGGTTTAGAATTTCAAATTTAATTCAAACAATTAATTAAACTAGAAATTAATACATACATGTTTGGTTTTTTTTTTAAATATTGACTTAGATCTTTTACATGTTAAAGTAACGAATTACTTAAAATAATTGTGAATTTTTTCGAAAACAAAACGATTGTATAAAACGATAGGAATAAGTTTCCGGTCTAGCTTTAAGAAAAAAAAAGAACTCACTACTACTTTTCAGAATATAAGAAAAGGGTGAGCATCCAACCTACAATAAATAAATTGAAACCTCTAACCTCTATTGAATTCTAACAATCTTTTTTTTATTTATTTATTATACATCTAATTTATAATATCCATATCATTTTGTATATTATAAAAATTGTGAGGCAAAGGCGTTTTTTTTAGACCACAACTCTATAACATACAGTCCACCACATCCCTCAGATACATAGTCAAGGCAAAGGCGTTTTTTTTAGACCACAACTCTATAACATACAGTCCACCACATCCCTCAGATACATAGTCAAGGCAAAGGCGTTTTTTTTAGACCACAACTCTACAACATACAGTCCACCACATCCCTCAGATACATAGTCATCTTCTCATACGGAGAACTAAAAAAAACCCTTTTGTTCACCATGCTATATTCCATAATTCCATCATAAATGCTTGTGAACTAATGTCTGTTTTTTTAAGAGCTTTCGGATTTGTTAAAATAAACACATACAATTTGGAGAAATGTATGCAGTCTTTATTTGAGTTCAGGGACCGATCTATACAATTCAATGTTTAATGATGATTCCATGTAAATGTTGACCGCGAATAATGAGTAAGTAAAATAACACTGTGGAGATTTACATATAATATTTTTGAATGAAACTTCGCGGGTGTTCTAATAGGTGGGCCAGTTGTATTCAGAAGTTTCGATGTGGATTCCCAAACATTATCAACGGTTGCCTTTGAGCTGCTAAAAGTAGGTATTCCACGAGTCACATCCGGATGATTTTCCATTTTATAATTGTAAAATTTTTAAAAAATTTTTTGAAAATAAACACTATTAAAAACAAAGAATGCTGATGACGGCTTTAGTAGGCCATAATGTTTTTCTTCGAGTGGTCAGTCGTTTCGGGCTTATCGGCGTAGACTTGCGACTTCACATATCACCACAGAAAATAGTATTGAAGTCGAGACGATTTAAACTGCTCGAGATAATAATATTATGAAGTTCATTTACTTAAACTATTGGGACTATTTAGAAAATATTTGCCAAGAATCACCTGGCGACAAAATCGTTGGCCTTTTTTACTGCTGGGTTATAAATATGTAAGAATTACTATAATTACTTTAATTTTATTTAACAAAAATGTATATAAAATCTTAAAAACATATATTTTGATTCTTACAGACTTTCCAAGAATATAAAAGAAAAAACATACATAAATGTAGGGAAAAATAAAAGATTTTTTAAACTTGTATTGCCACTTCTAGTGGTATATTTCTCAATAATTTTTAAAGTCTGAACTATGACATGTTCACATAAAAGCTGGTTACAAAACATTGTTTTTTTTTCAGCAATTTGTTTTATTTTAGCTACCATAGCGACCGTTATTCTGTCATAATAAACTATAAAACTAATTTTCCCAGCTTTGGCCAATTAAGCAATATTGGGCTATTGTCAAAGGAAAGTTGATGCGAAGCATGCATCAAATAATAAAGATTGCACAAATATTGTAAAAACAAATTCCTCTCTCTCTGCACATGACGTCACAGGTTATTTTTTTCCGTATAATTAACATTTAAAATGTAACTTTTATTAACAATTTTTAAGGAAAAATTAATTTTTCGCAAATTTTTTTAATTTAAAATGTATCAAAAAAGTGTAAAAGTGATTTGTATTATGAATGTATTATTTTTGTTTGTTTCCGTTTGTGTTTTTTTGTCTCATCCGCTAGGAGTTCTTATTAAAAAAAAACATTCTCGATCGAAAGAAAGTGTTTTAGCTTTAAAATCCTCCTTAATAGTACTTGACTCATTTATATGCTTTTTTAAATACTCGTTGCAAATCAAGAGATTTTTAACATTCGAAGATTTGATTATAGCTTTTTAATTTGACACACAAATTCATCAGTAGGTATCTTAAACGCAAAACTTATCATATCTCATTTTATATCATCTGCCTTAAAGTGTTCAATACAAACTCTACGAGACACTTTTAATTTTTTTCTTCAATGTGACATTGTTTATTTTTTCAATTTATTTTCTTTTGGAAATCGAAAAAAATTTAAATTTATGTTATTTTCTTTTCTTTTTAATATTTCCACAACTAAAAACGGCACACTTTATTTTGAAACTTTTATTTGTATTAAAATTTATGTAAAAGTTAAGGAAACATACAAATATTTTTGTCTTGTGACGTCACAAGAAAAACTTTTGCTCTCAATTTTACTCTCACAGTTTTGTAAAATATAACGGACCTGCGCAATGCGTAATCTTTATTGTTTGATTCATGGATGCGTAGTATAAGACAATAAAAAGGTGGATGGTGCACAGGTGGATTCAAATAAGTATTTGTAGGTATTTATGGTTCTAAACTATTAATTCATGCGACGGAATTTTATGTGAACAATACTTCATATACTCTGTTATATGGTTTAAAGTTTGTGCTATTTTTTCTTGTACAATGGCGGGTTAACTAGGAATTGCATTCCTCTAAAGGTATTAAAATTTCGCAAATAATCGAAACTCAATATTGTGCACTCTGGCATATGAAAATTGTGCTAAAACAAAGTTGTGGTATGATGGTAACTTTTTTTTTTTTAACAAATTATGAGAAAAACTAAAGTTTAAATTTGAAAACAGAACTAAGACCACATTTTTACTGTTTCCATAAATACTTTCAGTACATTTATGAACTTTTATATTTTTAATAAATTCAGAAAACCACACAAGGTTGCTGACGTTTAAATTTTTAATTCAAACACACATATGTAGATATGTTGTGGTACGGCATAAACCCACGTATTTGGAGTTAACAAATAGGGGCAATGTTCTTAGCAAAAATTAAATTAGAATATAGATTGTTTTATGAGAACATACTCTAAGTTCACAGCATTCGAAAGAGAAAATATGAGGTCTGTACTTGTGCAAATTTAAATTAGTTTTCGTTAACACAAATATTGCTTTATACATTTTGTAATTTGTGTAAAAATATTCTTTAAATATTTATCCTAAAAGATGAGTTTTCAATTTCGTTACTGGAAAATCTATATTTCAATTCATAACAGTTTTGTTTTCCTTGGACATTTCTCTTTATGTTGTGGTTTAGAGCAAAATTGCATATTATTCTTTTTTTTTTTTTTTGAAAAGCCTTTCTAAAACCAACATAAATTTTGCTTTTAGGAGAACATCAAAATTTTGTGCCTTATTTAATTGTGGAAAATTAAGATGTATTTATTGGAAATGCTACAACATACAATCATTTATACTCTTACCTTATGGGTTGTACACGATATAGTCCTGTCGTATGACCAATATCGAATGCTTTAAATGACAAACGTTTGCCGGGCAGCAGCAAAGGATTTTTATTTATGTCTTCCACAGCCAATGGCAGACCACCAAGTGTCACCTGAAATTTATGAAAAGTAGATTTCAAGTAGAGACTTTATTAAATTCAAAACATTTCAATTTGCAATATCTATTAATATTTATGTAAGCAGATATTTGCGACAATTGCTTGTTAAAGTAATTTTGTTCAATCAATTGATACTTGTCTAAAGTAAAGGGTTTTCTAATAAGAGCAGTTCGTTAGTAACAGTCGTGTTTAGTATTAAGCCACTGATGCTAATTATATCAAAATTAAAAAATAAATAAAAATAATTCTGCATAAAAGGCAAATATACAGTGGGAGGCACAAATGAGTATATGTTATTGCATAAAAATAAAAGTAATAAAGAAAATTATATAAATGTTTATTGCCATTTATTTTACAGTGGTTTACAGCTTATTTTATGTAGTGAATTTTTTTTTGCATTTAAAGCTCCATAAAAAGGAAACTAACATGAACTTTAGAAATAAATTGGTCTAACAGATAAAATAAATTCTTTGTTTCCTTATGCTGATTTCCAAAATTTACTATTAATTTTCGATAACATTAAGGTTTGCCGACTGCCATTTTGCAAATGGTTCAAAATCAATACCCTTTCTTCAATCATTGTATGCGAACTCAATTGAATTATTTTTAATTGACACTTACACGACGTTAAAACGACGTCACAATTCAACAGAAAATATGGATAAAAGTAGAAAAAAATAAAAACTAAAAACCAACAACGTTGCATTTAGATCCATAGAAATTGACTTCATATAATAAGTTGTGACGTGAAAGAACGACATTTTTTTTTAGCTTTTAATACATTAAAATTTATATTTTTGCAACAAATGTTTTTAGTTTATTAAACTATAATATTTTTTTCTTTTAAATTGCACCAATTTCTTCTTTAGTGTTCATTGACAGATTTATTTTATAAGCATTTGAAATTGGTGACACTGTCTAACAAGGAATGCTCATTGGAAATTTTATAAAATAATGCTTATTTATTTTTATTATCCTGGTGTTATTTTTATGTTTTTTTCGCCTTTAGTCTTCTCCTTTTATTATTGCTTCGACTCCTGGCAGTGGTCTGATTTCTTCTAAGGCAACCATGTAAAGCAACTCCATACCATGACATTCCGCCTACCGTGCTTTATTGGTGCCATGGTGTCTTTGAATTCTCTGTGCTATTCGGTGCCAGTAATACTGTTTACAGTAAAATTGAAAATGATTAAATTGATCAGACTACTCGTTTCCAATGACCTCCTGTTCAATTTCTGTGCTTTCTGGCAAAATTTAACTGTGCCTTAGCCTTTTTTTTTTAGCAACAATACAAACCAAACTAGTATCGGGCCTGTCTATATGTTCATCGTTAAACGGATTTGCCTATAGCTTTAGAAGCATATTTGATGTTAAACACTTGTCTCTTTTCATTTGTGTTTTGGGCTGATAAAATGTTCGTTAATATGGTTTTTGTGGCCTCTGATTTCTGATTTAGGATAAATAGAACGCCATTTTTGGACTTACTTTAAGCTGCTTAGCTATTATACGCTTAATTTTGTTAATTTTTATCTATGCTAGAATATTGTGCTCTATGGCCCTTTACAGTTTCTCCATTATTTACTATAATTTGATTTGTGTTGGATAATTTGCAAAAAGTGTTTATCACATGCATTTAAATTAATATCAAACTAATGTTTTTTTTTCTTTAAAATCACAAACAAAGCAAACGACCAACTTTGATATTTTTATGCAAATATTTCAAAAGATACACTTTTGCAAAATTGAACATGCCAGATTTTTTTTTATTAATTTTTTATTTGCCGAAATTTATTAATTTCCATTTTCTATGGAATATATTTTGTTTAGCATTAAACCTAAAATAAATGAAAAAAAAAACATTTTTCAATTGTCTTTATTTGTTTTATTTTTATGCAATAAAAAATTCACAAGGCACAAACATGTCTTCACTTGTGCTGCCCACTGTATCTGTAAATTTTACTTTCTACAGCTATAAAAGACGTGCAGTAGAGTTTGGAAGTTTTATATTACATAATGTGGCAAAGTATTTTCACAAATCTTCATTACAGGACATCTCGGGTATATCAATATTTAAAACGATTCGACATATTGTGTTATATATAGGTTATATCTAGGTTTTCTAACATCTAACCACCCATATTGAAAAACCCTTTAGATTTGCCAGCAAATGGTTTGTAAAGAAAAAATAAGTGAGTGTAGAAAATATTGATTTAAAAATGTCTAAGATTTAAACTGGCAGACAAGTTAGTTTGTTTGCAGTGAGAATTATACAGCAAAGTTTACATTATTTAATGGGTGGATGAAAGGTTTAATAGAGAAAGAGATAAATGATTGAATATAGAAAAAACTTTAGCAGTTAAATAAAAAAAAAAATAAATGGTAATTTATTCAAGTTTTGTAGAAAAATTGTTTTTTTTTTTATTCAAAAACCAAATCTAACATTTTGCTTAATAATCTGCTGTAAAGAGAGGTGACGTATAATAAGAGGCAGCTAACGTTTCTATATTGTGGCCGCATTTTATGCTCAGCAGGTGGTATGAGTAATATTAATTATTATTTAGCACTTTTTCAGTTTTTTCTACTTTTAAAAGACCTTGACAAATACTAAATTGAATTGCTGTTAAATTAAATCAAATATCGAAATACACTTCCAATACACTGATTATTAAAAAATTAATTTCTTTTTAATTTCTGACATTAGACCAACAAAATAACATCAAGCATGCAATAGTAATTTATGCAAACAATAATATCATTCAAGCTGTCTACTATGTGTCTCTTCAAATAAAAAAAATAAATAAGAAAATTGTTGTTGGTAATATTTTCTTTTTGTGCTTAAAAAGTGTCCTTGAAAAGTGTCGTCAAGTTCTCACTTGTTGTGTTTTAAGTCATGGCCCTTTGCTGGTAATCTACTCAACTCAGATGAGTTGATAAAACAACTTATTTTTTTATGCTTTTTAAAAGGAACCTTTAAATGGTCAAAGAAAAAGGAAAAGCAAATGTAATTTTTTTTGATCATTTAAGGGGCAATTTAGCAATTTTATTAAAATGAAAAGAAACAACAAAATATTTATGAAATTTTTTGGTATTAAACAAAATTAATTAATTATATTGTAACGAAGGATAAATTTGATTAACAAGAAAATTATCCTTAGAAATGATATCTGTAATGAAATTAAATGAATAATTTTTGAATAAAAAGAGATGCATGTTTTCAAAACATAATAAAACAGAGGAGTTTCTATGAAAATCAATAATTTTCAATTGTGCACCTAATTCTGTTTTTACACGGTAATTGGTTCCGGGAAAACCTTGTGTAAAAAAGACATTATCTCTAAAACCTATAAAAATTAGTGAAAAACAATTAGTTTTTAAGAACAACTATTTAGAATTGTAATATTAAATCACATAAACATAGCAATGTGTTTTTACACCAGCATAGCTATTAGAAGAAATGTAAAATGTAAATGTCAAAAATGTAATGTCAAAAAAGAAAAAAAAAATATATGCAAATTTGTGCTTTTTACAATTGCTCTGACTAGTAAATTTGCTTTTATCCACAAAAGGAACTCCCTTTGTGATATGAACAAACATATTTCACAAAAATTAAATTTAACAAACAAATTTAAGCCCAAAAGATTTTGAATCGTGCTAAATGGAATAAAACCGTGTAAAAAAATTTAAAATTAGTTTTTTTTTCAAACCGTGTAAAAACAGAATTAGGTGTATTGCAAAGAGTAAGGTTTAACAATAATAATTTCAAAATTATATTGATTAAATGCACCACAATGAATCTATGTAGAAATTTTCCAATTTTCCAAATGTTGATAACGTTTAGGAATTATTCTTCTATTTGGAATATCTACAACACTGCGACTCATGGCTGCCATATTATGACTTGAGCACGCCTTGGTTTGGGAACGTATATGTATCAAACCAGACGACTGAAATTTAGTCTCAGAAGGACGATTATTTTGACCGAAAAGCTCACGATTATTACAAAATGTTTCCTGCAAATTTATTAAAATTTAAGAGTGATTTTCAATTGAAATTGAATTCATTATAATGATGGCTAAAACTTCTGCTACCGATATAACAACAAGTAAAATGAGTAAACTTTAAATGTTATTCAAATATTCTGGTTGAAAAGTTTTTAGACTAATGCTAGTAATTCGTTTGCAAAGAATTTTAAACCATTAAAGTGAATTTTGGTATTTACATTTTAGAATAGTTACTATTGGCATAATGAGAAATATACGCAGCGGGAAAACTATGCTGTAAAGGGGCCCTATTTTGCAGACACAAGAACTTATAGCTGCATTGCAAAATCGTTTTAAATTTACACGACATGTCATAAGTGGTCAAGGCCTTGTCTACTCGCTACTGGTTAGATGCCATAATTGAGAAGGGCAATTATAAGGCCTAACAAGAAGAGTTTAATTCTGCTGCTGTGATACTTAGTTTAATACAATTTAATTATACTGTGATATTATTTTTATTTATATTTTTGCATGTGTTTTGTTTAATTAAATTTATGTTTTATATACGTAAAATATTCTAAATGCAGAACTATTGACGTAAGATTATATATCTAATAAAATATCCCTGATGATGTTGGGAATCTCCAACGAAACGTTGGAAAAATAAATTATGAAATAATCTTTTATTTGCATAGAATACATGACCTAATAAGCCCGATTTAGAATTTTCGAAACAAATCAATAATAAAGAATATTTTATACTTGTACAAAAAAGTGAGCAAAATAAACATTGTTAGTATAGTGACGATTTATAGGAAAAATTGCACAACCATTCGTGCTTGATATTTAAATAAAGATTTGTGGACCTTCTTTAGAAATGCAATTTTGAATGTGCTTGAAACTCCTTCCAGAACAGCTTCTGAAAGAAGGCATAGTGTAATGAGTATCAAATCTTTTAGAATATGTAAACATGTCTTCTATAAGGCCTACAAATCGAAGCCCTAGCTAATTTTTCCCGCTGTTTTTTTTTTATTGTTGTACACAACACTTCAACTGAGTATTTACAAATGTATGTAAACTGTTTGCTTTTGCTGCCTATTTAAGTTAAATTACTTGATTGTATACATATGTACATATATTCTTCAGTAATACCTGAAATCATATTTACTTAAACGCATATCAATCAATTACGATGAATTCTTAACGTTTGTATCAATACAAATAAATTATAGCAATAACACAGTGCTTCAAAATAATTAAAATAAAGGTATTTGACATCTCCAGATTAAAATTTGTAGACTAAAATTTGTATGACAACATATTTTTTATTTTTTATCATAATTCAAAGTATTATTTATTTAAAATCCGGACACAATAATAAAGATTTTTCAAAAATTTTTCCTTTTGTTTGAACAAAATAAATAATTCAAATAAGAGATTTTAACCTGTCTGAATAATTTGACTATTATGAAATAATCACTTACACTTGTTGACAACTAATTGGAAACACTTTGCAACACATTAAATTAATGTTAAAAGGATTTTAGTTTTATTTTATGATATTTTTTAAAAAAAAGTTATAAGGAATAAAAGTAACTTAAGAAATTATTCAAACTTACTTATGTTTCAAACATTTAAATACATTCACTTTAAAGTGATGATGACACCTAATTGTAAAGTTTTGTTTCGTTACAAAACATTTTTTGATTCACTTATTGATGATCGATTGCTTATTGATGATTTGAGACGACGACATTGTTCAACAGATATGAATATTCTCCACGCCACCTTCACTCACTAAGATATTATTCATATTGGTTATATTTTGAAGACTTACTGACTGCTTTTTTTAAGTCAACCCACAAATGAAATGGATGCTGGTCATTGTTGAAATTGTTCGCATCAAATTATTTGTTAAGCTTCGATGTATGCTTTTGGAATTGCCATATAACAGACAAATTCATAACATCATTTCGTATTTCCACGTATTTCTTTATTTATTTAAAAACCATCAATTCTGTGCATTGGGCCTACACAAATACAGGAAAAATGTTCACTTACCACTATAGATCCTCCACCATGCTTCACTAACCGTGAAACATAGCGAGGGTTAACTTCTTAATTAATGTGGCTTCTAACATACCAAAGCCATTCATCATTTTTATGTCGCTCCAAAGCACATAAAGGATGTTTTTTGTAGTAGTATACAATTTTAGGTTAACAACACTTTTTTTTACTGGCGACCGTTTTGTCAACTGTCAAGTGATTTTTATTTAATTTGGTTTTGTATTATACATGAATAGACTGTCGCCCGAACAACGCTTCCAAATTGTGCAAATTTAATTTTAAATCCTGTTCGAAATACTAAATCCTGATTTTCGTAACCGAATTTTGTTTAGCGATGAAAATCACTTTTGGCTCAATGGATAAGTCAATAAACAAAACTGCCATATTTGGAGTAATAATGATCGTAAAGTATATGCTGAGACACCGTTACATCCAGACAAACCGATTGTTTGTTGTGCTTCTTTGGCCAGTTACTGGCCAGAACGTTATAGTCAATGGTGATGGCTATAGAGCCATAATTACTGACTGTTTCTTTCTAAGATCGTGCGATTTAAAGGCATTTGGCTATTTTCTGTGGATATATGTATATGAAGCCGCTAGCTTACGCCGATAAGCACGAAACGATTGACTACTTGGAGGACAACATACGTCACGTTATTACCGATATACGGTCATAAATGTTGAAAAAGTCATCGAAAATTAGACTACGTCCGAGTCAGCAGTGGCGGTTATATGCCAGCAGTCTTCCATCTTCCGCCAAACAAGGCAAAATAGTTTACTTAAATAACATCACATTTAATTTTTTTTGGTCTGGTCTAAAGTTTTTCTGGGTTTTTTGGGGTTGTTTTTGCAATAGGGAACGTTAGTTATAGTGCATATGTCTTTATATGAAAAATTTTTTATGAACTCTTGTGGTGTTCTTCTTTTACTTTTTAATACTTGCCAGCTTTATGAAGCTCAAAAAATAGAGCTACGCTATGAAGGAGTACAGTTTTTGCCTGTTGCCATTATCAATCTTAAAAATAATGATATTCAATTTTTAAAACATTCCATTAAAAACTAATATTTACCGCAAATCAATATCAAACGACCATAATCAGAAAAATCACAAATATTTACTTCTATCGAAATATGTATAGTCAACACTGCCATGTGACAAATAATGTTTGGGGCCTTACAAACATCTGTAGGTAATAAAAATCCGAAAATATTTGGTATTAGATTAGAAATAAACTATAAAATATAATAAATGTATTTGCATATATAGTGCAATCTTTCGACTCGGATAACCGAGTTCCCGCCCACTTTATGATCCTATGATACCCCTGATATTCTCTAAAATTTAAGTTGAAAACTTAAACTTCATTGTACTTAGTGTGTGTTTTTCTGGTAGCACAGTGTAATTCTTAAAACAATAATCTCAAACAAATATAGAATTGGTTAGCAATAATAGTAATTGCATAATTACTCTGTGACACAATATCAAACTTTTGGAAGCCGATTGGGATGAGACCAAATATAAATGATAGCTGACATTGCCCATAACAAAACCTTCAAGGGATTTTTTTTTGGTTCAGTGCTAGATTTTTGTTTACAAGCATTTGAAGTTTGTGATTTTGGAACCCTGGCTAATGAGAAAAACTCATTACAATTTTGATAAAATAATGGCTATATATTTCTACTATCCGGGAGAAATGTAATATATTTATGCATCTGCAGTAGTATCAATTGGATACGATCCTTCTTACGAGCCTTCTGAGTTTAACAATCTATCATAATATCACAAAACTTTTTATTATATACAAATTAAATTTAAATAGACAATTTTGTCCAATTTACTATACTTTCTAAATATGCCGTGCGTATGTGTAATAACTCTATATATAAAATTAGTATTAAACATACGCTGCGTTGCACACAAATGAATTGTTCATGGATTTCTCTTGAAGAAATTTTCAAAAGGGGAAAAAACGGAAAATTAAAAATTTTATATTTTAAGTTGTTGCACGTGCAACATAACTAAAACTTTGCTGCCAATAGCTACACTATAACACTATTAATACATAGAACTTTTCTCGATTTTGTAAGTTATAGAAAAAGTATAACAAACGAACAAATATTCAAATATTATTTAAAAAAAATCATTATTTTTAATTTTACCTCTTCAAAATGTATAAAGAAATTAATAAGTGTTTCATAACTATAAATACAATGAAATTAAAATAACTTAAAATACCAATATTCACAAAAAATTTAGTTTTTAATAATGTATTAGGCTTCTTTTTTTATTTAATATCCTCAATAATTCAATCACACAGATTCACTAGATTTATTCTTAGATCTTCAAGCATTTATAACAGCTTTTTTTTATACTTTTATATTGTCAGTTTTTAGCATAAATTGGACAGCTTAATATTCCCCAAATGTTCTCAATGGGGTTCTAATCTGGAGAATATGCGGGCCCTTCAAGTACATTAATATTATTGTATGTGGAAGACAACCCTTTGTTTAATGTTTGTTTACATGTTGAGGAGCGTTGTCTTGCTGAAAAATAAATTGTTTTTCATACTATTTTCTAAAAATGAAACTAATTTTGTGTA
Organism: Bellardia bayeri; assembly: GCA_950370525.1. Taxonomy (NCBI): domain Eukaryota; kingdom Metazoa; phylum Arthropoda; class Insecta; order Diptera; family Calliphoridae; genus Bellardia; species Bellardia bayeri. Next base: position 85,647,711 of record OX493265.1, on the reverse strand, counting down.
ATCAGAAGAATTTAATCTAGTGCTTGGAAACGCCAAATCATGCATTTGTCTTCACATAAAACTCTCTAAACCATCATAGGTCTCTCCAATAGCTATTGAAACCATCTGGACCATCAGGATTGAATTTTTTCATCGGAAAAAATCTCATTAGAATCTCATTAAATTAATATATTTTTAAATAGTGCAGCTATTAACAAAGATTATCGGCTTATCTGTTGCCTGTTACTTTTTAAGTTTCTTTAGTGAATGCAACTGTAGCAGTTTTGTGGCAGATTAATAGCCTTGGCACAGGCAACAGCTTTTTTTCAAGTAATACTCGTACGTATGGTTGATTTGGATACATTTACCTAACATTTATTAATAATCCCATCTAGACTATTCATTGTGTGGCTGGCATAGTTTATAGTTCTGCAATTGTCACGTTCAGAAAGCAAAGTATATTAGATTTGTGCTGATGTTTGTAACGCCTCAAAATTTTAGTCCAACACTTATTTCAAAGTATATCGATTGACTTAGAATTACTTTCTAAGTCGTTTAAAGAATCTCCGTCCGTCCGTCCGCCTGACTGGCTGGTGATAATTTAATTTGAAAGATATTTCGCTAAAAATTAGTATGAGACTTTCGTCCGGCCCAAAGACATTTGGAGTTGAATTTGTTTGAAATCAATTTATTATTATCGTTCATAAATGTTTGATTTATGCACGTCTCCAAACAAATTTTTCCACAAATAAGTTGTACATGAAGCCTAATCTCACCTACGAATTATGAGCAGTCCATAATTTGTCACAAAATCACTTTAATATGTATAAATCTTTTAAAAGCTTTTATATCGAAACATAATTTAACACAACAAATATTTATATGCACAAAAGTCATGCCACAACATCTATGTATGATCTACATATGGTCTATAAAAGGTTATTGCTACCATGTAGCATCCATTTCTAAAAAGAATATTTTTGCATATATACTATGTTTTCTATATTTTCTTACTTGTTTAATTTTACCTAAATAATCCGGATTGTTTTAAATATTTCTGACTACAACATGGGAAATTTGACCTGTTCCAAAATCTCTAAGGCACGTGGTTCGTCGACGAAATTGTTGAAAATTGCATAATAATAATATATAACAGTTATGCTTTTATTTTTCTAGTATTCTTCTTTGATTATCAATAAATGTAATTATAGTTATGAGACACTAATTAAATATTAATGTACAATTTCTCTTTTAAATTAATGAACAGGTCCTCCAAATTTTGTATAGAAAGAGATCATTAGCAATATTCTTAAAAAATTGTACACGTTTTGAAAAACTGTTTGTAACTTTACAAAAAAACTAGCAAATAACAACAAGCGTAACTATAGTAATGCAACACAGTGTATTTAACTTTATGCATAATGAGACAGTTGATGAATTTTGTGTGAACTTTGTTGTAACGACTGCGTACAAGTCAATCTGTTTTCTACTACGATTTGTATATTTAATCGGACGATAGGTTTGAAAACCAGCATCCAACCATTAACTTTTTGTGGCACTTAAAACCGGATTTTGTTACTAGTTTTTAAAAAACATTTCTTTTTTTTTTATTTGATAATAACGTTTTACTACCTAATTTATCGTAGTTTTTTTCATAAATTTTTTTTAGCGTTTTTTCACTCATTAAACCCTACAATGTTAAATTTTCATGGAATTGTTTTTTATAATAAACCGTTTCTATTTCTTTACTTAGTTGAAGGTTATATAAATCACTTGAAATGTTATTATCAATGCTTACACGTCCAGAAAGTGGAACCTCAATAGACCATAATAATATTTAAAATTATTTGGTTATTGATTCAGTAGAATGTAGTTTTTCAGACCATAATATAATCTTCTGCCAAGTAGAAATAGAGTTGAGGACAAGGAATTATGATGAAAATATCATTGTCTTTAAGGATAAACAATTTTTTTAAAAGAAATGATAAGTAGTAATTTGTGCGCAATTAGTCAGACTGGTGACTCGGCATCGGATACAGAATGTCTAATATCGTTTGTTAATTATGCTTTAGAAAACTCAACATTTGAAAAGACACACTGCTTCATCACTTTATTGAATTGGCAATTTTATTTATCTTGTTACTGGTTTCTTATAAACATTTTCATCAGTCCTTTTCTGTAGCAAACAAATTTAAGATTTCGTAGTTAATTATTAAGATTATTTATAAGAAGTTAACAAAAGTTTAATGCTAACCCTTGCTACTAACTACTGGATAATAAATGTTGTGTTGTTCGTAGCTTGTGGCAAAAACAAATTATATAAAAATCGTATAATTGCCAGTGATAAACTTGGATCATTAAGACCAATAAAAATATTAATATAAACTTTTGTTTAACAAAAAAAACTACGAGGTCTGATCAAAAAATAACCGTTAATTTTAAATTTTTTGTTATGTTGGTACACATGTCTGTTATATACATACATATGTATGTTGATAATATCAGCCATTTTGGATTATGAGTTTGTTTTTGACAGATAAAAAGATTAGTCGTGTTTTGGTGTGCTCTTCGATTTTTTACTATTCGAAAAAATGGATCAAATTAAATTAAATTAAAATTTAAATTAAATGCCCAAGGACATTTGAAATGTTGATTGTGGCGTTTGGCGAGTCTACTATGAGCAGAATACAAGTTCAATTGTGGTATAACCGTTTTAAGGAAGACCGAAAAGATGTAAATGACAATGCTCGTCCTGGTCGCCCGAGCACGCCAACAACCGATGAAAACATAGAAGCTGTGAAGAAAATGATTTGGGCTAATCGTCGAATCACTATCAGAGAAGTTGCTGATGATGTTGGCATATCGTTCAACTCATGCCAAGCTATTTTTACGGATGTTTTACGCATGAAACATGCGGCAGTGAAGATTGTTTCAAAATTGCTAATTTTTAAGCAAAAACAACGTCCTCAAAAAAGTCATAACTGATGACGAATCATGGATGTATGGTTATGATATTGAAACCAAAGCCCAATCATCCCAATGGAAACGTCCAGAAGAGCCAAGACCGAAAAAAGCACGTCAGGTTCGGTCAAATGTGAAGGTTTTGCTCACTGTTTTCTTTGACTGCAATAGCGTGGGGCATCATGAATTCTTGCCACAAAGGTCAATAAGGCATACTACCTTGAAGTTATGAGCCGTTTGCGAATAAAAGTGTGTGAAATAGCCAATATCATGGGTATCTCAAATGATCGAGTCCATTTAATTTTGCATGAAGAACTAGAGATGCAAAAGCTGTCTGTAATATTGGTGCCGCATTTGTTAAAAAGCATAAGAATGGACATTTTGCCTCCTTTTTTGAATCCTTTTAAGAAAAATAAAATGGATTTTAAGTGTCGTTTCATAATTGTTGATGCAATATGGATCCACCACTATACTTTATTTTTCATCAAGACAACGCACTAGCGCAGAGTGTTTTAACAATGGCTAAAATCAACGAATTAAAGTACGAGTTGCTTGACCATTCTTCTGATTTAGTGAGTTTTAGCTGTTCCCAAATCTAAAAAAATCCAAGCTAGCAAGCGTTTAACCTCTAATGAAGTAGCAATTACAGTTGTAAAACACTATTTTAAAGTTCTAGGGAAAAAACAATTTTAATCAAGTTATAGAATTGCTAGAGAAACGTTGGACTAAGCGTATTGAAGTTTCAGAAGATTATATTGAAAAATAAAATGTTTTTGAGAAACTAACTGTTCTCTTTCTGTGCTAGGCTAAGAAGTTTTCGAATCGCCCTCGTACATATTGAATTTACAAAAAAAAAGCGTATACAAGTTTAAATGATTTTTTGTTAAAATATACCAATTTTGGTGCCTGAAAATAAACTAAACGGTGGCTACATCTACATCTGCTACATCTACATCTGGTTTTGTTTCTGTTTCTTTTTTTGAGAATTCATTTCTACTTAAAATAACTATATAAAAATACGTAGTATTGACTTTATTTTGACGCGCACTGTATATTTTTGTTTTGCAAGATACTTGATAAGAGCTATAACGTCACAGCCTTTTGGCTATTAAATTTTATCTAAGACTTCTTCAAGCCATTAACAATTTTCACAGAATTTAAAAAGAACGTTCGCTTTATGTTTGCACTTCAATTTAATTGAAATATCCTACTTTAAAGAGTCACTGTGCTATCAAATATGCTGCGCGCTTCAAGTATTACAAAGACAAAAAGCCATTTGCACTGATAATTTTAAATTAAGAGTAAATGGCTTTTTAACAGCAAACATTTTATCTTTCAAAAACAACTTAAGTATTTTATTTGTTAGTCTTGAATTTTATATTTTATTTATATTTTTCTTTTATAAAAGGCTGTTTTTGTAATTGTTAAATTGACTAACAAGGTTTTTACAACTTTTTACAAGAAAATTTAATGTTTCAAGTTTGGAAATACAATACGAAAGTTCAAATTTTTGGTTTGTTTTTTTTTATACCCTACACCACCATAATGGGGAGGATATATTGGGTTTGTGCTGATGTCTATAACGCCCAGAAATATTAGTCCAACACCCAACTTAAAGTATACCGATCGACTTAGAATCACTTTCTGAGTCGATTTAACGATGTTCGTCCGTCTGTCCATCCGTCCGTCTGTTTGGCTGGCTGTCCATGTAAAGTTTGTGCGCAGAGTACAAGTCGCAATTTTAAAGATATTTCAATAACATTTGGTACATGATATTTTTTTGGCCCAAGGATGGATGGAATGGAAACTGGTGGAAATTGGTCCATTATTTCACCTGGCCCCCATACAAATGTCCTCCTGAAATTGGGGTTCACTGATCATAAATATTTCAAATATACAAGTATCCAAACAAATTTCACCTCAAATTAGTAATAAATTAAGCCAAATCACATCTACGAATTTTGTGCAGATCGGTCCATAATTACTCGTAGCTTCCATATAAGGCCCATTTCCGAAAATCATTTTAAAGAGCATAACTCTCTCAAAAATGTTGGTATATAAATAATATTTAACACAAATATGTCTCATATGTATACAAACAATACGGTACAAGTTTATTATGATCGGTCCATAACTAGTCGAAACTTCCATATAAGACCCTCTCCGTAATTCCATAAATCGTTTAAAAGTATTTATATCGAGATAAAGTTTAACATATATAATACTTATATTCACAGACATCATGACATTAAATTTTTGGATGGTTGGTCCACAGTAGTGTAATATAAACTACCATATTTTTAAATAATATTATAATATATATTTGTGACAGCCGGTAAGATTAATTGTTATACAAAGTGTCGTTATAACTAATACAAACATTCAGTGTATGTACATAAATATATAGAAACCAGTTTTGTATTATAACGGTACTTAAATTCTTTAGTTGTAACAAGTAGATTTTAAGACAAAAAGATTATTCAATAAAGTACTTGTGAAGAATACACAACAAGTAGGTTATATCTAACATATATAACGCTCATTTCTGTTTTATACATATACTGGGTGTAGGGTATTATATGGTCGGTCTTGACCGACTATACTTTCTTACTTGTTTTTTTGTTGAGAAAGTCTGTCTTAACCACAAAGTGCAAAGCATTTATATCCTTGAGTGTCTTTGGCAAATTGTTGTTTTAAATAAAATCAAATTTGTCTTAAGTTGTTAACAAGCCAGCGGGTGTTTTTAATATCTATTTACACATATAAATATGTTTTACATATGAGAGCAAGTGAAAATGTCAAAAGATTAATAATTTTCTTGTAAAAGCATTTGGGTAAAATTTCTTTTCTATTTCTATAATTGTTCTTTAAATTCTACAACATAACTTTATTAGATTAATTGTAATTTAAATTTGCTTAAAGGTCATACAACTTTTGCATGAGTTTTCTTAATATTTCCATATACTTATGTATGTATGTTAAACAGGAAAACTAAGCAATTTTTAAGTCAAGTAAACCTGCATAACGCATAAAATTCAAATACACTGTAGAAGCTGTATTAAAAAGCGTTAGTTTTTTCATTTTTCAATAAATTGTTGTTAAATATATCGCCCCCTAAATACAAAAGGGTCACAACTCAAAATACTAAAATTTTCAGGAGAGACAAAAAACTGTCCATCGTGTACAAGCAAAACACTTAACATAAAAATAGACATACATAACTGTATTTTTCCAGTTAAAGAAGATTGTTATGTGAAAGAAATTTTTGCAGTAGTTACCCAGTAAAAAAAATTCGTGTTTTTTGAAGCACTTAAGAGAAAAAGCGCAAAATCGAGTGCTTCAATAAAAGCGCTCTTTTAAAGCAGTAAATGCTTACGAATAAAATATACAAAAAATATGGTTTTTTAGTGCTGACAACGAAGAAGGTTTTAAAGCGAAAAAACAAAAATGAAATTTTAACCTACAGATTTACGTATGACAACGAAAGTCAATTACAAAACGAATATCGCGCTTCTCAGTTACTATGAATTTTTCTTAAGCAAAAACATTCAGATAGAATTTGTTGTTTGATTGGTGTGCGCGAAGTGACATAAAACACTTTAGGAAAGTGCTTTATTTGCATGTTTGATTAGGTTAAAAGAAAGCGCTTATTGTCAGCAGAAAGTAGTCCTCCAAACCGGGAACACCTCATACAAAAATCATGCATACCATCAGCAGGTTTGAAGCGATTTGAGGTTTGAGGTACATAATACCTGCTGCTGTTGGAGCACATGTTTTACTGGGTAGATTTGTGTACTCTGAATTAATTTATGGAGAAAAGTCAGTTTTTGAAAATTTTAAGTTGTGACCCTTTTGTATATAGGGTGCGATATCTGTTAAAAAAAATCCTAAATCGGAAATTAGCTCATGTTAGTACTTTGTGCACTTGTTATTCCATAAAAATAAAACTCATAAAGAAAATTAATAACGAGTAAGAAAATATAATCGGTGAAGTTTTAAGAAAAAGTTTAGAAATGTGCGCTATTATGACTTCTGATCATATAAATATTTGTTGTATTAAATTGATATAAACACTTTTAAAGGATTGACACATGATAAAGTGATTTTCGAAGGGGATCTTATATGGGAGCGTTGACTAATTAGTCCCCGTTAACATTATGAGATTTTGTCGCTACGATTCTTGCATTGTTGGTGGGAGGGGTACACATATGCATGTACTCTTGAGACATACTGGACACGTAGATATACATATACTTACATCCACAAACAATCACTGCAACAAAAATCCCACCATCTAAAAAAAAAAAAACAACAAAAATTGCAGCGACAAACAAACATTTCATAATGTAAACGGGGACTTATGGACCGACCATTATAAAGTTAGGCGTTACGATTTCTGTTTATATACAAATAATTTGTGTTGAATTTTATTTTGATATCAAAATTGTTAAGAGATTTGAGGTCGTTAAAGTGATTTTCGAAAATAGTAATTATGAGTAAATATGCATCAACAAATTTTGCCGAATGATTTATGTATACTCGTATATGAAACATATTTGTGTTGAATTTTATTTGCATATCAACATTTTTAAGAGAGTTATGCTTTTTAAAGTGCTTTTTGAAAGTGGTCCTTATATGGGAGCTATGGTCAATTATGGGCTGATCTACTTATAACTTGTAAGTGTGATTAGGCTTCATATACAATTTATTTGTGGTGACATTTTTTTGGATACGTGCGTAAATCAAACATTTATGACCGATGAATAACTATTTCGTCCTTGGCCCGGAAAATATCAGGTACCAAATTTTATGGAAATATCTTCAAAATTTCACACTGTACTCTGCGCACAAGGTTTACATGTTACACCAGACAACCAGACGAACATCGTTAAATCGAATCAGGAAGTGATTCTGAGTCGATCGGAAGACGTTACTAACATTAGCACAAATTGAACACACCCTCCCCACTATGGTGTTGTAGGGTATAAAAATTACGCATTGCGCAGGTCCTATAGGACTATTTTACAAAAACTGTGAGAGTAAAATTGAGAGCAAATTTTCTTCTTGTGACGTCACAAGTCAAAAATATTTGTGTGTTTGCTTAACTTCTATATAAATTTTAATTGTGGAAATATTAAAAAAATAACATAAATTTAATTCTTTTTTCGATTTCCAAAAGAATATAAATTAAAAAAAAAATAATGGGAACAATTTTGCCACATTGATGAAAAAAAGTTTGTATTGAACACTTTAAGGCAGACGATATAAAAGGAGATGTGAAATTTAAAATGGGTGACTAAAGTCTCTAAATTTTATAATGAAATTTAAAAATCACTTTGTCTGTAAACAACTAAATGATCTAATAAATTTATAACATAGTTTAACTACATTGTAACATTTGCTTGTAATTTTAATTATATGCATAAATTATAAATAATTAAATTATTAAATTAAGTCTTGCTCCTATTTGTTTTTTCATAAGCTGCAATAGATTGCTATGGAAAAAAACCAGCTGACATCATTGAATTTTATTTCAATATGAAAATAATTTAATCAATCGTCAAAATTATTTTCATATGAGCGCTTTTGTTTTCAACTACCTTTTCTACAGAAACTTCAATGATGTCTTAAATAAACAATTTAAAAAACATTGTTTTCTTTTAATTTCCTTTGATACATATTGTTCGTAATAATCAACTACAAACGGTAGGACAAATCCTGTATACAACTCATATTTTTCAAGGACATAAATATGTTCAATGTGTGGTTATTTAAAATTCTATAAGTATACTCAGAATTTTGCTTTCAGGCTAAAGCTTTTCAAATTGCCTTATGTATTACTTCCAATGATTTACCAACAATATTGCCTTAATAACCATAAATAACTTAATATGACAAATTTGAGCATCAAATTTGTCAACAAAGTGTTTAGAAATTTTTTCTTAAGCAATTTGTCGGAAATTTATTGTTTCAATTAAATTTCAAAACATCCCAGCAAAAACTTCACTTACAAATTAAGTTAAAAAGTAATAGGAAATTGTCGACCAGACTGCTTACAAATCTACTAGGAAAAGTACTTATTTTTGTTCGCAATGTCCCAAAAGTAATCAGTTAGAATTTTGCAACTTTTAAGCAAAAAGATAATAGCTTACTTTTATACTTAAAAGCCTTATTTAAATATTAAGGAAACTTATTGCAAAATTATATTAGTAGAGATTTATAATCATATAATAAGTGTTGTTTCACACATTTTAGTTTTTCTTCAATTCTGTTTCGAACCTGCCACTCCGTTCACACGCGGATCTTAAATTTTCGTGCTCTTTACCTTTGAGTTTCTATCTTTTCATGCAAACAACTCTCGCAGAAAAGACGAAGAAAATATAAGAAGAAAACAAAAGGAAATAAGAAAATTGAATAGCACCGTCAAGTTTGTACCCTTTTTATTTTCTTTTCCCTTCTCAGGTAAAAATACTTTCCTTGAATTTAGTGATAAATGAAACAAATCCATTAAGAGTAACTAATTTTAATTTTTATTTGATAATTATAGATTATTATGTCTTCCTACTTTAAATTGCATATTACGAGTATTTTTGTATATAAACAGCGAAGTACGTGCGTGCATACGTACTTAAATTTTCAACATATATCAAGTTCATTTTCGTTAATTTATGTACATATGTATGTACCCATGCAACAATAAGGACTTGTTTACCTAGTAAACATATATATATATAAATTATAAATTGAATATACATATGTATTTATGTAAATAAATTAATTTCTTAATGCAATTTCATAACATGACACTATGATTTGAAATCCAAATCTTTATGATTAAAATTATTCAGAAGAAAATAGTGTTTTTAATCAATTTACAGAAAAATAAAAAAAAATACGGCAGTTGCATCATGAGTTTTAGCAAGAAAATAAGAAAGAAACAATTTTGAGGCAACTGGCCTTGACAATAACTAGACTGTTGGAAGTAGAACAGCATTTTCAATTTGTGGAGACATAAAGACAGGCATGTGGCTTTGTATATTTTTCAAATGCAGCTTAACGATTGTGAAATAATTTAAGTTCTACGTACTCGTATATAGCTCAATAATTGTGATTCAGATATTTGTGATATTAAAGTTTGTCATTCTGTGCATTTGAGAAACCATTAATTTATTCACCAGCTTTGAAATAAAATATTTGTTAAAAAATTAATTAAATTCTTTATTATAAGCTACACCACCATAGTGGGGAGGGTTAATGGATCTGTGCCAAAAACATTAGTTGAGCAGCCACCTTAAAGTATACCGATCGACTTTAAATCAGTCGATTTAAAGATTTCTATCCGTCTGTCTGGCTCCCAAAGTACAGTTCGCAGTTTTGAAGATACTTCCATAAAATTTTGCACACGATATTTTTTTGTCCCATGGGTGGGGAAACAATTTTGCTGCAAGTACGTGGTATAGCCTTATCATATCTACAAGTTTTTGCTGATTGAAATGATCATTTAAAATTTCCAAAAATTCAATTAACTTTTTAAGTTACAGATAAAAAACAAAATTTACACAAAAATTAATATCACTCATCCGCACAGTGGAAAGAAACGCAATTTTTTTAAATAAATCTGTCATTTCAAAACGTCTTGGGTAAACTGAATAAAATTGTACTCATATATAGGCTTAGCCAAGTATTATAAGACTTTTTTTTTTATATTACCACACAAACCCTTCAAGGACACCAACATTGCTATTTTATTAAATTTGTCATCCATTATATAAAATTATTTAACGACTCTTGTAAAATTTAATTAATGTATAAACGCTCTTATTCGTGTTCATGCTTTATATTATTAATACATATTCACTTATTTATTTTATTATACAAACTAGCCGTAGTTTTATTGAAATCTACACTAATTTAATTGTAGGGAACTTTCTCTGTAAGTTTCAGATAAGCAGTTTCACGTGCGTATGATTAACATTTAATTGAACTCAATTTGTACAACACTTATACGTACATTGCCCCATCACTATGCCAGAGAACAGTTATTTATTAGTGTACATATGCAAATTGAAATACTTATGTATTGATAAACTAATGATTTTATCTAACATTCTATTACAAAATGTCTAAAGTATTATGGTACAATATATTTTCAGCTTATTTTAGTCATGATAAAATTTTTGTTCTTAACTTTTCAGTATTTAGTGTTCACAAGTTTATATCAGCTTGCACTCCTCTTATAAAATCTTTTTAAATAGTGCTTTTAAGAGCTTTTGCATTTAATTAAAAAAAAGCATAAAATTTAGGGAAATGTATGCAATCTTTATTTGAGTTGATAAAACATATGGCGTTTAATTCAATGTTCAACGATGATTTCATGTAAATGTTGACAAATGATTCATACGCTGAGTTCAATTTTGGCATACTCTCTCCAAAAATTCCACAATATTAGCTTCAAGTACGTCGACTATTGCAGGCTTGTACATATAGATATAAGCCTTAACATAGCTCCCAAAAGATAGTCTAAAGGCATCAACGGTCCGATCCTAAACGTAAAATAAACTGTTCGACGAACTTGCCTCTAGTTGGGCCATTGTTTTGCATGCTGTTTGGTATGTAGCACCATCTTGTTGAAACCATTTGAGCAAAAAGAAAGTGTAATCATCGCACGATAGCATCCGCAAAACGTTCATAGTGACGCCCCTACCTTTATCGTCTTTAAAAAAGTATGGTCCAATGATGCCACTGGCCAATAATCCACATTACACGTACATTTTTTGGAATGCATTTGTGGTTCTTGCAAAGCTTCTGGCTGCTTTTTACACCAAATACGACTATTTTGCTTGTACGTATCCACTCAATTAGAAATGAACTTCGTAGCTGAAAAAACTGTTCCGATAAAAAGTGGAACCTCACTTTCTTGAAAATAGTTAAACAATTTTAAACGCTTGAAATTAGTAAAGAAAAACAATTTTTTTTAAAGACAACGCACCTAAAAAAGGAATGGTTGTCTTGAATAGCCCGTATGTTCTCCAGCTCAGAACCCCACTAGGAACATTTCGGAAATATATTAAGCATCGAATGTGTGTTAAAAATCAACAACATGGAGGCATATATCACTTAAAAGAACCTGTTCTAGATGCTTGGATATCTGAAGATGTCAGGATAAATCTAGTGAATAGTATGTCTGATTGTATTTTTGAGTTGTTTCAAAAAAAGTAGGTCTAAGTCATTTTAAAATGCTCCATTTTAATTTCAGTATATTTATAATAATTTTTCCATTCACATGTAATATATTTGCGTTCAATATTATTTGGATACCGACATTTTTGAGAGAGTTATGCTACGAGTAATTATGGACCGATCTGCACAAAATTCGTAGATGTGATTTGGCTTTATTTAACACTCATTTGTGATGAAATTTGTTTGGATACTTGCATAATTCAAACATTTATGATCGGTAAATCCCAATTTCGGGAGGACATTTGTATGGGGGCTTGGTGAAATAATGGACGGATTTACACCAGTTTTAATTCCATCCAGCCAAATGAATATTACGTACCAAATTTTATCGAAATATCTTCAAAATTGCGACCTGTACTCTGCACACAAAGTTTACATGGACAGCCACCCAGCCACTTAGCCAGACGGACGGACGGACATCGTTAAATCGACTCAGAAAGTGATTCTGATCGGTATACTTTAAGGTGGGTGTTGGATCAATATTTTTGAGCGTTACAAACATCAGCACAAATCCAATATACCCTCCCCACTATGGTGATGTAGGGTGTACAAATTTCTTATTAGAATTATTCGTTTTATGGGAACAAAAGAAAAAATCGAATAATTTGGCTATCCATATGCCGACAGATGAATTTTCTGTAGTAAAATAATAATAGCTTTGCAATTTACCAACAGGTTTTTAATAAAAGTCAGATTTCATGCGAACAATACTTTCTATTTTATAATCTTATTTATAGTTTTCATTATTACATACATATATTTACATATCGCACCTGTTCAACAAAAGGGTAGTAACTCAAAGTTTTCTATTTTTCAGTAGAGGCAAAAAAACTGTTTATGTGAATGTTAAAGGTATATTATACAAAAGAAAAACTATGCCATCGTGAAGATGGCGAAAGAGTAGACAAAATAATAGGAGATTTTTACAGTGGGTAGAGTAGATCATTATGTATCGTTTTTTAATAAATAGTGAAAATTTTTAAATTTTGAGTTAATACTCGTTTGTTGAACAGGTGCATAGTTTTAAATCTAAATATGTACTTGATTTTCTTTTTGTGAAGTTAATTTAAATTATATTGTTTTCGAATTATTATACAATATACATACATACATACATACATATATAAAACTTTTACAATCTGTTGTACACTCGTATGTCTGTAATTGGCTTGAGGAAATAAATAAAATTATTTCAACAATGAGAACAATTAAATATTTTATTTGTATGTGCTTTGAAAAGTTTAAGGTTTACAAAGAGCATGATGTTATTCATTAGTTTCTTTTTTAAAATGGCTGTAGGAGATAAGTACATTGACAAATTAAGTTAGATATTTTGTCAACACAAATACGAAATAAATATTTAAAGAATAGAAAGAGTCTGGGTTTGCCCCTAAGAGTTTATGTCATAAAAATTACTTATATTTCTTGGTTATTCTTTTGTGTATATATGTAATTAATTTATTGTTTAGAAAAGCTATGATGACTAAATAAGTAAACAGCTAACAGGCTTAGTTACTTGTATCTTTATTTGAATTGTTAAAAAAAAAATAAAGAAACTGAAAACCAAAATGATTTTCAAATTTAGCTCAATGTATAGTTTAACATTGAATATAATGATTTTGTGCTTAATACACTTAAAGTGTACCCCATTACTCTGCATCATTTTCTGCAGCGATTTAACGATATCCGTCTGTTTGTCTGGCTGGATGTGTGTGTGGCTAATATTTTTTGATTGGGCTTGATTAAACTGTTTATTTTTTATTTTAGTTTTTTTTTTAATTTTTACGTTTTTTTTATTTGTTTTATCTGCATATTTTCTTTTCTTATTATCTTCCATAGTTTATTATTTAAACAAAACAGAAAATATTTTTTTGAACCAAATAAATTTTTTATTGTTTGATTCATGGTGTAATTATACAAGGTGAGTGCATATCGGCAACAAATAGAACACAATACAGAAACAACAGGCATTTTGTTTGTGTAAAATAATGTACTACTGTCAAAAACACTTGAAAAAGTATTACTTTTGACATAAGAAAATTGTAAACAAAGTCAGTCAGCTGGGCTACTGCACTCACTTTGTATAGGTGATTTGATTTTAAGAATTTTTAGAACATTTTATTAAAAACTATAAAAAAGAAAAACTAAAACTAAATTTTTCATTGTGAACTTCATTGACATTTTGTATAAAATTGTTGATATAATAATTAGTAGTGCACACGGAGGCAGAATCTATTTTTTTTTTCGAAATATATCTGCCATTTCTAAACGACTGTTTTGAACACCATAAAATTTTATGTGAAAGTAGTTTAAAAGTATTTAAGTTTAAGTTTTGTAAATGATCACCATCCAGGCGCGGCGTTATATGTGTTTAAACTTGTGCAATTTTTGTTTTTCACACAATTTCTAAGATGTTTATACTTTCTAAAAGTCTCTTTTAAAAAACATGCTTGCATACGCTGTTTATATTTCTATAGTTTTTAAGTTATAAGCCTTTAAAACATTTAAATTGCAAACCCTGGTCCCTATTCTCCAAACAACTTATCAACTTTTCACTTTGTATTTATTAAATTTTAATCTTTGACAAAGTAATAAGTGTTTCTGTTCCACAATATTCTTTGAAAATCTCACTCTGCGCTAAGCAAATTTTTGCAAAATTCAAATTCAAATCAAAATTGTCTTTGCTAAAATAGAATTTACAGTTATTATGAAACGAAATTACACATTTCAGTATTAATTTGCTCAAGACAACGTATGTACGTGCAACAGAAATTGCAATGAGAATATAAAAATTACAAACTTTACAAATTGCACTTATCAGTTTTAACTTATCACTTATTAAATTTTATATTTCTGAGAATCATAACGTTTCGCAAAAACATTTACGAAATAGACCCTTTCAGGTTTTTTTTTTTAAATATCGGGTGAATTTGTTGAAATTTTATTTGCAATTTCAACAACAAAATTTCTAATAATGCAAATAAACACTTTTCCAAGTAATATCTTTAAGAGGTACAAAATGAATAAATTTTCATTTTTTCTCATTTTTTTTATTGTAAAAAAAAAATTTTTTCAGAAAATATAAAAAGTTTAAATTTTTCTGAAAGACAACTTTACAGACATGCGTTTGACATAAAAAAACATTTCTAATTTTACAAATATGTTGCCTGCATATCTTTGCAAGTTTGAGCTTTTTTATATGAAAATTTTAATTTTAGAGCATAAGTTCTATATTATCGAAAAGCTGTGCTAAGAAAATTGAAAATAGCTTCAAAAAACTGCATGTATTCCTTATTTATTTATTTTGCCAGCCCCCAAAGAAATGTGGACTTAATGGCCAATTGAGAGTGTATTTCATGTTTAGGGCCGGTCAATTGGCCGTCTAGATCATGCGATTAAACACACTTAGACAATTTTTGTAGGGCTGTGTTAAAGCTCACATCTATAGGGATAAGCTCGCAACGGTTGACGCCTTGGAAGCTAAATTTTAAGAATTTAATCATGAGATTGCGATTGAGACAGAAATTGGAGAGCGTTGCTTACAGATTACATATTTGTTGAAATTTTTAAAATTTTATTATTAAAGGGAAACAATATTGGGAACAATTTAAGCCATAATTTCACTAAACTAAAGTGTATTATTCAGACAGTATAATGTCCCATCCTAATCAAAAATATTCAAGTGAATATCTCTACTACACGCTGAGTAAAAATATAGTTGTGCATGTTTACCACAACTATTTCAAACATTTTTTTTTAAATATTATAGTCACTGTAATTATTTATATGATTTCTGCAACCATAATATGGTTAAGTTACCATTCACATGATTATAGGAATCATATATATGATTATAGCAATTATGTAATATTTATGGTAGTCAGTTTTATGATGAAAAATTATACCATATTATTTTGTTCTCTATTATAATCAAATAGCAACAAGTTATGATAAATGGATTTATCATAAACATGATTGGAACAAAAATATACATAGTTACTATAATAGGATTGTAGTAATCATGGGAATCGTAAATTAACCATATCATAAAAATAATTACACTGACCATAATATTGTTGAAAAAAACTTGTAAAAATGTTGGCGTTGTTGTGGTAAACATGTACAACTATATTTTTTCTCTGTGTGTATATTCACTACTATTTCTTTCTACTATTTACTTTATTCTATTATTTATTATCAGCATTGTGATATTTGCAGTGCAAAATGGGAATTAAAAACAAATGCAAATGTTTTTGACACTACATAATAATAATAATAATAACAATAATATTTATAAATATTTTGTTTTTCTCTATGCAATTAGTAATTTGTTTTGGTAACTATTTATTATGAATTTTGTTGAATGATTGGAAAAATAGATTTTGGTAATTATTTAAGCTTTAGGTCTTTTTTATAAAAAATTTTTAAATTTTATTTCAATATTTCGTTACGTCTTTGTGTAACTTCTTCAGGAAAAAATTTTATAATTTTATAAATTTCAAAAATTAGTTGTCATAGGAAAAAAAAGGATATGAAAACTTTAAATTTAATAACAAAATATTAAAACTATTTATAACAAGTAGAAAATATTACTAATTATACAATATTTGTAAGTTGTGTTATTTTTTATATATTAAATGTCTATAAATCTGTGCTACACATTCAGTATCTGCTTTGTAGTTGATCCTTTTAGTTGTAGGTACATACATTAATTATCTGTAACATCTCTAACATATAACGACCTTTATAGTTATTTTCAGTGTTTAATACCCATACATTTTCAAAGTTCGGATAGTAATTTAATTTATTACAATGAGAAGATAACGCAGTTGTTTGTAAAGTAATATTGTCTCTATATCTTTGGTCTGATATAAGTCCAGCAATTCTGGTTTTTAGTTTATTTTTCGTGGTACCTATATATACTTTATTACAATTTTCTTTAACATTTCCGTCACAAGGTATCTTATATACAACATTTGAAATGTTCCATTTTCCTTTTTTATCTTTTGTTTTACTAAATAATTTATAAGTCTTGTAAGCCGCCATTCTATATTTATCAGTATTGAAAATTTTTGATCTCCTCAATCGTTCTAATATATCCGGAATATAAGTTATTGATTTGTAAATTTTCCGTTCTATTGTGTTTCTTGTATTGTTTTTATTTTTGTTCTTATATTGACTTATTAATTTATAAATTGAAATAAATTGAAACGTGGTTTTTGAATATGCACAATGGAATACCAGTAAAGTTTTGCCATTTTACTTGTTGACATATCAAATGTAATAATGAATTTGATTGCGTTGCAAATTTGGTTTGAAAATCGTGGATTTGTAAAATCTGATTTTAGTAAATTTTTGGCCAATCACAATTGTCCCTCTGAGACCTTCTGAGTTATTAGATTTAATCAAATATCTCACTAAATACAAAATCCTTTAGTTCCTAACATTAATGAAATAAATATACTATACTATATGTATTTAAACAGGTTTTCTTAAAGTCTTTAGGCAAATTTTAAATTTAAATTAATGACAAAAAATAAAGAACGATTAACTATCCACTGTGAGCGTCAACATAAAGTATACGAGGGTGGTTCGGAAACTTCTTAGCATAGAACAGAAAGCGCGATATAAACATAAAAAAGTTAAGTATTTTAAAAACTTCTATCTCTGAAGGAGTTCTTTTCGCTATGGCAATTCTCTCATATAGAAACAGGTGTTCAAAAAAGACGCATCTGCGATTTTTTCTTAACAATAGATAAATTAGAGAATTCATGGTGTCATTAAATATTTAAATAAAAAGGATTTATCGGGACAAGAAATTCATAATAATATGGTGAATTTGTTAGGTGAAAGTGCTCCTTCATATGCAACAGTAAAAAATTGGGTTGCTGAATTTAAACGTGGTCATACAGGCATTGAGGAAGAACCACGTAGTGGACATCCAAAAACAGCAAACAACAACAGAAATTGTAGCCAAAGTGCATGATATGGTATTAAATGATAGACGAATAAAAGTGCGTGAAATAGCCAATATCATGGTCATCTCACATGATTGAGTCCATTTAATTTGGCATGAAGAACTACAGACGAAAAAGCTTTCTGCAAGGGTGCCACATTTGTTAACAGTAGACCAAAAACGCATACAAATTAACATTTCTCAAAATCAACAAATTAAAGTACAAGTTGCTTTACCACCCACCTTATTCTTCTCCCAAATCTAAACCAATTCCTAGCTAACAAGCGTTTTACCTAAAATGAAGATGCAATTACAGTTGCAAACCACTATTTTGAAGGCCTTGAGGAAAAGGATTTTAATCAATGGATAGAATTGCAAGATAAGAGTTGGACTAAATGTATGGAAGTTTCAGGAGGTTATATTGAAAAATAAATATGTTTTTGAAAAACTAACTATTCTCTTTCTGTGCTAGGCTAAGAACTTTCCGAACCGCCGTCGTAATTATATAAATATATATTATATCATATAATTATTTCGCATTTCTATATAATTATTTTAGTAGAATTGAACTCACAAAAATAAAAGAAACAAAAGCGTATACAAATTTATTTGAATTATTGTTAAAATATACCAATTTTTACGCATCAAAACAAATTAAACAGTGTCATCATCATTATGCAAAAAAACTCTGTCATTCCAAAAGTAGTGTCAATTCTTTTAAATTTTCTTTGTTGAAAATTATAAAGTTTAATCAACTTTTAAAATAATTTCAAGTTTCATAATTTATCATTAAAAGAGATTAAGTTAAGTAGTGAAATATATACAATGGGAAGTCAAACATCAATTGAGACTCAGCATATCATAATAGACTTACATAGAAATGGTAAATCCCTACGTGAAATGGGTAAAATAAATCAAGGCATCATTGTACAATAAAAAAAAATATAGACAAGTATACAAAACACAATACCGTAGAAAATGTTATTAATGCAAAACAGCCAAACCGTCTTACAAAAACTTATATAAGAGATTTAGTAAGAGAAGTAAGTGCAAATCCAATATCTGGTGCTGCAAAAATAGCTGAAAATAAACACTTTTGAAAAACTAGTAAGCGCGAGTACGAGAAAATCTTTGCATCAAAATGGCCTACATGGTAGAGTGCCACCTAAGAATCCCTTTATATCAAAGAGCAACCAAAGCAAACGTTTAAATTTTTAAGAAAATATATAAATGAGGCTAACATTTTTTTGGAATAATATTCTTTTCACCGATAAGAGTAAGTTTGAGATATTTGGAGTCAAAAGTCCCCCACAAATATTGCGAATCGTATGGTTGGTACATGACGAGGCTTAGTAATGGTCTCGGTTGTATGGCGGCATCAATTATAGAATCTACAATGAAGTAGTGTAGAGAAATTAGAACTGGTGCAAAACTGGATTTTCCAACAGGAACATGATTCTAAGCATAGCACCAAAACTGTGCTGGAGTGGTTCCTCAATCATTGTACCAGACCCTCAACTCATCCTCCGCAGTATCCAGACCTCAATCCAATTGAGCACCTGTGGGAACATATGGACCCTACTTCACAAAACACTTTATCAACCTTTCACTCTGCACTTATGTAATTTTTCTTCAATTTAAAAAAAAATTATGTTCCTCAAAACTATAACACTTTATAAGTGATAAATTGGAATGGATTAGTGTTATTTGCAAAGTTTTTGCAATTTTTATGTTCTCTTTACAATTTCCGTTCCACGTACGCTTTCTGGCGCAAAGTGCAAAGTTAATATTAAAAAAGTATAATATGCAATGACTTTGCAAATTACAAACAACTGTAAATTCTCTTTTTGCAAAATAAACTTTGTTAAATTTGTGAAAAAGGTCTTGCAAGGTAAACGCTCGCTTTATAAATTCATATTTTTATAACTAGTGAAGCAGTGGTATTGCTGAAAAGTTTCTTATGAAGGGTGGATTCTCTTCTGTGTGTCGTTGCCTGGATGGCACAATCCACGAGGAGGGATAAGTGGAACGTAATGTAAACCACTCATTGAATGTGATGCTGATATGCCGGCCAGACTACATATCTTACAGTGTAATGGATGAAGTCAATTTTCGGATGCTGTTGTTTTGGATAATAGTATTTACAGATTGAAAGACTGATGTCACCATAACTAAGATATAACGATAACCCTGGTAGAGAGGCCACAAAAAACACATTTCACAATTTGCTAAATTGTGAAAAATACACGTTTTTAACTATTAAATATATTTTTGTGTGTACTATATTCTCAACTTAATTCAAATATAAGGAATTTATTTCACATTAAATCAACGAAAATTTGGCAATAAGTTTATTGGTTTTATATATTTTAATGTATTGGCTTTTTTCTTTAAGTAGCTTAACAAATTGTTATTGGGTACACCATATTTAAGACAAATGAAAACGAAGTAATGTGTTGTAAAAAGCTGTAAAGAACAAAATATGCAACAACAAATCGATACCCAAGTTCTCTGAAATGTATGAAATACATAATTTTAATACGAAGTACAGAACAAAAGTCTGATATTACATATTTTTTATTGCCCCTAATAACAAATATCCTTAAATGTGTATTTCCTACACCACCATAGTGGGGAAGGTATATTGGATTTGTACTGATAATAATAGACAAACGCCCACCTTAAATTATACCAATCGACTCAGAATCACTTTCTTTGAGCAGTCCCATTTTTTGAAAAACTTTTTTACTCGCATATTTGCACATATTCGCATATTATATGGTCAGCCTTAACTGACTTAACTTTCTTACCTGTTCTTAATGTCTTTCAATAAATATTGGCAACATTTCATTTTTGAATCCACGAAACATGTTCTTCATTTCTTTTTCTTAAATCATGTAACCAATATCTTGGCACAAACTACATTTTTTATGTTTAATTTTTATCTGGCCATTTATTTTCTTACAGCATTTCTTATACTCATTAAGATAATTTTTGTGCAAAAATTTCTTAATAACAAATAATAAATAAATTTCGTTTGCATGCACATTTAACCAAAAGCTGTTGAAAAGGAAATTAAAACTTTTCATGTTAAAGTCAGGCAACAGGGCAATATCTGCTTTTGGAGTACGGGGCCGGTTCGGAAAATGCTTAGCCTAGAACAAAAAGCGCGGTATAAACAGAAAAAACTTAAATGTTTTAGAAACTTTCACCTGTGCCAGGAACACGTGTTAAATTTCTTTTCGATCAGGCAACTACTTCATACAGAAACAGATGTTCAAAAAAGACGCATTCGCGTTTTTGTTACAATAGAAAAATTAGAAATTCGTGGTGTCATTAAATATTTAAATAAAAAGGATTTATCGGAGCAAGAAATTCATAATGATATGGTGAATGTATTAGGTGAAAGTGCTCCTTCATCACCTAACAACAGTAAAACATTGGGTTCCTGAATTTAAACGTGGTCATACAAGCATTTAGAATGAATAACGTATTGGACATCCAAAAACAGCAACAACAACAGAAATTATAGCCAAAGTGCATGATATGGTATTAAATGATCTACGAAAAAAAGCAAGTGAAATGGCCAATATCATGGGCATCTCAAATGATCGAGTAGATTTAATTTTCCAGATGGGTGCCGCATTTGTTGACAGTCGACTAAAAACGCAGAAGAATTAAAACTTCTCAAGCTTGTTTGGATCGTACTAAGAAAAATAAAATGGATTTTAAGCGTCGTTTCATAACTGTTGATGAGACATGGATTCACCACTATACTCCAGAGGCAAAAGAACAATCCAAGCAATGGACGAAAGCTGGAGGAAGTGCCCCAAACAATGCAAAAATAATTTAATAGGCTGGTAAGGATAAGGCAGCGGTGTTTTGGGACTTTATTGATTGACTATCTGCAGAAGAGTAAAACAATAAATTCAAAGTACTAGTGCAACAATTTGGATCAATGTAATGTAAAAAGTCGAGAAAAACGTCCTGGCTTACAACACAAAAAAAAATAATTTTTCATCAAGACAACACACTAGCGCAACGAATTAAAGTACGAGTTGCTTGACCACCCACCTTATTCTCCTGGTTTAGCTCTTAGTGACTTTTACCTGTTCCTAAATCTTAAAAAATTCCTAGCTGGCAAACGTTTTATCTTGAATAAAGATGCAATTACAGTTGTAAACCACTATTTTGAAGGCCTTGAGGAAAACGATTTTAGTCAAGGGATAGAATTGTTAGATAAGATTTTGACTAAATGTATGGAAGTTTCAGGAGATTATATTGAAAAATAAAAATGTTTTTGAAAAACTAACTATACTCTTTCTGTGCTAGGCTAAGAAGTTACCGAACCGCCCTCGTATTTTTAAATTTATCGCAAGATGTTTTTTTCCTTATGTACAATAGTTTTTGGTATTATAAAGTTAATTTACTTCATAAAAATTACAAGCATGCTGGTTATATAATTTGTACTTATTGAAGATGGTTATTTGTATGGTCTTCTGTTTATAATATTAACGGCGTGAAAACATTAAGTTTGATAATGTCCAACACACATGGAACAATGCCAATATTTTTACAAAGTAATCTCATTATTTATTATGTCTATAGGGTGTGCCAAAAATAACGTGAGATTTTAAAAAATTAAAAAACCTTTTGTTTATTATATTCTAATTTTTTGTTGGTTACAATTTTGACAATTAAGGTGAAAATGAGCTTTATTAGTTAGAAAGATTTGGCTCGAATCTTTAACTGCCAAATATTCATTGTTTTGCAATATCTTTCATTAATGGAAACGCCTTGTTCTTTTGCTTTATTTTTTTTGGTCATGTACTCGTATGTTTGCTTAGATGTTTTTTACTATAATCCATATTATTGTCATGACTTTAGTTACATATGCAATTACCGAATGTGTCATTAAACTAAAATCCTTTAATTCATAAATTTAATATACATATTAAAATAATCTTAATAAATTTCAGTGTTTTTTATCTAGAATATTTAAACTGATATAAAAACACTTCTTAGAAAATTTTATTTAAACATTTCTTTGACACCTTTAGGCTAGATTTCGTTTTAATTTATATATTTTGTCAAAACACAAAACAGAATATTTATTTTATAACTTTTAAACAGACAAAAAAGTTTAATATTCTCCTAATAATGTGATGCTTTTTTCCATTTAATTAAATATTAAATTGCTGCTAAATTACTATTAAATATTTGCATAAAATTTTTTTGTAATAATATTTATATAAGCACAAAAAATTTCATGATTTATCAAACCTCAAAATTGATATATTTTTAATAAACATTATTCTACTCGTACTTTATATACATACAGTGGCGAGCACAAATGGCTACATGTTTATTCCTTGTGCACTTTTTATTGTATAAAAATAAAACTATTTTAGGTTAAGTACTAAAAGAAAATAGTTTACAATATAAAATTGAAGTAATAATTTTCGGAAAATAAACAATTTGTACAATAAACGAAGTGTGTCTTTTAAAATATTTACAATAAAATATCAAAGTTTACCCATAGATTTTTATTTCGTAACTTTAAAAATAAAACATTAGTTTGATATTAATTTATTAGCTTGTGGTAAACAATTTTTGAAAATTATCCAACACAAATCTAATTAAAATACAAATTATAATATATAATAAAGAAACTTTCAAGAGCCATTGAGGACAATATTTTAATAATTAATGACGAAAAATAGCTATTCTTCGCGGGTAATTTAAACAGCTTAAAGAAATTCAATAGGCCATCATATCAGAGGTCAATCAGAGGTCGCAAAAATCTATTAAAGTAGGCGCGCTCACGTCTTATGATTACACAAACGAAAAGAGAGAAGTTTTAAATACCAAATGATGCTGTTAGCGGATGGACAGCCAGATGAGACCTTCTTGATATTGTTTACATCTTATCAGCAACAAATTAGAACACACATTGTCAGTATTAAATGTTAAAGCACTGTTAAAGTTTGCCAAAGAGATTAGAAAATGGACAGTAAATCACTGGAAACACGTAATCTGGCCAGACGAATCCAAATTTAATACTTTTCAATCCGAAGGTAAACAATATTGCTGGTTTTTAACAGACCAGATATTTCAGAGACACCATATTAAGGAAACAATGAAGCACGGTTGGAGGAAAGCCATGATATGAGTTTAGCTTATAAGGTGGTTCCTCGGAACACTGCAAAGAATCGAAGTAATAAGGAAGAAAGAAAACTATCTACATACTAATTTTCCTGATTTTTCAGATAAGAGCGTCAATAATGTCAATGAAGATATTTTTGAGCTGGATTGTGACCCAAAACACACTTCAAAAAACATCATCAAGAATGTTTTAGCGTGCAGACACAGGTGTGAATATAACGATTAACTCCAACCTATTTGTATGAGGTTCAGCGCAAATAAATTAATTGAAAAATTGATGGAAAGTATGCCAAAATATGTAAAAGTATTAAACGAAATAACAATGAAGGATAAACGAGTGACTATAAACGAACGTGATACGATAGCCTAAGGATGTAGTCACTCATCACACTCAGAAGAGAGACTATAGTGGAGAGAATATAGACGAGAGATTGTAGACGAGAGACTATAGCCGAGTGACTATAGATGAGATACTATAGCTAAGAGACAAAAATAAAGACGAGAGACTACAGAAGAGAGACTAAATATGAACGATTTTAGACGAGATACTATAGAAGAGAGATTATAACCGAGTGGCTAAAGATGAAAGACCATGGTGTAACTATACAAGGTGAGTGCAAATCGACTACAAATACAACACAATACAGAAACAATTGGCATTTTGTTTGTGTAAAATAATGTACTACTGTCAAAAACACTTACAAAAGTATTACTTCTGACATAAGTAAATTGTAAACAAAGTCAGTCAGCTGTGCTACAGCACTCACCTTGTATAGTTACACCATGTGAAAGACTATAGCCGAGAGACGAAAGCTTTTAGACGAGAGACTACAAAAGAGTGATTATTGACGAGAGACGAGATTTTATAGACCAGAGAATACAGAAAAGAGTATAAATCACTGATGGCAAACATGGTACAATTGTACTTTTTTTGATACATTTTAAACACAGTTGGTACCGTGGTACTACCACGAGTCATATGATACAATTTCAAAATACTGTTGCATGAAAATTTGATATTTCAGATGAAACAGATAAATATCAGCCATGTCACAGAATTTAATTCCGTTCGGAAGTGGAATTATTTCCGTATTTTGCTTCTAAAGAAAAAGTAAAACGAACAATTGGTTTCATTCCGAACAAATTTTTCGTTTTGCTTTTTCTATAGAAGCAAAAAATGGAATTAATTCCACTTCCGAACGGAATTAAATTCTGTGACATGGCTTTATAGCATATAAGTTACTATTTGTGTAATAGTGCAAGCAAAAAAGATTTTTTAAATTTCATGAACTGATATCAATTTGATCTTTAAATATGCATCTATAAGATGATTATTACGACAATAAATTTTTGGTTGAATTATCGAACAATATGAGTCTTTGACATATTCATTTATATTAAATGATTTTGAGGCTGAATTCAAAAACTAAAGCTTTAAATGTAGTTGATCAGGATTTCAAAATCGTTAGAAGTTAACTCTTCTATTTCTTCTATTCTTACAATAATAATTCTAATTATTTTGGAAATATATATATTTACCAAGGTTAACTTTTCGCAAATGACTCGATACTTCATAAATAAGAATATTTTTAGATAATCGCGACAATTAACGCAATAATATTGCTATAAGATATATCGAATTTTCGATAAAGTAAATTTGTGGTAAAGTTTTATGATTACATATTTAACAAATATTTATTAAAAATGGTACCATGTAGGTCTAAAAAGTATATTTTATTTATATAGTTGGTACGAAAAACAAAAACCCATTTTCCATCACTGGTCTAAATACGAGGGACTATAAACGAGTTACTATAGACGAGAGTCTAAAGGCGAGAGATTTTAGAAAAGTGACTATAGAAGAGAGATTATAGTCAAGATAGTATAAAGAACAGATTATATACGAAAGATTATAGACGAGAGAATTGCTTTTTATTTTTACACATTTTTATATAATATATGCAAAATAAATTTTGTAAAAAGTGTATTTCAATTTTTATAAATATATTACATATCTTGACACACGATTAAACTTCCCTGGTAGTCCTGGAATTAGTTCAATGTTGTTTTTTTTAAGTATTTATTGCAATTGAAACTAACATAACATTTGCTTGCAATGATAGAAATTATTAACTAATGCCAACAGTTTTAGCATGCAAATACTTTACAGCGTATTAAAAATAAGAAAAAAAAAACAAATAAAACATTTTAAAAATTTAATAAAATTAATAAAAGTAAACATTTTATAGAATAAAATAAAAAAGTTTTTTCGAGCTCGAGGCCAATTATTTGTAATTAATTATTTATTAAATTATTTTCTCCAATATTTCGATATCCATCGGATATCATTATCAAGGAATGAGTTACAATTATATTTGTAAGATATCTCCACACTCAATAATGTGTGTAATAATAATTGTAACTCATTCCTATAATATTTTATATATATATGTATGTATGTCTAAAAGGTTTATTCAGCAAAAATAAATATTTTAATTGTTGAAAATGGCTAGAAAAATTTCATTAATTATTGCACAATGAACTAAAAGAAAAATTCTAAATTTTATGATGAACAAATGCAACACTAAACTCTATAATAATAAGCACAGATTAACCTTTTGGTATTACTTTTGCAATTCAACAAACACACAATACACAACACACACATTAAATAGTTACATATCACTCTTAAGCGAAGTATAAAAGCCTGCTTTAAAGATGTTTCAATTTCATTATGTATTGACCTGTGTATTAAATTTAAGTTTATTATAACTTTGTAAAGATTCGTTATTTTCTAAACGTTTGCTTTAGTTATAAATAGAAATCAATTAAATTTCACATTATGCTCGTCACCACAAACATCCTACCTACACATTTTTTTATATTTTCATTTTTATATTTTTTTTAGCCTCTAAAAGCCTCTAAAAAAATTACTTTTTAAACTTGTTTCGACTTATGC
The DNA here is from genome assembly GCA_950370525.1 of Bellardia bayeri. Lineage (NCBI taxonomy): Eukaryota > Metazoa > Arthropoda > Insecta > Diptera > Calliphoridae > Bellardia > Bellardia bayeri. Next base: position 85,620,451 of record OX493265.1, on the reverse strand, counting down.
TCTTAAGCACCATTTAGAGGTTATTTTACTCTTTTATAGCCACCATCTGAAATATATTAATTTTGTGTTTACGTTTGCAACACACGGAAATGTTGGTCGCACAACAGCATATATAGGGTGTGCCATACTACCAACTTATTTTTATGCAATATTGTTTCAAAATTTATCATTAAATGGATTATACCACAACAAAGTCTCCAAATTAATCAGCTGATTGTCTTCTGTGGGATAGCTAACTGACTAACCTGTAAACTGGATGCTTAAAATTTGTGACACCTCTGGCTTATTTCTTTGAGGTTAAGTCAAAGTTCGATATAACGGTAGCAATGCTTAAAACAGTAATCGAAAATATGACTTTCGTGACTAAATTAAGTCATTTATTTAAAATTAAAAAACAGGTCTAAATTTAAAATTAAAAAACAGGTCTAAATGAGTCACCCTATATATAACACTTCTATTTATTGCTGTTAAAGAGAATTGGAAATTAATTTCTTTTAAATTTTGCAGTGGCCATAAGAAATTGTTGTTTTACCTACAAACCCAGAAATGCCAAAGGAATATTAAAAAAATAACATAATCCTTCAACCCATTGACTTATGCGCACCAGAAATAAATAAATAAATAATATTGTTGAGTTTTTGCAGCAGTCTTTTTTTTTAATGCACCTAAAGCAAAATATGTTTGAAGTAGATGTAAAACAGAGGGCAGAGATTAAAAAACATAAATTATTCATACTAAATCGTTGACATAAAAACCAGCCTTATGGAAACTTTTCTTATTCTTTCAAATACTTAATCTATCGGAATATATTTTTTAAAGTAATATGCACAAATTCCTTAAAAATTTTACATTGTTGAATTCAATGATTGTAAAAAAGCTAAAGATTTCAAAACATACAGTAAATTATGTTATAAAATGATATTAGCAAACATTAAGCTCACATACCAAATAAAAATAAACAAAAAATGTAATTATTAGAAACTGAAAACTTAAAAAAAAAACTACTAGTGTAGAACTTCACTGCCACTCTTCACCAAATATCTGGCACAATGCCATCATTATTGCATAGATGCAATTCTATAGCCGCAGTCATGGGTCTTTAATAAGTTATATAAGTTATAGATTTGATTGCATATTCTTACATAGACATTATTTAATTACAAATATACAGTAGGGAGCACAAATGAAAACATGTTAGTTCTTTGTGCATATAATAAATATTAAACTATTAAAGACAATTAAAAAATGTTTTTTTTTTCATTTATTTAAAATAACCAAATAATTTGCAAATCAAAACTAAAAGTATCGACTAATGAGCAAAAAATACAAACGAAACCGCATGTACTCAATTTTGAAACATAATTTGTTCTTCATATTTAGTACAGTCGATTATTTCGTAAAACACTTTTTATACGTTTTAACATATTCTTCACCAATTTGTCAATAGTAATACTTTCCCATTCGCACTGAATTTGCTGCTAAAGCTCGTCTAACTGTGTTGCAGTTAATCGGTACTATCCCAACTGTCTCTTCACGATTGATCGCAAATTCTTAATCGCATTAAGTCAGCGACTTTTTGCTGGTCACTGCATCAAAAGAAAATTCTGCTCGCTAAGCCAATCTCTCACGATGTTAGTGTGTGCTTTGGGTTACCATTCAGCTAAAAATAAACTTCATTCACATGATAGACGCTCTTTTTTGCAAAATAAGGAAGATAAATTTGTCTAATACTTACATATATAGTCTTCTTTACTCATTATTCCTTCAATTCTTTGCAATGGTCTGAGGTAAAGAAACCTCATACGAGTATAATGACGTTCCTGTACATGGAGTCTTTTAATTCTCTGAACTGTTCGGCGGCAACAATAGTGATTACCTGTATAAAGTTATAAATTGTTGACCTTTAGGACTTCTAGAGAGAGCACCACACATTAAATGCTGGGAACTAAAAATTTTAGTTTCCCCATGTACCACCTACAGGGTAGTAGCGGCCAATATTTTAATGATATTGTTTCAAAAGCAAATATCAAATATTGTCCTTTTCGATAATAATAATGACTCCGTCATCCACTTCTATTTTAAGTGTTTAATTTAAAATTAAGATACAAGATTTAACTAATTCTCCTTATATTAACTTATGTTCTCTTTGTACAATTATTTACTTATTATACATTTTTTGTCTGAAAAAATTCATTATCTTTCATCTTCTTTTACATTTCAGTAAATATTTATTGTACTTAAATAGAAATTTTAAAATTTACATTTGTTTGCATTTTTTCACACTTTTACTTGCGATTATTTCTTTTTGCAACCATAACCGCCATGAAGGGAATTATAAAAATTTTTCAGTCTCTTTTTGGTTGAAAAAGTTTTTAATTCTTTAGTTTAAATGTTTAAATTCCAGCACTTCACAACTAGAACAATAGCATTTTAACACGTTAATGTCATTGGAGGCAAGTATTTCAAAACTTTAAATATATTATTATGTCAATATCTACAGAACAAGTTAAAGGTAATGACTTAAATATCTCATAAATACTTAGTTTTCATAGAAATCATTATCATTTAAATCTCTAGAAAATTCACAGTTATATAACGAATACCTCTAAGTAATGCAGGTGGTATGTAGTAGTCATGTAGTAATTTACTGGGTAATTATACCCTACACCACCATAGTGGGGAGGGTATATTGGATTTGTGCTGATATTTGTAACGCCCATAAATATTGGTCTAACACCCACCTTAAAGTATTCCGATCGATTTAGAATCACTTTCTGAGTCGATCTAACGATGTCCGTCCGTCCGTCTGGCTTGCTGGCTGTCCATGTACAGGTCGCAATTTTGAAGATATTTCGATAAAATTTGGTACATGATATTTTTTCGGCCCAAGGACGGATGGAAACTGGTGGCAATCGGTCCATTATTACACCTGGCTCCCATACAAAAGTCCTCCCGAAATTGGGGGTTACCGATCATAAATGTTTGAGTTATGCAAGGAACCAATCAAATTTCATCACAAATGAGTGGTAAATGAAGCCAAATCATATATACAAATTTTGTGCAGATCGGTCCATAATTACTCGTAGCTCCCATATAAGGCACACTTCTGAAAATCACTTTAAAGTGCATAACTCTCTCAAAAATGTTGGTATCCAAATAATATTGAACGCAAATATATTTCATATGTATACAAGCAATACGGTACAATTTTATTATGATCGGTCTACAATTTTATAATGGTCGGTCCGTAATTAGTCGAAACTCTCATATAGCAATCTCCCCGTAATCCACTTTAACCTCCATAAATCTTTTAAAAGTATTTATATCGAGATAAAGTTTAACATGCACAATATTTATATTCACAGAAATCATGACATTAATTTTTGGATGATCGGTCCATAATAGGTCATATCTCCCATATAGCGCACATTTCTCATAAACTGTTTTATATATACATGGTGTAGGGTATTAAATGGTCGGGCTTGAGCGACTATACTTTCTTACTTGTTTTATTTTTTTTTGTTCATATGTGCTGCATGAAAAAATGAGTATTTTTTTTTCTTAACGTGTCTTTTAAAAGTTTTATATGAAATTATTCAGCGTAAATTAATTTGGTAAAAAAAATATAAACAAATTCTGATGAAAAGTTAAAAGTTCTTTTTAATGGTAAGTAAAAGGAGGGATGGGTTTATAAAATCAACATTAAATGAGGGACTTTAAAACATGGCAATATAATTATGGAGATGATGTTGGATTAAATTGGCAATGAGCAAAAAACCTCTTTAAAACATAACTAATGCTATTTATTTTTAGTCAAAAATAAAAGTTGCTTATAATTCATATCCAGCGTAAAAATACGATTTTTAAAACTTGATGGACAGCAAGGAGAGTATTTTGAATATTAGTGCCCCGATAGACTAGGCAATAGAGTGCTGGACTATCAGTCAAGGGCTGCGGGTTCGATTCCCGCCAAAGACTCTGGGTGTTTTCTGCAGATAAGCCAAAAGCTTCGCAGTTTGTTATTTATAAAAAAAAATCTTCTAAAGACCGTTTTTTCGTAAAACACTTTTACAGGTTTTGGTACACTCCACCAATTTCTCAATTATTTCATTTGGAATACTCTTTCATTCGCGCTGAATTCACTAAAGTTCGTCCAAATGGGTTGGAGTTAATCGGTATTGTTGTCTTCACGATTAAACACAAATTCTCTATTGAATTGAAGTTGAGACTTTTTCTGGCTACTGCAACAAAAGTAAATTCTGCTCGCTAGCTAATTTTTTAACGATTTTGAAAGCATAATTTGGTTTACCATCCAGGTGAAAAGTAATTTCATCTACAAGAGAGACGCTCTTATCCTCTTGATTCCTTCGAATCTTTGTAATGGTCTGAAATGACATCATGTAAAGCAAGTCTATATCATGACGTTCCTTTCATTGTGCTCTATTGTTTCTTTAACATGGTGTCTTTGAATTCTCCGTACTGTTCGGCGCCAGTAATATTGTTTACCGTAGGATTGAAGACGATTAAATTTGGAATCTTCTTACCAGATTATACGTTTTCAGTCATCTAATATCCAATTGCTGTCCTCTTTGGCAAAATTTAACCATGCCTTAATTTCTTATCGACAACTTATCGACAATGCAAGTTTTAAATTTTTTGCTACTGAGCTGTAATCAATATCAATCGACTAACGTGTTTCCTATAGCTTTATAAGTATCTTTTGTCGTTAAAAACTTTTTCATTTGTGTTATCATGGGACGTGTTTCCTTATTCGTTAGTAGCTTTTTGCGACCTCTGCTTTATAGTTTGGGAACAATAGAACGCCTTTTTTTAACTCTTATGACAACTGATTGACTATATTTAAACTGTCATTGCCATTGTCCTCAATGACTCTTGAGAGTTTCTTTGTTATTTGTTATAATTTGCATTATAATTTGATTTGTATAGCATAATTTGCAAAAAGTGTTTACCACAATTAAATTAGTAACAAACACATAATAGTAAACTTTGCTATTTTTGTGCAAATATTTCATATCACAGACTTGTGCAAAATTGATTACATGCCAGGCTCTTTTGTATTAATGGTTTATTTGCCGAAAATTACTATTTTTCATTTTGTATAGTAAATTAATTTGCTTAGCATTAAACCTAAAATAAATCACAAAAAACATTTTTAAATATTTGTTATTAGTTTTATATTTAAGCAATAAAAATTGCACAATGCACAAGCATGTACTCAATTATGCTCCCCACTGTAAATGAAATGAAACCTGCAGTAATGTTTGCTATCTTTTATTAGGAAGAACTACTCTTCAATAAAGTTGGGTTTTATTTTACAATGAATTTATATTTAAATCCCTCTAATTATCCACAGTTTTGGGCATTGTTAAAGGCAAGTTAAAGCGGAGTGGTAGTAGTTGTTAACAATTAAAACGAACCTTAAAAACAATAACTTGGATTTTTATAAACGGAAATTAAGTAAAGTTTCTTTTTAGCTCTACATACTTAATTTGTGCTTCAAAGGTATTCAATGACTTTTTTTGGTAATATAAATTATAAACTATTTATTGTACCGAATTTTATGTGAACAACGATTTATTTATATATGTTGTATAATACATTTTAATAGTATAAAATCAATGTGATTAGTAAAGGCTTTATGTACAGCTTATTTTTAATAATGTTAAAATAATAACAAAATCAGAATAAGAGAATTTGCATTAACCAATCATATTAGTATTTTTTTATTCAATTGAATTCTTATATATTAGGGCGACCCTATTTTGGCATTTATGGTTTCACAAAGGTCTAACATTTTTTTTCATGATGCAAAAGCCTAGAACAGAAAATTTTACCAAAATAGGATAACTTTAAGAGTTAGCAAATTTTGTTTGAAATTTCAGGTTTTGAAAGCAAACAAAATTAAAGAGTTTAAAATGATAACTAACCAACATATTGTACAAACATAATTGTCACAAAAATTGTATAAAAGTTAATAATACGCACACAAAAATACGCCAGCATGTGCGAGTGATGTTTTTTTTTCCATAATTTATATTAATCATACGTACTGGTGTTAATAATTTCCGTTCAACGTTTAGGGTATTTTATAATCAGTGCTGCCAGTTTAGCCATTTTTTTTCTTTTTATCCGTTTTCATACAATTGCCAACAATTTGGACAATTTGACAACAAAAATTACATAGTGAAAACCAAGCATTAGTTTTTCAATATATTTTTTTTTGGAATTTTTGTTTTAATACAATCAGTTTTATCAGCTTTAAAAATATCAACATGAAATGGAGAACAAACCAAATGGAAATAAGAATTTAACATAGACATTTTGAAACATTTGATTATGAATTAAAAGTTTCAATATAAATGGCTGCCGCACACTTCAAAGTCAGAATAAGAATAAAACAAAATAAGTAAAACACAAACGATGGTAAAAGGAAATGTCAAAAAATTGTATGAACAACGAAAGTCGTGCAACTTTTTCTACCCCTCTTGCTTCTCTACCCCGTTCGCCTACAAACATGCAATTAATTGCATAAAAATTGCATCGTGTTAAGGGCCTCTTGGAAAAATTGCAAATTTCAGTGATTATAAAAATTTCAACATGAAATTATGGAAAATTCAAATAAAATTTGACAAATCATTTAATGATTTTTACATTTCCGTGATATTACATTACTAAATAGAACTTATCATAATGAGCTGCAAAATAAAAATGGAAAAAACTTGCAGTGTTAAACGAGTATGTGATTAAAGAAACAGAAGTTATTTTATTTGCTAGTTTTCAAAACGATAAAGAAAGTTGTCTTTTTATAAAATTATTATTAAATATTAAGAAGATATTAAAGTTTGGCAGGAGGTTTTGAAAAAGACCAATCCTGCAACTGGGGACGGCCTAATAAAAGCTTGTACCTATGCAAGCGACGGTATGTTTGGGTTCTGGAAATGTGAGACATTGGTAAGTAAAACAACTTTCTGGATGGTCCATGACTGCGCTTTGTATTTTTCTCTAACTTTTCTCGATTTTGTTTTAAATTAAATCAACTTGGATTTCATTTAAACTTAAATTTAAAGTTTTGTAGTCTCGATAAACTTATTCGGTCTCTTTAATTTCTTTACTATCGTCAAACAAAAACTTATATTTAAATAATTGTAAAGCGATCTTTTAACTTGGAAATTTTTGACAAACTTATCAAAATAGAATTTATAGGTTTTGTGGCACGAAACAATAGAAATATTTTTTAATCTTTACAAATTCCACATTTCAATATAAACTTTGCAAAAAGAATATAAAAATTGCAAAAACTTTGCAAATTCATAGGCTCAACGTTTTTCTTTACAAATTTGTGAATTCATGGAAATTGATTGCATATGATCGGAACTTTACCAAAAGAAACCAATTGCTGCTGTTTGTTTAATATTGAGCTTAATGATGGTTTTTAATTTTAAATAATGTATAATTATTTTAAAATTGAGAAAAATCTAACTCAATTTAATTTACAAATTTTCCATTTCATTTGGAGTTTTCATAAATTCAATTAAAAATTTCTGAATTTAAAATTGAAATTCTCAAATTCATTTGGAATTTTCTAAATTTAAAATAGAAACTCCATGAAGCATTTTCTCAAATTACTAATATTTAAAATTAAAAAATTCATTTGAAAGTGGAATTGGAATTTTCTCAATTTAAAAAAAAAAAGTGGTAAAGTTTATTATTTTTCACTCATTTCTATAAACAAATACAAAATTTAACATTTCAATTTTATTTCATGAAAAATTTAAAACTTGGAAAATAATTTTGCATGAAGAAAACGCAGAAAATATTTAATAAGCTTAAACAACGTTTCATAACATTTTACAAAAACTTTGTTATTTATATTAAATCTTTACATAGTAAATATTAATGTTATAAATAACAAGTCTTATAAACAGCTTCCTGGTTTAATCGCCTTAAACCATAATGTTATAAAATAAAATACAAAAAAAAAAGATAAATAAATAAACAAAAGTAATGAATTATTTAAATAGTAGAAAAAACAGGAACTTACTCGCATTTGTGAATATTCCGCTAGAAATCCTATGACAATATTATCCTTATCCCTGTTGTTGTTGATATTGTTGTTGATATTATGATTAAAGTTAAGGTTAACATTATTATTATTTTTAATATTGTTGTTATTATTATAATTAAAACTCTTTTTATTTTTCATTTTATAAGCCAGAGAAATTGAAGCAGCTGCCATTACAACTTCTTGAGAATTATTATTTAAAATTCGGGAGGCCTGGGGCAGCGCGGTTAATGACAATGAAGAATTTGCATTGTAACGTTGTTTGGCGTTTAACTGACAAATATTGATTAGGATTAAGTAAATTAATAAAAAATGTAACAATTGAGTTGCATTTAGACACCACATTTTGGTAGTGATGCTGGTGCATGTATATTTTGTTTTTTTTTTGTTCTTCTATTTAATATTATTAGATTACTTTTCAAATAATTAACATAAATTTGAGCACTTTTTTATTTAAGCTTAATTAAATAACTTTTTATATATAATACGGTTAAATTTTGTAGACATTTTTCTAATGAAATTTTTTTGTCTGTACTTTATTTATAACTTTTGTGTTTGACAGGCGTTAAATTTTAGGTAATTTGAGTTATATCTTCTTTCAGATATTTCAGTTAATATTTTCTAATAAACATCCGTTTCCTTTGAATGTTTGTTTTGTTAACAAACGTTAGCTTAAATATGCACAAACAACTTCTTAAGCACACACACACTTTCACATGAATTTATTCACTTTAACACTCATACATTAACAGATGTATATTTGTTTATATTAATTTATTGTATAAATAGTAAGTACATCACTTGTTGACTGCCTTTGTATAAACATCTTTATAACCGTAACACTTTGCTTTCTCTCACACTCTACCTCAGTGTCTCTCTCTCTCTCTCTATTAACGGTTAAACAATTTGTTTGTATTGTTTATACTTTATATTAAATTACTTGAATTTTCTTTTCTCTTTCCGTTTCTATTTAACCATATTGAACTTTTTGATTTCCGTGCATTAACGTTGGTATCCTTCGTCGGACTGTTGAAAATTAAACAATGTTGGCTGCTTTTGTTTCAAAAGTTGTGGCTTTGCGAAGCTTAGTCGTCGTAAAGCTATCGTTTTCTATGTCGTATTTTAACTTCGTTTGCTGTCGTTTTTTTTTTTTTTTTTTGTTATTCCTTTTTTCTAGTATTTGCTGTGGTTAGCTTTTGTGTTGTTGCTGCTCGTGTTTTGGTCCGCTTAAATATTGCGCATTTTTGAAATCTTTGTTTTTTTATGAATGAATTTTTCACTATGTTTCGTATGCTTGCATGTAGTAGTAGTTAATTCAAACAAAGTGCAAGTAAGTGTGTACGTGTGTATTTATTTTTTGATCTGTGCATTTATTATGTTTCCAGACATTTGCATTGACATATGTTCAAGGTTTAAAATTTCTCATAGCTAATATTGTGGAAGCTGCATTGTTTTCCATGTAAGTACTCTACGTTTAATAATCTGATAATATAAGTTTGTGTAGTAAAATTCAAATAAATGTATAATAGAGGATAATGAAACTTTATGCAGAATTTTAATAAGAATATTAAAAAAAAACAGATTATTTGTTAAAATATGAACCAATAATTAATATAAAATTTGGACGTTTGGTGAAAAACTGGGCCCTGTTTAGAAAAAAATTGTTCAACTTTTCACATCTCTGATCTGTTTGCTAAGACTTTGTTTTATTTGATAGTTTTCAAAGCAATAAAGTAGGTATTTTTTTATAAAATTATTGTAAATATTTAGTACATATTAATGTTCACATTTCCTTTAATTTAGACACGGGAATCTTTTTTTAATAATGGCAAAACTAGTTTTAACTATGAGCCGTTTTTTTGTGATAACATCGGGATTTGTGATGATGGTATCAACTAGTTTTTCAGTCCGTAACCACTATCGCCCCAAACAGTAGCACCGCTTGCATTTATACTGTCTGCCGTATTTATAAAAAATAAAGTAGGCTTGAAGTCTGCTTTAAGACAAAATTTTCATACAAAATTTTCTTAAATTACACTTGAAGTATACTTTAATTTTTTATAAATATGGCAGTGTATGTGTAGTCTGGTTCGAATATTATCGTAACAAGGAGTGGTTTCTATGCTGGTTTTCCTCGTGTGATATAGACACATCCATTTTAATGATTGTGCCATCCATGCAACCACTCACACAAAAAAAACTTTTCCGCATTACCACTGACGTGATCGTACCTTCGAATTGTGTTTTGAAATAAAACGTCTACTATAACGTTGACAACTTAATGTACGGTCCTGAAAACTTTTGATTTTCAAATACCATGCATGGCTGCAACTCCATGCTACTGTCAACCATTTCCGAGCCAATGCAAGCACAGTAGAAGTCTATTTTCAGCCGAAAAAAAATAAGACTACAGTGTGTATTGTGCTCCAATTTTTTCCTCATTTAATTTAAAATAATTCGGTCTGTATAATCTTCTTCTAACCGCGTCTTCACTATCGTCGCGACGATTAAAAACTCACGTCTTAAAATTTTGAAAGCTTCACTAGTTATAACAATATAAATTTGTAAAGCGATCGTTTATCTTGCAAATTTTTGCCAAACTTATCAAAATTTGCTTTGCAAAAATAGAAAAATAACAATAATAAACAAGAATTGTTTTTGTTGAACGAAACAGCATAACTACTTGCGAAATTACAAAAACTTTGCAAATAATACTTATCAATTTCAACTTAACACTTAACACAAATTTTATAGTTCTAAGGACCATAAAATTTTATAAATTGACGAAAAATTGCATAAGTGTAAAGTGAAAAGTTGATAAGTTGTTTTGTGGAATCGTACATATTTTTCCAGTGATTTGTTTTTCAAACTAAAGAAAACATGTACACATACATATGTAATCAGTTGGAATTTATTTGAGCGGGTGTTGAGCAATTAAAAATCAAAATAGTACAAAATCGTACAAAAATTCCATGAGCATCCGACATTGTCGAGTTCAATAACTGCGAAAAAGCTAAAGCTTGATAAGAAGAAATTTATTTTATTTAATTTTTTTATCTTCGTTTTTCTAAATGGCAAAATCTTAAATTTTTAATCAAACTTTTGAAATTAAGAGCACTGCTCCCTGGTTGTTAGTCGCGTTTCTTGTTCTAAGCCTTTATTTGAATGTGACCTGTAACTTTATTAATGGTGGCTAAGTGACACCATCTACATATTCTTTAACAATATGGACTTTTTTCAAAATATCTCTAAGTACCAATTTTACATGTATGTAGTTGTGCTATATTGTTATTCTATTACCACGAATCATTGAAAAAAAACAATATAAATGAAGGAAACAATTGGATTTTTTACTCTTTGAGAGCTTTTGGAAATAAGTAATAAAATATTTTAAAGTTCTTTATACCTCAAAAATTGCAGCATTCTTAGAAATTTTGGCTTCTTGGTAAAGACAAACGTGTATAACGCTACAGAACACTACGACAAAAATCATAGACCAGAAAATATAAGTGGATTCTCGGATACATTGAGAGCTTACTATTGGTTTGAACAGTATTTGGATTAGTCTTGTTGGTATAAAAGGGTTGATCATATGGTTGGCCGCGATTAGGTTTTCATGTAGAAAATTGGTGAACTGCATGTATCGATAGATCGAGGTGTATAAGAAATGTTTCTGCCCATGTATCTATGGCAATTCTAACTAATGTTGGAATTTTATATACCTGATGCAAATGTTAGTTAAATCAGGATTTTTTTTAAAGAGAAGTAACACTCAGGCAATTAATATGCCTATATATTTATTAATTAATTAATTGTGTTATTTTCTTGGAAAAGGAATTGGTTGGAGAAGCTGTAATTGCGCGTTATGTTTATTAGTAGTACAGTATTGTAGCGCCTCTGGTGGTGAGTAGGCGATTTAATCAAAGCTTGATTCATAGCCATTATTTAATTATTTTACATCAGTGGCGTTTCAATGCCGCCCACCGAAGGAGGGCGCTGTGATAAATATTAGTTATGATAGAATAGATCGAACTTAGGTCACGAATACCAACGCATGCTTAATGATCAAACGTGTTAATTAATTAAGCTACAGCACCCTTTGATTAGAAAGTCAATATGCACCTAATGCTACCTACCTATTATAATTTTGTCAATTTTGTCAAGTGTAGCCATGACAATGTTATTGGGTACAAATTCTATGCCTTTTACCTAAAAATGGTATCCCACAAGCTGTCGATTGGTTGGGACTGGAACTGTAAGTAGTACAAGCGTAACTGATGTCATATCTACTGTTATCTTACTGTTATCTAGTATTTTTTTTTTAAATTAATCGTATAAAGACTCACATCGCATTAGGTGAGAACTGTTGTACATTTCGTACATATAAGTTATTTTAGATATCAGCTAATTTCGCATTCCGAAACTTTCAACTGGCTGCCAAGATCGTGTGATATTACGCCTCTCAATTTTTTAAGTTATGTGACTGAAAAGTCGTATATCGATAGCTACCGTCAGCAATACTGAAAGAAAATGAACAATGCTGGAAAGGCTCGAAAATTTAACTTTCCTACTATCTTGGACTATCTTTACATTTTAATAAAATTGTCTTTAAAAAGTAAATGTGAAAGATTGTTATTTCATATCATCAAATTTTATTTGAATGAAAAGTAATAATGATCTGAATGAAATAATGACTTAAATAAGTTCAAAATGATGAAGACAAAATAGTGAACCTTGTATATTAATTTATTTACTACAATGTAGTTTTAATTATAATTAAATCTTTGCTAAAGACTAGTATGTAGGGGAAAAAACTTTAGATTGTAAAATAAGTTTTTGTTTTTGAAATTGGAAAAAATAATGCATATTTGATATATGTTTTAGTTTTTTTTTAAATTTAGTTTTACACAATTTCCATAAATATTGCTCCGAAATTTTAAATCACATTCTGAGAAAGAGTAGCACAACTTAGAAAGTGAGCAGCTAATTTCGTACTTTAAAGTTATTAACTGTCCGCCTGCAGAAAACGAATGGACCACCTATCGCGTAGTCATGGCAAATATGTTTACCAGAGATTTCGTATACACATGCAATTCTTGCTTATTTAAAATTAAATAAACACTCAACGAATCACTCTATATATCTTAATCTTAATTAATATTTTTTGAAATCTTCATTGTTCTCCTTTTTGCCAGAACTACAAATTATTGAAAAATCGCTCTATAACTCAAATAATGTGTGGTGCTGCTTACAAACTTGCCTCTTAGCAATTTTTTTTTTGCCTATAGCATCATGTCTTGAGTACTTATGTACATACATATGTAGGTGTATTTGATATAAGTCCCGGATCACACAATGCAACTTCTGCTGCTCAACTTTTGGGTTTGTTGGTGATAGGGGAAAGAAAAGTGGTGTCCTCTCTCTCTTTTTTCCCCTCTCACGCAAAAGCAGCAAAAGTTGCATTGTGTGATCCGGGACTAACTTATTTCTTTTTATTTTATTAATATAAAATTCTTTGAAAAGTCCATTTATTTTAATATCTAAGTCTCAGTTTTGCTTTGCAAATCTTGGAACCAATATTAAAATAATTTGAATTACGTATTGTACATTAAATATCTTGGGACACGCTGTGTATTTTATTTTTAAATATTTTTCTAGTCTCTCTTAACACGAAAGCAATCATTTTGTTTATTTTTTAAATAATGTTTAGAATATTTAAAGGACTTAATACATTAATGAACAAAAATAATAACTATACAGTAAAAGATGTTGGTACCAAAAAAACATTGTTTGGTAAGTCCTGTCATTTATTTCGATGTGATGGAAAAATATTTGATTGCCCCTATATGTCCTTAGTTTCGACCAATTGAACGAAAACAAAGTTGAGATTTGGAATAAGCATGCAGCGCATGTGGATCAACATGATGTACAATAGAAACCAAGATTTTTATAAGAAGACATGTATTTTAGTTTCTTCTTTAAGCTTTTCTTAAATAAAGAATGCATTTTTAAGAGCCTTCGGATTTGATTTAAAAAACATATTTATTAAAAGATGATTTTATGTAAATGTTGACTGCGGCTGCGCCTCAAATGGTTCATACGCTGTATCCAATTTTTTTCAATATTAGCCTCCAGGTAGTCAACCGCTATGGTCTTATCCTTAACATGGACCCCTGTCTTGCCTTAACATAACCCCACAAAAAGTAGTCTAAAGGAATTAAGTAGCCTAAAGGCGATATAGACGGCCAATTGACCAGTAACAAATGTGAAATAAACTGTTCACCGAACTCGCCTCTATTTCCATGTGGTACCACATGTCAGACAAGTTCAGCTGTTTCTTTTTTGGCTTTATTTTAAAGGATTTTACACCCAAAGTCTTCTGGAAAATTTTCTACGCAGTGGAGTAACTGAGGCCCAATTGCTGTGAGCGGCGCCTGTCCTCAAAAAGACTGGCAGATACATCTGTATGCGTGTTGGCGGTTTAACATCCAATAATGTAAATTTCATGCGAAATTTAGTTACAATACCCGGAATAGCCGCTTGAGATGGTCGCCCAAACTGGCCATAAACTGGTAGAAGTGCACGATGCACATTTTTAATCGAGAATGAATTTTGATAATGAAATTCAATAATTTGCAAGCGTTGTTCGTTTGTAAGTTTATTCATGATGAAATTATAGACCAAAGTGAACATGTTTAACAACAACGTGTGACACGAATCATGTGTTAGTAAATGTGTTTTAATTAGTGGTGTAAATATAAGTAAACGTTACATACTTGTTTTTTGATTAAAAACAAAATATGATGTTTTCATTTATTTAACTTGCTGACCATAATGTAAACAAAACTATGCCAGTATGCAGCAAGTTCTACGCACATTTTTTTAAGCAAACAGCAAAATAAGCAAATAAAATATAAGCAAAATATAATATTCGGCAATGCTGAATCTTTTCTACCCTAAATCAAGTATAAGTAAGTATTTCAGACAAATGTGTGCAACATGCAGTTTATTTAGTTATCTCCTAAAACACAAACTATTTTCTATTTTAGGGTATGCAAACTATTAGGGGCATATTAAATATTATATATACATATATTAATTATTTCGGTGCCATACAAATGACCAGTACATACATTTAAAATGATCAATACACACATTTAAAAACTTCACAAACAACTCTGCCACTAGAGCAGCATAAGTGGCAGCTACATATTTAGTACATTGTAGTAATTACAAACAGTATGATACATATGTATGTGTATATTTACCCTAATCCTGGGGAGTGTTCAAAATTTATGCAAATTCTCGTTGCATAAAGCAAATTTATTTTATTTCACAATTTGACATAGACACATTTGCGCGTTATTTTTATTTCAATTTGGCACAAGCACATGTTTTTCAGACACTCAACCCCATATTAACCACAAAAGCATTAAAAATATAGTGCATGCTTTAAAATATCTACTTACAGTAATATGGTTTCTAGTTGTAAATACATATAAAAACTAGCAAGAAGGTATAGTCGTTCTAGCCCGACCATATAATACCCTATAGCCAGTATATGTACAAAAATAGTTCATCTGAAATTGGCGCTATATGGGAGATATGACCTATTATGGACCGATCATCCAAAAATGTAGTGGATATAAATATATTTTACGTTAAATTTTATCTTGATACATACATAAATGTTAAAACGATTTTCAAAGGGGATCTTATATGGCAGTTTTGACTAAGTATGGACCGACCGTTATAAAATTAAGTGTAATAATTTCTGTATATTTGAAAAATAGTTGTGTTGAATTTTATTTCGATATCGAATTTTTTAAGCGATTTATGGTCATTAAAGTGACTTTCGGAAGTGTGCCTTATATGGAAGCTATAGTCAATTATGGAGCGATCTGCACAATATTTATAGGTGTGATTAGGCTGCATGTCTTATTTTCTTGGTATACCTTAAGGTGGACGTTAGACTAATATCTAATATACCCTCCCGCTATGGTGGTGTAGGGTATAATAAGTAAGAATTTTCTATAAGGCTAAGAGGAATTTTATATATCCAGTATCAAAAGGAAGAACGGATTGATGTCTATATGTAGCTCTATAATTGTTTTCTACACAAATTTTGAATACCATAGTTAATTGATCAACGAAGCGAACTTTGTTGAACTTAAGTTTCGAAATTACTGAACTGAAAGATTTTTCGCTCCCAGAACATCCATAACCTGTTTTAGAACGCATACTATATCGTCCCCTCAATTAAACAATAGTGTATACACATGTACACTAGAGTGGTTCGCCTTCCATACAAAAAAAAAGTTGTGTCTGTCACCCTCTAGAATTAAAAATAATGTAAACACAATTTTTATTTTTTGCCACGCCTAAAAATACCGCCCTTTTAGTATTTTGTTCACTGTGCCGCTAGTTTTAGTCCGATCATAACATTTTGTATACCGATGTTCATGACTACGTAAGGGCCATAATCATTTCCTACTACCACGTGAAATTCTAGTCATGAATTTTAAAATTCGGTTCGTACCAATAATAGTGCTAAATATTTTATATTATGAACAATTGTTATTTTATTTAAACTGTTAATTTTTAATTTTTGATATTTATTTAGTTAGGCTCGAGTTCATTAAATTTAATTTTCATTAAATTAGTTTTACTGAAGGTAGGAATTTAATTTAATTTCGAACCACCAGGTAACACTGGTTAAAAGATTGATGTTTGTCTGTTGGCTAGCAGGCACCGCAGTGGTGCAAAGGGTTAGAACGCAACGAATTCTGTGGAGAGAGAGTGGTGTTTCTCGAAACATATGTAAATTCAACAACCCAGGTTCGAATCCCAGCCAAGAAAATTATCAATAAAAATTTTAATAATACAAATTTTTCAAGTTGTAAAACAATTCCTACCTTCAGTAAAAATAATTTAATGAAAATTAAATTTAATGAACTCGAGTCCGACTAAAATAAAATATCAAAAATTATTTTATATTATTTTTAAAAGTCATGACCAGAATTTGACGTGGTAGTAAAAATGATTAGGGACAGAAAAAAAATTTTACACTTTTGTTTTATTGAGGGGACGATATACTATCAACTGTAAAAAAAGACAAGAGTACATGCCAGATTTTTTGTACTATTGTCCATTTTGTTTCGCATTAAACCTAAAATAAATAACAAAAAACATTTTTGTAATTTTTTTTTTATTAGTTTTAGCTTTAGGAAATAAAAAATTCACAGAACACTATGTACTCCTTTGTGTTCTTCACTGTATATGTGATGCAAATGAAACGATAAAATCAATATGCACAAACAATTGAGTAAATAAAAAAGGTGCCATTGTTTGATAATAATAAAAAGTAATGGCGCAACAATGTAAATAGGTTACATGATGCGTAATTTAAAACATTTCGAATGTAATGACTGTCACAATGGAAATATTTGAGCAGAAAACTTGAACCAGTAACATTTTGTAATTTAGAAAATGTAGTGTATGATTTTACAATTTATCAGCCATCAATTGCACAAAATACTTATTTCAAAATATGTATCAACTTGTTCAATTTGAATAAACGAATGTATGAGAAAATTAACAAATTCTAGAGCATAAATCTAATTGTTGTAGGTGTAAATTTGTGTTATCAAAGTCATGTTGTATACAAACATATTACAGCCAAAGTCAATTAGCTGATAACGCTAATAAAAAAAATTGTGCTTACTTTCGATGCTCCTAAAGATACATTTTTCCCCACAAATATTATTATTATTTCTCAAAAACTTTGTGTTTTTTATCAGAATATAAAAGTCTATTTTCTCCACAAATACTGGTAGAGGCCCTAGAGCTAAAATAACAAAAATTTGTGATCACTATTATTTCTCGAAATTTTTGTGTTTTTATGAAATTTGACCTTTGTTGAATGTAGGAACCACCACCAATTTTATATGAAATTGTTGAAAATTGCATAATAATAATAAACAATAGTTAACTATAATTTAGTTTTTTTCCTTTGTTTATCATATAATATAATTAGAGTTATGAAACGCTAACAAAATATAACAAATTTGTAATAATAGGAGATCATTAGCTACATTTTTAAAAAATTGTTTTAAAAAACAATACCAATGACAAATTATACGAAGAGCAGCTAAATCTTTAGATCACCACAATTATAAAAATATTAAAGGTAATGGGAATAATTGTACGCTGTCCGATTCTACAGAATTGGAAAAATAAATTTGTTCTATATTCCCATCTGAAGAAATAGTAAGAATAATGTACGTAATTAAAGTATATAAGTACACAATTAATATTTCATAATTTTAGGAATTTTACGGAACAGGAAAAAGGGGAAAACTTTACAATGAACTAGCAAACCAGAAAAGAATTGCAAAAGGTGCTTTTAAATGCGAAACTCCCATGTCTGGTGATATTATTATAAAATTTCAAAATTCAATAGAAAATCTGTATTTTTATACATAAAACTATGTATATCTTCTTAGAATTTGAGGAAAATTATGATATCACTGTAATGTGCCTAAGAGACGAAAGGGTGACTGCGGAGTATTTTGATATAATTATACTGGAGAAAATGTGCACCATTAAGATTTAAACAACTTAAAAATGCAAAAAATACCTCGAAAATATTTCAGTTGTGGCAGGAGTATATAAAGCCATCTGCTTGGCAACTGGTAAATATTATTTCTTATTTGCAATAATGTTTTAGAATAAAATGCATCTTATTTATAAATAGATCGACATTGACTTCAAGCTTAAATTTCCAGAAGCAAAGAACTTACTTAAGTGTTGGTCCCAACTAGGCGATACAATTTTATATTTACTGAAACAAAAAGTAGCTCCTGCCTTTGTGTCGCAGAAATTGCTGAAGCTAGATGCTCACAATGAAGGCAAATAGACATATACATTTACATATACATACACATATGTATATATATGTACATATACATACACATATGTATGTATATGTACATATGTATATATAAATCACCAAAAGTATAATATTATTAATTAATATTCATTAACCATGTTTTTATATCTTTACAGAATCGAAGCATTTTACAATTTCGTGGTACCTTCAATATTTATTTATTAATATGAATACCGAATCACAGAAAAAAATAAAAATGAGTTTCAATTAAAATATTTGTGGAATCAATTAAAAATTTAATTGAAATCGGAACTGTAAACAAAATGATAGTATCAATTAAAAAAAAATGTGTGATTTAATTGAAAATATCAGAAAAAGTAATTGAATCAATTAAAATTTTAATTGAAAATAATTTTAAAATCAATTAAAGGTTTAATTGAAAAAAACATGTTTTTTTTTTCTGTGATCAAGGGGCAGCAAAATAAGAAGCAAATCTTTGAATTTATTAGATTTCAGAATTTTTATAATTACATGTTTTGTTTATTTATTTATATTCTTACACAATTTTAAAGTTAAAAAAAATGTAGATACTCGTATTATATCGTATCTATTATAATTAATAGAATCTGTTTTTTGCAAATCTAAAAGTTGCACTAAAAACAAACTATTTTATCTTCATATACAAATTATCTAATGTATAAATAAAAGTAAATGTACTTCAAATATTTTGGTGTTTATTTGGTAGACTGGGTGAAATATTTTCAATTGTTTTTTTAATTGAATTTAAATAAAAATTCAGTTAAAATTATAATTCATACAATCATTAATTTAATTGAAATAATTTCAAAATTTTAATACTACTTTGATTTGATGAAACATCTACTAAATTAATTTAAAATATAAATTCTAGTAATATCTTAATTGAATAAAAAATCTAATTAATTGAGCTGAAATTGTATATTAACTACACAGTTTAATGCATGCAATTAATAATTTAATTAATTGAATATAATAATTCTATTACTGTTTTAATCAATGCAATTAATTCAATGTTTGATTTGTGTTTTGCAATCAATTACATCAATGATTGACACAATTAAAACATTAATTTATTCCCAATTACGTTGTCAATTCATGCAATTAAAACATTGTTTAAAATTAGTATTATTTTAAAAATCGCCAATTTAAAATTTTTACAATTCTTAGTAATTGTTAGAATTATTTTTGAAATTTTTGTTTGCTGATATCAATCATTTTGGCGATTAAACACGATTTTTACTTTTTCCTGTATAATGCAACACAATGTATATTTGTTTTGAGAAAAAATGTGTATAAAAAATGTTATTATTGAGAATAAGACAGGACAAATATCGATACCTTTTTAGAGCCACCCTATTATGCCCAACATATCATGGTTCGTCAAACAGCAGCTACATATTTTTATAATTTGAAATACATATTTGATAATTATATTTTGCATAATATTATTGCAAATGTATATGTGTAGGTATGTATATACATTTACACTAATAAATAACTAATTATATTAAATGCGAAAATAAAATTGTAATTAATATGCAATTAGTAATAATAACATTTGACATATACACCCAAATTAATTTAATTTCTAGCACATATAATTATATCAAAACTTTGCTATTACCATAGTATCATATACCTATACAATGAAATTTCTATTGAATTTGTAAACAGAATATGTTTTGCAATTAATAATTTATTAGATTAATTGTAATTATATTTAGCCATTAAATATCTTGCGAATGAAATGGAAAAAATAGCAACACTTTTTTTCTATATTTAAAATTGTGTTTCCAATAACGTTTTGCAGATCCATTATTTGGAATGCTTCTGGAACCAGTTTTTTTTAAACAACAATTTTTCACCCTCAGAACTAGTTCTAAGAAAGTTTCTGGAAGCTTGAAAACTTTTCTACAACTAACTCTTTTATTCTTGATTTATGTTTAAAAATGTTTTTAATTGTTTTTTTTTTTTGGTTCTTTTCTCAAATTATCCTTGGTTTATGGAAAATAAGCTTAAAAGATTGTTTTATTCAGTATCGAAAAGATTCGTATTGCCGCAGCTGTACGATACATTTTTCCAATTCCCTAATCCTTTGGCGTTGCGATTATTGATTGAAATTAACACCTTGAGAACAAGTTGTAAGTAAACGATAAATAACAAACACACTACACCATCTTAATAACGGTTCTTGAAGTACTTCCTCTTCAATGTTGTTTAGTCGAACTTGTCATAATTTGGAATGTTTTACTTTATTCCATCAAAAAGTCCTTTAAAATACATACTGACTAATAATTATTGAAACAACCTTGTTTTAAATAACTAGTTTCTATAAAACTCTATAGTGTTTCTTAAAAAAATCACAAAATTGTCTCTCTGAACGGATATTAATGTACGAGTATTAAAAAAATCTGAAGTGATTTTGGTTATAATAGTTATAGGAACTTAGGGTTTTGGAACAAGTTTTAAAAATTTTCTTAGAATAAATAAAAATTCTTTTATTTCATAAAAATGTCGAATAAATACTACTTGAATTAATTTTCTTAGAATGTTTTCGTATTGATTATAGTACGAGGGCGGTTCGGAAACTTCTTAACCTAGCACAGAAAGAGTACAGTTAGTTTTTCAAAAACATTTCTATTTTTCAATATAACCTCCTGAAACTTCCATACATTTAGTCCAACTCTTATCTAGCAATTCTATCCCTTGATTAAAATAGTTTTCCTCAAGGCCTTCAAAATGGTGGTTTACAACTGTAATTGCATCTGCATTCGAGGTTAAACGCTTGCTAGATAGGATTTTTTTTAGATTTGGGAACAGCTAACAGTCACTGGGAGCTAAATCAGGAGAATAAGGTGGGTGGTCAAGCAACTCGTACTTTAATTCGTTGATTTTAGCGATTGTTAAAACACTCTTTGTGCGCTAGTGTGTTGTCTTGATGAAAAATAATTTTTTTGTGTTGTAAGCCAGGACGTCTTTCTCGAATTTTTACATTTAATTGATCCAACATGTTGCAATAGTACTCTGAATTTATTGTTTTATCCTCTTGCAGATAGTCAATCAATAAAATACCTTTGGAGTTCCAAAAACCGGTTGCCATAACCTTACCAACCGATTGAATTGTTTTTGCCTTCTTTGGGGCACTTCTTTTGTTCTTCTTCTCTTGTTCTTTTGTCTCTGGAATATAGTGGTGGATGTTTAAAACCCATTTTATTTTTCTTAATACGATCCAAACAAGCTTGAGAAAATTTCATTCTTATGCGTTTTTGGGTCGACTTGCAGGAAGCAGAAAGCTTTTTCATCTGTAGTTCTTTATGCCAAATTAAATGGACTCGATCATTTAAGATGCCCATGATATTCGCCATTTCACTTGCTTTTATTCGTAGATCATTTAATACCATATCATGCACTTTGGCCACAATTTCTGTTGTTGTTGCTGTTTGTGGACGTCCAATACGTGGTTCTTCCTCAATGCCTGTATGACCACGTTTAAATTCAGCAACTCAATTTTTTACTATTGCATATGAAGGAGCACTTTCACCTATATTATTATGAATTTCTTGTCCCGATAAATCTTTTTTATTTAAATATTTAATGACACCACAAATTTCTAATTTTTCCATTGTAAAAAAATCGCGGATGCGTTTTTTTTTTTTTTTGAATAACCTGTTTCTATATGAAGGAGTTGTCAGATCGAAAAGAAATTTAACATGATGGAAGTTTCCAAAACACTTCACCTTTTTTGTTTATACCGCGCTATCTGTTCTAAGCTAAGAAGACTCCGAACTGCCCTCGTATTTATACTCCACACCAGCATAGTGAGGAGGCTATATTGGATTTGTGCTGATGTTTGTAACGCCCATTAAAATCGTTAATATGATAATTATTTTCTTGTTTTGAATAATATTTAATGATATTAATATAATAATAACAAAAGTTCAGAAAGAATCCATAATATTGCACAATATACATCTATGGTATGCACAATTTCTGAAAATTAATTGAAACTCTATTTAAAACATGCATATATGCACATACATAAATGTGTAAATTTAGTATTTCAAAATACAGTGCAGCATAAAAAATGTATGGCTTTGCTATGTGATCATCAATGGTACTAGTTAGTTTGGCTTAAAAGGGTATCCGATTTACTATTCCTACTGTGTTAATATTTTTTATGTCATGTTAATTATTGAATTAAAAAAAAAAAACAGAGGTACATTTGTGCAAGCAATAATATCGGATACAGTTATTAAATAAATCAGAACCATTGAAGACAAAACATAGTGTAGCATGCTACCGTAAACTCGTATGCTTGTTTATAAAGTTGTTTATCATACGAATTCAAATATCTATAAATAGTCACCTGTCAAAATAATACTTTCGTTTTTGACATATTATATTCATAATACACTTGCATATGTCACACATAAAACTTTTGTTTATGTCTATATAATATAAATAAATAATTACTCTTAATACAGACTTAAAATATCTCCTACAAAGTAAATGGGGATTTAATTAAAATAAAAAATAAATAAACAAGTAAAGCAAAAGTTGGTCCTTGTGAATGCATAGTATTACTCTGATAAGACATATAACAAAACAATGTTCACATAAAATTCGGTCACACTACATTTTCGATTTTTTCAGAGTTTTAATATTCTGTATTTTTCTGTAAAAGTAAGAAAATCTTTTACAAATTCTTCTAAAATCCGAGATTTTCGGATTTAATGATTGCAAAAAAGTCAAAGCTTACAAAAAGAACTGTAATAAAACTAGTTTTTAAGGAGTTCTTGATGAAGAAGTTTATTTGGTTTATTTATAGAATTTTAATTTCCAGAACTGTTTCTAAAAGTACGGTCACATATGGCAAAAAAAAAAACGTAACCACTAAATAAATTATGTTATAATTCTTGTGTTTGTTTGGAAAATTTTATTTCCTAAGGACAAATCACAATAGAAGTTTATTTGATGACATTGGTAAGGTTAAACATCGCCAAACAAATTTGTACCTTAAGAAAACTTTACAAGTCTAGAAACAGTTCTAAAACTAGTTCTTTAAACAGTTCTTTGATGAGGAATTTTAATTGTTTCTTTGGTTTTTATATAGAATTTCCAACTCCGGAATTGGTTCTTAAGAAACGTTGCAAAGTTAGAAACAGTTCTAAAATTAGTTTTTTGATAAGGAATTTTAATTATTTATTTGATTTATTTATAGAATCTCCACGTTTAGAACTGGTTCTAAACAAACATTGCAAAAAACAGTTCTAAAAATAGATCTTACATCAATAATAATAACTGCTTCTTTGGCTCATTTATAGAATTGTCACCTTCTAAGAAATCTATGCAGATCTGTTATTTTGGTACGGGTATGGAACCAGTTCTTAAAACAATGTTTTTTTTTTTTTTTGAAATTTTTATTAATATTCCTATAAAATAGGGCATGCATTTTTTAGGACAAATTTTATCCTTGATGAGTGATGAAACCTATGTAATTGGACCTCAACTACTGTTTAAACATGTTAAAAATTGTAAAAATATCTTATAAACTCTCCATTATTCATCAAATTTTTAAACCGATTTTGCTGCCTGTCATAATACCAAAGCTACAACAGATTGGTATCGTAGATATCAGGTCTACGTAATAGAAAAATATATAAACTTGCTAATTATCTCTAGCCCTAGTCAGTCAATCAAACATGTTAAAGCGGAGTAATACGAGTATTGTAGGAAAATTTTAGCAATTTAGAATTAGTAGATCCATCAAAACAAAAACACAAATATTTATAATAATAAATTTACCCCCTTATTCAAAAACGATTATTAAATTTAACAAACGTTTATTAAGCAAATTTGTATATGCAAATCTGTCTTAATAAACGTTTGTTAAATTTAATAATCGTTTTTGAATAAGGGGGTTAGTCTTTAGCCTTTTTTAAATATTAATAAATAACCATCAATTTGTAGTTAATAAGTATTCAATCACTTTTTGTGCTTTATTATAATGAAATTGTTGTTGGAAATATTTATTACATAATTAATTTACTATTATTGATTACATGGAACTGGCAATCAATATTAATAAATACCAGCTAATTTAAAAATACATATTTTACACATTAACACTTGTTGCAAGTGATAAATTATAATTATTTGTTGATTATTACAATAAACAAATAAATAATAAATCATATTTAAACACATACCATGTAAATAAATGAACAAAATTGCCAAATTTATGCTCACAAATTAAATTGTGAAACATTTTAAAGCAATTATTATTTTAAAATAAAATAGTCATACTGAATATGGTTAGTTATTAGTTAAATAGTTCAACGTTTAAATAACGCTTTTATAAATTATTTCTGGAGTAGTTTATTATACCCTACATCTATATAGTGGGATTGAAATTAGTCCCAATTTACACGAAGCAATTTTTATTGAAATTATTGATACCATTTTTTTTATGCACAATTGCATAAATCACTCGTATTTGTATTTGAGAGTGTAGACACATTTGTATACACATACATATGTATGTGTTACTCCCCTGCAAATAATATTGGTCTACGTGATCCATTTTAGATAAAATGGACTACTTACAACATGGTCCAATGTAATGCAGTCATGGACCATGTCATAGTAAAACAAGAGTTTGTAGTTTAACGACATGGTTTCGTGTTAACACTATTGCATATTGAGTTGTTGTTGTTTAAAACTAACCCTCTTGAGTACTCCATGGAGTAGAAGCATGTAGTAGTTTTGGGACTACTCCGATGGGTTATATGTTCCAAACCTAGGACATCGCAATGTTAAATCGACAACGTTTTTTTCATATATTTGGAGTAGTTTTGGAGTACTCCTACTCCTCTTTGGTCTAGTCTTTACATGCATGTATGGACTAGTCGCGTTATTTGCAGGGCTGTTCTATGTGTACACAAATGTGTGTATACTCTCGTACGTATTATTATTTGAGTGTATATACACATTTCTATACATATATGTAATACAAATAAGAGAGTAACAGGAATTGCTAGTACAATCAAGTGTAGTCTTATCTTCCCCTCACTCCGCTGTCTAAAATATAATCAGCATCAGCGTTGTCAACTTGTTGCATTTCGCACCATTTTTGGTGCTTTTTTCAATTGTTTGTGCGAAAAATTCTTTAGTTTCGCTGCGTGTTTTAATGTGATGAAATCTTTATTTTTGTTAATTTTCAATTGAAATCTATACGATGAAAAAGGACCCCATTAAATGTATTTTAAATACGATTGTATGATAAATGAATACAGACTATCAAATTCGTCTCATGAAGGTCTTTGCTAAAGGTGAATAGGGTGAAAATCTTTGTTTGAAAATAAAATTAACAGTTTAAACATGGGAATAAAAAATTCTTGTGTAGCCTGATAATTTAGTATACTGAACTGTAGACGAACAACCAGGGTGAAAGTCCCAGTGAAGCCCTAACAAATTTTATGAAAAAACTTCAAATAGAAGTACTTAAATAGAAATCAAATAATTTAAAAAAAGTACCAAATATGTGTACTGAAATTAGCTCTTTTTTACCAATTAGTATTTCAGTTCCGAATGTGAGTAAAATGGTTAAATGCTTATTTTATCTATATAAGCTCTTTTATTAAAAAAAAAGCTTTTGCTATTAATCGTTGATCGTTTTTTAAAATGTTTTATACAGAATTTATGAAATTAAAAAAAAAATAATTACAAAAAATAATTACAATAAATACATAATTACAAAGGCATACAAACAAATTTGTTTAGTTTATTTATTATTTATTATTTTTTTTGTTAAGTTTTATTTTTTTCTTCTAAAACCACTGAAGTGTAGAAGACAGTTTTATTGTTATATTTATAACACAAAAATATTATACGTTTTTATGTGAAATTAATTCAATAAACATTTTAAATAAAAAAGAGATTCTAAACTTGGTGCATTTTTTATTAAGTTGCGCGTTTTTTTCTCCATTTTGGTGCGTTTTGAAATTTCAAAGTTGACAACGCCGATCAGCGTAGTTTAAAGAATTGCTTCATGTAAATTGAGACTTAGTTGAAATCAGTCCATTATTTCACCTAGACCCCATACAAATGTCCTACCGAAATAGAAGTTTAGCGGTCATTAATGTATGATTTATGCACATATCCAATCAAATTTCGCTCAAATAAGTTCTGCATGAAGTCTAATTACTTTTACAAATTTTGTGTAAAATGGTCTATAATTGACCAAGTTTCCATATAAGGCCCAATGCCGAAAATCACTTTAACGAGGATAACTCTTTTAAAACTTTTGATATTCAAATAATATTCAACACAAATATGTTTCTTATAAATCATTCGGCCCAAATGTATGATGATCGGTCCATTATTAGTCATAGCTTCCATATAAAACCCACTTCCAAAAATATTTTAACGACCATAAATCTCTTAAAAATGATGGTAGCCAAATAAAATTCTACATAAATAAGTTTCATACATACAGATATCTTGACACCTAATTTTATAACGTTCGACCCATAATTAGTCAAAGCTCTCATATAAGATCCTCTTCGAAAATAACTTTATTACGTATAAATCTTTTAAAAGTGTTTATAACGAGATAAAATTTAACACAAAAAATATTTATATGCAAAGAAGTCACACCACTAAATTTATGAATATTTGAGACCACTGTCCTGCATTAAATGTTAATGAATTTTTGAAGAAATTCTGGCTATTGGCCCAATCCATTGCCAAGAAAATGCACCCCAAACCATTATATTACCGTCGTCGTGTTTAATTGTTTTTGTGGTATCTGATTAATCAGGCACCATACATACCGTTTTCTGTCAGATACCCAGCTGCAAAACTTTGATTCATCACTCCAAAGTACGTTTTTCCAAAATCTTAGCGGTTTTTTAAATACTTTTACAAAACAGAAAGTTTGCGTTGTGCGATGCAACCACGAAGAGAAACTCCATTAAGCCTTCGTGTTATTGTTTTAGGTGAAACTTCAATCCTATTTAGAACCTGGAAGTTCTAAATGGATCAACTTGAGAGATTCTTTTGATCTGTCCTGTTTGATCTGTTTGTTTTTTGCTGTTTGGAAGCTCTTGCAACATTTCCAATTATCCTATATCTATTTAAATGATTCAAGGCGTTGTATAATTTTCAACCAAGCAAAATTAGAAATTTGTTATACGGGTTTACCAGAGGTTTTGAAATAGTGTACGAAGATTTTTGAAAATCCAAGCAGAGCCATGAAAGTTTGTGCCAGACTCACTTTTAATTAGCCTTGACCAAGTGTTGTCAACATCTGCCGCTAGTGGAGTTTTCTTTTTTCTTCGTAACAAGACAAAACGGGACAAAAACACTTATACAATTTTTGTTTGATGGGAAAGATTGGAATTATGTTTTAATTATATGGTCACCACTGAAGTTACTTTTCAACTGAATAGTCACCCAAACCACAAATTTAAAAAATCATAAAAGAATGGCTTAGAGAGCAGCATTTCTTTATGATGCAGTAGCCAGCAAAAAATACCAACCATAATCCAATCCAATAATGAGGATTTTACTGCACAAAGTACAAACATGTACTCATTTGTGCTCTCCACAGTAAGTGATCATGTGCAAGTGTATTTTTTCTTTAGCTGTAGGAATGCGAGTCGTCGTTGACAAATATTTGTAGTACATACTTTAAATGTAACTCAACAAACTCTTCCACACTTATTTTTATCAACTATTCATTAAATGAAACCAAATTGTTATATTTTTAATGTCTTTATTTAGATGTGCATATGTATTTTGTTTAATGTATGTATGTAGTTTTTTAATTTTAGTTTACACTGCAAAATAAACTGTGTTTTTTTTATAATAAATGCATAAAATGTGAACAAAAAAACAATTTCGAAATAAACAAAAATCTGGTGATAACAAATTTATGAAAGAAATCAAATTAATGGGCGAATGTGTATGTGAATAAAACTGATGCAATTTGTTTAATGAAATGGAAAAGACAACATTATCATTGTTGTCGTCAACGGGCTCAAGTTGTTTTATTTTTGTAGCCCAATGACCCCTAATTATGAACCCCCCCACTGAGAGGTCTTCGATTTCTATTGATAATTAGACAAAACATCACGATTTATTACACCCGGGTATGTTGTGTAAGTTTTAGATTTGCCAGTCAAGGCAATAAATTGTTCAGCTACTTCAACGGCTACACGTACTTGGGCCTCGCCGGTACTGGCACCCAAATGGGGAGTGGCCACAATTTTGGGATGATTGATTAGTTTCTTGGTTACTTCGGACTTGGGTGGTTCTTCGGGATACACATCAAAGGCGGCGCCACCACATTGACCGGTTTCGAGAGCATCGAGAACGGCTTCTTCGTCAATAATACCGCCGCGGGCTACATTCACAACTTTAACGCCTTTTTTGCACTTCGATAAGGTTTCGGTGGAGATGAGATCTGAAAGAAAAAAAAAGAAACAATTAGAATAGGTGTTATGAGAATTTGAAACAATATCGTAAAAGCCTTAGATTGTAAAATAAAACGAAACATGTTTGAAACTTTTTAAAATACTCGAGAATATTGTAATAATTGTTAATGGTTAATTTTTTATATTTCTACGTTTCCTTTTTAAAACTTCCCCAGTGACTTTGATTTTAAAATACTCTACTTACTTCTTGTTGTCGGTATCAGAGGAGTATGCACAGTGATGTAATCAGCCAAAGGCCATATTTCATCCAATTCCATTTTCTCAATACCCACAGCCTTTGCTTCGGCTGCCGTAGTAATGGGATCATAACCAATAATCTAACAACAAATCCCCCAAAAAAAACCAAAACAATTATTCCATCATCAATTCATTAAAGGTATAACCAAATAAACAAAAAAATAAATACTTACACGCATACCCCAGGTTTTCATGCGTGCGGCCACCTCACGACCAATACGTCCCAAACCCAAAATAGCCAATGTCTTGCCATACAATTCACAGCCACTGTACAGTTTTCTATCCCAGCGTCCCTCTTTCATACTCTGGACGGCCGGTACAACGGGACGTGCCAAAGTACCAATTAGTATGCATGTCAATTCACAAGCTGAAATTGAATTGCCTCCTGGGGTGCTGCAGGAGAAAATAATACAAACAAACACACAAATAAAGCGAATTTTGTCTAGAAAAGGTAAAGTTATTGGATATATGTGTGTGTAATAATATTTAGATATATTTATTTAAAAATATTTATAGTATGGTAAGGATAATGGAGACATAAAGTGTTTAAAAGTTCAATAATAGCTGTAGTAGTTAATGTTGGTTTGGTTTTGTTTGTATTTATTTTGACTAGACACAAATTTATGCAAATTTTTGTTTATGTTAATTTTACATTGACTTTATGCCGATACACTAACAAAAATAAAAAATGTATCTCATATATAAAAGACTAACTAACTAAATTAAATTATAGTAAGAAAAGTTGACAGACATTAAAATAAACGTTTTTAAAGTTCAAAAATATTGCTCCCTAAATTTGAACAACCTGCTAGGGATCACTGCCTAAGTCTGTTCATCGATATCCGTTTATATAAACAAACTACTGATTCCTATTTGAAAGACAATTATAATTTCCTAAAGGACGAAATATATTGAATTTGATTCGAATCGGTCTATTATTTCACCAATTTCCCCAATGCAATCGGGATGTCTAAATACATATAGTTAAGCTCTCATAAATATCTTAAATATGTAATCTGCGTTGCATAACTACAAATACATAAAACTGTTCTCAATTTTGCAAGTTGAAGAAATCACGTTTACACCTACATACTAGGGATGCCAAACGGCACTGGTTTTTCGGTCCATAATTAGTCGAAACTCCTATATAAGACAATCTCCGAAATTCAATTTAAGTTCCATAAATCTTTTAAAAGTATTTATAACGAGTTAAAGTTTAACACATAGACATATTCATGACACTAAATTTTTGGATGATCGGTCCACAATAGGTTATATCTCCCATATAACGCCCATTTCTGAAAAACTGTTTTATACATGTTTTATTCGGATTCCAGCGAAGAAGAAAACAAAACGGGATTTTCTCCTCTATGGTATACAAAACACCGGCTTCGCGCAGTAAAACTTTCTTGTATTTTTGTGTTCAAATGTCATAATCTTTCTTTAATATCTTTGGATCTATATTACCTACACGGTTATATTATATCTCAAATTAAACCTTAATTTCTTGACTTTTAAATTTTGTGATTTATTTACTTACTCATATAGACGCTTTTCCCGGATTATTTAGATTTTTTAAAAAATATCGGATCAAAAAAATATTTTTCGAAATTGACCTATAAATGGTCCACATAAGTAGGTCATGATGTACATCGTTGGAAAGGTCTTTAAAATTACTACCATTTGATAAATAAATGTAGTTTTCAAGATATATGGAGCCCCACGGGGTCGACAAAAAAATTTTATTTGAATTTAAATTTAACACCCTATTAGTGATAAAATTTTGGAAATGATTTGAAAAATTTAACTAAAACCGACTTAAGCCAGATTTTGTTCAGTTCTTCCACCAGCTTTTCAAATTGATTTGTATTTACAATTTGAATTTTTTTCCATATTTTTTAATTATAAATTTTTTCTTTTTATTTTTCTACATACATATGTACATATATAATTTTTTTTTTAAATTCTTCTTTGTACACAAAAGAATACCACACAACACGATACTAAAAAGACCGTCGACAAATTAAAAGGCAGCATCGCCGTCAATGCAATGTTACAAAATACGAAACAATGTCGACAGTCATCGATAAATCGCAATATGTATTGACAAGCCCCGGTTTACATTATGAAATTTTTGTCGCTGCGATTCTTGTCGTATCTTCTTTAAAACTGTATTTGCGTCTACATTGTGAGATTTTTGTTGCAGAGATTTTTTGTGGATGTATACATACATGTTCCTTTTGAAAATAAACAAAAAAAAATTAAATAAACACATGTATTAGATTGTAGCTAGCACATACATACATACATGTATGAAAATAAAAAACAACGAATGAGGGAACAAAGCGTGTCTCACGAGTACATGCATATGCGTACCCCTTTTAATACGACTCACCGCTCTCGCCTACAAAACAAGAATCGCAGTGACAAAAATTTCATAATGTAAACCGGGACCAACGAGAATACGGATTTACAACAAACGATGCCGTCTTGTGTCGACGACGCCAAACAGAATAAGGGTGATTAACTTGAATGTTGGTTAAGATCGGAAATTACAAAACAAAACATTTTAGTCCAGGAAATATAGGAATCATATACTTTATGAGATATTAGTAAAAATATTTAAGGGTTTTGAATTAGAAACTATATGTACGAAAATGTATAACCTACGATGATTACATTTTGACAACTTATAATATGATAATTTTTTTTTTTTTGTTTTTCAATATTTATGAGATAATTATGTCAAAGGAGTCCTTTTGGTACAAGCTGTAGTTGTTGTATAAATTCGCCTTTAATAATTTTACATACATATGTATTTTTCCAACAGGGTTGGTTGGCTGGCTGGCTCATTTGCTGTTGTTGTTTTCTGGTGCTATAGAATATTTTTGTTTGTTTGCATGTAATTGTGTAGGAGTACTCGTATTTAATCACTTGTAAATGTGATTCATATCGAAATATTTATTTCAATATTTTTGTAGAGAGTTAATTGACACTGAAAATGTATATTTTAGTCAGTTATGTATGTAAAGTACATTAAAGTGCGTCAACATTTTAATTACAGGTGAATTGATCTAATGCTAAGTAACGATTTATTTATGTGGGAGTGTTAAAATAAGGTACAAGTATTTAGTCTTAGAAAAAAAAATTGGAAAATGTTTAAAAGTTAATTGACCCATAAGACTTTAAAGTAGGGGCAATGCATCGTCTAAGAGTCACTAAATTAAGGTAAATTTTATTTTAATTGTCTTCAATATAATAATACTTATATGAGTTTTATTTCAATAGAGTCATTTACTCCTATATGCTCCAAGTCGTAATGATGTATGATGATTTTCTTACTAAAATTATCCACTCTTTAAATCAGTTGTCGACATTCGTAGTCATCAGGGACCGAACAAAATCCTTCCGTAATAAAACTACTAATAAATAAACAATTTAGTTTAGAGGTACTTACTTCAATACAATCACTTTATTCGCTGTTGCAGCAGGAACATCAATATTATCAACACCGGCGCCTGCACGTCCAACTACTTTTAAATTACCAGCTCCAGCTTCCAGCACTTGTTTGGTGATCTTTGTATCAGAACGTACAATAGCTGCATCATAGTTCTAGAACAAAAAATTTAAAATTAATTTCAAATAAATTAAGCAAGAGACAATTTAAGTAAATCCTAAATTATCATGGCGGACCTGGGGTAATGTCGACAGAACCACAGACACAAATTAATGTTAATGTTATTCTCTGTGAGGAAAACATATCGATGTCAATTTTCATAGTTTGTAACATCGCTTTGTGTGAACATGAACAAAATGTCAGCAGAATATCACACAAAAAGTTGTTCATGTTCTCATGCATGGGTAAAATAAGTTTTGATGTTCAAATCCAAAATTTCTTTATAATTTCCTAAAATAATATTTTTGTGTGAAAATTATATTTAATGGCAGACATAATTGTGCAAAAAAAATGTTCTGAATAACGCTGTTCGAAGAAGAACATAACATAGACAAGAGTTGTCCATACAAGACAAATTCATGTGCACACAAGCAATTTCTCGCTGAATCAACAAACTGCTTGCTTTTAACAGTAGCATAATTCAATGTTTTTCTTGTGATCAAGATATTTAAGGTCTAATGTTTTATCACGGAAAACATCTGACATTTATGTGTGATATTTTGTTTGTATGCCTTATCTAGACATCCAGTGGGTGTTATTCTTATCATTTAAAACAAGTTGTATAGATTATCAACTAACCAGAACTTATTAATTCCTTAAAAAAATATCTCGAAAAACTAACAAAATATGTATATAAATTTACTTTCATATTCTAAATTGTCGTGGAGCTCAAATTGCCTATTAATTGTATTAGGAAAGAATGCAATAACAAACATCGGATCAAATGGACAAAAGTTAATAACTATAATCATATAAAAGAAAAAATGCTTTTGAAAGCAGCATTATAAAGTGTGCTAACCTCATGTCCACCACTGTACATAAACATTCTAAGTTACAGTTGAAGAAGTGACAACAGATATGATTTTTCAGACCACAATTGCTTGCCAAACCATTGCTTTTTAACCAAATTTATCACGTTGACAACTAATTGGAAATACATACTCTTTATAAAATTTACATTTAGGTTTTGCTCTTCTTTTTGGCAAGACTGCTTTTGGCAGCTCATCTGTTTCGATTAACATTCTACTGTTAAACATGTTCAGTTTGGTCAATAATATAACTATGAATTAACTTACAAACGAACAACGCTTGCAGATTATTGAATTTTTCTATTAAAATTCATGAGCATGAACACATTTCATGTATTTTTATCGGAAAATAATGGCCCTATTGCGAGATGAGTTCGGTTAACAGTTTGGCACTCGTCAATTGGCCACCTAGATCGTGCGATTTAACGCCTTTAGACTATTTTTTGTGTACTTGTTAAGGCTCATATCTATAGGGACAAGCCTGCAATGGTTGACTTCCTGGAAGCTAATATTGAATAATTTATTCGTCAGATACCGACCGATTGTTGGAGAGAGCATGCCAAAATTGGATCCAGCGTATGAACCATTTGAGGCATAGCCGCGGTCAATATTTATTTACATGAAATCATTTTTGAAGTATAAATAAATCGTTTTATCGTCTGAAATAAATATTTCTGTTCTTAAAAAGTCACGGAAATTTTTAAAAAATCACTCTTTATTTGCACACATTTTTCTCTTTTTTATCAAAGTTAATTTATTTACTTCTATGCTGAAATCCCAGATTGGATCATGGAAAAGTATAATAATATTGAGCATATATCACTACTACTTACTTTAACTTCCTTGCACAAATCTTCCACTGGCAATTTCAATTTATACGACACCTAAATCAAAATAAAAGAAAAAAATATTAAGAATTACACACAAAACCATAACTAAATCAATTGCACAATTAACAAAAGCAAAAATAAAACAAGAAATAAATTTCAAATAAATTTACATTGATGCCATTTTGCTTTAAAAGCTCCACACAAGCACTATCAACTGCATCGCAGATCAACACGTTTTTAATATTAACCGGCATTTTTATTACAAACTTTTTTCTTTATTTCTGTAAAAAAAAAAACAAATAAAATTCTTGGACGACTTTCAGACTATGGCAACCTGTGCTCACGGTTTACACAATTCAACTGATTTCAAGTTCCAGTGTACGATTAATTTGGAATGCAATTGAATACAACACAAATAAAATATTATCAATAGTTGACCACGATCCCCCATTAAATATTATTTCTGAGAGAGAGTGCATTATTTCTTAAGAGAGTATATGTTTACGAAGAACCGGCTTTTAGGCTGTGTGATACAGCCTGTGTGTATTAAATTTTAAGTAAATTCATGCTCTCATTTTTAAACAGACGCACCACATATCACCAGTCAAACTCTTGACCAGTATTTAATATTTTGTTATTGTTTGTCTGTTTGTCTGTTTATTTTTTTAATGGCTATTGCATGCTTGAGACGTATGTACCCTACAGAAGATAAAGGTGTGCTTAAGGTTTTATGGTTTTTGTAACCGAAAGTAAATATTGGATTTCGATGAAAGTAACTTATATACTTACGTATAATAAAACAAAGGTAAATCCTTAATATCTATCACATTGTTATGTTTGTGCATATATTCAAAAAAAATTAGTTCCTGAAAACTGGGAAAATAATTAAAAAAAATCTATTTACCAATACATAACTTACATACATTGTATCTAACCCCATGTCTTGACGAGCCATTGTTTTGTGGGCACTAATAAATCATGTCAATGGTCATGTTTATAGTTTTCTTTGTACCCAATGATTTAAAATTGCATTCTCTTTCCATTGGTATTCCCTATAGTGTGATAAGTATGTCCAGTTATTTTTTTATAGCATTCTTTCTTAATACTTTCTTCTATTTGTTGTTAATTGCAATTAATAGGCAATTTGAGCCTGGACAATAATTTAGAACATGAAAGTAAATTCATATGTTTTGTTAGTTTTTCGCTGTAAGTTTTTGGAATTAATAAGTTCAGAAAATATTTTATAAAACAAGAGATTAAGGGTCATATAACACCATTTAGATATGGCTAAAACCAAGTGGTGCATAATGTAGCAGCGTAAGGTTATTCACGAGATGAACTCTAGACAGAGCACCATTGGCGAGATTGCAAGTAGTTTAATTTACTCAAGGAAGATGGTCTACAACGCATTAGCTATATTCGATGCTATGGGGCATATAAAAATGTTACGAAGGCTCCAAGTCGTAAAAACCCCACCTGTAAAGAGGCCTCTTTAATTTACAGAGCTTCATTGGCAGACTCATAGAAGAACTCCACCGCCATTCAAAGATATTGACGTCTCCTCTATAACTATAAGAAAAACATGTTTCGAAAAAAGAACTCACCGTACCAAATTTATTTTGCCCATGAGCATTTATGGATATTTTTAGGTTCGGATCTGATGGAAAAAGATATGTACCCAAAGTATATTTCTAAGACCGTAAAGCATAGTTTTGGGAATGTGATGGTGTGGGCAATGTTTTCTGGACATGGTTTTGATCCTATATTGTATAAGCTCGATGCACTTTTAAATCGATGATTATTTTCCCTGAACACAAAATGCCACTTAAGCGGGCGAGTACTATAAGGAGTTGCTTGAAGCAGAATAAGATTCATGAGCTGAAATGGCCCAATCTTCGGATCTCAATCCAATTGAGAACCTTTGGAATGAAGATAGGCTTCATGAAAGAGCAACGCGCAAGAAACCTCTTCTACCTAAAGCTGAAAGAAAACATTGTTTATAATTTGCCTGATCTCATTGGAATTTGAGCAACAAAGCAAAAGCTTAATCGCATTGGACGTGATGGTCGGAGGCTGTCCAATTCCAATGACATGTCAAACAGCCAACCAAAACAAACGTCCTTCAATGATGCTTGATCAATATTTAGACTTATTATTATTATTATTATTTTTTTTTTTAAATCGATTAATTATTAAAACAACAGATAGATATCTTGCCTTGTTATCTTCTTTGGCTTGTTATACAGCTGCAAAAAGTCGTCATTACTCAACCTCAATATTTGAGACTTGTTTTTGAGTTTTGTAAATAATCAAGTCGTTTATGCGTCTAATGTTCAGAATTATTTCTACAATTTGTTCGATTAATTGCCATAGTAACTGCTCTTGTTGTTGTAGTTAATTCGATCACATAACTACACTCTCGCGCCGTATACGATTGAAATAGTGTTGCTATCGTCTGATCATTTTATTGCTGTATTTTTTTTGTACAGGCCCGTAGAACATTATTTTTAATTTTTTATCATTTTGTAATATGTTTTCATTGAATAAGAAAATTTCTTATCAGCGAATCGCTAGCTATTCGAGTTCTTTTTTATTCGGTTGCCGAAATTCCAGTTACGAATATTGTTCAAAATTTAAGATTAAAAGGTTTTATATGTATGTACATTTTTTGGAAAGTTCAACATACTGTTAATATGATTAAATTTATTAATGGGAATATACGGTGGTTTCCATAATGTTATTGATGATATGTGTATGTATTTAAATTTATCAAAGTTACTTACATATATGAATGTATGCATACAATTGAACTGCGATTTCATGGTAAATGCAGCACAATGGTTTAGAAACATTATATTTTGGAAATACGTAATTCGTAGCTCGTTAAATTTTATACAGCTGATGTGTTTTGATTGGGAATACATATTTTTTAGGGTTTTCAACTAGAATTTTTTTTCAGAACGATTTCCGAGTGAAATTAAATTCATTATAAATAACAATTATCAAAGCCTTCCTCTAGTAAAATGTCAAACAATTTTCATATTATTATTCCAATATATGCGTGTTGAAAAAAAGTACTTTCTTTCTTTAAGCTTAAAAATTTATAGTTTTTGTCAGTCTACAGATTTTGTTTAAGCTTAAATTTATGCTATAATTATGAAATATAAATTTTTATTGTGAACTAACTAAAGCTACTTATTTTACTGTGGTAAAATTTTTTCCGCTTTAGCTAATTCAGCAACCACCCAGTAAGACTGTAAAAACAACCCTCATTGCCTACTTTTAGGGTGCAACTTTCAATGACCTTGACATTTTCGAATAACGGTATATGTGGTGAATTTTTAACAACTCACCACGATTTCTTATACTCACCACGATTTTTATACTCACCACTTTTTTAAATGAGCAAAAAATCTTCTGCCCCCGCAACATCTTTTTTTTTGCGTCTTCTTCGGTCGACCCGCAGTCATTTTCGCCCCCCTCCACTCACTTGTCGTAGTCTTCGTCTGTCTTCTTCCCGCTGCTGCTGCTCCTTTGCTTAAAAGAAACCGTATTTAAACGAACTTTTAAAAAAAGAATATGGGAATATTTTGGAGATCAAAATAGAATTTCCAACACTATTTTTCAATCTAAAAATACAACTCTTAAGTTGGTTCCCTGTAATAACGTCCTAACAGCTGTTTGCCGTTACTACACCCAGCATAAACGCCCTGTGTTTGAAACCAAAACGACGACAACAACAACAAAGAGCGCCTTATTTTAAAATAACTGTTCGGTTGTTTTGTTCACAGCTATATAAAAAAATAAAAGAAAGAAACTTTTTATTTTATGGACAGTTAATAAAATAAATTAAAAACTTGTATTGTCAATAAAATCATTTATGTGTCTCACAAATAAAATATAACAAAAGTTAAGTGCAAAAGTCTAGAAGTATAAAAAACAAGAAATGTCTGGAAAAAATTCCATACAAGTGGCCATTAAAGTGCGGCCACTTTTTCGAAAAGAAAAGGATCAACAGTTTTCCTGGCGTATAGTGGATAATTCCATACAATTGGTGGATTCTCAGTCGGAACCATATTATTTCGGTAAGGCAAACATGTGTAAAAAATACAATTTCGAAAAATTTGTCAACTTTCTTTCCTATGCCTTATGTTAGAGTTTGTGTGTGTGTGGTTTGCTTTTATTTTTTTATATAAAAAAACCTGGCTATTTTTAACATGCTGCATTGTGTCTTGTGTATTTTTGTGGTTTATATAACGGTTTCCCTCTAATAAAACCCAACAACAACATGTAATATAAAAATGCATCATATGAGATAACATGGTTGTCTGTCCAGACGAATGGATGGATAAAATTTGGATGCAATTTATAAATAAAGTGTATGTTGGTTGCTTGTGCTTGCTTTTGTTAGTTTCTTATGCTTAAAAATAGCCATTCAACCTAATTTGTATGCTTTTTTTATTATTCAGGGGCCGCTCCGGGCGTGTCTTATTGTTGATGCATTTCTAACAGTGATTAATGGATTTTATTTTTAGATCATATTTTCGATCAGGATGTCACAAATCAAATTATCTTTGATAAAATGGCCAAACAGATTGTTCACTCTGCCATACAGGGATTCAATGGCACCATATTTGCTTATGGTCAAACCTCTTCGGGTAATATTTAGCTGATATCCTTTGTAGCATAAGAAGTATGGGCATTATTTGTGTTATTTTTATTTTTAGGAAAAACCTATACCATGATGGGTGACGATGACAACCCCGGAGTTATGGTTTTGGCTGTCAAGGAAATTTTTAAAGAAATTGAAAGAACTCAAGATAGACAATTTCTTCTAAGGTTTGTATTGTAGATCTTGTATATTTTGGAAAGAGTAGATTATTTACAGTTACTTTTAACTTAAGAGTTTCGGGTTTGGTTTTTCATAGCTTCATCTTGAAACCGAAAACCAACTTCAAAGAATAATTTTTTTTTGTCTTTTTAATCAAAAGAAGTTTTAAACAGTTTTTTATTATGTATGTAGGTATATTTTTCTTATTTTTATAAAACAAACCTTTTTTTAAATCTTTGCAGAGTTGGCTACATTGAAATTTACAATGAGAGAATCTATGACTTATTAAATAAGAAAAATCAAGATTTAAAAATTCATGAAACATCTACTGGTATAGTCAGTGTGAATTGTGAAGAGTGTATTATACGATCAGAAGATGATCTGCTAAATCATCTAAACAAAGGCAGCAAAGAGCGCACAGTGGGTGAAACCAATATGAATGAACGTTCTAGTCGATCTCATGCCATATTTCGTATTGTAAGTAATTCCCTAAAAAATATTGAAACTAAATTTGTAAGTATGCTTTATTAATAATAATTAACTATAGATTATTGAATCACGTAAAATGGAGCGCACAGAAGATGATGCCGTTATACAGAGTGTTATAAATTTAGTGGATTTAGCAGGTTCCGAGAGGGCCGATCAAACTGGAGCTCGGGGCACACGTTTGAAGGAAGGTGGCCATATTAATAAAAGCCTTTTGTTTCTAAGTAATGTCATAAAACGTTTATCCGAAAACGAGGAAGATAAGTATATAAGTTATCGAGACTCAAAACTAACACGCATACTGCAGGCTTCTTTAGGAGGCAATGCTTTAACTGCAATTATTTGTACTATAAAACCAAATGCTGTAGAGGAAACACAGTCCACACTCAGGTAGGGGTTTTTTTTTTGGAAACATTAAAAAAAACCGTTTTATATAAGACTCAATTTTCTACAGTTTTGCTTTGCGTGCTAAAGCCATCAAGAACAAACCTCAAGTCAATGAAATTGTTTCTGATGCTACAATGATGAAACGTTTGGAGCATGAAATTAAAGTGCTTAAAAATCGTCTCGAAGAAGAGCAGCGTAAAAACGAAAGTCAAATTAAAGTACGCCAATTAGAACAGCGTATTAAAGACGAAGATTTAAAGATAATTTCTTGCAACTCGTTGCATTCCATACGTAATCGAGAGAAACGTCGACGTACTTGGTGTCCCTCGTCTACGAATTTGGATGCCAGTGCTCTTAGTCAACAGCCGTCGGCATTGCCGATACCATCCACAGGTTCTAACATTTTGTCGGCACTGCCTCATACCTCCCGTTTGCAGGCACCGAAAACCTCTTACTACAACACGCCTTTAATAACAATGAGACCAACCATAGAACCTCCGTCCGCACCAAAATTTACTGCTCGTTTACCAATACCACCCGACAATTTACCCGAAATCGATGAAGAATTTGCGCCAGCAGAAATGGTTAATTTTGAAATGTTATCACCTTTACATACGCCGCCGCGCAATAAACAGTTACAGCGTAATTTTAGCATAACACCTAAACTTGCTGCTTGTCCCCGTTCAACGTAAGTCTAGCGAACTACAAACAATATTTATGTTTAATTTTCTTTTGTTTTTTTTAACCACTCTAAAATGTTTTTCTTTGGGACCTTTTAATTATGCACCTTCTCTAACCTCTTCATTCATCACATAACATTTTATATTTTTATATTTTATTTACAATTATTATTATGTTGCATTTGTTTATTCATTTTGCATCTAATTTTTGTTAACACTTGTTTGTGCGCTCGGGCTCATTAGGCTGGAAAAGGTTGAACGCGACTTAATGGAATTACAAAGCTTTACCAACTT
Source organism: Bellardia bayeri (assembly GCA_950370525.1). Classification (NCBI taxonomy): domain Eukaryota; kingdom Metazoa; phylum Arthropoda; class Insecta; order Diptera; family Calliphoridae; genus Bellardia; species Bellardia bayeri. The sequence goes on along the minus strand of OX493265.1, from coordinate 85,578,709 downwards.
GGAAAATAAAGCTGAAGTTCAACATGAGCCCGATTTGGCTTTGAAACAAAAAGTTGAAACATTAAGTCAACGCAATACAGTGCTGGAGAATGAAAGACTTGAATATTTACAA